>CM028133.1:749157500-750357500 GCA_016271365.2 Neoceratodus forsteri | reverse complement strand
TTACAGTTTTTACAATTATACAATTTTGCAGAATCATGAACAGCTATACATTGCATTGAATGTGTTACAGGCAGTTATGGTTTACAGTTTTCAAAAGAAACAATAAGTTTTGCTGAGAGAGGAAGAGAGTAGCAATATTTGAGATTTACAGTGAGGTGGCGAATTAGGCAGATATCTTGTGAGTGCAGCCAAGGAGGCATTGTCAAGGGGTATTGTTTAGTAGCCATGTAATATTAGTCCTGCAGAGGCAGAAGCAGGTAGTTACCAACATCAGGTTATATCACTGGTGAGGCTTAGAATAATAATTTCAGTGGTTTGACAGTGACAGGCAAGTGAGTTGACAATGTTGGGTGCTGCCTAGGGCATTGGCAGTGTCAAATCAGTAAGAGTTCAGAAGAGGGGAGGGCCCATAATATGCTAGATAGAGGACCAGAAACTATCTCACACATTGACAGCGCCATGAAGTGAGAATTTGTTCTTTGATGGCTAGTTTGAATGGTCCTAAATTGGAGATGGTGGAGACGTCAGGGGGGAGTTCGTTGTACCAAGCTGGGATTCTGTGTGGGAATGACCTTTCAGCTAAAGAGGTTCTGGCCCTCAGGATGGACCACACCTGTTTGTTGGCAGTGCGGGTATTCACTGAGGTGTGGGAGGATAGGAGGGAGGCAGAGACCCCAAGGGGGGTAAGTCCCAGGTGTATTTTCTTAGTGAGGAGACATGTCTGATAAAGTAACCTTTCATCCAGTATGAGGAGATTTGTCAGGGCATACAGGGTACAAGTGTAGGTATGCTTGTCTGCCCCAGAGAGGAGTCTGCATGCGTTGTTTATGGCCAGATGGATTTTGTTAAGGGCTGTTTGGTCGGTAGCCGAGTAGACAGTGAGCCCATAATCGACTAGAGAGAGGAATGAGGAAGTAACAGCCAGATTAACTTAATGAGGTCTCATGATCTCCTTGAGAGTTTAACCACTTGTGGCCTGTATACTTTTAACAGTGCAACCTGGAGCTTTCTGAGCAAAATCAAGTCATAATCAGCATGCCACAAACAAATGTGAATAACTCATGAACCGTAAGTGCTACACACAAAGTACGGGAGGCAAAGCTGTTCAAAGCTGTTCAACACAAACTTACCTTTCCAACAGTACTATGCAATTAATTATAAGTACCGTATATACTCACGTATTAGCCGACCTGCGTACAAGCCGACCCCCCCATCTCGAGAGACAGTTTTGTAAAACAGCAACGACCCATGTATAAGCCGATCATTTTATTTTTGGATCATGAGTGCCGACTCTGAGCCCTTTCCCATCCCTGAACACCAGGATCATCAGCTCCAGTCTCACTGGTTTAATTCAAATTCAAAGCCTTTAAAAAAAACCTCACTGAGCAAATTGGGAACGAATTCTACTTGCCCGACTCTAAAGCCCTCTCCCAACCCCTGAACACCAGGATCATCAGCTCCGGTCTCATCTGAGATTACTGAATCAGAAACAGAAATCACCCACCAGAGAATACGTTGAGTGCAACTACCGGTAAGCTATGAAAGCAGAATAGCTGAGGAATAAAAGTGTTGGCTGGTACAGACGTAGCAACTTAAAGAAAAAATACTATAAAACAATAGAGCCTCTGAGGGTACCTCTTGGGATATGAGACTCCTCTCAAGAACTGCTCAGCTTTGCTTTGCGCTCCTCCGCTCCTTGTGCACTGACCGTCTCTGGGGAGTAGGAAGTGGCAGACACTAGTGTCACCCTGAGCAGGATGCATAATAACCCACTGCCAAGAGCCCTGTAGTCTTCTGGTACCACGCTCTCCCCCGGCACTGCCATCGCTGGTCTAACCCTACCGTTTTCTCTCTTCACTTTTGAGGCTGCCATAGTTGAACATAAGTGAATCAAAGACTGACCAGCGTAAAAGCCGAGGTACCATAAATCGGACTGAAAAAAGGAATAAAAAACTCGGCTTATATGTGAGTATATATGGTAGTTCCTATTTTTTTCTATATTGGATGAAATGGCAAAAAAAAAAAATTCCAATAAAAAGGCAATGGAAACAATTTTCTGTGGGAAAATATTTCACATATCAGCACCAAATTTAGCATCTATACATTAGATGGAGATACAAAACTAATTTTGTAGTAAAAAGCAGTTTTTTTAATATGATGTATGTATTTCTTTTCTGTTTTATTAAGGTGGCTAAGTGAAGCTTGAGAGACAAATGTCAGCCATTAACACCATACTATACAAAAATGTGAATATCTTCTAAAGTATACATAACAGACAAAAAGTGTCAGTGGCAAAGTTGTTCAACAGAATATTACCTTTCCAGTGGTGCTATGTAGTCAATTCTACTCACTTTAGTTTGTGAAATATTTAAGTTCTAAGCAGTGACATCCTCAGGTGTCAAAAGTCCTCAGTGGCACAAAGTGCAGGACGTCTGGAGGCATTAAAGACCTCAGGAGTATCTTTTCTGCTGCCTCCTACAGGTGTTTTGGGGCCTCAATGAGTTAAGAGCTTCCAGAAGTAAGCGATCTTTGTGCAGATACAGTAGGCCTATACGAGCATTTATGGCTAAGAATAGAGCGTTAATGTGTGTGTGGAAGGAGAGGCTGGAGTCAAATGTAAGCCCAGGTGTTTCTATGTGTGGACCTGTTCTAGCTGAATGAGAGAGTGAGAGAGGTTTATTAGCTGCACATTCTTGGTCTTGTTCTGTTGGTGAGCAAAGAGCATGGTCTTTGTAGTTTTTACATTGACCACAAGTCTTTAGTCTATGAACCAATTTTCAATCTGATTAAATGCATGTTGGTGGGAGGACTGCAAGACTGCGAGATCAGGGTGTGATGCAAAAAGAACCACATCATCCACATAGAGTAGTAGGTTGCCATAACAGTAATTGGGCAGGGCTTTTAGGTAGATGTTGAATAATATAGTGCCGAGGATGGAGCCCTGGGGAACCCTAGAGTGCACCAGCAGGGTGATTGAGAGGGTGTTATTTATTTTGACGCATAATGATCTAGCTGTGAGGTAACTGGTAAACCAAGAGATGGATCCTTGGGACAGTCCCATGTGGCAGAAAGTACTTAAAAGTAGGGGGTGGGATACTTTATCAAAGGCCTTTAACAGGTCAATGAAGACAGCTCCAGCAAGGTGTTTTCTATCTAGGGCAGAGTGAATAAAATTATAGAACTCAGTAAGGACCATAGTAGTACTGTTTCCAGTTTTGAAGCCAAGCTGCTCCCTGCAAAGAAGGTTATGTAAAAGCAGGTGTTCAGTGAGTTGGGGGCTATAATTTTTTCAAGGGCTTTTGAGAGTGGGGGAGAATGGAGATGGGTCACCACTCTTCAGTATTGGCATGATTGTAGCATTCATCCAAGTGACTGGAAACTGCCCCATACATAGAGAGCAGTTAATGAGGTCAGTCAGTGGGGAAAGAACTGTGTCTAGGACCAACTGGAGGATTCTCATATCAACAGAATCTTTGCAATAGCAGGAGCCACTGAGTGCATTAGCAAGATAAGGCCTTGCCACAATCATAGTGATTACCCTGAGGTGGAAGGGGGGATGCTAGGTGTTAAGGGGCAGGGTTGCAGGAATGGGGTCACAGAAGTATTTTGGGAGTACTGCACTAAGGTCAGAGAAAGAAGAGTTGGTGATGGCTAGTGGGTCAGTGGTGGGGACATTGTTGATAGTTAGTGGAGGGGGAGCTGGGATTTGCTGTTGAATTCCTTGAAATTGTCTCAAAACAACTGATCATTCCCCCAGAAGGTGACAAGGGTCATTTAGTAGTAGTGTGATTTGGCTTGCTTTATGGCCCAGGTACATCTGTTATGAGCCACTTTATAGGCCAGCCTGTCTGCCTGTGAGCCAGAGGTGACTGCTTTATGCCTGAGATTGTCTCTGTGCTTTAGCTGTTGGAGCAGTGCAGGCATAACCCAAGGGGCATTACGTGTCTTTGACTGCATTTTTGTGAGTGGGGCATAGATGTCACATGATTTATTAAATGAGCAGGTGAAATAATCAAGGGCTTCATCTATAGTAGGGGCTGAGAGATAGGAAACCAATCCCAGTTAGTTAAGAAATTCCTTAGTTTTGCAAGGCCTCTGGGTTGGAGACAACACCATGCAATATTGTTAGGTTTGGGTTTCTGCTGAAGACATGACTAGGAAAGGAGGATGGGAGAGTGATTGCTTAGGTACTCCAGAAGGACCACCAGGTCAGAGATTCTATGGGGACAGTTGGTGAGGAGAAGGTCAGTCAGGGTGCTTGAGCCATTTATGGAGTTCACCCTGGTTGGTTAGCTGACCAGCTGGGTCAGGTCCAGTGCAGCAAAGGTGTCCTTGACATGGGAAGCTGAACTGGCAAGCCAGTTCACACTGAAGTCTCCAACTATGATGTGTTCCATTTTGGGTAGAGAGGCCAGAGATGTAGTTAGCAAGGGATTGTATAGCAGGAGCTGGATTTCTTGGGTGGTACATATGCGACAGTAAGAGTTATGGGGGCCCTGGAGGGATCTGGAGTAAGTTTTAATGATAGGGCTTGGGCACCATGATCTAGTGGGGGTGTTGGAAGGGCATGGCATATCATGGAGTCACAGATATAAACCGCACATTCCCTGCAACATTTGCCCACACTGTCAGTTCTGTGGAGGGTGAGGCCTGGGAAGGTGACCATAGAGTCAGGTGTCTTTTTGGAGAGCCAGATTTCAGTGAGGGCTAGAACATTTGACTGATGTTGCAGTATCCAGCATTGAAAACCCACTATCTTTTTTGGTAAGCTGCAGATGTTCATTGCAGCTATTCTGAACCAGTGGTGTGAAAGGCTAGGGCTGGGCGAGACAGGGCCCGGGTTAGGATGAACATTTCCCAAAATAAGTAGGAGTATGGAAAGACTCTGAGGAGGGCAAGAGACTGCAGTTTTTTTGTCGGGGATGGCTGCCATTATTGTGCGGGTAGTACATGGGATAGCCAGGGTGATAAGGGTTGGAAAGGATAGGAATGTGATCTGGCACAGTGGTTGATGGTGGTGCATAACAGCAGGAAGATATGTGGGGGGGGGGGATGGATGTCAGGCAGTGGCAGTGTGGGTGGCAGTCGGTGGTGGTTTAGGGCTGTGGGGGGTGTGGGAATATACCCTTGAGGGGAGGTCTGGGGGGGTCCAAAAAGTAGGATAGAAATAGCAATCAACAGGAGACTGGGTGACCCGCGTGAGAATGGGTGTCCAGTTAGCAGCAACAAGGGGGCAGTGGCTCAGTACTGATATGAGGGGGGCATTCCAATACTCATCACTGTGGTGGTCTCTGTGGCACAGTGGTAGGGTGATGGACTACAGTGCAGGAGGTACTGAGTTTTATTCCTGTGGGGGAGCACTGCACAGAGACCTTGTGGTGCCCTAGGAATAGAAGCGTAATGGCACCCAGATGGTGGGCTGAAATGACAAAAACAATGGGCACAGCAGTGACTCCTAGAGGCAGCTGGTGGAAGGGCACTGTAGAGGGTGGGGGCAGTAAGAGGCTGAGGTAGAAAAGAGAAGCAAGTATGTCAAGGAGGAGAGGGCACAAGGGGGAGGTTAGAGTGGAGTAAGGTAGTTACCATTGAGAGGAGTAGTAGAGAGGACAGTTGGCGAGGAGAGTCTAAGATATAAAGAGAGATGGGAGAGATAGGAGGATTAGGAGCCAGGAGGATAGGCAGTCCCCCTGGTGGCAGACTTCTATAACCTGCTAATGGGAAACTTGGGACTTAGAAAAAATAGTGACAGAAAGTCATGTGACCGGGGATGTGCTTAATTTAAGGGCTGGGCTTGGGTGGCTAGGGCAGGTGGGGCAGTCGATGCATAGCATCAATGGGCTAACACCCCTCACAAAGGTTGTGCAGGGTGGGGGTCCATAGTTACCTCTTGTGCCTCTCGGGACCGAGTGCTGACATCCTGTGTGCTGCTGAAGGCAGCAGGTGGCTGTGCTGAGGGTGTGGGATCCACGGAGACCTAATGTAGGTAAGAAGAACAAAGGGGTCACTCAAATATGCAGTGGGAAGCCATAGATCCTGGTATGCATGCTGTTGTAACTGGCTTTGCTCCCTTGCAGCCTACTGCACATGAGCCAACTACACTATTAGGATAGAGAGAAGATACTAAGATGGAGACCCCAAAGATATATGATCAAGACTAGGTACAGAAATAGTGCTAAACAGTGCTTATCTCCACTAAACAGTACTGCTAACTGAAGGTACAGACATTAGCATGCATATAGTAGAAAAGCAGTGTCTCAGAAGCACAGTTGCAACCCCTTAAAGCTCCCAACCAGTCACAGTAAAACCCCTGTGGCTAGATAGAAACAAAGCAGTCTATGTGAAACTATCAACCTACTTCGGGGGGCAAAAAGGCTGAAACTCATGGAGGAAAATACCGTCACAAAGACTGCAGGGTGGGGGTCCGTAGTTACCTCTTGTGCCTCTCTGGACCAGGTGCTGGCATCCTGTGTGCTGCTGAAGGCAGCTGGTGGCTGTGCTGAGGGTGGAGGATCCATAGAGGCCTCTTGTGCCTCTCAGGACTGGATGCTGGCATTCTGTGTGCTGCTGAAGGCAGCTGGTGGCTGTGCTGAAGGTGAGGGATCCATGGAGGCCTCTTGTGCCTCTCAGGACCAGGTGCTGGTGTTCTGTGTGTTGCTGAAGGCAGTTGGTGGCTGTGCTGAGGGTGGAAGATCCACGGAGGCGTCTTGTGCCTCTCGGGACCAGGTGCTGGCATCCTGTGTGCACTGAAGGCAGCTGGTGGCTGTGCTGAGGGTGAGGGATCCACAGAGGCCTCTTGTGCCTCTCAGGACAAGATGCTGGCATCCTGTGTTCTGCTGAAGGCAGCTGGTGGCTGTGCAGAGTGTGAGGGATCCACAGATGCCTCTTGTGCCTCTTGGGACTGGGTGCTGGCATCCTGTGTGCTGCTGAAGGCAGCTGGTGGCTATGCTGAGGGTGAGGGATCCACGGAGGCATCTTGTGCCACTTGGGACTGGGTGCTGGCATCCTGTGTGCTGCAGAAGGCAGCTGGTGGCTGTGCATACTATAGTATGCATCATGTAAGCAACCCTGCAGTCATATTTTATAAATAGCCCTGCTGTCTCATGCACACTGTTGCATAAAAGAGAAGGCTGAGAGGACATGATCAAAGTTTTTTTAATATTAAAAAGGGATAGACAGAAAGGAGTAAACACATACATTTGAGTTGGTCTAAGTGCTAATAGAACTTGATGTTATCCACTCAAACTAAAGGGAGATGAATAAGGGGAAACTTAAGAAAGCACAACTCCAGACGAGAGAGTGGTTACCATGAAGAATAGCCTACACAGTGATGTTGTGGAAGCTAGCACTGCGGAGGATTTAATACAGGGCTGCACAGATTCTTGAGGAAGTGTGTTAGTGGGGATTATACAGAAAGTAGGGAAAGCATGTCCATCATTAAGTTTGTGTGCGTGTGTCTAAACTGAAATTGGCAATAGTTACTGCCATGCATAGGAGATGGGTCAGGAGGGGCAGACAACATGGATCCTAAGTCTCTTTCATCATCACAGTATTATGTTACCCCAGCCAAAGCACATGTGACCTGTTTGTTTTTTATTCAGTTGTTCAGGAAACGGGCCATGTAGGGAGGTGCCTGAAACCCCAATTTTGGTAATGCCTAATCTTGAAAGCATCCCCCCGGGGTTAAAGAAGATGTTTTTGGGTGCTTGCTTTTACTTCTGCTAAAGGATGGTAGGTACAGGTTTAAGAATTTCTTGCACATATGCTACAATAGTCCCCAGTGACAATGATTAAATCACTGTGGCACTCGAAAGAGAACAAATATTAGAATCATAAGACATTCAGTGCTCTGCATTGAAAAAAGATGTCCTTCTTTCAGGATTAATCACTGGAGTGATGGAGATTCACAAATATAGAATTACAGAGAACAGAATGGTTGTGATGCATCCAACTGTATGAACTATTTCTCCCTTGATGGCATGCATTCTTCTATGAGAGAAAGGAGTCCCATGAAAATCAAATGAACCAGAATGCTCAGAGTCCAGCCATTCCACATTCTGTAATTAAAGGATTTAGAATAGGTTTCAATAACTCATTTGGAGTATGGTGGGCAATATTAATAGTCATAAGCCTAGTAAAGCTGACCTCGCCCTTAAATTTGAAAAGTGGCATTTATTCAAGGTGACACATAAGGACGGCATTGCAATATTGCGGATAGATCACAGCTTGGGAACCAGGAGTCCTAGGTTTAGAAACTAGCAGAAAGCCTATTATTCACTGTGGGACCTTGAGAAAGTCATTTAACCTTTCTGTGTTTCAATTATTCCAGCTGTTAAATTTGGTACAAATCAGGACCCCCACTGAAAAAGAAACACAGACCTCAGTTTTGCTGCTGCAAGTACATACATTTGAAATCAAAAATAAAATCAGAACTTTTCTGGTTAGAACTTGGGCCATATTCTAAGGGCACAGACGGTAGTGTGAGTGTGCTAAGTAAACCCTGTGCCTATACAAATGCATTCAAGGTGCAGCGGCATATTGAAAGGATTTTGGAAGTTTTTAAAGGCTGCTGAGACAGTATTATTTACCACTTCCAAAATTATACTCATATCAATGTGTTCAGGAGTGCATGACCTCTCATCCCCAACAGCAGTACTACTGTCATTGAAACTCTTGACCTGATCCCTATAATAACAGAAATTCCATTGAAGACTAGTGGTACTGCACTTACTCCCAGAACTCTCTTATTATAGAGAGACATTCCTGGTAGTTTGGTGGTATCCTCCATTCCTCCTTATCTCTGTTATTCTAATGAGAAATTCCCTGATAGTCTAGTGGTACCCCCTCCCACCCTGATCTCCACTATTATAGCGAGAAATCCTATGGAGTTCAAGAGGGATGATCCCTGTTATTAAAGTAAGAAATAGCAGTTAGCTTACTGGAACCCCCTTCCTGCCCAGATCCCAGTAATTATAGAAGGACATTATGTGATAGACTAGTGGTGCTCCCTCTGTCTCTGATCCCCATTACACCCCCCCCCCCACTCTCTGGCCCTCTCAGCACCAACCACCTCTCATTCCCATCTAGCAGTGACTTACTCAGAGAAGCCTGGCAAGGACTATGTGCAAACTATTGGAAAGTAACCAGTATAGACCTTCCTCTCAACACCTCAGCCAGTTGCCTTATGAATGGTGGGGACCAAGTGCTCATGTATTGTAGAAACAGTATGCACATGCTCAACCTCTGTCAATCAGACAGTGACCAGCTGAAGTGGTGACAGAAAAGTCTGTGCTGGTTGCCATCAAGCTTTTCTTGGTGATTCAGTGCTGTACAGTGGGTTGAGGTAGTGGATGCTAAACGGGTGGACTGGGGAGGAGGTCGGGGTACATGATGTTGTATGATGGGGATAGCAGCTGAAGGAGGTACTAATGAACTACCAGGGCATTTCTAACTATAATTACAGGGATCAAAGTAATAAGGGGTATACTAGACTACCAGGCAATGAGGATTGGAGACTAAGTGGGTATTACCAGAGTACCAGGGATAGTACTTTAAGAATAGAGATTGGATGAGGTTGGAACAATGGCTGTGGCTCTCCACAATGCTTCTTTGCATACCCATGCACAGAGGCATTGTGCAGAGCTGCTTATGGGCACATAATGGCATACTACTTGCCTCTTAGCAACTTGAACACCATATGTAGTCATTAGTATGCCAGCACCTAAATGTGGTTCCCATGGTATGCACTATCCCCCTTTTCTCCTGGAAGTCAGTTACCAGCAGGGGGCTGTGGTGTGATGTGCATATGCACTTTGCATGGCACTAGCAAGACTAGATATTTATATATGCAATGAATGCTGGACAGGGTGTGCTGTCTGTATGAAAATATCTCCCTGACATCCTAAATATGGAAGCAACAGACAATGGAGTTGCTTTGGATCCAGAGAAGTTAAAACCTAGCTAACGATATACTATACTGAACATCTCCTGGTTGAGTTAAAAAGACACAGTTGATCCAGGAACTTGCTAGATAGTGCCACCATTTTTTATTAAACATTTCTGAATTAGTTAAGCTTATACATTATCCAAAAGAGGAGAATGTGCCCAGTTCATGGACTAAGCAGTTTGGGCTTCTAAGGAATTAAAGCAGTTAGCTTGTGACTAGGCATGGGCCACCTGACGGGTAGCTTGGTCAGGTAGCTCGCATATCGGTGATTTTTGCCGGGTAGGGCAGTTCAGAAAATGTACTACCCTACCTGACATTACAGTGCACTTCTTGGGTCAGTTAATTTTGACATGGGTAATTGGTAATTGGAAACAGGCTTTATAGGTCAGCCAAGGGCAGTCTGTGGAGTCTTATGACTCCTGCCTGGACATCCAGGCTGAAAAAAGGCAGTAAAGGGTAGCCTGTGGGGTCCTTCATAGGCTTGAAGCAAGAATAGGAGTACATGACACTGGGATGACAGCCTGATTGGTCAGTTGTGTCTGTGCTCTGTCTGTTGTGAGTCCATGTTGTGCAGATGGCAGCCAGCAGCAGTCTGGAAGTAGACGTGTCCATGGTTGAGTGCACAATCTGCAGTTTGCTGATAAATCGGGACAATCATTTAAATAAAAGTTTATTGAAAAAAATCATAAAATAAAAACAAAAGCTCCACAAAGGAGCAAAGGGAATGGGAGTCAGAGTTGGGGACTGAAACAATCCCAGGTAGTGGGGAATGGGGGGGATCAGCTTCAGTCAAGGAGGTGGATGGTGTGGTGCTGGGGAGAGAACAGAGAAGGAGCAAGGGGGAGGAACAAAAAACACAGAAGTCAAGGCACTGGCAGTTGGTTTGAAAAATTATTATTGTTTGTTAGGTGCCTCTGTCAGAGTCCTGTCATTAAAGTATTACTACATTAGTCAGCTACATTGTGTTTCTCTGCCACATGGTGGAATCCTTGAACGAATGGGTAATACACTGTTAGGTGCCGCTGGCAGAGCCCTGTCATTTATTACTGAGACAATCAGGTACACTGTGTGTCCCTGCAGCATAGTGAAAGCCATTTAGGCAGTATTACACTTCTTGTTAGGTGCCCTGAGCCCTGCAATTTATTACTGTGACATAGCTACACTGTGTGTCTCTCTGCAGAATAGTGAAAGCCATTTTGGCTGTATCACACTGTTTGTTAGGTGCCCTGAGCCCTGTCATATATTACTGAGACGTAGTTACACAGTGTAAATATGCAGCATAGTGAAAACAATTTAGGCTGTATTACAGTTTGTTAGGTGCCCCAAGCCCTGTCATTTATTACAGTGACATAGCTACACTGTGTATCTCTCTGCTGCATAGTGAGAGCCATATAGGCTGTATTACACTATTTGTTAGAAACATAGAAACATAGAAATTGTTGGCAGATATAGACAGCTAGGTCCATCTAGTCTGCGGGTAAGCTTATCCTTGTTTGCAGCCTTTGACCCTAGTTGGTCAGTGCCTTTCTCCTTTCCTTCCCACCCTAAGGGTTCCTTTATGCCTGTCCTATGCATGTTTGAATCCCACCACTGTGTTTGCTCCCACCACATCCTGTGGTAGACTGTCCCATCTGTCCACCACCCTTTCCATGAAGAAAAACATCCGTACATTCCCCTTTATCCAGAACCCTTCCAATCTCATATCATGCCCCCTCATTCTTGTACTTTACCTATATTGAAAGATTGAACCTTGCTTATGCCCTTAAGGTACTTGAAGGTCTCTATCATATCTTTCCACTCCCGCTTCTCCTCCAGTAAGTACATATTGAGGTTCTCCAGTCTCCCCTCATATGTTTTCTGGTGCAAGCCCTTTAACATCTTTGTCACCATTCTCTGGACTGCCTTCACCCTGTCCATGTCCTTTCAAAGATCCAGCCTCCAGAAGTGCACACAGTATTCCAGGTGAGGCTTCAACAGTGCTTTATACAGCAGAATCACCATCTCCCTCCTGCTACTGTTACTTTTCCCTGTGCACCCCAGCAGGACACTGGCCTTAGCTGAGGCATTAGTACTCTGCTTGGACACATTTAGGTTGTCAGAAATGATAACCTACAGATCCTTTTCTTCCTTGTTGACTGTCAGTGTCTCCTGCCCCCAACCCGCATCCTGTAACTCTCAGCTGGGTTCCTGCATCCCAGGTGCATTATTTTGCACTTTTTGGAATTGAATCGCAGTTGTCACACCTCAGACCAGTTTTCCAGTTTTCTTAGGTCCCTCCTCATTTTTTCCACCACTTCTGAAGTATCTACTGTTGCAGATCTTGGTGTCATCACCAAACAGGCAGACCTTTATCTCAAGCCCTTCCACTATGTCACTAATGTAAACATTAAACAGTACCTGCCCAAAGACTGAACCCTGAGGTACCCCATTTGTTACCACCCTCTCCCTGGATTGGATCCCATTTATCACCACCCTTGGCATTCTGTCTGTTAGCCAGTTTCTGATACAGTTCACCACCTTGTGGCCCATGCTGAGCCTACCCATTTTGTTTACCAGTCTTTTATGTGGGACAGTGTCAAAGGCCTTGCTGACATCGAAGTAGGCCACATCCATCGCTCCCCCCATTCACCTCTTTTGTAACCCATTTAAAAAAATCTATCAGATTTGTTTGACATGACCTCTTTGCTATGAATCCCTGCTGCCTCAGGTCTTTGGCACTGCTGGATTCCAAGTGCCACACTATTCTTTCTTTAAGCAGTGCCTCCATGATTTTACCCACTACTGAGGTGAGGTTGACCATCCTATAGTTTCCTGCCTCTTCTCTGCAGCTGTTTTTGTGAAGGGGGACTACATGTATCCTCCTCCAGTCCTCTGGAACCAGTCCTGTGTTGAATGACTCTGTGGACAGGGTTGCCAGAGGTGCTGCTAGCTCCCTTCATAGCTCCTTTAATATTCTCAGGTGTATGTCATCTGGCCCCATTTCTTCATCCACCTTCAGTTTTGTGAGTTCCTTCAGGACTCTCTCTCCACTGTAAATGGACTGATGTTGACCTCTCACCCCGCCCTTCATATATACAGTATTGCCAAGTTATGGTCCCTGACCCTTCCCTTCTTCAGTGAACACTGAGCAAAAGTATTTATTCATATTTCCTCCTTTTCCAGGTCTCCATCCTTACCCTTCCCCTCATCCTCTCTGAGCCTTGTAATCCCTCCCCTGGCTTTCCTTCTTTCGCTGATGTTCCTAAAGAATGTCTTATCCCATTTCTTTACTATCTGCAACAGTTTTTCCACAGTCTACACCTTCGCACTCCTAACAGCCTTGCCTGCTTCACTAAGACAATTTATGTACACCTCTCTGTTTTCTTCCTTTTGAGTCCTCTTATATTTCCTGAATCCCACCCTTTTGGCCCTTCCCTTCTCCACCACATCTTTAGAGAACCACAATGGTTTCCCCATTCTCTTGCCTTTGGTTATCATCCTAGTGAATTGGTTTGTTACCTCCCCTATGGCTCCCTTTATGTGTTCCCACTGGGCCTTAACCCATCTCCTTCCCTCCTCCTTGCCAGTGCTACTTTGATATACCTTCCCATCTTATGAAAGTCTGCCCTCCTGAAATCTAAGACCCTTGCCTTTGTGTGACTTGATTGTGCCCCTGTCCCCAAGCTAAACCACACTATGTGGTGGTGGCTGGACCCCAGTTGACCTTCTACCTGGACTTCTGTGATATTGTCACTATTTGTCAGTAGTAGATTTAAAATTGCCCTGCTGCTGTTGGGATCAAGCACTAGCTGCCAGAGGCCTGCATCCTGTAGGGAATCCAAGATGTCACTGCTCCTAGTTGAAGCAGCTGCTGGGATGGTGCAATCCATATCTGGCAAGTTGAAATCACCCATCAGTAGTACTTCCCCTTTTGCTGCCATCTTGTGTATTTCTTCCACTAGCTCCCTAACTACCTCTTCTCCCTGCACTGGAGGCCTGTAGATCACCCCTGTAGGGTTGGCTTTGTCTATGCTTAACTCAAGGGTAACCCACAGTGCCTCAGCCTCCCTCTACCTACCTTGTACCTCCATTGACTTTATACCCACCTTGGCATACATGCCCCCCCCCCCATTTACTTCTCCTATACCTCCTGAATAGATCATGCCTAGGTACATTACATCCCAGACATAATTTGTGGTGTACCAGGTCTCTGTTATCTCTGTTATGTTCAGGTCTACCTCTACTAGCAACAACTCCAGGTCTGGGATTTTATTTCTTAGCCTGCTAGCATTTGTAATCATAACCTTCAAAGTTTTGCTGCCTCTCTTCACTCTATTAATGCCTTTGCTCTACTGCTTCTTTCTCTCCACCTCAATCTCCTTTCCCCCACCTTCTTTATACTTATACTTGGTCTTATACTTGGTTTGCTAGACAGACAGAAGACCATAGTCCATTGTGTCTGTCTCCCATGTAATTGGGACATCTATCCCTGTGTTTTTTTAGTAGGTAATTATCCAATTTCATTTTAAAAATCATAGATGTTGGTGCCTCTACTATTGCCTTTGGAAGTTCATTCCAAATGGAGATAATCCTCTGTGCATAGAAGTATCTCCTCAGGTTCCTTTTGGGATATGTAAGTTTAAGTTGCTGGTTATAGCTCCTTAGAAAGTTGTTTCTTTCTGCCTGAATTATTCTGAGGTTTTCATTAGTATACTATCTCTTATCAATTTATACATCAGTAGTAAATCTCCTGTAGTACACCTCAGTTCTAGGGGGCACAATCCCAATATTTGTAGCCTCGACTCATACGTTTGCTCCCTAATGTCATGGATCATCTTGGCCATTCTCCTCTGGATCCTCTGTAAACCCATCACATCCCTCCTAAGGTAAGGACTCCATAGGAGAGAGCAGTAGTCCAGGTGTGGCCTAATCAGTGATCTGAACAGGGGAACCATACATAATCTGTCTCTGGATACAAAGGCTTTTTTAGTACATCCCATGATGCAACTGCTTTTACTTATAACCTCATTACAATGGTCATTATAGGTTAAATCATTCTTGATTAGTACCCCCAGATCCCTCTCTGATTGTGTTGTTTTTATGATCTGGCCATATAACAAGTAAGTACCCTGAGTGTTGTTTTTTTCCTAAGTGTGTGACAGTACATTTATCCATGTTAAAAATATGTTATTACTATTGGCCCAAATCTCTAAATGTAGCAGATCTTGCTGTAGCTTCTGGTTACCCTCAGTGACCTCCACCTCTGCTGCCAATTTTGTGTCATCTGCAAATTTAATACATATGCAGCTAGTTCCTAAGTGCATGTCCACTACAAATAAAGAGAACAAACCAGGACCCCATACTAAGCCCTGGGGAACTCCACTCATCACTGTTCTCTTATCTGACATGTAACCTCGTATCCTCATCCTGTGTGATCTATCATTCAACCAAGCATCTATCCATGTAACCAATATCTCATCTATTCCAATCCTCTTCATTTTTTCTATTAATATTGCATGTGACACTTTTTTTTTGAATGCCTTCTTTACGTCAAGGTATATAATATCTACAGGCTTTTGGTTGTCTATAGACCTAGTCACTGATTCATAGAATACCAAATTGCTGGTAAGACAGGACCTATTTTTCTTAAAGCCATGCTGAGTATCATTCCTTACATTTTTACTCTCCAGTTCCCCCTCCAGTTTATCTTTGATAATGGTTTCCAGTATTTTACTTATAATGGCCGTCAAGCTGATTGGCCTATAGTTACTGACCACTGTCCTGTTGCCCCCCTTATGGATGGGCACCACAACCACAGACCTCCAGCCCCTTGGCAATTCACCTGATATAAGTGACTGGTTGAATAATTTATATAGTGGGTTCGCTAACCAGGAGCTAACTTCTCAGAGGAGTCTTGGGTGGAGGTTAGCGGGCCAGCAGATTTTGATGGGTCTATATTACTTAATTTTGTGACTATTTCCTCCTTTGTTTTGTGCAATAGTGCATTATTATCATGTTTTTTTCTGACTGGTACTGGAGTTCATTTTTTTATTACCGTTGGCCACTTTCTTTTCATACACTGAACAAAAGTGTTCATTAAAGATTGTGGCCTGTTGTTTTTGGTCTGGACATTCTTTGTTGCATAAAATTAGGGGGCCTATATTCCTATCTGGTGCTTTGCTATTGGCGTATGCAAAAAATGATTTGCCATTGTCCTTTGTTACTGCCAATCTAAATTTGGCATTACGTTTCCCCTGTTTGATGTATTATTTGCTTAAATGTAACTGCTGTTTAGATTTATGTATATTATAGGGGTTGTTCTCCTTTTTGTTCTTTCTTCTGCCTTTCTGTTTATGTATATTTCCAGTGTTACTGTCTGCATCTTGCCTACCTGTTTCTAAATTCTGACTTCTCTAATTTGTGGGGGTGGGCTGCTATAGTTCCACTGATCCCTTTGCTCCCCCCCCCCCGGCTAGTATTAATGCTTAGCAATGAAGCCCTTAAGTTTTTCATTTAGTACTGTTTCCTCTTTCTAGACAGATGCAGCCCATCATGCCACATCATTCTAGACAGGGCCCCAGTCCACAATTAAGCCATATTCCTTCTACCGGCACCAGCCGTCCAACCACTCATTGAAGCTTCTTATAAGATTCCTAGCCTCCCCCACTGCACCTCGGAAACATGTATGGAATCTACTACCTCTCCATGGCTCCCTCCCAACTGCCTGAAGTCCTCCTGTACCTCATCAATGTTTACCTTCTCACTGGATAGGTCATTTATCCCCAGGTGGACAACAACCTCTAGACCTCCAACAACCACTGCTTTAGCAATCCTTAGAATCTGCTCCCCATCCCCACCTATCAGTGCCTCCTGGGAGGCACTTGACCACTCTCTCCTCCACTGGTCCTGTACCAAATTCCATGCCCCATACAATTGAGTCCCCAAACAGGAGTAGCTTCTTCCTCCTCTTGGGTTCTCTTTTACCTGCCCCCTGGTCGCCCTTCTGGGTGACCTGCAGATCCTCCTTGGTCTCAACTCTGGGTTCCCTTTTGGGATTCTCCCTCTCCTATAGGACATCATATGAGTTCCTGAGTTGGACTGGATTGGGGATGTGCCTTGGAGCCCTCTTCCCTCAGCATCCCTGAGCCCACCTTAGTCCATCCAGCATTCTGTTAAGGAATCTTTTAGGGTGATGACTGGGAACATGGTGGCCTCTCTGTGGGGGTGAAGGTCTTTGATATATTTCTGCCAGCTAAGCCTGGAGACTGGCCACCTCTGCCTCAGCTCAAAGCCCAGGCCACCTCTGTCATCAGCCCAGCCCCATGCTTCAAAGGGCAAGGGGTCATAATGCCACATTTTGACATAATGTCCAACAAAACACCTCACCTACCATTTCAGTGTACACCCATTCAAACTAATGGTACCTGTTTGTTTTTGTGGGATGCTCTGCCCCATGCACTCCCCCCCAAAGTGGGGAGTTTTGCCCTCACACTCCCCAGAACAAAAATAATCAGCTCCTAGCGGATGTGGACTTCAGGGATGGGGAGAAACTCACAAAGGGGAAAAATATTTATTTTTACATAAAAAAATAACAATACCAGGAGACCAGGGGTAACCTGAATCATAGTCAGAGGTCTCCAACCCTGTCATTAGCTGGAGCCTTAGCCACTCCACCACACGAGTGGCTCAATCAGGCACCACACACACACAGCAACTATATCCCTTTCATAATTCAGCACAGAGTGACAGAGGTAGTGGAAATTCCCTACAGCTAGTATACCTCTGTCACTCTAAATGCAGGTGCACTTTACATAGACCAGTTATTGCAGTGCTATTCTTGTAGAGCTATATTGACCCGGTACTGCCCAGAGTAGTGCCTACATATGGGACAATATTGCAGTTCCCAAAACGTTCTCCTGAAAACTGATGCTCTTCATCCACTGCACTGCACTGTATTACTCCTTGCATCATTCCTAAGCACTCTATTATACCTCCTTTTTTCTGCCTGTATCTAGGCCTTTTTTTCTCACCTTTCCTCTGTGTTGCTTTGTGGTGCCCCAAGCCCTGTCATTTATTACTGTGGCATAGCTACACTGTGTTGTGTGTCTCTGCAGAATAGTGAAATCCATTTATGCTGTATTACACTGTTTGTTAGGTGTCCCCAGCTGTCATTTATTACTGTGACACAGAAACATAGAACTTGGCAGCAGATAAGGACCGCAAGGCCCATCCAGTCTGCCCATTTCTTTTCTACCTTATGAATGTGCCTTTGGTCTTTGCTCTGTCAATGGCCTATTTATACTTATCTGTATTGCTCCCTTTTGCCTATCCCATGCCTGTTTGAATCACTGCATTGCATTCATATCCACCACTTCCTGAGGTAGGCTGTTCCATGTATCCACCACCCTTTCTGTGAAAAAGAACTTCTTCACATTACCCCTTGTTCAGCCTCCCTCTAATCTCATGCTGTGTCCTCTTGTCCTGCTATTTTTCTTATACCAAAACATGTTAGACTCTTTCACCTTGTTAATGCCCTTAAGGTGTTTGAATGTTTCCATCATATCACCTCTCTCCCTCCTTTGCTCTAGGGTATACATATTGAGCTCAGTTAATCTGTCCACATATGTTTTCTGATGCAGTCCCTGCACCATTTTGGTTGCCCTTCTCTGGACTGTCTCAATCTGGTTAATGTCCTTGTGAAGATGTGGCCTCCAGTACTGCACACAGTACTCCAGATGGGGCCTAACCAGTGTCTTGTAAAGAGGGATTATTACCTCCCTCTTCCAACTTGTGATACCCCTACTAATACATCCCAACATCCCTCTAGCCTTACCTACTGCTTTAGTGGTCTGCTTGGATTATTTCAGGTCATCAGTGATGATGATGCCCAAGTCTCTTTCTTCCCTTGTGACAGCCAGCAACTCCCCTCCCAGCCTATAAGTGGCTTCAGGGTTTCTCTTCCCTATGTGCATGATCTTGCACTTCTTTGCTTAAAACCCAAGTTGTCACTCTTCCAACCACTTTGCTAGTTTATCCAGATCTCTTCTCATTCTGCCCACCCCATCTGGATCATCTGCTCTGTTGCAGATCTTGGTGTCATCTGCAAACAGACAAACCTTACCCTCCAGTCCACCTGCAATGTCACTAATAAAGATATTGAAGAGGACTGGCCCCAGGACTGATCCCTGAGGTACCCCACTTGTGACTTGCATCTCTTCTGACTGTATACCATTTACCACCACTCTCTGTTTTCTGCCTGTCAACCAGTTTGCCACCCAATTGACCAATGTCTGACCCACCCCAAGCCTACCCAGCCTGTAATTGAATCTTCTGTGTGGAACAGTATCAAAAGTTTTGCTGAAGTCAAGGTAGGTGACATCAACTTCTCCCCCTTGGTCCACCACTCTGGTTACCAAATCAAAGAAATCTATGGGATTAGTTTGACAGGATATTCCTTTTGTAAACCCATGCTGACTTGGATCCTGTGCTCCTTCAGATTCCAGGTGTTGCATTATCCTTTCCTTAAGAAGTGTCTCCATAATCTTGCCCACTACTAAGGTAAGATTGACTGGTCTGTAGTTCCGTGCCTCCTCCCTGCTACCACTTTTGTGGAGGAGGATCACATGAGCCCTTCTCCAGTCTTCTGAGGCATTTCCTGTGCTCAGAGACTCACTAAACAGTTCTGATAATGGCTCTGCTAGTTCCACCTTTAGCTCCTTTAGTATCCTGGAATGTATGCCATCAGGTCCCATTGCCTTGTCCACCCTGAGCTTATCGAGCTCTTGTGGCACCCTTTCTTTTGTGAAGGGACTAGTGCAGATATCCCTCCACCATGTGTCCATGGTGCTGAGCTGTGGGCCCTGTCCTACCTTATTGTCAGTAAATACTGAGCAGAAATATGTACATAGGATAGATGCCTTTACATGGTCCTCCTCCTCACACGCTCCCTTATCCCCTTTGATCTTAGCAATACCCCCTCTGGACTTTCTCCTTTCACTAATGTATCTATAGAAAGTCTTGTCACCTTCTTTTACTATTCGTGCTAGTGTTTCCTCGGTTTGGGTAGTTGCCTGCCTTACTGCATTCCCTGCTTCCATTAGGAAAGTTTAGTATGCCTCCCTATTTTCATCCTGCTGCATTCCCTTATATTTCCTGAAGGCCAGCCTTTTGACTCTGACCTTTTCTGCTACTGTTTGTGAGAACCAAAGTGATTTCTTTCTTCTTTTGCACTTATGTTTCTCACTAACACAATGGGATGTTGCTTCAAGTATTGCATCTGTAATGCTTGCCCACTTTGCCTGTACCCCCTCACATGTATTTCTTTTTGCTAGGGCTAGCTTAACTCTGTTGGCCATCTTATAAAAGTCAGCTCCTCAGAAGTCCCATATTTTTGCATTGGAATGGGATGATTTATTTCTAGTGGCCACATTGAACCATACAATGTAATGATCACTGGCCCCCAGTTGACCTTCTACCTGGAGATCTGTGATCCTTTCCCTGTTTGTCAGTACTAGATCTAGGATAGCCCTGTCTCTTGTGGGTTATTGTACTAGTTGCCTGAGGCCCTCCCAAGGAAAGGAATCCACCATGTGTCTAGTTCTGGCAGATGTCCCTGCTGGTATTGACCAATCTGTATCTGGCATGTTGAAGTCTCCCATTATCAGAACCTCCCCTTTAGCTGTCATATTTTGTATGTCTTCTAACAGTATTGTGTCTATGTCCTCCCCCTGGTCTGGAGGCCTGTACACAACCCCAGTTCATATGTCTGTCCCATTTTCTGTTTCCAGGGTGACTCAAAGTTCTTCTTGCTCCTTATGTGCATTCTGAATTTCTGTAGCTTTGATATTTTCATTGACATAAAGGGGCACTCCACCCCTCCCCCCTTTTTGCACCATGGTCTCTTCTGAACAGTACATAGCCAGGTACTGAAGTCTCCCAAATGTGGTTACTGGTAAACCATGTATCGCTAATGGCTACTCTGTCCAGTTTAGCTTCTGTCATTATTGCCTGCAGGTCTGGGATCTTGTTTCCCAGACTGTGAGCATTTGTGTACATGACTTTCCAAAGGCCAGATTTTGGTGTGTTAGTTGTTTTGCGAGGTCCAGCATTTCCCCTGTATGTCGTATGGGGAACAGGACCTTTTTCCTTACCTAGTGATGCAAATGCACTGTAAACATGCTGAACTCCTGTCAGACTACTAGCTGAGGGGGGAGGAGTGTTATTCCTATTTGACGTAAGGGGTGCTGCACCCCTTCCTCATTTGCTAGTTTAAATATTCTGCAAAGATGTTAACCTTCTGCCCCAAAGCACTGACTCCCTCCTTAATCAGATGCAGTCCATCAAATTTACAAAAGTATGCTCCCAAAACTGTTGCCAGTTCCTTACAGATTTGTGTCCTTTTTCCTGGCACCAGCCCTCAAGCCACATGTTTAGCTCCACTACGTCCCCTTCTCTGACCTTCTGTCCATCTGCCCTCCTCTCCCTGACTGGCAGGATCTCAGAGAAGGTGATGCCAGGTGAAATGCATGATAGTTTGTCACTCAGCCTGGTCAGGTGTTCTTTGGTCTCCACAACTGACAGGCTGGCAAGATCGTTAGTCCCTATGTGTACCAGGACATCAATGTTTTTTCCTGCTTCCTGATCAATTTTAACAATGCGGTCAGTGTCTCTCCATGCTGATGTACCTGGGAGACATCTGACCATTGCCCCTGGTAGGAGATACGTGTCAACTTTCCGAATCATGGCTTCTCCTATAATCAGAAGTTTTTTGGATTTCCTTTTTGCTTTTTTTGTTTTTCTTCCTGTTTTGGGCACATTTTATTGTACTAGTTCCTGTGCTGCAGTGTCCTGCTCTGCAGTGTCCTCTGCCCCTTTGTTTGATTTCAGAGGTAGAGGCAGATACCTGTTTGTAGTTTTTATGTGGTTTGTGGAGGTGGTATGTTGGAGAGCACTGAGTGATGGAGCACCTGATTTTCTCCTAACCACCTTCCAACCTCCCAGACCAACTACCCTCTGCAGTCGCGGTACTTCTGTTGGATGTTGGTGAAATGGCGGGCAGTTCTTATAATATTTCCTCCTGCGTATGCAATTTGAGGCACACAATCTCTGCCCATGCTGCCTGGAGCTGAGCCCTTAGATCTCCAATGGCCTAGCATGTAGGACAGTGTCCGAAATCCTGTAAAACTGCCCTTCTGAAAAATGTTACACAGTACCTGAAGTTAATAATATCCATTCCAGCTAAATTGTTGGGTTTATAACCTGGTCAGAGTAATTAGAAGGAAGAAAATGAAAGCAAAAGTTTGATTTTGTGTTTTGTTTGTTCCTGTATAACTTGTTATAACAAGTTAAATTACTAGTGCCCCTGTAAATGAGGTCACTATGTAGATACTCCTCTGATCCACCCCTTTCTGCTTTGCTACAGGAAATGTCACAACTGTGCTACCCTATAAAAGGAGTTTAGTGTGGGGTGGTTGGGGATGGGGGTGGGTGGCTGGGCCCTTCCCCTGCCAAAAAAGAAGAACCATGGACAAAAGAAACAAGGAGGTAAGAGCAGAAACAATCAGCCAGCAACAAATGCAGTAGCCCTGAAAGCTTATCTTAATGATAGATAAAACTGTAAAACCTGTAAAGCACTACCCGTAATAATTTCACAGCAGATATACCCTGTAAGAAACACTTTGCTACTGAGAAAAATAAAGCAGTAACAGAAGATATACCTAGCAAAAGACAATTTGAATCAGAAAATTACATCAGTAATCTGTAAGCACACACCTGTAGGAACACCCTGTAATAATGCAGCAGAAGGTATACTCAGCAGCAAAAATCTGAATCAGAGAAAAATAAAGCAATAAAATGTTAACAACAAACAGTAACAATCCGTGTGAGTACAAAATAAAAATAACAACACACAATAAATCTGCCTAGCCAAAAGAAGCCTTAATCCTAGCCTTGCTCTGGTAAGGTTCTTTGCTCTGCCCTTTCAAGCAACCTAGAAGAAAAGAGCTCAGGTAAAGATAGGTGCCTTGGCCAGCAAACCTAGTCTTTCACCTCCCCAAAAGAAGCCTTAATCCTTAGCCTTGCTCTGGTAAGGTTCTTTGTCTGCAGCATAGTGAAAGCCATTTAGACTGTATTACATGTTTTGTTAGGTGCCCTGAGCCCTGCCACTTATTACTGTGACATAGATACACTGAGTGTCTCTGCAGCATAGTGAAAGACATTTAGACTGTGTTACACAATGTGTTTTGTGCCCTGAGCCCTGTCATTTATTACTATGACATAGCTACACTGTGTGACTCTGCAACAGTTAGTGAAACAATATATATACATTTTACAGGTTATAAAATCATAGAATTGTGCCAGCAAAAAAAGACCATTCAGCCCATCTAGTCTGCTCGAGATAGCTCCCTCCCTTTTATCTCCCACCCCTGCCCTCTCTCCCCTCCTCTCCCTAGACCCATATAGTTATCCAATGCTCTTTTGAATTTCTCCACCATGTCCACCTCCACCACCCACTCCAGCAACCTGTTACACAGTTGTACAACCCCCTCTGAGAAATAATGCCCCTCACATCCCACTTAAATCTGCCCCCTCCAGCTTATAAGCATGCCCTCTGGTGGGATTTCTTTTGTGCTCAGCCAAATGATGCTATCCCCCCAACCTTGTTTAGTCCCTTCATACACCTGAAGGTTTCTACCATGTACCCCTTCTCCTATGTCATTTCCAGTGTATAAAGACAGAGTTCTTCCAGCCTTTCCCCATATGTTCTCCCCTGCATCCCCTGGATCATATTGGCTGCCCTTCTCTGTACCCTCTCCAGCCTATCTTTGTCCCCTTGCAAGTGGGACCTCCAGAATTGAACTCCATACTCCAGCTGTGGCCTAACCAGTGTTTTATATAATGTCATGCTCACCTCCCTCCTCCTACTCATGAAGCCCCTGCCAGTGCATGCCAGCACCCCTGTTGCTTTCCCAGCTGCCCGTTCACACTGCCTCCTAGCCTTTACTGTGTCTGTCATCCAAGTCCTTAGATTCTTTTCCTGCTCTATGGCCTACAGTGATAACCCCCAGGTAGTAAGTGGCTCTTTGGTTATTTTAAACTATATACATTATCTTGCACTTTTCTGCATTAAACTGCAGTTGCCACTTTTCTTCCAACTCCTCCCACTTGGCTAGATCCTGCCTTATCCTCCCCAACCCCACCCTGGAGCATCCACCCTATTTTATAACTTTGTGTCATCTGTGAATAAACATGCCTTTTCATTCAGACACTCCAAAGTCCTCCATGTACACATTAAATAGTATGGGCCCCAACACCGACCCCTGTTGCACCCCACTCATCATCCCTAGTTCCCTGGAGTGCTTCACATTGACCACCACTCTCTGGGAATACTGTGTCTCATATTTCCCAGTCTAAGTCTAATAAAAGTGTCAAATTATTTTGTCTGAACCTCCCCAGGGTGTCTCCACTGAATTCCTGGAGATATTTTCCCCACTGTATCAATGACTTCTGACTACTCCTGCCTAAAAAGCCTTTGACAATTTTACACCCATTATTGCTCCACGGTCATAGGCTAACCATGACATATTACACCTTGGTCACTTGGTAGAAACTTGTACTACCAAGTGTTTCTGTTTCTGTCTAACATGTGCATATTTAGAAAAATGTGATGGGGGGTCATGTGATGGCAGCCTAGAGGAAAGCAGCTTCTCGCCTAGCTCCGCTCCCAGCCCAGATTACAACCCTTGATTCGACTTACTTCAAGCATCTTGTCATAAATCTGCTAGTTCAGTGCATTAAGAAAGTCTTTTTTGTTTTAAAACTGCGGAAAATGGAGGCGTTTGTCAAAAAACGAGCTGCTAAACATACACCACCTCCTTCACCGGAAAAAGAGCAGGCCGCAAAACGTCCTCGGCAGGGAGCTTCTAAATTAACAGCGGAGTCTTCTGCCCTCACGGAAGAACATTTTCTGGAAATAATTGCTCCATTACAAAGCTCGATCGAAGAAATTTCAGTTGAAATCCGGAGTTTCAGATCGTCATTGGAATCCTTAACTACCAAAGTTGGAGACAATGAAGTCAAAATTAAGTCAGCAGAGGCTAGGCTGGACAAATATGAATCGGAGCAAGTTTCCACAGGTAAAAGAATTAAAAAGATAGAGGATAAAATCGAAGACCTAGAGGGGAGAAGCAGAAGAAGAAATCTAATTATTTTTGGCATTCCAGAGAAAGAAGAAGGGATGTCGCCAGTTCTGTTCATTCAGAAGCTTTTTGAAAGAATAGCGGGCCCATCCCTGAACGGCTCATGCTACATAGTGGAACGGGCACACAGATCTCTTCGCCCTTCCCCTCCCGCTGGTGTGCAACCCAGACCAATTATATGTAAACTACTAAATTATTTGGATAAGCAGCATATTTTAAGTAAAGTTAGATCCTTACAAGAAGTCTCCTGGGAAGGCAAGCGAATTAGGGTAACATATGATTTACCACACTCCGTGCGATTAAAGAGTCAAGAGTTATATCCTATAGTTTCGAAATTAATCACAGCCGAAATCCAGTATCATGTAAAATACCCAGCTGTGTTACAAGTTAAAATAAGTGATCAATGGTAGTCTTATGAAACTGTTGAACTAGCATGTCAACAGCTCAAAGAGTCCTTGCCAGACCTGTTTAAATAAGCATATTGGATCTCCACAATGCCGTTAACATAGGCATGGAAGGGTACACGAAATATTTTGATTTGGTAAACCCAGATGCTCGCTGGTTAAAGCTCTGCGATGTCTGCATTGATAACTCTCAAAGCAGTCTTCTACCATGATAAGAATCTCTCCCTAACAGGGAGAAATGTGGATGTTTGAATGGATAGGCTTGCTATGCTCCCTCTGCAGAAGAACGGGAATGCAACTCACTCAGGTCCTTCAGACATTGAACTCAAATTGAAAAGCACACTGAATAGCCCGAAGTTAATAATTCTCCCGACAGGCCAATTTCATGGCGACAAAGTGAGATGGACAGACTAGCCAGCTTGCAATGTTTATGTTACTAATATGATGCATTTCTATCTTCTTTCACCTGGGCAGTAGAAGAGAGATAATGTGTGTTACCAAATGACATAGATATTCTCCACTTCAGCTTTGACCTAGGAAAGGGTGATTCTCGTAACTGGTGGGCTTCGAACTTAATACACTGTACAGAGAAACTACCAAAACAAGAGTATAGATTCTCTATTGAAATTTCATTGAGCTTGAACATTTGCTCATGTAGAGTCCGGGACAGTAGCGTGAGATAAAATAATACGCAACAAAGAGCTTGTTATAGACCTGAAAATGAAGACTACTTGCGTTGGAGTTCAAATGGAAAAGGTGGTAAAGCCTTAGAATTACGAATTGAATTCATCACACTACTAAGTTCAGTAGCAGCAATGATACCCCCAGTGAAGGACCATTCACAATTAAAATCCAAACAGCCCCAAGCTATGTGGCATACCTTGATCTTCACTTGCAGTGCAATATAATCCCATAACGGCCATTGAGACCAAATGATAGATTCGAAAGACACATAACAACACTTGAAGAGGTGATGATTACATTGCAGCATTTCATAATATAGGATTAACTGGTCAAGTGAGCATTAACACTCCGGGAATAACAACAAGGGTAACGGTCCAAAAAAGTTTTACTCAGGAAATCAATACAGTGCTGTGTGCCCTTTAATTAGTGATTCCTCCTTTAAGTGCACGATTAATAGTAGCCCAGCATCTGGAATTCCAATAATGGAATGATTTAGCTCTTGGCTACCTAGGGTACACAGTAAAAGGGGACATAATGGACACAACCGGTGACGTTGCTTACTTCCCAGAGAGAGAGATCCATAGACACATAGTTAAATAATAGATCTTAATAATGAAAATTGTGGCTACGGATAAAATCTACCTGTCGGAATCTAGACTGTGCAGGGTGTGCCAGTTCTGGAAGATATAGTGGAGCAGTGCGACTCCAACGTACTGAAGGTCTTTCAATAACACAGTACAGGTGCAGTGTTATGTATCACAGCAAGAAAAGACTTAACAGACATCCTAGCCTAAGTACTACATATGATACACCCTGGTCCTTTTCTGATTAACAGTGGGGACAGATGTACATAAACGTACTTTAATAATGTGAAAAGTTTGTAACAGGGCAACCTAGTCGGGGAGATATAGAAAGACTGCAACCTGGGTTTATGTAAAGGATAGTGATTATGTGGATCCTAAGGGGCCACAACAATCTATTAACCAGCTAGAGCATCTGAATCTTGCAATTTATGAACAGTGGTCCTGTGTTATGATTTGGGTTGAGTAGTGTTTGACAATCCCCACTATACGAGGATATAGGCTAACGTACTAGTCTCTTAGCCTTACAATTACGGTAGAATTATTGTCATTAGCATTTAAGTGAAATAGATAGTGTAGTAACCTATTAGTTAAGATCTAAGTTGCAAGTTCCGATTAAAAGAATGGGGCCCTGAATGAGTAGGGCAATTAATACTCTCTGAAATAAAAAGATATAATTTTTTTCCTTTTTAGCATGGCAAATCTCATGTCAAATCACATGAGGGGCAAGAATATAAAGTGTTAATATATAGTAAGTAGTGGGTTTGGGATGGGATGACGGATAGACTTTCTGCTGGGTTGATAAGATTCACATGACAGTTTGGTGTAGTAGAGCAGTTGTCAGAACTGGGGGGTATTTGGCTTTGTGGGATTACTTGAGTCTTGGGGGAACAAGGGGTGGATGGGGCAGCATCTACTTATTCTGTATGAGAAGGGGGAGAGCCACTTTAAGAGATATGACTCGTTCAGTCTTACACATAATGCAGCAGGAAACCTTTTTATTTGACATAAATCATGATGTCAAGTGTTAATAACATAGTAAGTTGGAATTTTAAAGGGGCATGGGATAGATGTAAAAGGCAAATTATATTAAGACATCTCTCAACTCTTAATTGTGACGTGGCATGTTTGCAAGAAACCCATCTCAAAAGGGAAGATGTTCATTTGTTCAGGAAATATTGGGTTGGTCAGGTATTTGGTGCAGGGGTCTCATCTAATAAAGGTGGAGTCATTATTTTATTTCACAAAAGATTATACTTCCAGTCGTAAAAAGAAATATGGGATCCACAGGGGCGGTTTATCCTATTGATTGGAGTGCTAATGACACAACAGATCATTATAGGGTCAGTATACGATCCTAACATAGATTCCCCACAGTTTTTCATACACCTATTGGATAAGCTAAATTCTCAATTTTCCGCGACTATATTACTTGGGGGTGATTGGAATATTACTCCACAGTTACAGGGTGACAGATCAGATAACAAAAGACCAGAGTTATCCCCAGCACAAAGAGCTCTGAGAGAGAGTTGATGGAAGGGTTAAATCTCGTAGATGTCTGGAGACTTAACAATCCTGGGGTAACACAATATACTTTCTTTTCAATGCCGCACAAAACCTGCTCTAGAATTGATTGCTGGTTAATAAGTAGTAAATTGCTCCCATTGATTATTGATACAAAGATTCATACTAGGGTTATCTCGTATCATTCTCCAGTATCAATTAAATATGAATCAAACCCAGGATTTAGGAGAGACTTTATGTGGAGATTTAATAACCAACTTTTACAGGATTCCCATATACATGGGCACCTCAAGAATTTTATAACCTGCTGTTTAGAGCAAAATCTTGGCTCAGTTTCAAAGATTAATATTGTTTGGGCAACTTTGAAATGTGCAATAAGGGGGGAATGCATTAGAATTACATCCACAAAAGCTAAAAAAGATAAGTTACGCTAGAAGAGATTACTAATGCTATGATGATGACGGAGCGTGCCATCACTAAACAGTCAATAGAAGCGGAGTGGGTTAAGTTGCATCAATTACACTCCCAATACTCTTCCATTATGTTGCAGAAAGCAAAATTAGCCCTTCGAAGAACTAAGATTAAATATCTTGAATCCGGTGATAGGGCAGGGAAACTCCTAGCTTTATGGATTAAACAGCTGGATTCAAATAGGTATGTTGCAGCTTTGCAAAATAATGAAGGAGGTAATACCATCAAAGACCCAAAGAAAATTGCGTCCATGTTTAAAGATTATTTCTGCAGAGTTTGCTCTTTTCCTGTGGAAGACAGGGCGAGAATAGATGAGATCAATAATTTCCTAAATTCTGTAGCTTTAACAAGATTGGATGCCAAAGATGTGGCAATGTTGGAATCACCCATTCAAGTATGGGAGGTGAAACAAGCAGTAGCATAGCTAGCTTCGGATAAGTCACCGGGACCAGATGGCCTTACTACTAATATGTACAAGGTCTTTATAGAAGAAATCTCCCCGATTTTGACCAAGGTATATAATTACTGGTACCGTGAGGGGTTTTCTAAAAATAGCTTCTTGGAGGCCCTAATAACCCTTATTTTAAAGCCAGGATGGGATCCAATATCCCCGAGGAACTACAGACCGATATCTTTGCTAAATGTAGATGTTAAAATACTGGCAAAAGTTTTAGCTTGTCAACTTAGTCCGTTTATGTCTAGAATGGTTAGTGATGTGCAGGTTGGTTTCATGAGCAATAGAGTGTTGAGTGATCATATACGTCAACTTCACTATTTAATTGTACATGCACGAGAAATGCAGACCCCGCTGGCCCTGTTGGCTTTGGATGCAGAAAAAGCTTTCGACAGAGTTTATTAGGATTTCTTATTTGCTGTCCTGTCAAAGTTTGGGCTACCAGATAGCTTTCTAAATTGGATCAGCCTGTTATATAGATCTCCCAAAACATGTGTATGGTGCAATGGAATACTTTCGGATCCCTTTTCTCTGCTATGTGGCACAAGACAGGGTTGCCCTCTCTCCCCACTCCTATTTAATTTATATTTGGAGCCTTTGAGTCAAAGATTACTTACGGTACAGGGGAGTAAAGGAATACAAATAGGAAATAAGAGGTACCTGGTATCTGCATATGCTGACGACCTGCTTCTTCATATGGAAGATCCAGATACAAGTATCCCAGTAATTTTACAAGAAATAGCACAGTTCTCAAAGGTCTCGAACTATTAGCTCAATATTTCTAAATCAAAGCTCTTTCCACTTAATTCTAGATGTCTTCCAAGTGTGGCTAAGGAGTTGGGGCTTAGCTGGGAGCCCAAGGTGTTACTGTATTTAGGAATTAAGATTACACGAGATATAGCTACAATGATAAATGAAAACCTCAATAATCAAATCAAAATAATTAAACACGATTTAGCTAGATGGAGTTCATTACCGCTATCACTTTGGGCTAGAAATGAAATAGTCAAAATGAACATACTACCGAGGATCTTTTACCCCCTGAACATGTTGAGTCCTTATCTGCCAAAAGCATGGTTAGGTTTGTTACAAACGATCCTTAATGACTTCATATGGAAGGGGAAGGCAGCAAGGTGGTCATATAAGAAACTCACTGCATTAAAGAAGTTAGGGGGCCTGGCACTCCCCTCCTTTTTTAAATATTATATAGCGTCACATGTTAGCAAATTAGTTCATTGAACGCAGTCGACCTTCAGGGTAGACTCCAATCAGTATGTCCCTCCATGGGTTCATATTGAGAGAGAATAGGTCAGTAACTGTACACTTGCACTAAATTCAGTCCCTTTCATATCCTTCAGACTTCTACCTACATCACTCAAAAACATACCTATTGGGTGGTCAATAAAAGTTTTACACCAGGTTCAGAAGTTATTAAAGGTAAAATGGCAGAATTCTCCTGATCAACCCATCCTATACAATAAGAATTTTCAAATACAGGGGGCCCCAATCCCATCCAAGTTCTTGGATTCATTAGGTGGATTAAAATTGGGAGATTTAACCCCTCAAGGGAAGTTATTGACGTATGAACAAGCTGGTGCTCTGATTCCAGAGCTAAAAGGGAATATTTTTAAATATTTGCAGATTGGGGATTCAATTAAAGCCCACCTGAGAAAAACGGATAAAAGGAGCAAAGAGGAGTATGAATTGACTTCTCTATTAAAGATAGCAGAACAGAAGCATCCGGTGTCCAAATTATATTATGAACTCCAGATCAGACACAAAGAGATTTCCTCCAAGATTGGTATATACTGGAGACGGAGATTAGGGGTAGGAGAGGAAAAAGTTTGGGAACAAATATGGGAGAATAACATTAGGTACATTAAACAAGATAGATACAAACTGCAGCAATTCAATATTATGCACAACTTGTATTATAACCCCACTAAACTATATAAAATGGGAAAAACTATATCGCCCAAATGTAGCAGATGTGAGGTTGGAGAGGGTGACTTATACCACGTCTTATGGGCATTTCACAAGAGTCACCCTTTCTGGGAATCTATCTGTACTTCAGTGCAACCAGTATTAGGACTAGAGCCTTTTTTTCTGCCGGAAATATGTTTGCTAAACATCTTCCCTAGAGACATGGGTAAGCAGAGGAAAGCGTTCATGGCCATCATATCAGCAGCTGCGAAAGTGGTTATTCTTAGGCACTGGAAAGAGGTTGACATGCCATCTGTAATTGAATGGTATAGAGAGATTATGATGGCATTACAAATAGAGTGGCATATAACCAAAATGAATAATAAATTACAATCCTATAATACTAACTGGGGACCGTTGGATGTGATCTTGGCTGTCTGGAAGTCTTAGGCTCCAAAAGTTGATGTAGTGTTAACCCTAATGTTTATAATACTTCCTGAGCCCCTACCCTAGGGAATCTAGTGGCTCCTTGATTTAGTAGATGCTGGGGGGAGAGGGGGATGCATTAAATTCTAGGGGTGGACAAATGGGTTTTGTTATTCGAATGTTAAAAGGACTTTACTGAAAATGCTAATTTCATTGTCATTTATACCAAGCTATGTCTAAAAATAATGTTGATGTTATGTATGTACTGGTCTGATTAGGCCACATCCTCGCTGTAAAGTCAATAAAATATACTAAATAAAAAAAAAATGTGATGAGCTGTATATACCTGTCTGTGATCCAACTAGCCTAGGGGGTGTATACGACAATGTTATAAGTTATATTATGACCAATCCAGTCATTGAGCTATGCTCCACTCCTATGTATGATGATCTGTATATATCTGTCAGTTGAACTAGTTAGTCTAGAGTGTATAATCTGAAATGTGCTTACTACTATGTTTCCCTAGCGTCAAATGATGTATTTCCCACATGTTTGTTTACTGTGACAAAAAACTGTACTCTCTTTGCCATGTCTCCTTGACTGTTGTTCCTCATGTTGTATTCTCCTGGGTCGTTCCTGAAAAATAGGCATAATACTTGTCTAGTGTATTTACCCGGTAAACAAAAGCTAAATAAATAAAAGGAAGTACAGTGCTGCTGCACATGAAACTGTTAATGATATGGATAATATAAATCATACCACTAATGAAGAACATAGCGACAATAATAATAATAACATCAGCAGGACTGGCAGTAAATGTCCTTTTAAACCAAAAAATCATGTTAGCAATGAAATGATAGTAGAGTTTTGGAAAGAAATGACTGGAGTTACCTCTAGAGAAACTGAATGTTTTGCTTATGTGCCAGGATACCTCCGGCTGCTGAAGCAGCATGTTAGAAGGCATCCTCCACAAATATAAGCTCAGATGCTGAAGCAGTGAATGCTGATAGAGATGGTGTTGACAGTAGGGACTGGAATTGGGATCCTCTGGTTGCCTATGAAAACGGGTTCTTGGCCCATGGATTTACCAGATTTTAATTAAATAAAACAAATGAACAAACAAACATGAGGATGATGGCATTTCCAGTTCTTTCTGAATCTTGTGGTGATGAGGTCTGTAGTTTTTGATGAGGGGGTAGGAGAGGATGCTGCTGTAACATGAGAAACAAGTGCAGAAAAAACAAATCATATGCTAAACATAAGAATAAGAAGATGAGTATGAATGAGAACAATTCATCTCAAAAAGGAAATGGCAGTATAGGGTTTCCCCAGGTCCCTTGGCTGTACAAGAAATAATGCCATGCACTGTGGCACAAAGCAAAGAAGGTAAATCTTTAATGTGGAGTTTATTTTATATTGACCCTGCAGACAACTCTTGAGCTGTATGCAATCTGTGTGAAAAGAGCATCCATAATGGTGGCAAAGCAGAAAATTTTGGAACATCAGTAATGATACGACATGAAAAGACAAAACACCCAATTGAGTGGTGCAGGCCAAGGGGCAATGTGCTTGGTATCGGTGGTTGTGGAGGTAGTTGTGGTGGTGACCACAGTAACAATATACTGGAAGCGGGAACTGACATTGAATCACTTGATCTATCCTTGCACTCTTCCCAGACAAACATAGATTATTTTCTTCTAACACCATCAAGTGCTGCAGAATCCCAAAGTAGTATTCCACATGAAAAGTGTAAAAAAAAATTCCCCAAAAAAATTAAAGGCATCTCATGATTCTTGTTAACTAACATTAGAAAAAAGTTTTGCGAGGACATCAGAATTTACCTGCAAGCATCCAACATGCCAGCTGTTAAAAAGAACCATTACAAAGCTGTTGGCCAACAGTCAACTCCCTTTTGCTTTTTTTGCCCAAAAAGGTTTCTTCAAGTTCATGAACCAGATTGAACCACAGCCTAGCATTCCCTGTCAAACATATTTCTTGAAAAAGGCTGTTCCACAGTTGTATGGCCTGATGTGTACTGGAGTCATTAAGTAGTTGAAACTCTCTGAGATGACACAAGTTCACATAACTACAGGTATATGGACCAGCAACCAAACAATTGACTACATGACTGTTACAGCTCATTGGGCATGTTTGCATTTAGAAAGTAATAATCCCTGCTCTACCATAGGCAGTAGGAAGTAGGCTGTATTATGTGCCACCACTTTTGAGCAAAAACACACTGCTGGGATATTTTGCAGGAGCTGGAACAACAATCCCAGAAATGGCTTTTTTGGTATTTTTTATCTCCAGGGTTTATAGTGTCAGATAATGGTGCCAACATAGTCAAAACTGCTAGAAATGGCAACTACCAATACATACCTTGTTTTGCACAATGTTTAGATTTTCTCATCCATGGCTTCTTAAATGGAAACAGAAATGTTGAAAACCACTTAGGTCTTATGAGGAAAATATGTGGACATTTCAGCCACTCTGTGAAAGCACAAAAAGACCTGTAAGGGCTGCAGAGGTCAAATAACTTACCACTGCATCCATTAAGCAGGAATTTGCAATCCTCTAGAATTCAACGTCTTACATGTTGGAAAGGTTTCTTGAACAGAAAAAGTTGTACATGACTACACCATGCAGAATCAAATAGGTAAAGCAGATGTCATCCTCAGTTCCAACAGCTGGACTCTAATTGAATCTTTGGTCACCTTACTGGAGCCATTTGAGGCTGGCAAACATGATGTCAGTGTAGGCAGCATAACTCTGAGTTGAACTCTTCCTCGTATAAGATTTCTTCAAATTTTCCTTGATGACATGAAGACTTTTATTTAAAAGAAGACACCACCAATATTATGCTGGCAGATGACATGAGTCTCAGACTGTCAATTGATCAAAGAATGAATGCCATGTTTAAAAATTACACCTATGTGTTGGCTACATTACTAGATCCCTGTTTTAAGGGGAAGACTGAAGCCATCCTTCCTGCAAGGAAGACATTGAGTAATGGGGAGAGCTTCTGATAAGCAAATGTGACATTGCAGCAGTCAAACCCTGCTGAACCATCAGAGTGCTCCTCTGGTGCACATAATAGCACATCTATAAATTTTTTGCAATCACCAGTCATCTGTCAGAAAAGGGACATCTATAGCTACTTCTTGAGCATCCTGGCCCAGATATTCAAAAGAGTTGAGCCATGCACAATAGGGTTGCGCCTGCACAAGTCCGAAATTGAGCCATTCTGCGATATTCAGCAGGAGGCAGTTGCACCCCCTAAATCATGCTGAGCAACAGCGCAATGATAATGAAGGCATGTGCAACTAAAGGGGAGGAACCATGCATAAATGGCTCAGTGCAATATTAAACAAATTGCACCATGCGCAATAGGGGAGCCAGCGGAAGTTGCACCATAGCAGAAATGAGCCAAAATAAAAAGGAGCAAGGGAGAGGTGCAAGAACGCTACAGGGAAGGCACATGAGGCTGAACTAATCACACAGACAGGGCATGAGGGACACACAGGCCAGGCCAGGGAAAGGGCACCCTGAACACAGAGGCACAGGGAAGGTGTGGGGAGCCACAGCCAGTACAGAAGGGGGAAGTGCCACACTGCACAGAGGCCACCACAGGCAGGTGTTCCCAGTGCAGGGGAAGTAGCAGTGAGGACAGTGGGGGAATACAGTAACAGCTGCCAGGGGGGATGAATACAAGCCAGGGATATGGCCAGTGCCACCTTCCAGATGGAGGCCATTATGAGGGGGGGTGAGAAGGTGGGCAGCAGGGGGGCTTGACCGTGGAATGGCCCGTTGGTGGTATGCCCCCAACAGGCAGTACCAAGCCCACACTGGCTTTGAGCTGTACAGTGATACCAAGATTGTGGTCCAGTACCGCCTGAATAGGGAAATTCTGATGTGGCTCTGTGAGCTGTGCAGTGATGTGATGCAGGCACCCACACAATGGAGCCATGCCCTGTCAGTGGAGACTAAAGTGACAGCTTGCATGTGCTTGTTCACCACGGGTACCTTCCAGAGACCAATTGGGGACACCACAGGCATAACCCAGTTGGCCACGTCATGTCACCTCACCCAATTCCTCAGCACACTGCTGCCACATGCTGCAGAGTACATCCATTTCCCCAGCACACTAGCGGAGTGCACAGCAAACATACAGGAGTTCCACAGGGTAGCACATATGCCTGGCATGCTAGGGGCAATAGACTGCACCCATGTGGCCATACGCACACCACCTGGCCCCGAGGGGGCCACATACATCAATCGTAAGGGCTATGCCAGCATCAACTGCCAGGTGGTGTGCGATGCCACGGGGCCCATAATCAATGTCTGTGCCATGCACCCTGGGGGAGCACACGATGCCTTCATCTGGCACCAGTTGGCACTGTGCCACAGATTTGAGAGTGGGGAGTTCCCCACTGGACACCTAGTGGGTGAGTATGCAAACCATATGGACAATCATAGGGCCTGGGGGGAATGGCCAGAGGTGACATGGGTAGTGGCCTGCATGGCCCGGGGCAGGGCAATGCTGATCACCAAACTAACCTCCACCCTCTACATGCAGGTGACAGTGGATACCCACTCTGTCTCTGGTTGCTCACACCCTATTGGCGGCCCGCGACCCCATCACAGCAATGCTACAATGAGGCATACGCCACCACACGTAATGTCATTGAGTGGGTGTTCAGGATGCTGAAGGCACATTTCCATTGCCTGGACACCTCCGGGGGTGCCCTACAGTACAGCCCCTCAAAGGTCTGCGGGCTTTTCCTGGTCTGTTGCATCCTGCACAAGATGGCCAACGAATGTGGGATAGCCGTACAGGTCAAAGAGGGGGACAGCGATGGGGATGATGAGGACGCCAGTGATGATGGTGATGGGCAGCCCCCCCCTTGGCCGATGGGACCCCCGACTGCTCTGGCTGGCAAAGTTGCACCAGGACACCATCACAGAGGAGCACTTCAGTCAACCCAGGTAAGTCATGGGGCCATGTGCAGCCAACAGTGGCTAAGGCACAATCCACAAACACACATGGACACACACCAGGGGTGCATGCCATCAAGGGAAGTGGCAGGGCATGGAACCACACACACAACCAGGGATGGGTGAGGACTTACATGCCACACAGATGGACACACACACATGCACACACACACACACAATGCACCAAACTTGCACAAAGGGCAGGAGGCACACCGACCCAGAACGCCACCCCTAGCCACACACATGTCCACAGACCACCACGCCCACTGCCTGTCCATGTGTGTGTGTGTCAGATGCTGAGCACCATTACACATTGGTGTACAGTGCAATGCAGGCATCATCATGCACACGCAACTGCAGACAGCAGCCAGGAGGGTGTGCAGATGGACTGTGTGTCTGCGTGCAGGGCCGGGTACCCACCCGTGCACTGCCCACTGAAAGAAACAATGCACACAGGGCAGCACCAGACAGTTGCCACATTGGGAGACAGGTCAGTCACGCGACACAGTGCCCCGGCCACCACGGATGCATGGGCGGCCCCGCCGAGACCTGCCAGCACTGACAGGCTGACCACTGGCCTCATGGGGTGGCACCGATGGTCCCCCAGGGGTTCCACTGTGTGAACATGACCATGCTCTCGCAGGGGTCTGCAGCACACTGAACATGCCTGTGCCAGGCGTGCTCAGGATGCCCACAGCTGAACCCAGGGTCGACAGGGAGGTTGTCGCATGACACCCGGAATGGGGGGTGGACAGTGCACTGCGTGGTGTCCGCGACTCATGGGCTCATGACTGTGTGTCCATTGTGGCCATGATGGCACTGAATGACTGTGCATGCCTGTCAATGGCAGCGGTCACATCCACCCGCAACCGGTCCATCCCTGCCAGGATCAGAGCGGTGTCCCTGCTGCGACGCTCCTCTGCCTGCTCCAGAGCCGCATGCAGTGCATCCACTGATGTCACAAGCTGTATCTGCTGCTGGACTGATGCTTGCAGTAGGCGGGTGTGCTCGTCCAAGAGGTCATCTGCCTCCTCGGCATCCTGTCCCTCAGGGTGTCCACGGCCCTGATGCTTAGCACCTCTTGAGGGTGGGTGCTGCACACCTGGACCAGGTCTGGGCATGTCCACAGGTGGTGCACAGACACCGCTGCTGGACCCTGTATCCCCAAGCCCATTGGCTGACTGATGATACTGCCCCTCCAGCTGCCACTCCCCAGGGCTCAGTGGTGCTGCCAAAGTGGTCGCAACAGTCCCACTGTCCTGAACAAACACTAGTGTTGCCCCACTGGTGCTGACAGGCACAGGCTGGGACTGTGCTGACACACAGGCCTCCACGGCAGCACCACCCACAGCCATGGCTGCGATGTGTCCTGCTGTGTGGCCATGCCGTGGCACACAAGTGTCACTGCCCATGCCGTTAGCAACATCATCATCAGTGACGGACTCGGCACCGGCCCCAGGCACAGCATTCTGGCATCCATGGATGCCGGCATGCTGGGACACAGGCAGGGCTTCCTCCGCACCTGTTACAACAACATCAGTGTGGCCAGCCAGGCAGCCCCACTGTTGCACTGAGCCACGTATACCTGTGGAGGTAGATGGGCCCTCCTCCATCTCCAGCTGACTGTCCTCAGTGGACATGCCCACCACAGCTGACCCATGCAGATGCTCAGGATCTATAAGGGAAAGCAAAGTCGCGTTACTGCATGTGACCTACCCTGCCCCCCCATAGACAGACCATGACTTACCATGAAGTGATGGGCCACCACCCGTCTAGAAGCCACCACCCAGAACACCCTCAATGGCACTACGCTGCATGCTTTCAGCAATCCTCTCCTCCTGTGGGGTCAGGTGTACCACCTCTGGCTGTCCCCCACCTGTTGCAGCTCATGCTGCCCTGATGGCAGCCACCTTCTCCTTTATCCTCCTCCTGTCCGTGCCCATCTTTTTCTTGCACTCCTGCACGGAGCGCTGGTGGCTGCCTCCTCCCATGTAGCAGCACTGGCTTGAGGTGTTCCCTGCCGTCTGCTGAGAAGCAGCTCCTGATCCAGGTAGGCATCAAACAGGGCTTCGGTCTCGGCCTTGGTAAAAATTAAGCCTCCTCCTCCTCCCACCACTGTGTTCCTCCTCTCCCACAACTTGCTCGGTCATTATTTAGCCTGTAAGAATGGCAGTTGTTACCTGTGACTGTGCAGTCCCATGCATGTCCCTAAATCCACAGTCCATACTCCCAAACAGCATGCAATTCACCAATAGACTGCAGTAACTGACTATGGCCACACTGCAGCCCAATGTCGCACTTTTATAGTGCAACCCATGCAAATGAGGCGAGGTGCAACTTTAAGTGGATGCAAATTGCAGTGCTGCGCCATTGAATGGCTGATTAGATGATTCGCATATTACGGCTGAATATCACGCTTTTGCGCTTTGTGCAATTGTGTTGAACGTGCTGAGCCAATGGCGCAGTTCTGTGACATGCATAGTACACACCTCACTGTGCATGCCCGGGTTGCTGATGCAGGCTCCCGCTGCGCTGCTGATGTGCTGTGCATAGTAAGCAATGCAGGGCATGGCCACCATTGTGCCAGTGGCACTATAGCGATGGTCACCTGCATGGTGCTGTGGCATGGAGCCATCATAGGCACACTGGGGCAACTGCGCGGTAGGCCGCTATTGGTGGTATCACACAGGCAGCCATTCGTGCTACACACATTGGGTTTCAATCGCGCTGTGCGTGTCCGTGCACCAGAGACCCTTGACCCTGTGCCTGACCTTTGCCCCATAGGCACCATGCGTCAGGTATGGGTGCACCTCTGTCGCGCTGTTCAGTGGCAGTGCAATAGGGAATGGTAGCGCTGTACTGCGCAACATCTGCACATGGGGAGCCGTGCTGCAGAGCACCATATTTGCAGATCGAGCAGAGAGCATGGCGCAGAGGAGGGCTGCTCAGTGGTCACAATTAGAACTGGCCAACCTAGTGGTCATTGTGGAGCCACACCATGGGCCACTGTTTGGGGAGGCACCCCTGGACAGGTCCAGGAGCCAGGTGTGGGAGGGGGTGGCCACTGCACTCGAGGAGGCCACTGGACGGGGAGAAGCACAGAGCTGTGCCGCCACAGGTATGGGGACCTGTGGCAGAGGGAGCCAGAGCTGCTAGCCTGCCTGTGGACATATGCCAGGAGGGGCATGGTGCCATGGCCAGGTAGGTGTTACGTAAACACACTTTTATCTTTCATATGGGTATCACAGTTGTATGTGTCCAGCACATGGGGGAGGGACCGTCCGGGATTGGCTCTGGTGGTGTTATCAGGGTGTGGGGTGAGTGGGTCTGGCTGGGTGGGAGGGCACACACCTGGGGGCAGTGGGGCTTTGCTATGGGATTGTACTGATGTTCCTCTCTCCATGTTTGCACCACAGGCCCAGAGGAATGGCGCCTTGCCCGTGATCTGCGGCGGAATGAAGAACAGAGGGAAGCCAGGTGGGGCAAGGTTCCACACCGCCCAATGGACCGGCCTAATGATGGTGAGTGCCATACCTCCATGATTACTATTGCATGCTGTGTAACAGGGTGGACAGCAGGGCATGGCCACCATCCACTGACACCGCTGCCATGCACGCAACTTGTTACAGTCAACACTGTCCAGTGCCAATGTATGTCTGGGAGTGCATCGATGGTGGTCCATGCATGCACCGGGTACATGGCTATGTCACTGCCTTTGCACCACATAGCCATGTCACTAAACGGCCACGGTGGTGATGTGCATGACTTGGCCGGTGGGTGTGTGCAGAGTTCCACATGGCTGTATGCGCTTGGGGGGGCAGGTCATGTGGATGTGATCACTGTGGGTGGTCACACACCATCACACAGGTATGTCCCACGGCCGTATGCCATGCACAGTGGGTGGGCTGTATGGGGCTGTTCATTCACACCTATTGACTGTGCTCCCTTGTGCTAGGTACATGCCAGTTCTGAGAGATCAGGGAGGCACTTCAGGAGATCCTGCAGGTGGTAAGGGCGTCACTTGACATCCTCCGCAGGATCAATGACACCGGGGTCCTGCGGAGGCACCGACAGAGACGGAGCCAGCTTGGGGAGTGGCACTCCCGCTAGAAGTCCCTCTGCCCCTGAAATCCCCTACCCTTCTGGACCCACCCTCACACCCCTCCTTTCCTGTCCCATTTGTCCACCACAGCCCCTTACCTACCCTCACCTTGTTTGTGGCCCTCCCCCCACCTTGTATATATTTTGTAAATAGTTAACTTTTATATGTTGTTTCAATATAGTTATTTTGATATGAATACTGTGGTGGTCTCTGCTTTGCAGCGGGCTATAGGTGCTCAGCTGCAGTGGTGTGCATGGTGTCAGGGGTGGTGCGGTCATGGGTATGTGTGTGTGTCCATGTGGAGGTGACTATGGTGTTGGGGGGTAGCTATCAGTCAGTGTCTGTGGTGTGTGTGTTGTTCCCTGTACATTGGATGACTATGTGTAGTGGTCCATGGTGTGTGCTCTGTGTCCATGGTGCCCCTATTGACCCGTCCATGGCCTGTGCAGCTGACACACATGCATGTCTGTGACCTGCACGGTCCACTGGCATGTCAGTGGTGGCAGTCCATGCAGGGCAACCACTGTACCCGTCACACTGCTGGGTTGCCTTCTGTCACTGGTGTGGTGCATGTCTGCCTCGGGTGACACTGTGGCCTCTACAGTTGTTGTCCCACCTCCATGCTGTGCCTTGTGTGTGTTGCAGGGGATGTGCACCACTGTCTGTGACTTGTGCTCTAGGAAATGCTGGTGGCGTACAGGTCCACAGTGCCTGCGCAGGGTGGCTGGCACTCCAGTGCCATGGAGGACTGTGGGTTGTGTGTACAAAGTTTACATGGGCCCACGCCGGGGGCTTGGTTGCCCTGCCACTGCGTCCCTGTGTTGTTGTGCCCTTGGGTATGGGTGGGTGTCTGTCCATGCACTGTGTGGCATCCGGTGTGGTGCATGCTTCCATGCACCACTGTGGGTGTCTGTGCTGGCTGTTGTGGCCAGTGCTGGGTCGGGGTGTGACATTGGGATACTGTACAGGGTGCTGTACCACTGGTGGTGGTGTCCGGGACAAGCTCAGTCCCGTGTGGGGTACCTCATGTGCCGACGCATGGTTGGTCTCTCAGCAGTACCTCGGGGGGAATGTGTGGTGGCACTGTGTATGCCGTTGTTGCATCGCTGTGTGCTGCCACCCACTGATGGGTGCTCATGGTGGGGCTGCCTTGCATGGTTCTGTGGTGCACAGGGTTGCATTGTCACAGTGGAGGTGGTGGCATGCATGGGGTTTCCTGTAGTGGTGGTCTTTGCTCCTGGGCAGGGTGTCTAGGGGTCATGGTGCAGGGTGTGCTCTGCATTGGGGGATGGTGTGGCACGGGGTGGTCAGCCCTCCTTGTGTGCCAGTCACAGCTTGCCAAGGGGTGTGATGGGGCACCATGGCCCAGCTGTGGGTTGTTTGCTTATCTCCATAGGCCAGTGGTTATTACAACCCTCCTCCAGTTGTGCAGTGCATGGGGTGTGGGGGGACAATGTCTGTTCTGCTGTGTGTTCCTGTGCCCATCTGTGGCATGGGTAGTGGGCCCCTACCTCCCTGGTTGTGCAGTTGCATTGCTCTACCATTAGGGGGCATCCCTGGTTGCCCTACGGCACCTCTGGACTGCTCAGCTGCACATCCCTTGTTGCACTATGGTGCATCAGATCTGCTCAGCTTCCCCTCCCTAGTTGCACTATGGCACAGGTGGTGCGATATTCAGTCGTCAGCTGTAGGCGCAGTTTGGCCAGCTCACTTTTTGAATATCGTGCCTCTTGCGCATGGACACAATGGACTTGCGCTTGCTCCTGCTGTTGCGCACTTTTTGGGCTCAATTTGAATATCTGGGCCCCTATGTTTAGGATCAGAAAGGCAAATCACTTCCGAGTCACCTGCAACAACATGGACTAGTATCCGGTAAAGAAAGTGCAGCTGGTTCATCTGACAGACTGGTAACCGTCTCACACAGCACAATAATCCTGGATTTTTTTATATACCATTCTGTGATTGGTCTCAAGGAAAATCCATTACTCTACTGGAAACAAAAAGAGAACAATATAGCCAGATATAGCAAATCTTTCAATAATGTACCTCAGTTGTTCACATTCATGTGGGTATTCAGAACGCATATTTATTGCAGTTGGAGGAATAGTCACTGACCAAAAAACACTGCTAAATCCTGTAAATGTGGAATGGCTTACATTTCTCAAAACCAATGCTGACAATTTCCCAATTGTTCCAAACATTGTATTATGTGATTCTGACCCTAAACATGAACAACAGCCTGTAAGCAGTGATACTGAATATGATGACTAGGCTGAATATGAAACATATAGAACCATTACCACTGCCACCATGCCAACCACATGTGCCACACTACTCTTAGTTTTATTTTGTAAGTCATCAGTTTTATATTATATAACTCTGATACCAACCATAGGTATCATTTTTGGAAATAGCAGCAACCTCACTAGGAGCAGTTGTGTCTCTCATACCTACCTCAGCAAAAACAGACATGGACATAATTTTGGAAACAGCAGTAGGCTCACTCACAGCAGCTGCACCTCTCGTACCTGCGTGAGCAATGCCCACCATGGGTATAATTTTTGGAAACAGCAGCAGGCTTGCTAAGAGCAGCTGTGCCTCTCATACCTGCCTCAGCAATGGCCTCCATGAATATAACTGTTCAGGGCACCTAACAAACAGTGTACTCATCAAAAATAGTCTTTCACATGATTTTGTTATGGCCAGGGTTGGGTAATATGGTAGTAGAATAAATTGGGTAGTAACTACCCAAACCCAAACTAACTACTTATTTTTCATCCTGATATTTTTAGTGGAATTTTGGGTAGTTTTGAGGTACCTGTGGGTAGACTTGAGTGTCAGGTATTTTAGTACCCACCCATGCCTACTTGTGACTTGTGACTATTGTTGCCTGCAAGTGAGTGGTAGTGCTACCTCTTACAACACTGGTGACCCGTACTTAGGTTCCTGGGTTCTGGAGCAATCCTGGGTCATCATAGGTCTGCAGGGGGAAAGAAGATCACATAAAGCAGAGGGTACTCTCCTCTTCTGTTGAGGGAGGGCTGACATCTCCATTGCTAGACTGGCACCTTGGTGGCTACACATGGCATTGCAGTTGGAGATATTTGCAGGATGCCAGATGATGCTGCACAATGCATGAAAGCACATGTTTTGTTACTTTTGTACCCTCATCAGTCAGTGTACTGATGAAAAAATGGAAGAAAAGCATGAACGCAACCCAGATCTTTCAGGATAATAGCTGAATATTTGCATGCCCCACATTGCAATCTGGTGCTGCACATTTAAATCTTGTATGGGAAAGATGAGCCAACTGCCAACCACCCTGTCAACGGGGCATGCTGTGATGGAAGATAGGTCCAGGAGAAGCAGGGTGATGGGGCTGAGGGGGGTCACTGTGATGGGGCCAGCCAGAAAAAGGAGTATAAAATAAAGTATACCACCGAGATCCAGATCTTCCAGAGATGTATACTTTGATGCCAGTTGCCAGGATCTGAATGCAATGTTAGTGCAAAATCAATTAATCACATTTAACATATGCTTCTAATGCATTCACCATGACATATATTCTAATTACCAATGGTACTGTGCAGTGCCAAGGTTTGAATGACAGTACATACATAAACACAATCAAATATCTGCAAACACACACACACTTTACAAGTAATTTAATCATAACTTGCAATAGCAGTGCCTTCCACCAGAAGGGATTTATTATATTCAGTGGGGTGTCTTCTCCTATAGGGCTTTCTTAATAATGCAGCCATCAGCAATTGCTTCCTTCCACAGAGGGCCATTATCAGTGTTGCCAACAGCTGTCAGAGTTATACAATCCCCACCCTCAAATTATATGGTCTGGTTCCAGCTGTCATTACCTTGTTGATAAAACACCACCTTCAATTACACTGGCAGAAGGAGTAATGGAGAAAGAATGTGAGCAGCATGGCAAGCAGCTCATAATGAGATTATAAAATTCCTGTCAGGGACTCCTGGGTGTGTGTTGGACATAAGTGCTTATGCACTGCTGTGCAAGTGTATAGGAAAAAGTTCTAAACAGTATTACAGTCCACTGATCATGCAGCTACCCAGACTGTATGTCTGATGCATGGTCAAATCACACACAATGTATAATTTATCTTGACAAAATTACCATGAAGTACCAAAACTGATGGCACGCCCACAAGGAAGCAATTTGTGTTATACAGTATATGTAAACATTTATGACTTACTTTATAATGACACGCACACTTATGACCTCTACACCTGTGCCAACTGGCTCCAGTTTGAGGACAGGCTTAAGCTTCAGACCTGCCAGCTGGCCAAAAAAGCAAGTCTAGGTATGCTGCCCACCGGTGTCCAGATGCTCCTCACACTCTAAGAAAGTAGCCGCCTGACAAGAAGCTCCACGAATACAGACTTCAAGGTTTCCAGATGTCGCACCTCACTAGAACAAAGTGCTTTTGACTACCAGGTGCCTAAATGGATTAACAACCTGCCTCCTAGCCTTTCTACTAAATCAACTTTAGGCCCCTTTAAATGTGAGCTAAGAACTCATCTGGTTGCTAATGCTTGTTGTGACTGTTTCCAATAGGGCCTTCGGCATCTCTGACTGTTGCCCAAATTTAGCACTGCCTGGTCACCTTCTCTACCATCCTACTTCTCCCCTTCCCTCCCTTAACTTTCTGATTTTCTTTCCCCCTCTTACCTTCTACCCTCTCTCCTCATTCTCTCTCCATCACACTCTATCTGCTCCTATCCTACCACCCCCCGAACTCATACATACTACTTAGTACTGGTCTTGTGTCACCCTCATGCCTGGCTCTTCTAGGTAATCTGTACCTGCTACTCAGTGCTGATATTGCCCCACCTCTGTGCCTGGCACCCCTAGGTATCCTATATGTCCTATGACAAGGCACACAATCTGGGCCGATTCCTGTAGTATACACTCTTAGTAGTTTGTCCTTTCTCTGTTGCCCCATCAGCCTGTGCCAGCCTCTCCCTTTGTCACTCTCTCATCCTCCCTTTTTTCTCTCCTTGAGTTTGCTAGTTCTCAGTGTATATAGTGCTATGTATTTTTGTCATTGCCCTATAACTTTTTTTGCTTAAATGCCTCCATTGAGGTCAACCTTTATCTCATGCTTTAACCGTATGTTGTTTTGATTCTTACCGTATGACCCTGATATGGAACCTATGTAATGAGCTTGTTCTCAAAGGTTTAATCTGATATCTTAATAAATAAATAAAATGTAAATAAATGGGGATCATGAGCTATCTCCTGTATAATCAAGAGTTTCTCCTTGTGGCTTCTTAGAATTTGAGAACCAAGAACCAGGGCTGAGCATTTCTGAAGTCCCACAAAGTTAAAATGCGATGCATAAAATTAGACAAGAGATTTTGAAGGCCCAATAGTTTTTATAAAATATTTCTTTTTTATGTCAGTTCAAATTCAGTTTCAAAGGGAAGTGTAATCACTTTGGAGTAAACAGCAATAATAAAAAAAACCAAAGTAGATAAACAGTTCAACAGAACAGAAAGATTAAGTTTACTGATCACCTCAGTGCTTGGGTTTTATTTTGTATCTGCAACTTACTGCTTTTTATTAAGTATGCTATCTTCATTTTTTAAACACATTTTTAACTTCCAAACACATTAGCTGAATGTTTAGCCTCTCAGTAAACATGCAATAGAAATTAAGGCTCCATATTCAGACATGGCCATTGGCACCATGCAAAACAGTGCATGGGCATCAGGAAGGCATATTTATGAGGCAGCCTGTTCTGTCAGGTGCACACTGCTCATGTGAATATTATACTGTTGTAGCACCATGCAAAGCACATATGTGTGATGCATCACAGGTGCCAGCTGGCAACAGACATGCAGGAGCACAGGGTAATAGCTTATCCCAAATGGAGTAGTGCCTTTGCTTTTGGGAGCCATATCCAGAGGCCTACATGATTACAACCTCATATGGCATGCAAGGTGCTAAAAGTCCATGCCATTAGGTTGCCATTAGGTTTTATGCCATTAGGTGGCCATTAGCTGCTCTGTACAATGCCTGCATGGAGACGTTGTGGACAGCTTCACACATTATGCCCTAAACTGATTCCCATACAAAAATGTATAAATCCTTTGTAGTCCAGTGCTACCCCCCCCCCCCAAAATGCCCTGTTGTGAATTGATATTACTCTGGTAGTGCAGTGGTACACCCCTCCCACTCAGTATCCATTATGAAAGGAAGTTACCCTGATAGTCCAGCATTAACCCCACCTACCCTGTTCCCCACTGTGAAAAAAATTACCCTTGGGTTCAATGGTGCCCCCTCTCACCTCTATATCTACTGTGAAAATAAAACACCATGATATATCAGTGTTATACCATCCTGCCCCAAAAATGACATCCCCTCCTCCAGCCCAGTCAATCCTGTCAGCACCCATCACCCTCAACCCCCTGTTTAGAACCTGACTTTCCGTAGAATGCCTGTGGTTGTGGCAGGTAGAATTCTGAATGGCCAGTGGCGGAGACCATCCTCTCACCACCTCAGCCACTGGCTGTCTGAATTACAGGGACCAAGTATGCATGTACTGGGCTTTTTCAGTATACGTGGCTCAGTCCCAGTCATTCAGACATTGGCCAGCCAAGGTGGTGGGAGGCGAGTCGGGCCAGTCATCACACACTTGTCTGCATACCATGTCCACAAGATTTTTAGCAGGAGGGGGGACATTATTCTATAATGGGGATTGACATGAGAAGAGGGGTATCCTCTGACTGCAATGGTACTTTCATTTCACAACAAGTATCAGGGTGGGAGAGTGGTATCCATGGATTATCAGAGTAATTTTGTTTCTCAGGGGGAATCAGGGCAGGAGGGGGTACAAAATGTTTTATATTTTCAATGAGCCATGATGGAGTGTACAGTTATATCAGCTACATTGTAAGGCAAAAGGCTGACAGCAGAGAGCCTTATGCAGGAGGGGCATGCATTAAATATGTGTATAAAATTAAAATAAATAAGAACAGATACATTTTTTAACTGCTGAAAAACTAAGAAATTGATTGAAGTACATCAGCTTGTTAAAGTAATTCCTGCTGTGTTAGTTTTTTATAATGTTACACTATTGGACTATTTAACTAATTAACAGTAATGATATTTATTAATGAAAATAAAACACAGCATGCAGTACATTAACTCCATCCATACTTGTGTTAGCTTGTGTCCTTCATCTCATCACTGGTTGATTGGTCCCTCCAACTTTTGCCTCTATGAATATTACAGATAACTTCATTTCCTTTTACTATCTGTTTGAGGAGAGGTTGTTCATGCTTCAAGTAGACATCCTGTTTTGCTTGTTATATTTGCTTACAAAATGCAAGGAAACATATTGAATCATGTATGGACTTTGCATGTGTGTCAGGGTGTAGCCAGTGAGCGATGGAGAAAACAGATGCTACCGCCTTCCTGCTAATAATGGTGTGGGGCTGTGGGTTCAACTGAATACCAATATAGGACCATTTCATGTATGTCACCACCTACATTTGCCTGTATAAATTCATAATTACTTGGATGTGATTTGTCAATTGATGTGTCAGTCTTCCAGAGAATCTACAGTTCATTAGTTTAGGTATTCATCTGCATATAAAGCAGACACAATGGTGGTCATGAGACAGTTCACTTCTACTGCAGCATACCTGCAGTATACCTCAAGTTACCACTAGATAGCTTGATAAAATTGCAAATGAAGACAAACTCACAGGTGTAATCCCATATTGTGAGAACTATTCACTGTGTAATCCAACTGTAAGCAAATGACTTCACCTTCTAGTGGTCTAGCCCACCCACCTGCAAAAAGTGAGTCAAATAGGACCCCACTGGAAAGGAGATGTTTATTTATTTTATTTATTTACTTTTTGTTAACTGGGTAAGTGCACTAGCCAAAAAATGTCTATTTTTAGGAATGACCTGGGAGAGTACAAGTTATACAGAACAATACGAAACAGACATTAGTCAAAATAGACCACCATGCAGGTAGGTACTGTGCAGAAATAACAAATGCAGCATGTTGACAAAGTCTGTAGGTACTACTTACAAAGTGGAAATAAGTAGTCATGTAAGGATATATTACAATTTGAAGCAGGTGTGGGTCACGATGAGAGGTAGACACTGTACACAAAATGACATATGCAGCATATTTACAATAACAGTAGGAATTTATAACTGAGCAGAATAGTATAGTATCATATGATACAGTTTGTGCTGACAAGATCATAAGTGCAAGCTAGTTATGGGGCTACAATAGGAAAAATGATGAGGATAAGAGGGGGTGACCAGTAATTTTACGGAGGGCCGAAAGAGAGCACAGGGTTGAGATTGCATCTCAACTGGTCCATTCTTGGAAAATAAAAAAAACGTTTGGATGCCACTGAATTTTCTCAGTGCCCTCTTGCAGGCAGTAGAGTTTAATGGTTGGAGCACTGCTGGAACCAGGAGATTGCATGTTTAAACAATGCCACCGCCAAATGTTTTGTGACTCCGAACAAATTACTGAAAGTGAGATGTTGCATGTAAGCTAGACTTTCCTGGCTACATACATTGTAAACATGAGTAAAAACAGGACACCACTGGCATCAAGATGTTGTATCTTAGCTAGGCTTTCAAAAGTAAACAGACTGTTAAGCAAACAAAAACATTTTGCCAAGAGTTGTTGGACTGTTTTAATCCTAGTAGCTAACATATTTTTCAGCCATATTCCTTCTTTAAGTTTATGTACCCTGCCACTAAAAGAGCATAAGAACATCACTAATAAAGCTTGTTTAAATTAATTTAATCTCTTTTACTTACTAAGCATAAGAATTGATCTTATACAACATGCAAGCAAACATTTAATACTCACAAATGATTGTCTGCTGTGAATCAGCCTCAAATTGTAATTTAAGAGAAAAAGTTCTATAAATGAATTGTAACTCAGTGCCAGTTCCTCTGCCCCCACCCCACTATTAGAATGTCTGATTGTCTGATTATCACACCTACACAGAAGGTGTGATGCTTAGTAATTAACAAGTCTTGTCAGGAAAATACTGCAGTTGGAATACTAACTGCTCAAGTTGCAGTCAAACCTACACACAAGTCTCAACTGGAACTAATTTGGATTGACTGCAGTATAGAATCAGATGTTTTTGGGGTTTCTTATTTTTTTCACAAAAAGATGAACTGTGAAAAAAGCCTGTTGTCTACAATCCATTGCTAAGCCCTAGCACTGGCATCAGCAACAAAAAACACTCAAAGTAAATCTAACACTAATCTTTGGTAAGTGCAGAAAAGAGTCTACATGACTATAAGAAACAATACAAGCAATGCTTGTTGGCACCTAAAAATGACAGCACAACACAGAAACTGTGTCTGGCATTAGAGTGGGGCAATTATAAATGGCAACCCAACCTTGAATGGAGATACTTCTCTGTAATAAATGACTACTGCACTCTTCAAAAGGTTTCAGCACTACCAAAATAATACTCATATGCTTAAAATGCTGACAGTTTAGCAATATTACATCACTTTAGAGTATTGAGAGCCACTTCATTTAGCCTCTGGATTCTCTCCCTGTTTTTTAGGGCTGTGGGTGGAGCCTACAGCACTATTGGGATCAGATTGTAGCTCTAAAATGGCTGGTCGTGGAACTCTCTTTTTGGACTTTTGAAAGTATTCCTCCACAGCTGCAAAATAGTGCACTTCCCCTCTGATTTTTGCTTTTTGCAGCTCTATGTTAAAGGCATCTGAAGGGATTGGGGATATTATTGTATTGTACCACAGAACTTCTCAGGATATTAACAAACAAAAACGTTTTAAACTGCTGTTTCTATCATCTGTCCAGTTCAGTCTAATAGATGTATTCTATTTCTTTCAGCAACCTAGGGGTTAACTCATTATATGTTGTCAGGAAATTACTGAAACTGAAAGTCAGACTATAGTGTCAGATTACAGACAGTGAACTGCAGCCTGTGTTAGTTATCTCTCTCACACACACACACACACACACACACACACACACACACACACACACACACACACAAAACAGCTTGTACTCTAACTAAATAAATTCAAGAGGAAGGAATTAGCAGCATGCCAGTTTTTAATGATTCTGACTACAGGGCACTATATGGCACTGACAAGAAAATAACTTTGGTCATTTGGTAGCTCTTCATAGCCCTATCGAATCTGGCTAGAGTTTGTTTCCTCTGTTGTGTTTTTCCTGAGAAATTATTTTGACTTTCTAAATCAGTATATACAGGGTAATGGTTTATCTTTGTAATATGACCTCATTTTCCTTTGCTCCCTCTGGACTTCATTCCACTTATCCAAAGTACACTGGCTGGTGACATGCCTGGAGGGGATCAGTCTAGCCCTTGGTTACTGACTGCCCTATTCCCCTGTACCCTGGAGATGTCTCTAGCCCTCCAGACACAGATAAGAGGGGGGCCTCCTCAAGGTCCAGCCTTCAACACCCTGTCACACACCTACCCTTTGAAGTAGTATAACATCAGTTGGGAAAAGAGGGAAGATCCTTTGGTCAGACTGCTCCAATTTAGATGATCATTATACAGGGAAGCTTCATCCTTCAAGTGGGATCATGCTATTTTGCATTTTTCCCTTAATCAATACAACTGGAGGATTCAGAGGTGCATTTTTTTTCTAAGAATGTCATCCCAGCTGCATTGCCACTTGTGGTGACCAAAGTGGCAGTATGTATATAGGTGGTATTCCTGGATGTGCCCGATGTCATGCATCACTGTCCCCTTTATAAAGCCCTGGACTGAATGGATTTGTCAGAAAGATGGAAACTGCATATGATACATTTATTCTATAGATGTAAACAAAAGAGAATGCCTCAGTATATGCTAGAATTAATAGGGGAAATGAATGTCAGGAAAGGTCTGCGTAGCACAGGAACTATTGAGTGTGTGCTGCCAGTTATGAAAGCTGTTGGGGTAGTGCTAGTTTCATGCACATGGGCCCTAGGTTAAGAAATGACCTACCTGGCCATCTGAGGCTACAAGGCAGTAACATATCCTGGGGGGTTATAAGATCTTGATTTGCTGATGTTGCTAAGTCACCAAATCCCCTGCAGTAGCTGAGTAGGTATAGTTATTTATCTATTATCTTTTTTGAAAAATGTAAAATTGTAATTTATTTCTGTATTGTATGTTTATTATGTATTTTTTGTAAAACTATTATGGAACTGATTTTTTTGATACTATGGGATCCCTTTGAAAATGAGCTTTGGCTAAATTGAGCTATCCTTTTCTGGAATTTTCAGAATAAAACGTTTAATACCACTGCTACTACTACTACTACAGTATCACTGTTACAGTAGTTGCATTGTTGTTCAGGTAGTGTCTGTTACAGTATGCTTGATTCTGTTACTGCTGACCCTCTAGATTCCTTAGACTCAGAGTTCAATGTAAGATCACCAGCACCACAAGTGGCAGTTCTGTTGTTATGCAAATGCGTGACACTTATGGGGTCCTTGGAAGAAGTCTGCCAATTTCCTTATGATGATGTACAGCAAAGGAAGAACTGCCGAAAAGATCCATAGTTCAATAAAACATGTTATCAGTTAGTGAATCACCTACATACCCCATGTGAAGTGGTTGTAGGAAGTAAAATGCATTATGAGGTAAATTACTTCAATATTAATTTTACAGAATTTTCTCATATCAAGGAAATGATCCTTCAAAGTAAATTTCTATTAATAAAGTAATGCAGAAAACAGGATCATCTTTCACTCCAGGACCATTCACTGTAACTGTCACTAACTGTGACAATATTCAGACTGTCTGGTAGATTATTTATCCATCCATCCATCTATCTATCTATCTATCTATCTATCTATCTATCTATCTATCTATCTATCTATCTATCTATCTATCTAATCTGTCCATCCATAAAATTTTTCACCAGGAAAGCATTTTTTTTACAAGAATAGGAAATGTCAGACGTGTGTGAAATTCAGTTGTCTAAGGCGACTCTAGCACACTGGAGCATTGTTTTGCTCAACACTTTTGTTCATTATGCTGTATCACTGAAATATCATGTACCATGAAAAATACTGAGTTGTAAAAAAAAGCAAAGTATACTGAGCTGAGAACAATATTCATATGTATTCTGTGGCAAATGGTGGAAAGGAAACACAATAATCATAACTGTACAATACAGTATGCAAAACAGAAAGTGGATTCAGTTGTGCAATGAAAAGCATGAGCAAAATACAGACTGAAACATGATGCAAACAACATGCTGTCAGAAAACAACTAGGGTAAATGTGCCTTATACAAAAATAATGCTCAATTGTGTAGTCATTAGAAAGGAAGCTAGCTTATCAAGGCAGGTGTAGATTAGGCTTTTACTGGGGGGACTAGAGGGTGAACTAGGAGGGGGAGAGCGAGATAGAGAGAGAGAATATGGAGAGGGCAGACTTTATAGGCAACTACAACATGTACAGTTCAAGCAAATATCTCTTAGTGGACTACCTAGATATCTCAAGTGAAAAGGTTGTAGGAAATAAAACAGATTATGAAGTACTTCAGGCTTAGTTTTACAGAATTGTGTCACATCGACTATATGGTCCTGCAAATCAAATGTTTATTTTTTTATTTTTATTTATTTAGTTTTTGTTGACCGGGTAAGTGCACTAGACATATCCTGCCTATTTTCAGGCACGACCCGGGGGAGGGGGATACAGATGAATGCCAACTGACCTTGAATCAGATTAAGCTGTTGGTGGTATTTTTAGTGAATGAGGGAATTTAGCCAGGACACTGGGGAAATTCCCCTACTCTTTTCGATAAGTGCCATGGGACATTTAACTTCCACCTGAACTACCACCAATCCAGGCAGATGGGACCTTGGTTTAACATCTCATCCAAAAGACGGATTTGAGGGTTTATTAATAAAGTAATGCAGAACTAGGACTATTTTCAATTTAAGACCATCTCATTGTCACTAATTGTGACTATTTCAACAATATATATATATATATATATATATATATATATTAGAGCAAAAAACTCCATTTAATGCATTAGTTAGGGTTGTTGCACAGCGACAAAAGTGAGGAAATTCACTGTTAGGGTTGAAAACCCTAACTCCGAATTCACCCCCCCCAGCACCACACACACACACAGACACACACACACACATGCAAGTATGGGGGAGGACCAAGTCAACACAACCAATGACAGACATCCAGCAGCAGGTGACAAAAATAACAAACAATTGTCTAAATGTACTACGAGACATCCCCACCCACCTGACCAGGTACTGCATGCTCAGTGGAGATCAACAGTAAAACTGAGCCCATGTACACCAAACGTACACATCCCTGATTGCAGCTGCACACAATGTACCACACTTAGTAGTTGCATGGCCTTACCTACCGATGCCCCACACCACACCACAACTGGTACTATGCTGTTAGTCAATATAAATGCTGAAGGTGCATGATGACAGTTGTAGAAAGGTTTTAACATAGTGAGTATACATTAAGAGAAGTACATAAATTAACTACAAGACACTAGCATGCTCAAGATAAAAGTAGTGTTACATTTAGTATGTGATTTACATAGTAGTACATTTACTGCAACTGTTTACTCAAGATAGAGAGGCTGATGTAAATGTATGGAAAAGCATTGCCTGTTCAACGCTGTAAAATTCGTACTGTCAGTATCAGATGCATTCTTACTGATGAAGGTGTACTGCTGATGTACATACATAGACCTTCAGTGTGTTTCAATACTAAAGATGCAGTAAGTATTCTTTGTAAGAAACAGTGTAATTGCATGGATCAGGCCAAGCAACTTCTAAATATCATAGCACTACTGAGCCAACAATGACGTACCTGTATCGGAGATGTCTATAGGATAGATATTCCCAGTAGGCACTTACTGAGTATGTTGTACCTGAGAAAGACAATCTCATTGCATCTGTGATGACTAACTTATTCAAATAGTGATACATTTACTATTGTTGCAATGAGTGATCTATGCCACTTATGGACACAGTGTAATTTGTTTAACAGTTGTTTCATACTCAGGCTGTATGCCTAGTGTTTGGGTTTGGCCACACTTCTGTCACTGATGCTATCAAAGTGATAACTATGTTAATTGTGGTACAACAGGAATCAAGTAGGTATAGTGTAGATATAAACAGAATGTCTTTTAGTATTGATTTAACTCACAATGGGATAAGTGTACTAGGACAGCAGGGGTTATTCTCTATCACTGACTCTGTCAGTTATAATTACACTAAGGTTTCGATGACTGTAATGATCAAGTTACACTGTTCATCTTCATGAGTTCATATTCACAGCCATTCTCCAGTAACTAGACAGTGTATGGTGTAACTGGGTGGGACACTGTGTTGCAAAGCTGCTGCAGTGCCTAACAGAGGGAGAGTATCTACTCATAAAGACAATTAAGCAATAAGGCATGACCAACAGTTATGTTAAATGGTCTGTTAATCACCCTGTAGGGGTTTAATGTTGAATGAGTCATAGCCGAGTGCCACATGTCGCTAGACAGTGATAAACTGACCATTAACATAATCCCTTCAAGTGGCTAATTGCTATCATAATAAAACTGTTTTTTTAAACAACATTAAACCATGTTCATCATATGGTTAGACTCTACATGTATCTTAATAAAAACTAAACATAAGGCTGTTACAATGTTTACAGTCCATTAGAAAGCTGCATTTCTTAAACCCTTGTTATAATCAGAGATATTATACCTGTACAACTCCTTGGTTTTGCTCAACTCTGTTGCTCAGGTGGCCCACCACATGTGGTGTGGTCTGGTGTGGGGCATCGGTAGGTAAGGCTATGCAACTACTAAGTGTGGTACGTTGTGTGCAGCTGCAATCAGGGATGTGTACGTTTGGTGTACATGGCCTCAGTTTTGCTGTTGATCTCCACTGAGCATGCAGTACCTGGTCAGGTGGGTGGGTGGGGATGTCTCATAGTACATTTAGACAATTGTTTGTTATTTCTGTTACCTGCTGCTGGATGTCTGTCATTGGTTGTGTTGACTTGGTCCTCCCCCATACTTGCATGTGTGTGTGTGTCTGTGTGTGTGTGGTGCTGGGGGGAGTGAATTCAGAGTTAGGATTTTCAACTCTAACAGCGAATTTCCTCACTTTTGTCACTGTGGAACAACCCTAACTGATGCATTAAACAGAGTTTTTTGCCTCTAATTTCCCTTCTTTTTGAGAATGATAATGAGAAATAGTGAATGTAATGCAGCAGAGAGCAGGGGCCACCACATGATGTCTTGTGGCATAGTAACAGGAACATACGCGCAAACAGAAAGCGCTAACAGTGGCGCACATGGTAATGCAAGCGCAAATGAGAACAGAAAGGGTAACGCACACGGTGGTTAGACGGGAACGGTCTGCCATGTGATGTGTTGTCACATAGTAACATGGTGCCTGAAAATGGAAATGTCAATGGGCATGGTGACACAAAGTGAAACAGAAAGAGAAACAGTACTGTAGACATAAATGGCAAAAAATAACAGAAAAGCATAGCGCAAATGAAAACGCAAAGGATAACGCACATGGTGGTGCAGACGTCAACGGTAAGTGAAATGGGTACGGAACTGCAAGCGGAAAGGGCAACAGTAACAGTAATGTAAGCGCACAGTCTGGTTTTCCCCAAAACCTGCATAGAGAAAGACAGTGAGTACAAAGTATGTATGCATAATAATGGGTATCGGAGCAGAAAATGAGGACTTGGAATACTAAATAGGTTATATCTCTGGAACTGTACAACATAGAAAAAAAATTTAAATGTCATATGATTTACAACTGTCCTGGCTAATTTTGTACATAGGGGGCTAAGCATTTTTCTGATGAAAAGTCCATATCTCGCACCGTTTCCGAGATACGGGCCCTGAAAGGCGTGGCGAATTCCGTAATGTTATCCTATGGGGAATAAAAAGAAGTTCAGAGTGCCATAACTTTGCCTCCCTGTAATATTTGTTCACCAAACAACTGAAAGGCACATCTGTGGGCTGTTGGCTGTCTTCTCTCCAAATTTCAGGAAAAAAGACCAAACCGTTATTTTGCAGCAGGGTGCCAAAGGATTCCTGTAATGCATTGGGTGCCGTAATGTTATCCTATGGGAAAAACCATCAACTTTGGAGTACCGTAGCATTGCTGCTGTGTAATATTTTTTCACCAAAATACTGAAAGGCACATCTGTGAGATGTCGGCTGCGTTCCCTCCAAATTGCAGCCCAAAACTCCCAACCGTTCTTTTGCAGTGCAGTGCCAAAGAATTGTTGTCACTTTCCCACAGACTAGAAAATTACTGTTGCAATTTGCGAAAGCTTTCACAAAAAAGTTCGACACTTTCATGAGCACGAAAGTAATTTGAGAAAGTACTTTTTCCAGTAATTTTAAAAACGTATTTCTGGGGTGTTTTACCCCAAAATAAAGACATGGCTAGCATCCTCTGGGTCCGACTAGGTGGATACAAAAAGAATTAGGTTGCTAGAGGGTCCCAAATTTAAATGCCAACCATTTTTCTGATCACCAACTGAAAACAAAATGGTGGTTTTGCGAAAGTAACAGGGCCATTTGCGAAAGTAAAAATGCATTTGCGACACTGTCAAACTTTTTGTTAACTTTTCCCATTGACTTATAAAGGGAAATTGTTTTTTGAATAACTTTTTAACTGTTTAATATTTTTTCACCAAATCTTTGAAAGGCACATCGGGGAACCCGGCCACATGTTCCCTGAAGATTTTGGGCTGTTCGCGCAAACCGTGCGACCTGTATGCATGACCATAGAATTCCAGAAAAAGCGTAAATGCGCATGCAGATCACGCTTAATAACTCCACAGCCGTGTATCCAACCACTACAAAACTTGGCATATCCCAAGGCCGGTGGTTCTTGATCTTGTATTCCAAATTTCAACCAAATCCATTAAACAGTTGCAAAGTTATTAAGGTGCAAAAGTTTGGGGTTTAACATAGAAATGGCTCCTCAACCCTAACTATGGTAGCACTACCGTGCTACCATAATATATATACATAGATATATATATATATACTGTATATTAAATCTTTCACCAGGAAACCACTTATGTTCATAAAACTAATGAATGTTACACTCACTTTGTGTGAACTTCAATTGTGTAAGGGAACTCCAGCACACTGGAGCATTGTCTTGCTGCACTGTTTTCTTCATTATGCTGTATCACTGATATACTGTATACAGTACCCTGAAGCATGAAGAGTTATGAAAAAGGAAAACAAACTGAGTTGAGAACAATTTTCTAATATGTCGTGGGCCAAAGAGTAAAAAGGCAGAACAATAAACATAACTGTACAATAAAGTGTGCAAAATAGAAGGTAAAATCAGTTATGCAATGAAAATCATCAGCAAACTACAAAATGAAATATAATGCAAACAAAAGGCTAGAAACCCAGCAACTAGGGAATATGCACCTTACATACAGTAGTTACATCCAATTGTGTAGCCATTACGAGGAAATGAGAATATCAAGGCAGATGCAGGTGAGGCATTTACAGGTGAGAATGGGATGTGAACTAAGGGAAAGAGAATAGGGAGGGGGCAGATTTTATAGGCAATTATTCTTTCTGTTTCAACAAATGTAATGTAATATAAATGAGTTGGGCTGTTTGTAGTTAAATGACATTCCTAAACTAATATGGTTTCCATTCTGCTGCCGGGGGGTTCTAATTTTGGGTACACTTGAGTATTTCATATCTGAAAGGCAATGGCAGTTCATCAGATAAGTGTGGAATGCAGGGTACAGTTCTTTGAGCACAATCACAACTTACTTGGAAGAAAATGGAAAGCTGCTGAAGTAATACCAATCTTCCAAAATGGAGAGCTAACTTTTCCATCAAAATTCTGACCAATTGTCCTCCTATCAGTGGTATCTAATGTTTTAACATGCATTTGTCAATGCCAAATGTTTGCTCACTGGTATCAGCATTGGAAATGCAGGTGTTAGACAGATGCAGAATAAGAATGGCAGTGGAGTATTGAACTTCACTCCAACCCCACCTCCATCCTGTAGAGACAGATAGGCATAGGGGTAAGTGTTTGGGTTGTATCCCATGACGGTCATGCCATGTCACCTCACCCAATTCTGCAGACACTGACATGTGTTGAGGTGTGCCTTGAGGTGTTTGGCTTTACAGTCACCCCATTCCATAAGGACATATGCTGAAATGGGTGCACCATAGGAGAATGTAGTAAAGCCTGGGGCTGAAGAGTCCAAGGTACACCTCGATGCCTGTCAGTGGCTGGGGGGGTGGGATGGCATGAACAGTACAGCTGGCAATCCAAAGGCACACCTTGATGCCTGTCAAGTCTATACAGGATGGGACATTATGGTTAGAAACCCTAACACCCCAGGCATTTGTTGGTATTTGCACTACACATTTTCAACATGGCCTTTTTCTGACCCCACCTCATGAAAGCATTTGGGACCTCTTCTCATGAAGAATGGCAGTGTGATTTTGTCAATGTGTTCCGCACTTTGAGTTCCAACAGCAACCATGCCATTCTGTGCCACATGTATGAAAACACAGATCAGGCAGGATGTGAAGAATGACAGCTGTACCATCCGTAGGGTGGTGTGAAGAGATGGCAATGTTGAAAATCTGTAGTGGGGATATCTATTTATTTATTTATTTATTAGCTTTTGGTAACTGGGTAAGTGCATTAGTCTTAGTCCTGCCTATTTTCAAGCATGACCCGGGAGGGTACAGAACAGTCAATGATAAATCAACAAGAACAGAGACAACAGTTGTAGGTTACAGGCCAGCAAATAGCCAGTTGAAAAAGTACATATGATAGATTGATCAGATACACAATGTTCAGAAAGAATATCAATGGTGACCGACACAGATACAGTCACTTAGTAACAACAAGTAGTAGCCATCCACACAGGGATGGAAAAATAGTACATTTGATGCAGACAGACAATACAGTTCAGTTGGGGAGACCCAAAGGAGCTGGGAAGGGAAGGCAGGAAAGTGGAGTGCGTGGAGTTAGGAACATACATAGGAGTCAAGTGCTTGGAGGTGTGAAAAGAGTGCAGATTTAAAGGCAGGGTGAGATGAGGAGCCCTGCAATGTGGCCGGTAATGTGTTCCAGAATTTGGAGGCAAAATGGGAGAACGCTTTTTCCCCCATTTTGGTCGAGCAGTGGGCAACAGAGAACAGATGAGAGTTGGAGGACCTCAGGGTGCAGGACTGAATCACTGGGGTTAACATAGCCCCAATGCAATCAGGACAGGGGGAATCTGTTCATGGAGATGATAAAACAACCTAGAGAGAAGGAGTGCTGGGCACTACGGGACAACCAGTTCATAGTGGAGTATAGAACGCAGTGGTCGCACTTCCAAGCATACATGGAAACTGCGCAATGCATGCATGTAACACAGGCATTTTATGGGCTTTCCTCACCAGATTTTCAACATAGGCAGTTTAGGACCTCTGCTCATGAACAGTGTCACTGTGATTTTCTTAATGTCTCCTGAACAGTGATTTCCCACAGCGATCACTCTATTCTGCACTGGAAGTGCAAAAACACATTTCAGCCAGGATGTGAAAAATGACAGCTATGTTGTTCATAAGGAGTTGTGGGAAAATGGCAGTGTTGAAAATCTGGAGTGAAAATATTACAAATTTGCAAAGTTACGAGTGTGCGTGGAAACTGCACAACGCACGCTCATAACACTGTCATTTTATGGACATTCGTCACAAAATTTTCAACATAGGCATTTTAGGACCTCTGCTCATAAACAGCATCACTGTGATTTTCTGAATGTGTCCCAAACACTGATTTCCCACGGCAACCGCACTATTCTGTGCCGGAAGTGTGAAAACACATTTCGTCCAGGATGTGAAAAATGACAGCTGTACTGTTCATAAGGAGGTGTGGGAAAATGGCAATGTTGGAAATCTGGAGTGAAAATATTGCAAATTCACAAACTTATGAGCATCTGTAGCAACTGTGCTATGCATGCTCATAAAATAGTGATTTCCTGGATTTCTTCCACCAAGTTTGCAACATAGACTTTTTGAGAGCCCACCTCATGAACACTGGCACTGTCATTTCATTAAATCACCTTTCTGGACTGAATAATGCCATGACAGTGCCTGAATTCATGAGGAGGGGTCCCAATAATCCCATGTTGAAAATGTGGTGGCACAATTCCTAAAAATGCCTGAAATATGCACCAAAGTTGAAAAAAACCTATTTATGCTATTAAACAACTTACTGGAATTTCTTCAGTTTGCGGTAGGCTTTGAAGAGTGCAGATGTGTTCCCGGTCTACTGAAGATCATCGCGCCATGCTCTGGAGGTAAGTATGGGGTGAGGGGTGTGTGAGAGGCAGAGGTGTGCAAGAGGTGAAAGCAGGTTGAAGGCGGGACCACCGGACTCGAGGAGGACTGTTTTCTGGTTTGCAGGTTAAAAACATTGCAGGAAGTTTTTCATTTCACAGGGGCATTTGGCATGCTGGGGTGGACTTCAGAATGTCACCCACCTGTTTTGGGGGCTGTAGCCGATGGGGTTGGGCACCTGTCAGCTAATACCAAGGGAGGGGCATAAGATCTGAGGGGTATTAGGCACCCCCCTCGGCTGAAAGCAATTGTTTTTTTGGGGGGGCATTATGCCAACAGGGGGTGGGCTCCCCTGTCAGCAAATTAAACTGGACAGGGAGGGAACTGAAGCTGTCAGGGATTGGGGCCCCCTTCGGCAAACAAAGACAGTTTTGGGGGGGCGCATGATGATGAGGGGGATTCGGCACCGTCTCAGCTTTGGGACTGTGCAATATTGTTCATGAACATGACAGTGACTTGCTGCCACATTCACAAACAATATTACACTAGGCAATGTTCTGCACTGCAATGATGGGTTACTCCCTCATTGCAGTGGAATGGCTGATGGTGCAATGATGAGGTGATCCCTGATTGCTGTGGCAAAAAATGTTACAAGTTGGTGGCACTTTTGGAAGCCAGTGTCATCAGCACACTGTGCCTCGATTGGTCCACCAGTGCCAAGCCCCCAAATGCTGCACCTCCATTGGCTGCCACAGCCCGCTTCTCTCCTAAGATGCCGCATAATATTTCTTGAGCATCCACGCAAGCAAATATAAAAAGGTTAATACATAGCCAACTGTATGATTATCTGGAAAAGCATAATAGCATAACTACATTTCAATCTGTTTTTAGAAAGGGACATTCCACAGGCACCACACTCACTGACCTTTTAGACTTGTTTGCTAATCCTCTTTATAGGAGGAAGATGGTGGGTGCAGTTTTTGTGGATAGGTCAAAAGTCTTTGATCTTGTAAATCATCAATTTAAGGCAGATAGCTGAAGAAAACAAAATCCCAAAAGTTGCACTTAGGTGTTTGGCTCAGTAATTGCAGACAGAACAGAATGAGTCAGCGTAGAAGACAACCTAGACTGTTAAATTGGGGAAATGTAACCATAGGTGTATCTCAGTGCTCTATATTGGGCCCATTATTGATTTAGGATTACATGAATTGTTTACCAAACTATACACGACATTCTAAGATTTGCCTCAAAACAGACGATACTGGACTAGTTGCATCCAACACTGAGTTTAAGCAAGTGGAGGACAACTACTAACAGAGTTTTGGGCTTTGCACATCTGGTTTACATGCTCCATGCTTGTATTTAATAGGAAAAAAGTCCCAGGTCATGACTTTCATTCCTACTACCACTGGTAGGAAGGGAAACCATGCAAAGTTAACAATAAATATAGTTGATAGGGTGAAACTTGCAATGTTCAAGTTATTAAAGTATGCACCTTTCGATCTTTATAGGAACCTGTAGAGGACTGGTAGATGCACTTGGTGGGGCCAGAGAACAAGGGTTGTTTTCTAGTGTGATGTAAGCACTCTAGCAGAGTTGGAGTGTGGAAAACTTCCTGTGAATAAAGCCTCTTAAAAGGTGTCTTGGAGTCAGTTAATACTGAACAATGGAGATGAGTGATTAAATGGCAATCTTGTTTCCAAAGGATACTCCATATGGCACCATACAAGGGTCAACAAAATAAAGGAATTAAAAGGAGAATACAGAAGATAGGAAGAAACAAAGCTGTAAACAGAAGACATTGGCAACAGCACCTCCAGTTGTTCCTCCTGTTGATGTGAGTTCAGAAGCACAAGCCCCTGGCGTAAGATGGAGAAAGTGGGTGTCAAGATTTAAGAATCTGCTGATTGTGTTGAACATAGAAGACCCCGAGAGACAGAGAGCTCTCTTGCTGCACTATGTTGATATGTTGATGAGCAGACATAGAATGTTTTTGATATACTACCAGATGCCATACCAGAGAAGCTGAGAATAAACTGCGTAAGGATCTATATGCCTTGCTAGAATACTTTACTCCTAATCAGAACATATAGTATGAAGTACATGCATTTTGGCAGGCAAAACAGTAGAGTACAGAAAACTTCACTTCCTATCACATATGCTTCAGGCACTTGGCAGTAAAATGCCACTTTACTGATGTGGATCGTGAGGTAAAAACTCAGATTTTACAAACCTCATTGTCTAGCAAGTTTCATAGAAGGCTGTTGGGGATCCAGACATGCCTTTAACCAAGCTGCTTGATGCTGGCAAAACAATGGAACTATCTGAGGCCCAGGCAGCTTGAATTGTGCATGATCACCCAGCTATAAAAAAAGTGACACCAAGCAAATCAGTCGACAACAAACAATGAACCAAACAGTATTCACAGTTTCCTAATAGAAATTCAAGCTCTGTAAAATGCAAGAACTGTGCCAGGGCATATCCACACTCCATTGGTAAGACAACATGCCCTGCTTTTAGGAAAACTTTCAATAGGTGTAGAAAAGCAAACATTTTTTCAGAATGCTGTAGATCAAAGACACCAAACAAACTGGGAAATAGAAAGTGAAGCATTAACCAGTGGTAAATCAAGTGAACACAGATGCCAATGAAACCAGTTCAGATGAAGATGCTTATATGTATTCCATCACAGTACATAACCTTGGTAACAGAAAGTCATAGGTACATCCACATATTGATATAAACATTTTTGGTTGGCCCATGAAGATTATGGCTGATTCATGTGCCATGATTAATGTGATTGATTAATTTGAATTTGACTTACTTAATATGAACCAACAACCACAACTTATGAAAACAGATGTAAAAATCTATCCATATAATTCAAATACCCACTACCCATACTAGGTAAATTTCATGCTGCTGTTGAGTCTAAAAGAAAAATCTGCCAAGAGACTTTTTGTGTGGTAGATGGGGCAGGTGGGTCATTGATCAGCTGGAAAACCACACAAGACATCTACTTTGATCAAAATGATACAGCAGGTTACTAAACATGAGGAAGCTAGCTAATCACAGCCTACTAAAACATTTGCCAGCATGCTGCTTCTTAATGACCTATTTTATGGATTAGGTAAGTTTAAAGATTTTCAACTAAAATTACATATCGATCCGACAGTTCAACCTGTAGCAAAACCCCATCACAGAGTCCCATTCCACATTTGGAAAGGGTTGCAGGACCAGCTGAAATGCAAAGAAAGAGTAGATGTGACAGAGAAGACTGAAGGGCCAAACCATGGATGTCTCCTGTGGTAGTGGTACCAAACTGTAAAAGCTCAGGGAAAATTTGTATGTGCATAGATATGCATCAAGCAAATAAAGCCATAAAGCAAAAATGCCACATGTCACCAATGATCAGTGAGATCATTAGTGACCTGAATAGTGCTGAACTTTTCAGCAAGCTGGACCTCAACCAGGGGATAACCAACTTAAGTTAGCCCCTGAGTCACGCTATATAAATGCATTCTTATTTATTTATTTATTGAAATGTTTCACCAGGAGGGCACACTGAACAACAAGTTGCTCATCTCATGGTGAGACCTGGGGGGAAGGGTTACATAGGGTTGTGAAGGATGATCAGTTACAATAGTATGTGGGTAGTACAAACAATGCAACACTGTAAGATTATGCAACAGTTGAAACACAAGGTATTGTGCAATAAACAGTAGAGTAACATTGGGTAAATTACAACACATGTCCAAAATCATACAAAAGAACATATTTTTAATTTTTTTATTTTTTTTTGTTGACCTGGTAGGGTGCGATAGCTTTAGCAATGACTATTTTCAGGCATGACCCAGGAGTTTACAGATACAATACAGTTGAATTAACATTTGATCAACATAGGTAAACAAATACAGAACATTGAAATACAAATAAGGTAAGAGCATGGACAGTAGTAGTACAAAGTAACCATATGAATGTACAAAACCTATAGAACCATTTATAGTGCATGAGTATACCAGGAGCAGACTTGAGGTAGTACGCAAGTGCTGTTGGAGTAAAAAGGATGGGGTTAGGTTGTGCACACTGGTGACCTGGAAGGGCAGGTGGAGAAGAGTGGAGGAGAGGCAAGAACTGAATATGAGGACAAGGAGTAGCCATTTCCTGATTTCTCCCTTCAGGATGTTGAGAACCCTGCCGGAGGTGGGGGGTCTTGGTAGGAAGGCAGAAACTGGGGACAGGTATTAAGATGGGTTAAAGCAGGAACAGCTGAGGGAAAGATAATTGTGTAGGGCAGAGGTAAAGGAGTAGTTGGAGGAGGAGTGTCATATTTGGGGGGGAGGGAATTCCAGGTTTTAGGAAAATGATGGGCGAAACCACTCTGACCAATCAGGGTGAAGTGGTGAGGGACCATCAAGGTGCAGGCATAATTTGATCTGAGAGAGTGGGTGGGGGGGAGGAGGAGTGGACATAGAGGATGAGATATAGGAGGAGAGCCCCCCGAACCAGAATTTGGAGGTTAGTTTGGCACATTGAGAGATGCGTCTGTGAGATAGTGGGAGGAAGGTTAGAGAACGATAGAGTTCACAGTGGTGGGAGCGGGAAGGGGAATCGATATAGCAAAGCGGCAGAAGGAGTTAAGAGAGTGTCCACCTTGGTCAGGGAAGATTTGGGAGCAGCACCATAGACTACATCACAGTAGTCAAAGATGGGGAGTATCATCTTCTGGACAATTTCATGCCTCGCAGTCAGTGGGATGAAACTACAATTCCTGTACTGAGCATCAAGCTTGGGGCAAAGTTTACTCAGGATAGCATTGATATGCACACAGAAATTGAGGTGCTGGTCCAGCCAGACTCCCAGATATCGAAATGAAGAGGTGTCCTCCAAGATGGTCCCATCAAGGTTGTGGAAGCTGGGTAGGGCAGGGAGCCTAGAGAGTCTCTGCCTGGTGCCAAAGGTCATTGAGACTGTCTTCTTGGCATTTAGGAAAAGCTGGTGAGAAGCAAACCAGAGCTAAACTTGGTTGAAGTCATGCTGTAAGCTGGTTTGCATGAAGGCAGGGTTTTTGCTGGAACTGTACAAAACAGTATCATCAGCATACATGTGGATAAAAGAGAATGAGCAGGCTGTGGGAAGATCATTAAGGAAAATGGAGAAGAGTAGGGGACCAAACACTGAGTCCTGAGGGACACCAGTGTTGATGAGGAGTGGAGGGGAGATGGAATCAAGGATTCTCACTGACTGGGTCCTGCCAATGAGGTAGGATTTAAACAAGTTGGTGGCTGATGGAGCAAGGCCAGCTGAGAAGAGTGAATCAAGAAGCAGGGGATGGGAAACAGTGCTAAAAGCTTTGGCTAGATCAACAGAGATGGCAGAGGTAATCAGGCCATCATCCATCCTTGAAAGTATGGAGTCAGTAAGCCTGAGGAGGGAGGTGGTTGTTGAGTGGTTCTTCTGAAAACCAGATTGGAAGGGGGTGAAGAAGGAGGAATCAGAGAGGAATGGTGATAGTTGAGAGAGAACTAAATGTTCTTGAAGTTTAGCAAGGGTAGGAAGGAGGGAAATGGGGCGATAGTTGCCAGGAGTGGATGTGTCACCACCCTTGGGGAGAGGAAGGACTAGAGCATGTTTCCAGGATGAGGGTACTTGGGCAGAAATAAAGGACAGGTTAAGGATTAAGGAGATAGGATGTGCAATTGCAGGAGCAGAAAGGTAAAGAAGTTTAGGATCAAGCTCATCTGGTGAGGAGCCTTTAGAGGGGTTGAGGGATAGGAGAGCATTAAGAGCTTCTTCAGGGGAGATAGTAGAAAAGGAAAATGGGAGAGGGCTTGGCACTGGCTGAGGTGAAAAGCTGAAGTTAGTAGCTGGCAATGGGGACAGGGAATTTTGAAGAGAAGTGCTGCACAAGGTGTAGTAGGCATTCAATTCATTGGCCACAGAGCCAGGGTCAAAAATAGGGTGTTATTCACTTTTAGAACTGGAGGGAGGGTGGGGAGAAACAGAGCATGAACTACCCTCCAGAATTTAGATGGAGAGTTAGTGTTGGTCAGGAATGAGGAGTTGAAATAATTAGACTTAACCAGTCTAGTAGCTTTAGTACATGAATTTCGTAGCATTCTGTACTTGGCCTAGTCGTTTGGATGTTTAGTAGATTTGTGTTTTTTCCAGGCCCGATCATGCTCCCTGAAGCAGGCCAGTAGTTCTGTGGTGATCCAGGGGATGTGAAGCCCATGGACTCTGGTCCATCTGAAAGGAGCAAAGACATTCCAGGTGGCAATGAATTTATCCTTAAAATAGTCAAGTGCTTGGTCAACAGAAATGGCAGTGGAGAGGGGTCCCAGTTGGTGGAAGCAAGTGCAGAGCTGATTGGGGTAAGGTCTAAGGATTTAAAGGACCAGAGCTGTAAGATTTTAGGGGAGGTTTAGGGTAATGAACCTTACGTACAATGAAAATTGGGTTGTGGTCACTAAAGGCATCAGGGAGGAGATCAGATTTAATGACGCGGTGTGGGTGGGTTGTGAGTGTCCAGTCAAGCAGGGTGTGATTTTGTGTTTTGGGATTAGGGCGTGTGGGCACAAGTACAAGTTGAGTGAGGTTTAGAGCAGTGATATCATTGAGTTGCTTGCTTAACTTGGGAGACAACCAATTTAGATTCATGTCACTCATTATGAAAAGTTCACCAGACTGTGAAAGGGGAGGTGATATTTGCAAAGTTCAATCGTGACCAAGGGTTGAATGCTTGGGAGGCAATAAACCAGCCACAAAGATTGGGATTGAGAAAGGAAGGGTAATGCAGGTGAAAAGGGTTTCATAGGTAGCTGGGATGGCTGTAGATAGGGTGGTAGTAAACTGCAGTGAGGACAGGATATACATGGTCACTCCCCCTCCATGACCCGATCGATCTTGTCTGGAGATGGAATACCCAGGGATAGCAATGCCACTGTCAGGGGTGCTTTTTTTGATCCATATCTCAGTAATAAGTAGGATGCCAGGGGTGTGTGAAATCATAAGAGTTTGTCGGAGGTCAATTTTAGGTAGCAGGCTGCAGATGTTCAGGTGAAGGAGCTTCAACCTGTTATGGAGGGTTATAATGGGAGTGGGGTTTGGAGACATGTTATTTGGGTAAGGAGCCAGGGTAGAAGAAATACGGCCAAGGTTTGGGTGGATTTTTCCTGATGAAAGAAGGAGGAGGGCAAGGATGAAATAGTGAAGTTTAGGACTTTTGTAATTGGAGAAGGAAATACGTGAAGGATGGAAGGGGGGCAGTGGAGAGAAGGAGATAAGGAAACAAAGAAAGGCAAAGTGACTAGGAAGGGAACACAGAGATGCTGGAGGGGAGTAGAGAAAGTGGGGTCTGCTTACAAGAGGAGCTATGGGGTGATTGACAGAATGAAGGAGGTATCTGGAAGGGAAGGGGAGAGAGAAGTGGCAATGGGTGTAGAGGGGAAGACTGGGATAAGGGTAAGAACCAGGAATGGTGTGAATAGGAGGGAGATAAAAACCATTCTAGGTAGGGTAGTAGAGGCTTTGTACAGGCTTACCAATTCAGATCACACCACTGAATGTTAGGACGTTGATAATTTGCTTTCAGTATAAATGACCCAGGACTAGGAGTAATAGGGGAGAGTAGTGGGTAGAGGATTGCAACCTACTTGTGTTGTTGCCCTCTAGCGGCTTTACAGTATAATTTGCAAATCAAAGTCTTTATTTATTTAACCAGGCGATCACCATTGAGCAGACTCATTTTCGAGGTGCACCTGGGTTTGTTAACAAGGAACAAGGGACAATATACATGGGATGCAACACACAAGAAAATAGTAATAATACAAATAAAGTGAGATACAATAATACAGTGTATACAAAGTATCAGCAGGTAGCAATGACAGTAGTATATGTTTGGAACAGAAGATAGAGCTAGGTTGGGTAGGACACAATTTTTCATAAAAGTAAAGAAATATACATATCAGGTGCACTGAACACAAATAAAACCTAATATAAAAACATATATAGAGATACGGTACGGAGAATTTAGAGCTGGAACCAGGGTCAAAGGAATGTGGAAGGGACAGATATGGGGGTAGAAAAAGGGGAGAGGAAAGAGTCGATTATAGATGTGATCAGTCTTTTAACAGTAGTAATTAGAGTGTGCTTGGACTTATAGGAGTCACTATTTAGGGTAGACAGGCACAGGAATCCTTATTATGATGTAGATATAAAGATTTAAAAGCTGCTAGGCTGATGGGGTGAGTTCATTTCAAATTTTTTTGCAGCTTGCTCCACAGTTGAGGGAGCACAAAGCTGATGGCTGCTCTGCCAATGCGAGATTTTGCTTTGTAAACATAAAGGTAGATATATGAGGTGCTTCTCAGGGCATTCTTCCCCAGAGTGCACAAAGGTAAACAGACAGAGATATACTGGAGCAGTTTATTTGAGATAGCTTTGTATGTCCAAACCGCAGCATTTTTTTGCCATCTGTAAGCAAGGGATTACCATCCCACTGCTGCGTACAATGCACAGTGGTGGGTTGAGTATGGAAGACCCGTGATAAATCTTATTGCTCTGTGATAAAGAGTATCGAGTTTGGCAAGGGTACCTGCAGGTCCCTGAATATATAGAAAGTCTGCGTAATCCAATAGGGAAAGAAAGGTAGTTTGAACCAGTTTCAGTTTAGCGTCTCTTGTGAGGAGATTATTAATCCTAAAGAACAGACCAAGTCTTTGTCTTAGTTTCTTTGCCAGTTCTTCTAAGTGATCTGTGAAAGTAAGTATATGGTCTAACCAGACCCCCAGGTACTTGAACTTTGGTATGTAGTCCAACTACTTACCTAGAATGGTAGTGATCTGCAGGAGTCCCCAGCAATTGCAGGATTTATTGCATTTTGAAGGGGCCAGAGAAACATTGCTTTGTTTTTTTTTTGCATTAAAGAGCAGTTTCTGGTCTATAAGCTGATGTTGCAGCAGATTAAATTCATTTTGAAGGGCTTTACAGGCCACTTCAGGTGTGGGGCTACTAGCATAGAGTACTGTATCATCCGTGAATAGGTGTATTTGTACTTCTTTGATGGGGGCATCTACGTTGTTAATATAAATGGTGAAGAGCAAGGGACCAAGAATGGAACCTTGAGGTACACCCCTTAATAGGGGTTTTGGTGGAGAACCTTCCCCTTCTGCCTTTACTTGTTGAAGTCGTCCTGAGAGGTAGTTGGAGAACCATTTAAGGGATGGGGAATCCAAACCAATGTTCCGGAGGGACGACAGAAGCAGTCTGTGATCAACGGTATCGAACGCCTTGCTTAGGTCCAAGAAAACTATGCAGACAAAGTTTTTTTTGTCTAATTCAAGTTGCCAGTTGTTTGTCACCTTGGCTAGAGCAGAGATTGTACTGTGCTGTGCTCTAAAACTGGATTGTAATGGGTTGAGCAATTTTTCTGATTCCAGGTACTTCTGAAGCTGGGAGTTCACTATTTTCTCCAGCATCTTTGACAGAATTGGAAGTAGGGAGATTGGCCTGTAGTTATTGAGGTCACTAGGATCTCCTGACTTAAACAAAGGGACCACAAGTGCATTTTTACAAATGGGTGGTAGGTCACCCTGGGACAAGGATAAGTTGAATAGATGAGTAATTGGGACTGTGAGGACATGGTAGCCGACCTTTAAGAAGTACGGGTCAATGAGGTCAGCCCCAGCACTTTTCCTAGTGTCCAGCTGAAGAAGATCTTTGACTTCTTTCAGGGAGGTAGGCTGCAGAGAGAAGGATGGACTGGGGATGAGTTTTTCTTGTGTATCCAATCTAAGTTGTTGGAGGAGGATATTCGTGGGAGAGAGTCAAAGGCTAGCCCTGCAGTGGCAAAATGATTATTGAGAGCATCGAGGACAGACGGTCTGTCGGAGATGACAGTACTGCCGATCAATAATTTAGTAGGTAGGTAATTTACAGTGGTGTGACCGTCAATGTCTTTGATAGTCTTCCAGAATTTGGAGGCATTTCTTGAGGAGCTCTCCAGCTGAGAGCGGTACAAATTAGCTTTGGCTTCTCTGACCGTTTTTATGCAGATTCCTTGCCCTCCAGAAAGAATTCCAGTCATTTATTAAATTAGTTTTCCTAGCAGTTCTCCAGAGTACATCCCTACTCCGCAATGCATCTTACAGGTCTTCTGTAAACCACCGACAGGATTTGTTTCTGACATGAACTTTTACTATGGGAGCAGACTTGTTGAGAGCCCCTAGCACAATTTCTGAGAAAATATCATAAGCCGTAGTCAGGGACTTGGCTAGATAGAAGTCCTGCCATCGCATGGAGTCTCTTAGGTCTGATATATACCCATGGAGATCAAAGTTGCGTGTGTACCTTTTAAAGGAGAATTTTGGTACAGTTGTGGATTTAAGAGTGGATCTTACACACACGATGAAGCAATGGTCACTAATATCAGAGAAAAAGATGCCAGCATGGGAGAATAAATGGGGTTTGTTAACTAAAATGATATCCAAGAGAGTACTGTTATTAGGGTTGAACTTGTTAGGACGAGTAGATTCGTTTATTAGCTGTGACAACCCAAGGGACTCACAGAACATTTTAAGTGGGGTGAATGCACTGGAGAGCCAGTCTAAGTGGAAGTCCCCTAGTATGATACACTCTGAAGATGCCGAACCCAGGATGTTTTCGTGATGTTTTAAAAACTGTAGTCCAGCTGATGGGGGTCTGTAGCATCCTATTATACATAATGAAACACCGGTGGCAATCTCAATCTTTAATAACAAGCTTTTGAGTTATTTTGGGACAGAGGTTGAGTCAATTATGGAGGCAGGGAATTTATTCTTGATGTAAATAGCTACCCCACCACCTCTGATTTGCCTGTCGGCTCTGAACAAAGAGTAGGAGGGGATGTTAACTTCATTGCTACTGGTCACCAGTTGGAGCCAGGACTCCATAATCACCAGAACATCTGGAGCAGTATGACATACCCAGGCCTGAACAGAAGAGATTTTTTTAATAGGCTACATACATTAACATGCAAGAATGTAAGCCCCTTGAGGATTTGTAGCTCTGCTGGGGATTCCATGGGTGCCAGAGGGCCTGGACTAAGCTCAACATTTCCTGAGCATAGTAAAAGCAGGAACATGAGTTTCCTGCAGAGTTCTAGGAGAAGTGTGGGTGGCTGAGTCTTCTTTCAGTTTCGTGATTTGTCTGTGGCAGTACAGGGAGTTCTGAGGCTAGTTCCCAGTTTTCCTGATGCTGCATACAATAAATGGAAAGGTAAAGAAAAAAAAATCAACAAATCACTGACAGGCCAGTGCAAGTTAGACAAATGCTGCTCTGCACTGAACAGTGTTTCTCTGCAGTCTTATGCCCTAGTCCAGTGATTTCAGCACTGGCTTCAGCGTTGGGCAGGAAACCAGTGTCAGTGCTCTGGGCCATTTGGAACCTTTCAGTTCCCACTGGGAGGAAGGCTCAAAAACCCTCTTTCCCTTGTTCTGGGTTCAGGACCAGATGTTACCTTATGGGCCAAGGAGAAGCGTGGGCAGCAGGCGCCTTCTCGGCCTGTCCTAGGCAGGTGGGTTGCTTGTGGAGGGGAACGCATCAGCGATACCAGCCCAGTGGGCTCCGATTAGCCTTATGGGCCAAGGAGGAGCTTGGGCAGCAGGCGCCTTCCCGGCCAGTCCTAGGCAGGTGGGTTGCTTGTGGAGGGGAACGCATCAGCGGTACCAGTCCAGTGGGCTCTGATCAGCCTTATGAGCCAAGGAGGAGCTTGGGCAGCAGGCACCTTCTTGGCCTGTCCTAGGCAGGTGGGTTGCTTGTGGAGGGGACCGCATCAGCGGTACCAGTCCAGTGGGCTCCGATCAGCCTTATGGGCCAAGGAGGAGCGTGGGCAGCATGCGCCTTCTCGGCCTGTCGTAGGCAATCGGGTTGCTTTTGGAGGGGAACACATCAGCGTTACCTGCCCAGTGGGCTCCAATCAGTCTTATGAGCCAAGGAGGAGCATGGGCAGGAGGCGACTTCTCGGTCTGTCCTAGGCAGGTGGGTTGCTTGTGGAGGGGACCACGTCAGTGGTACCTGCCCAGTGGGCTCTGATAATGTTGGTCTAAGGAAGTATAAGCATTTAAGCTTTGGCATATCAAATGCAGCCTTTATTATTTCAGAACACAATCCATGAAACTCTGAGGGGACCGAAAGCTACAGTGAAGCCCGCCAGGATGAAGTGCAGTGTCTCAGGTTTACTGCATGACAAAAGGGATTAACTCCAATTGAAACTGAATTGTTTGCTGCAGTAATTCTACTGCAGAATTCTGCAGTGCTACACTTCATGCTGGTGCGCTTCACTGTATTTTAAACATTAGTGATGAAATTCTTGTCTATGGTACATCTCCAGAGGACCATACCACAAATCTGTGAACTGTGTTACAGAGGCTGCATGAGAAAGGACTGGCGCTAAACAAACCAAAATATGCTTTTGGCAAAAACGCTCTTGAATACGTTGGATATATTTTTACAGAAAGGGGTATGATGGCTGACTCCAAGAAAGCTCAAACAATTCATGAACTTGACACACCTACCAATGTTTTTGATATCAAAAGCCTCCTTAGGATGTCTAATTTCTGTTCTCATTTCATTCAAAATTATGCAACATTGACACAAACATTGAGAGAACTAATCAGGAAAGATGTACCATGGGAATGGTCAGCAAAGCATAACAAGGCATTGTGTCAGCTTTGGGAAGCACTCATCAGTCCACCTGTCATGACATACTTTGATTCAGAGAAATGGATGGAAATTTTGGTAGTCTCTCAGGCCTCACTGCCATCCTTGCACAAAAGGGTGAAAACAGTCCTGTGAGTCATGTTGTAGCATTTACTTGTCATGTGCTTACACCTGTGGAGCTGTGCTATTAACAGACTAAAAGGGAGGTGTTAGCAGTGGTTTGGGCTTGGGAGCATTTCCACATTTATGTGTTTGGGAGACCATTCAGCATATATACAGATCACATGCCACTGGTAGACATATATGGCAATCCGAGAGTGAAGTTTCTAGAGTGCATACAGAGATGGTCATTACAAACTAACCCATATTGTGACAATTGTCTGTTGGTCAAGCAATGAAATTCCTGCTGACTACATGTCACATCATCAAACAAAGGAGACAAAGCCATCACAGCATGAAGAGAAAATTACAGAGAAATATGTAAATCCTTTTGGTGAACATTCAACGCCAGTAGTGATGTCCCTGGAAACCATTCAGTCTGTAAAATGAAAGAAATCCCACTCTGCAAGCAGTAGCAGAAGCTGCACAGTCTGGGAAATGGTTTCTAACTTCTACTGATCCTCAGATTAATGCCAAAGCATATGCCTCCTTTGAGCATGTGAAAAACATACTGATCATTTGTGCAAATAGAAATGTTATTCTAAGAGGGAGCAGGTTGATCATACCCCAAAAACGTCAAAAGTAAGCAATAGACCTTGCACTTGAAGGTCACTTAGGATTGGCCAAAAATAAAACCTTATTGAGGGAAAAGGTTTGGTGCCTTGGGATTGACAAGATGGTAGAAGAGACAATGAAATCATCCCTTGCATGTCAAACAATAATGTCTGAGACCAAATGTGAACCCCTTGTGATGTAAGAGTTACCCAAATCAGCATGGCAGGAGGTTAGTGTTGATTTTGCTTAACTTCCAATGGGTGAGTACCTACTCATAATTACTGATGACTACTGCTACCCAGTCATGGATGTAGCTAAATCAACTTGTGCTGGGACTGTAATTCCTAAGATTGACAAGGTGTTTTCAGAATTTGGTATACCCCAAAAATTTGAAGTCAGACAGTGGTCCTTCTTTCAATAGTAATGACTTCAAGTTGTTCATCAAATACTTGGAATTCTATCACAGAAGGATATGCTCCATGTTGGCCCAGAGCAAATAGGAAAGTAAAAAAGATTTATGAGAACTGTCAAGAAAGCAATCAAGGCTGCAATTGCTGAACAAAAGAACTGGAAACAAGTGATGTACCAATTATTGAGAAATTATTGTGCCACTCCACACTGCACAACTGGATCCCCCCAGCAACTGTTTTGTTTTCTAGATCAGTAAAGACAAATCCTCCTAGATACAAGAACAAAAACAGGCCTATGAGCTTGAATTTACAGAGCATGATAAGAAAGCCAAAAAGTGAATGAAAGAGCATGCTGACAACAAGATGTATGAGAAGCCCATTAATATTGGTAAAGGAGACACAGTGTTAGTTAAAAACTCAAAGCCCATAGGGAAATTGCCATCATCTTTCAGCCAACATCCATATAAAATTGTACCACAAAAAGGATCCATGGTTATAGCACATAGGGGAGATCAGACAATCACATGGAACTCATCTTTCTTAAAGAAGACTGACAGTGATGTTTGTCAGGACTGATTCATAGGAGGAGGAGGCAGAAACTGATGTAGAGCAACCCATGCCATCTCTGCTAGCTAGTTCAACACCTGCAGAATCTTCTATGCCCAATCCGCTTAATGACAGTCCTGATTTACCAGTCACAACTTTGCCTGAGACTCCTCTGCACTATCCTAAAAGACAGAACAGAAGACCCCTTGTACATTTTAAATATTATGTACCAGTTTAATCCAGTCCATTGTGCTGTATGACTCTGAAAAACAATGCTGTACAAGGACTTCAGCAACGTTTGTTTTGGGGAGATTGCATATCGTTATTGTTTAGTTCATTGTTCATTGTAATTGAAATGTAATTCCTTCCTTCCTGCATCCAAAGTATATCTCTATTAATGTTTTTTTTTTTAACTAAGTAGTTTTCCTAATAAGGAGAGGACTTTTAATGTTCAAGCTGTTAAAGTATTTGCATTTTGACCCTTATAGGAATCTGTTTAAGACTGGTAAATGCACGAAGTGGGGTCAGAGAGCAATTTTCTTTTAGTACAATGTGAGTACTCTAGCAGAGTATGAGTGTGGAAAACTCTCAGTGAATAAGGCCTGCTAAAAGATGTCTTGGAGTCAGTTCATACTTTACAAAACTCACCCACGTTCCTGAATATATGTAACCCGCTTGATACCCGGGATTACTAGAATCCCAGTAAGACCTAGTGGTAGGCAGGGAAGGCAGCTTGTGAAACTCCAGTTAAATGGATTTCACACTGTCTCACTCTGTTTTCAATCTCAGCTGAGACTGAGGGATGACATAACCATAGAACTGTAGCAGCTGCATGAGCCACAATGAAATCTGCAGCAGGGAGTTGGAATAGAATGTTGGGAGGTTTGAACAGTAGTCTGTAGGTCAGCTGGAGTTTGGAGCTTGCTGAGAGAGCAGCACAGCAGCTCTGGTTAGGCTCTTGGAGCCTCAGCCCTGACATAGGGCTACATTCTGGGAAAAAGGTGTGTGTTTCCACCAAAAGAGAGACACAGAGATAATTTTAAAGTGGTGGAGACCGCCGAATCGGGTCTCAGTGCCCCTTCCTCAGGGGATGGGGGCAGAAAGGTTGTCCTGCATATTCCTGGGGCAAATCCCTGGTTTTTCCTGCTAGTGGAGAAGCTGCCTTATTTGTTCCAGAGTTTTTGGGAAACAAGAAAATTTGTGAATCACCTGTGGGGCACCTGCAACCAGAGGGTGAGTTTCTGCTCTTTCTAAAGGGCCTATGTTTTCACCCTGGGACTTGTGTGATAGTGGGGACTGGACTACTGAAATAGTGGGAGGCCTAGAGTAATAGGCTTAGCCAAAAGTAAAAGTATGTTCAAATCCAGCACATAGTGGAAGTCAAGACATGTAGAGGAGATGTGACATACGTCACCCAGTAATCTACATTGCCAAGCTTTCAGAAAAGAGTTGTTTAGTTTCCAGAGAAATGGCGGGTATGGATTGTGGGAGCAGAGGTGGGAGACCCCCATCTTTAGTGACCAGGTCCACCTCTCGGATTTGCTCTGTGGATTTCTACTTTGCCTCATGCACTTGGCCAGTGATGAGGGAAGTACCCAGACGTGGGATTGGAAGGAAAATTCCCTCTAGGAGTCGAAGGCTCTAAGGTGGTTTGGGGAGCCACAACAGGATAACTGGTTCATTTCCCAAAATGGACCATGGATCAAGTGGCCAGCGGGGGAGCCAGGCCAGTGGGGAAAGCCCAAGTTGTGTACAAATCGGGCTGTGTACCCAAAGCTGCATGCAAGTCCGGGCTGTGTGCCTGGTGGGTTCACAGCCTGAGGGCTGGAAATATGAAGAAGTGTTCTGTTGTTTCTAATCTGCATTACCAGGAATGTAGCCCCATGGGGGTCCTTCTATGCTTTGTTTGTTCAACTTGGATGTGAATAAAAGCCACACTGTAGAATCCCATTCCTGGTTCTGGACATTACAGTTATTGCTTCCTGTGTTTGGATTTACTTTGGTGCCCCTGTGCAGAGTACCCAAACCTAGGCCCCCTCTGGCGAGTAACCTTATCCTCCCCGAACCCAGTCCCCACCAGGTACTGCTGTCAGCTTCAACAGCATGCCACCTGTCATTTTACAAAAAGGCAGGGGTCCGGGGGTTACATATAAATATCTGGAAGCCTGAGTTGACAAAAATTTGAAATTTGATTATCATGCAGAAATTATTCTCTTGTGACACTATAGGTAGGGAATGTAGGGCAGACTAGGTGGGCCAAGTGGGCCTTTTCTGCCAGCAACCTTTCTGTTTCTATGTTTCCATGGGGGCAGCAAGATGGTGACCGGTATAGGTCTGCCCTAGTAGGTACTGCAACAACATAGCTAAATTTCTTAATTTGTAAGTTTGCTTATTAGTTCATTTTTCATCATTTAGCTAATTTTATTGAGGGTTTTTTTAGTGACCAAGGTTAGTGAGGTAGCATCTTTTTGGGGATCATTACTGTTGCTGTTTAACCAATTTAATTTTGGAGCCATTGCCCTAGTGCTTCAACTACCATTAGAGCTAGCGCTTCAGATTTGTAATTGCTTGTTTTAATGCTAATCTGTTCAATTATCCAGTTCTGTTTTCACTGCTTACAGGATTTTGGTTGCTTCTTTGAACCACTCATTGCTGGCCTGTCACTGAATTCACCGGGAAATCACTGCTGAGTTTGTGGAAACTGTGTTTCCCAGCATATTTCGACCTGTTAGAGGAGGTCCTGGGAGCCTGGATTAGGATGAGTTGCTTAAGGTCCTGTGGAGTTATCTGTTGCCATGTGGTTGGAGATGAGGAGGCAGTGAGCTTGCCTGGTCAGGGCATATTGCTCCTTTTGCTTCTCGTCTTTGGATTTTGCTGGGAATTAGAGATAGATGCTGTTGGGGCCCTGTGACTTGAACTGGGGAGTAGTGGCTCAGCTTGTGCTTCCCATGGGGTGGAGGGTGCTCACCAGTGGGTGTAGCACTCTTGTTCACCTCGGGGATCTATTCAGAGGATAGCCATCAAAGGATGGCCCCAGCTCTGGGGCTCTTATCCTGAGGGTGGCTCAGGCTGAGCCAACTGCAATTCAGGTTTTGTCTTGGGGTGTCTGGCCCTGGCTTGACTGTTTGAAAATCTATAGTGGACTGCCTGGTTTTCCTCAGTTTTGGAACTAGGGTGCTGTACTCTGAAGACACCATGAAACAGGAAGAGGCAGAGTGTCTGCAGTGAACTGGAGGATTCAATCAATGTGCGACTGATGAGGCTGTGAGAGGGCCTCTGGATTACATATCTCATTTATTTCTACATACCGTGTCTGCTGTAGTGAAAGGACAACAGTTTGGACTTGAATCACAGTGGTCACTGTGGGGGTGAGAGCCCTATCCCTTCAAAATTCTGACTTTGTAGCACTGGCTTGCTTAGCTCCATTACTGATACATTTGCTGCTATTCATTTGCTATTTATTTGTAAATCTAGCTTTGTATTGTTTTAGGAGAAGTTTCTTTGGGGGGAGTGGGGTTTGTGGGTATAGGTTTTATTATTTATATTTTGTTTTGGGGATTGTGGGTATTGGTTTTAATATCTGTAGTTTATTTTTGGATTTTTTTTTATTTAAATTTATTTGTCTTGTTTTTTGTTGCTGTTTGCTGGTGTGAGTTTTTAGTTATGTGCTGGCAAAGGTCTCCCCCGGTCAGGTGCTACTCTCCCTCTGAGCTCCACAGCCTCCACTCCTTTGATTGTCCCTATTTGTCAACTGAGTTATGTGGGCAATGCTGAGCTTTGGGGATTTCAAGGAGGAAGCATAGGGGCAGGGGCCATGGACCTGAAGGGAGAGTGGAGTCGGGTGGTCGGATTGGAGTGGTGGGGACCAGAAGATGCACTGGGGCAAAACGGGTCCCAGATAGGGGTCCTCCCTGTGTGGTTCCCATATCAAGGACTCCACTGTGAGTGGGCTGATGGCTTGGCTGATCTTGGTGTCCCATCCTTCTCAGGTGATGTTGTGCAATGCCAGATCCATTAAAAACAAGATGGCAGTTATTGCTGATCTTGATGAGTCATCGAACCTGGCTTGCATCACCGAGACCAGGCTGGATGAAAATTCTGATCCAGTTCTTGAGTCAGCTGTTCCGGCCAGGTTCTCAATGATACACCACCTGATGATGGATCGTAGGGGCAGGGGTGTAGCCATATGTTTTAGAATGGAATTGGGCCATGTAGATGTGCCAGTTGGGGAGATCTGGTCCTTTGAATGTATCGTGGGTGCAAGTATAGGGTGAAGGATTTTTCTCGTCTACTATCCACCAGGGGGCATGAAACAATTCCTGCAGGAAGTAGAGGATGTCATCATCAACATGGTGTTGGAGTCCCCCAGATGGATGGTTCTGGGGAACTTCAACACCTGGGTCAATGATGAACTCTTGCAGTTTTGTCAGGACTTCCTCCAGTTGATGAATTCATTGGGCTTCACACAGGTGATTACCTGTGTGACCCATAATCCTGGACATTCACTGGATCATGTCTTCCTACTGGATATGGAGACTTCTGACCTGGTGGTGGAGCTGGTTGGTTCATCTGACCCTTACACTATAAGGTTCAATTTCCAGACTCCCACCTATAGGCCTGCCCCTACGGAAATTGTCCAGTACCACCCTTTAAGGGGTTTGACTTCAGATGGCCTGGTTGTGGTATTGGACCTATCAGGTCTAGCAAGGGCTAGCAGTGATCAGGATACTCTGGTACAGGTCTATAATAGGGCTGAGTCTGAGGCTCTGGATTTAATCACTCCTGTCTGGGTTTACCCCCTTGCCCAGCAACCTCAGTAACCTTGGTTTGATGGGACTTTGAGAGAGCGGAGGAGAGTGGGATGAAGGATGGAGCGTTGGCAGAAATTGTGCCTTGATGCCAACAAACTTAGACTAATGGTCTATTATAAGAACTATTAATTGGCTATCTCCCATAAGAAGGAAGAGTTTCTGTCCAGAGAGATTGCCTCTGCACAGAATTGACCAGCTCAGCTCTTTTTGACTGTGGACAGACTGTGCAGTCCAGCCTGTCTGCAGACTTGGAAAGCATTGTCACAAGAGAAATGTGACAAGTTTGCTCAATTCTTTGCAGATAACATTGCCAACATCAGGTCTGAGATCTGTGCAGCTCACTCCAATGGGGATGGAGGTGGTCAGTGGGAGATTGCAGCTCCTCAGATTGTCTGGTCTGACTTTAGCTGGATGGCTATCGAGGATGTTGTGAGGATTATCCAGAGTATGTGGCTGACCTGCTGTAGTTTGGACCCAGGCCAAACGTGCCTCCTTGTGGGGTGCGTTGAGGTCATCAGCCCAGTCCTAGCTGAGATTGTCCGTTATTCATTAGAGTCAGGTGTGTTTCTGGACACCCTGAAGGAGGCGGTGGTGACACCTCTCCTTAAGAAACTCTCTCTTGACCAAGACTGTCTTGCTAACTACAGACCCATCTCTAACCTTCCATTTGTGGGTAAGGTTATTGAGAAGGTGGTTGCGCTGCAGCTGGAGGATCACTTGACCATCCATGACATCTACGATCCTCTCCTATCCATATTTTGGAAAGGCATAGCACCGAGGCAGCCCTTGTTTGGGTCCTCAGTGATCTCCTGATAGCGAGAGATTGGAAGAGCTGTTCCATCTTGGTTCTTCTTGATCTCTCTGCAGCATTCAACACCATGGACCATGATGTGTTGGTAGAGCACCTGCAGCTGATCTATGGACTACCAGGTATATTCGTCAGATGGTTTCAATCTTTCCTTACAGGCAGGTTCCAGAGAGTTGTTTCAGGGATGTATTCCTCTGACAAGTTCTCCCTGTCATGTGGGGTGCTGTAGGGCTCAGTGCTATCACCCATGTTGTTTGCAGCGTATATGCTGCAATTGGGAGACATTGTAAGGTGGTATGGGCTGAGTTTCTACTGCTACGCAGATGGCACTCAGCTCTACTTGTCCATTGTTCCCGATCAGGTGGGACCTATCTCAAGCTTTAACAACTGCCTTTCTGATATTCAAGACTGGATGAGTGCTAACTGGCTAAGGACAAGACCTGGACAAGACTGAGGTCCTGGTGGTCTACTCAGGTCACCTGGTAGAGGGGTCATCGACAGAATGACCATCTGGGTTTTCATTCGGTGGCTGCCAGCTGATGACCTCTGAACAGGTGTAAGATCTGGTCATGATTCTTGACGAAGGACTGCGCTTAATATCCAGGTGTTGTCCATTGTTAAGACTGCCTTTTACCATCTGAGGAATATTGCTCTGATAAAGCACCTAGTTCTGGCTGATGACCTTGCAACTTTGGTCCATGCCTTTGTGACCTCTTGCCTTAATAATTACTGTAATTCCCTCTACCTAGGGCTACTGTGGGTTGATATCCACCACTTGCAGCTGGTGCAGAACACGTCAGCTAGGCTGTTGACTGAGTTACCTCAAGTTTACCATGTCACACCTGTGCTGTATGACCTACACTGGCTGTCTATTCAGTGGCAGATCACCTTCAAGGTTGGTTTACTGACCAATAAGGCCCTAAACAGACAGGGTCTGAGCTATCTGCAAGAGGTTCTTTGCCCCTACTGCCCCCTCCACCCACTCCATTCTGCTGATGAAGGATTGCTAGAGATTCCCAGGATTCATTTGAAGACCTCTGGGGCCCGAGAATTTGAATTTGTGGTCTCCACCCTTTGGAATTCTCTACCTCATTGGATAAGAGAGTGCCTCGTGGTGGAGAGTTTTAAATCTGCTTTGAAAACACAGCTGTTCAATCTTGCTTTTTCTGATGCTGTGTAATTTTGATGTTGATATTTAATAATTATTGATGCATTTTTTAGCTATGATTTTATCATTTTTTGTGCTAGTGTTATGGTCCTTGTGTGAATAGTGTTATTTTATAAATAAAGTTGTTTTGCTTTGTTATTACTAAAAAGGTAACCAACAGACTTGGTTCATTTAGAAGTACAGCTCATTGTGTAAACAAAAACATGAAACAGACTATTGTAACTCAATTACTTATTCTTGTTCTGGGCAATGGAAGTCACATCTATAGATTCACTAATAGTATAATATTGAAAAAGGTGGAGGTTACGTATAACTGACTTGCCAGCTTTATTCTGCTCATGACTATAAAACTCAGTATTGACAAATGTATGAGGACTCCCATTAGAAAATAAACACTAATTTGAGCATTAGAATATAAATGAAAATGTATTTATTTATTTATGTATTTAATTTATTTGATTCTAGGAATTACACATTTGAGCTGGAAGCTCATTTACACAGGTTCCACATCAAGTCAAGCAAAAAACACAGTACGTGTAGAAATGGAACAATGAAAAAACAGTATAAGTGCAGTGTTACAGTGTATAATTAAACACACAGGTGGATACATGCAGTATTTAGCAAACCTAAAATGAAACAGTCAGAATATTGAGCTCTGTCATGAGTTGTAGTAGGAGTGAGGGGGGAAGGGAAGAGAGGGGGGGGTCAATCTAGTGAATACAGTTGTAACTAAAAAAAACAGTTTGTTTAGCAGAGAAGTTTGGAAAAATTGAGTATAGATGTATTTTAAGATTTAACAAACGAACAGAATATATTGAATCTATGTATAATAGATACATGTTTTTTTTTCACAATCTATTGCAAGTCTTTGGAATAATATCAATAAAAGTAATAAGCACAAAACCTTAGGCATTCAATACAGTCATGAATTAAGAACTAACAATACATTGTAATTGTTTCATTTGAATTATGTATTTTGGCTTCACAAGTTACATGAGAGTCCAACTTGTTGAGTTTGTGTTTGAGTGCAATATGTTTGTGTTTTTTTTATGTAGAATATTATGATTTTGATCCTGATTTTGTGAAGTTAACCTGAAACGTTCTTACAATATATGTAGATAGGACTGCCTTGTAAACAGGGCATTGCTGCCCTAATGGTGTTTTCTCCCAACGTTCACTTGACTAAAAATAACAGTTTATTACAACCAAATGTAATACCATCGATACTACCCTAAAAATGTGACTAAATAGGTGAACTATGGTACTGTATAACAAGTAGAGGGTTTTCACTGTCTGAAAGGCACTTTATTACACAACTACTGTACAAAGAAAACTTAAACTTCTACTTCAATGGAATCTAGAAGACCTAGGTTTTCAGGGCTATAGATATGTTTGTCAGCTGATTCTTCTCCTACCTGTTCACCAGCAGTGGTAAATACAGAAAGGTAATATCTCACCACCCTGTTACCTCAGGAGTCCCCTAGGATTCCATCCTGCTTTCTATTTTCCTCAACAATTTCCCTTCAGTCTGTGTCTTGGCATACATCCACATACAGTATAAGTACAAGGTACTCTTTCCCTCAAAACCATCTGCTACTTAGCATGTGATGCTGATAATATCCAGCATTGCTTTCAATCTAGCCAATGATCCTCATGAACTTTATCCAAAAGACATGACTCACCAGTTTCCATTAAACCCCTGTCTTTATGACTGTGAATGGCTTCTCTCTTGAACAAACCCCCTACTTCAAATACCTTGGTGAGTGGTCAGATCAAACTTCAATTTCTCTTCCCACCATAATGCCATCAACACATTTTTCCTCCCCAAGCTCAGTGCACTGTACCTCAAAAAGTCTCACCTCAGTGCTCTAGTCCATTATGAGCTGAAGTCATCCTTGTGAGGATCATCCAGGTTTTTGACTAGACAGACATGATATATAGAACTTCATCCAAAACTACTGTAGCTATAGTGCATTCCCTTTTCCATTCCTTCAGTCATTTTGCCATAACGTGTCCCTGTCTGCAACCATGATGTTTGCTGTACTCAAACTTCTTCATCCAGTCTTAGGAGGTCTTCCACAGGTACTGCTCTTCCTTTCCTTGCAAATACTGATAAAGTTCCCTCCCCTGCTAGCTTTTCTCCTTCTTCTTCCCTTCTTTACATCCTTTCCTCCTATTCCCTCAACTTTGTTGATTCCTTCACCCATCTACTTTGCCATACTACAGTTTTTACTGTCTTCCTGTCCTCTATGCTACCCATGTAATCCAAATGTAATCATGGAAACGTGTCTGTATTTTTTTCTTTATGTCCCATTGTGAATCAAATATATTTATGACTTTCAAAATTTATTGGCTGTTACCTTGAAACAACTTGCTTTCCGGAAAAGCAATGGAACCTAAATGGCCTTCCCTTATCATACTAACAGATTAAGAACAAATTGCTGGCTTCTGACAGTGAGCCAGGAGCTGACACCAGCTTTTTGTGACCCAGCCCTCCACCCTTACTAGCATGACCCTTCTAAGGCCTCAATAATCCACAATTTGGGATAGAGAAGGCGGAAATAAATGTTACAGCCACCAGGCTAATGCAGTCAACTTTGTCCCATTCCCTATCCACATACCCAGCCTATCTAGTCTGCTTATATTGCAGGGTCCACAGCCTGAGCTACTGAACCTGCCCACTCCCCACTCCTCCCAAGCTTTCCATCCTCCCTACCCATGATGCTTACATTCCCCCTGTGCCTATCCCAGCCTCTCTTGAAGCTGCTCATTATCTTCAACAAGACCTTCTCACCTGACAGCATATTTCAAGTGTCCATCACTCTCTCTATGAAGAAGTACTTCCTGACCTCCCTCCTTAACCTCCACCCTCCAGCTTGAGACTGTGCCCCTTTGTGTTATGGTTTCCACTTAGCTTAAAGAGACCCTCTTCATCCACCTTATTTATCCCTTTCAAGTACTTGAAGGTCTCAATCATGCCTCTCTCTCCTGTCCTCAAGAGAGTATGTTCAGTGCCTTCAACCTCTCCTCATATGTCATACCCCGCTGACCTATTATTATTTTTGTAGCCCTCTTCTGGACTCTCTCAATCAGGTTAATGTCCTTTTGGAGGTATGCACCAGTACTGAACTCTATACTCTAGCTTTGGCCTCACCAGTGACCTGCACAAGGGCAGTATAACCTCCTCTTTCCCAATGCTGATCCTCCTAGCTATACATCCCAGTATCTTGTTTGCCCTTGCTGCTGATTTCTTGTACTGTGCAGAGGGTATCAAGTCACTAGTGAGCATCACTCCCAGGTCCTTCTCTTCCTAGGATGCAGACACCTGGACTCCACCCAGGTAGTACTCCATCCTGGAATTCTTGACTCTAGTATGCATAACTTTGCATTTCTTGGCATTGAAGCTAAGTTGCCAGAACCTGGATCACCTCCCCAGCTTTGCCAGATCATCCTGAAGGTCCTGTATCCCTTCAAATGTGTCTACCCTCCCAAAGAGCTTGGAGTCCTCCATGAATTGGTACATTTTGCCTTTACTGCCATCCCCAATGTTATCGATGAAGACATTGAACAATACCGGCCCCATCATCGAGCTCTATGGGACCCCACTTGTGACCTCTGTGATGCCAGATAACTCTCCCCCCACAACCACCCTCTGGGTTCTATCCATCAGCCAGTTTTCCTCCCATCTGATCATCTTCTCCTCAATCCTGTGAGCTACCAATGTTCTGATCAACCTTTTGTGGGGCACAGAGTAAAAGACCTTGCTAAAATTCAGATAGAGGACGTCTGCTGCATGGCCTCTGTCTACTGTCTTAGTGATCCAGTCAAAGAAATCAGTCAGATTCATTTGGCATGATCTCCCCCCTATGAACCCATGCTGCCTCACATCTTGTAGACCATGCTTCTCTTGAAATTCTATCAGCCTTTCCTTAGGTATGGTCTCCATGAGCTTTCACACAATTGAGGTCAGACTAACTGGTCTGTGATTCTCTGGGCCATCTTTGGGACTGCTTTTGTGGAGGGGCACCACATATGCTGTTCTGCAATCCTGTGGTACTATGCCTGACTCCACTGAACTATTAAATATGCCTGCCAGTGGCCCTACCAGTTTCTCAGCCAGTTCCCTTAGTACCCTTGGATGTATTCTGTCCAGGCCTGGTTATTTGTCTGCCTTGAATGCTAGCAGCCCCTCCCTCACGTTATCCCCCTCTATCACTACATCTGTGTTCCCCTCCTCCCACTCCTCTTCTCCCTCCTGAAGGCACTGGTCCATCCTTCTCCCTGGTGAAGACAGAGCAGAAGTATTCATTTAGTATCTCTGTTTTTTGCCCATTATCCTCCACCCATTCCTCCACTTTCTTAAGCCTAACAATCCTGTCCTTCTTGTCCTTTTTCTCACTTATATAGTGATAGAAGGACTTCTTCCCTTATTAATTCCTTCAGCTATCTGTAGCTGCTTCTGTGTCTTAACTCACAGGATGCCCTTACTTGCCTCACTCACCAACTTTAGGTAATTTTCCGTATCCACTTCTCTCTTGGTCTCCCTGAACTTCCTATAGGCTAACCTCTTTTCCCTTACTGCCTGGGTGACCTCAGAAATGAAACAGCTGGGTGCTTCGGCCCTTCTGTTCTTTCTCCTGAATCTAATGCACTCCTTTGTGAAAACCAGTATTCCTTTTTTAAGGATGAACCAGTTTTGCTCCACCCCCATATCTGCTCTGATGTCTGCCAGGTGGCTCCTTAGCGCTTCACCCATCTTCCTGAAATCTGCCCTCCTAAAATCCAAGATTTTGGTCTTAGTTGGGATACATTCCCTGCCCATCTCCAACTGAAACCACAGTGTGCAATGATCACTCCCACCCAGGGGCTCCCTGACTGTTATTTCCTGTACATGCACCCCATTCGAGATGACCAAATAAAGAACTGCCTCTACTCTTGTTGGTTCTGTGATGCCCTGAATCAGGAATACACTCTGCAGTTCTTTCAGGATCACCAGGCTACTAGCACAGTCCATAGAAACATAGACTTTGATGGCAGTTAAGGACTGCTTGGCCCACCTAGTCTGCCCATTTCCCTACCTACAGGATAGGGCGCAGGTTGAAGTCCCCTACAATACCACATCTCCTTTCCTGGTAGCATCCAATATTTGTGAGCTCAGTTCCATGTCCCTCTCCACATCCTGGTTGAATGCTCTGTAAGCCACCTCCAACCTCACCCTACTCCCTCTGTTGGACCATAACTGAACCCTTAATGCCTCCACCTTCCCTTACGCTCATCTGACTCCACCCCTGTATAAGTTATTCCCTCCCTGCCCCATTCCATATTACCCTGTCACTCCTGTATAGTTTATATCCAGAGATTGCAAGGTCCCAGTCATGGTGTGGTGTTGCCCAATTCTCGGTTACTGACACTATGTCCATCTTCCTGTCTGCTAATTGCACCTGCATGTCATCCATCTTACTTTCAAGTCTCCGTGCATTCAGAGACACCACCCTCCACCTAGGATCTGACCTTCCTTCCCTCTCTTTTTCTATTCTTATTTCTCCCATATGTGTGCAACCCCCACCTACCCTTGTCATGTGATCCATGCCATCCTCTCCCTTTACTAACTGCTTTCTCACTACTTACACCTCCTCCCTCCAGACCTCTTCCATCATTGTGGGGCAGAGGTTCATTGACCTTCACCTTTCAGAGTCTTTGGGCCTGCTGGCCCACTCCCCCCTCCCATAGTTTAAATTAAGTGTAATGGTTATGTAGTCCCCCAGATTGTCCTAGAGTACCCATGAAACCTCCCTGCTGATGTGCAGCCTGTCTAGTGAAAAGAGTGCTTTATTTGACCAGTTCTCATTCCAGTCCCCAATACAGATGAATCTCTCCTCCCTGCACCATTTCCTCAGCCAGTCATTAAAATCCTCTATCTTCTTTTCATAGTTGTGCTGGCCTTTGGTATTGGTATCACCTCTAAAAAGACCAGCGAACTTGCATCCTCCCTGCAGATCTTCTCTAACTCCCTGGACCTACTTTGCACTACTTCATCCTCATTCCCAGCTAGGTCATTGGTTCCCATGTGTATAACTAAATTAGGTTTTCCACCAGCCTCCCATACTATTTTCCTTAGTCTTAGCCCACGTTTCCCAATCTCATCCCTGACATACAAACCACCATTCTGCTGCATTTGAGTTCCTTTTCCTTCCCAAGTGAATAATCCTAATTATGGAGTCCTCTATGATTGCCACTCTTCCATCTCCTGCACCCGTACTACCTGTTCTTCCTTTATTACCTTTGGTACTAGTTGCGTCCTCACCTAACGGCTCCCCCTACACCCTGGAGAACTTATATCTGCATCCACTATTTATCCCCATAGCTATTTTTCCATCTCCAACTCTGCCCCTCCCCTTCTAACTATCTGTGTCTGCATGTACTTTTCCCTTCCTTCTTCCTTACTTTTTCTCCCCTTTTCTCCATTCTCCAATCTGTTTTGCCTGCCTCCTCTTCCCTGCCCACCCTGACTAATTCCCTTTCCCCTCCTCTGAACTCCAACTCTCAGCCCTGGATCAACCTGACTTCCTACCTCACCTCCTGCTGCCCACCTGCCTCCTTCCAGACAGTGCTGCAAATCTGTCCAATAAAGGTGTCCCTTCAGAAGTTCCCACCCCTGATCCTACCCTCACATTCAAACCCATTCCCCTTACCACTTGCCATTCCTCCTTCCTGGGCTCCCTGGTCCTCTGAGGAAGAGATACTTCTGTATACTGGGTGGTCCTTCCCACTTCATTCCCCTCCCTGATGCCCTTGCTCCTCTGGGCACCATGCATCTGCCTTTCCCTCCACTGCTCTGCTCCTCTGACTTTCCACACCATCCTCTCCAGCTCTGACCTGAGCAGCCTTTTTTTAGCCCTTAACTGCTTCAGGCTGTTACACACTGGACAGCCCCCTTTTCTCTTCATCATCCCCAGAAAGACTGCTGTCCCACAACTTTTGCAGTTTATTACTCTCCTTCCACTTTCCTTCTTCCCATACATGTACCTGTTCCCCCACATCCTCTGGCCCAGCATCTCCTTGCCGTCAGTTATACATAAATATGAAATTCAAAAATATGTACAATTCTATTTCACTTTTACCAGCCACATGTAACAGCAAATCTCAATATTGTAGAACTCATCAAACACAGTCAAACAATGGGTGTAAGTGAAAACCATAATGCACCCAGGACCAGAACGTCACATAATCCCAAGATGAAATGTGCATGGGGGAATCACTATGAGTGACATTACAAAAGGAGCAATAAGTACAGGGGGGTATTCTGGCAAGGACATTAATTTGGGGAGTGCCACTTAGTTTGGTGATATTGCTTCAGATATTAGTCTGGCAGTATGGCTAGAGGTTATAGCAATGAACTGTGAAAATGTGTGGTACATTGAGCAGGCCTGGGTATGATTCCTACAACCTCCGCTTGTATGCTTTGTGACCATGAGTAAGTCACTTAACCTCCCTGTAGTTTTGAGATGCAACTAGAAATCAGCTCCAGCGTAGTGTGCTTTTCCTGGGCAATAACTGTAAAACAAAATCAACTGTACAATATTGTGTTCATTTCCATTCAAAACTGGAAAGCAACCAAAAATGAAATGCCCATGAACCAAAAATTGTGCCCCCAAACTGAATGCCCCTCCTCTTATTATCCTGCTGGAATATGCCTCATAGATAATGCCCTTGCTGGAATTCTATTCATAATTACTGCCACTGCTGGAATGCAAACTGAGTGATTACCCTCGCATCATTGCAGGGGTTGTGATGGCGTAGCAATTTTGAGTGTGGTCTTTTTTTTTTATTAACTCTCATATTGGGAGAGGTCATGTGATGGCTGCCTGAGTAGACACATTATCTGCTCTCTCCCGTCCCTCTACTGGAATAATTTTTATTTTTTGCATAATCCAACCCACTCTAAGGAGTATTTAATATCCAGCTGTTTAGCTCTCAAACTAACCTGCTTCCTAGCACCCACCATGTTTAAATTCAGTCCCCTTTCCCTCCCCTTGATCTCTGATATGGGGGGTGGGTAAATCAGCTGAAGCCATGATAGCTGTCATGTTTACTGCTGTCTATATACTAAATTCACCTTCCTTTGCTTAACATTTCTGAGGCCCCTAAATATAGAACCTGTTTAGAACAGTACCCCTTCCTGTATACTGCTCCATGATTGCATGGTGGCAATATTTTTAGAAATGCTGAAACACAGGCTCTACAACTGCCTTCATTCTTAATCACCATCTCTTGCCCTAACATGCTAAGACTCTAATATTATATTTTCTATAGAGGGCCTCCTGACCCTGATCCATGATTCTATTTATTTATTTATTTTTTAATTAATTTATTTATTTAGTGAAGATGTCAGTTATGTTGTTTTTGATTAGGTAAGTAAGATAGATCTAATTATTTATTTCATTTTCATTGACATAGAAAGGAGGACTAGGCAATTCTGTTTATTCTTAGCCTTGAAGTTGTCAGTTGTGTTATTAGTGAATGGGGGGGGATGCTTTTTTCAGGACACCAGGGAAATTCCTCTACTGTTTTCAAAATGTGCCATGGAATATTTAACATCCACCTGAACAACCACCAGAACAGGCAGAAAGTACCGCAGTTTAACGTCTTATACAACAGATATCACCTTAGGACTGCAGCCCCCCCCCCCATGCTACACTGCAGTGTCAGTACTGAGATTCTGCCTCAAGTTTCCAGTGTCAGGCTGGGACTAACAACCATCCTATCTTCATGCCTCAGTGGATAGTGGTGGAACAGAGTCCCTTTTACAGCAAATACACAGGAGATGAGGGAACAATATTAAGGATAGCAGGATAGAAAGCAAAGCATAGCACAGAGCAGATGAGGAATACAAAGTATCGGGGAGAGTTAAAGGCATTGTTCACAGACAGATGTTCATGAACCCCTGATTTGAAGGTAACATGGGATTGTGTCATCTGAAGGATTTTGGGGGCTGATGGAAACCATATTTTATCTACAGTAGGTCAGTTATCACCTACCCCTAACCAATGATGTGACTGCTAGTCCCATTCATAGATTCAGTAGGCATGCACAACAGAGAAAGGGATAAATGGGCAGGAGCTGTTCTAATCATTCACAACACCAGACAAACTGATTGGCCAGACTTGTCTATTGTAACTAAGGTTACAAAAGGTTTACCTCAATCCCTAGTTCTGAGGCACACACTTTCTCAGTCTGTCAATGGAACTGGTGCACATATCACTAGTTAGGGAAAGGAATGAACTAGACATGCATTTGACTTCATTGGTGTACCCCCCCCCCCAAAAAAAATGTAGATTGTACAGTATGTCAAGAGGGTTCCTCTACTGAAAAAAAAAATATTTTGGAATTTAGAAGGGCTTTGGACTGGGAAAGGGAATGTATGTAACAATAGCCTTGAATTTCCTAATTGATTTCCATTTGGGTTTCAATAATGTGAACACTGGAGACTGAGACACATGCAAACCTAGACTTCTGATGCTTTCACACGGAAAGCCTGCAAAAATAAGGAAGAGTAGGGTTTGCTATAGAGAAAGTGAACTATTTGCAGTGCTACAGATGGTTTAATCTCAAAGTCCACAAGGTTACAATCAGCACAATTTCTTGCTGAACTGGTGAAGTAAAACCAAAGATTAGAGAAATTTTAAAGGGAAACAATGGAAAAGGCAAAGCTTTCCTCAGACACTACAGCAACTCTCAATTAGTGCTGTCAGATAGTAACTTCTTTTAATGACTTAGAACAGCTACCCACAACTTTCACTTCCTGTTGCTAGCAGCAGCCATTTCATGAGCAGCAGTGAGCTTCCAGAGCTCATTGCATGCTAATGTGCCTGTTTGACCTCAGCTATTGGTTGGTAGGACATATTAGCATAAAGTGAGCTCAGGAAACACTCTGCTGCTCATGAAATGGTGGCTGCCAGCAATAGAAAGTGAAAGTTGCAGGCCACTGTTTAAATCACTAAAAAAGCAATTAGAGTGTTATTTTTTTTTAAATGTTACTGTCTGAAAGCACTAATCAGGAATTGTTGTAGTGCCCAGGTAAAGCTGTGCCTTTTCAAGTGTTTTCCTTTAAAGCAGTGGCTCTTTTTATGGCTGTGGGCAGCATCTGGTCATGTACGTAACCTTGGTGTTATATTTGACGAGGGCCTGACCCTGAGGGTGTAGGTGTCGGCCATAGTCAAATCATCCTTTTTCCATCTAAGGAATATAGCATGGGTGAAACACTTGGATCCATCAGAGGATCTTTCGACCCTGGTCCACGCCCTTGTTGCCAATCATCTTAATTACTGCAATGCCCTTTATCTAGGGCTGCCAGGAATGAATATTCACCGCTTGCAGCTGGTGCATAATACGGTGGCTTAGTTGTTGATTGGAAGCCCAAAGTCCAACCACATAACACCTGTGCTTCGTGAGTTGCACTGGCTGCCTGTACAGTGGCGGATCACTTTCAAGGTCATGTTGATGACCTATAAAGCCCTACACAGTTAGGGACCCGACTACCTGGAAGAACTCCTGACTTCTTACTGTCCCACCTGCTCCCTCCAATCCTCTGGTGAGGGATTGCTAGAGATTCCCAGGGTAACCTTAAAAACATCTGGTGGAAGAACATTTGCCTTTATGGCTCCTACCCTGTGGAATTCTCTACCTTGCCAGATACGAAATAGCCTGACTGTGGAGGGTTTTAAAAGAGCTCTAAAGACTTTCCTTTTTAATCAAGCATTTTCAGTGATGTAAACTATGTTAAATTTGTTTTGAATAAAATGTTATTTATTATTGTGGTTTTAATGCTGTTTGTGGAATTTTGTAAAGGTGTCGCTGTTTGTGGAATTTTGTAAAGGTGTCCTGAGCTTGGGAAGAGCACCTTAGAGAAATAAACTTTACATTACATTACATTTACATTACATTACATGACACAAGACCAAGGGTTTAAGCAGTATCAATGAAATGTGCAGATTTATCAATAAAATATACATTTATGGAATAAGCAGTAGTAGTAATATATGTATCAGAGAGCCTCAGCTCAGGCCTAATGCTACTTTACGTGGTTCAAGACAAATGCAAATATTTAACAGTGATACTGTATATATATTTGTATAAAGTACAATATTTGTGTGAATTTGCCCTGAATGGTACTTGTTTTTTTCAGCCCTAGCTTTTTCTATGAAATGAAAGTACTTTTCTTTTGGGTGTAGTTATCCTTTGCAGCTAGATAGTAGACACAATAGATATCCAGTGCAAAGAAATCCACCGAAGAGACAGTCACCATACCAATATCCCATTCCAGAAATGTTTAACATAAACTGACTCACAGTACCAAATAACCCAGTGTGGATTAAACCATATTGTCCATGTTCAAATTCACTCCGGCATATTATTAGGCACTCTATGTTTGGAGTTAAAATCATAAACAAAAAGTCACAGCTTCCAGTCCTGCTGCACTGAAGCAGGTTGGACATGTCCACATGACAGTCATTGCATGAGCCTGGTGGATTCCTACATAAGAAGTATTGTCTGGCAGTGGGCTAAAGATACTCACAGTGATATGCAGCATGCAAAGTAGAGCAAGAGTTGGAGTCTCTTCATTTTAAATCTAGACTGCCTCCTCAGTTTAAACCACAAGTTATGTTAGTGACCTCTATGTAGCGAATATCAAACTCCACATCTGGATACTTAGTGCTCTGATTTACCTTTATTTTGAGAACTGAATATGTGTGAACGTATATAGATTCTGGACGTATATATACGTCCACAGTCTTCTAAGGGTTCCATTTCTTTAATGAGACATTCATATGGTGATAGTCTCTGATGTGGATTTCTATGCATTGAATATCTAGACACAAATGAAAAGCACTTGCACGTTATAGAAAAAAAATGTTTTGTATAGTGCATGAAAGTGACTTTTTATTAAATTCTGTGCAGTTTTTTTAATACAACAAATACATGGTAAAAGCTACTCTAAGGACTATGAGAGCACATATTTATTGATTGAGATCCCAGATAGCAGGTATGCACTTGAAAACCTAATGGACTTACTGAACCTGACTTTAACATTTAGGAATGATCCCTTGCAAATACTGTACCTTACTTGGTTGAAACTGTGTGTTACCAACAGAGAAGTTGAAGTACTAGTCCAGGGGATTGAAAATGCTATGTTTGTTTCTCCAGCCCCCCTCACACATACTGTATGACATTTGTTACCCATCATTTATTTTGTATAAGTGCTAAGAATGGTGTTGTTTTGTGGACTTACATATTTAGTTTTCCTTCAGCCAAGGATGCATAGGCCCCCATATTCAGCTGGCCAGGTCTGTGCCATGACAGTGATGGGACAGGAGCATGGCCACACAAATATTCAGACCACATGCACCTGCACTAACATGACTGAATATTGGGCAACAGTGCAGGGCAGATGCATAGTGCTACAGCACAGTGCAATGCACATGAACAGCACTACAGCATAGTGCGGGGCACAAGCACAGCACCAAATATAGCATTCACATTGAGCTATAGTAGCAGCACAGAATAAAGCACAGTGCTGGCCACAGGCAGTGTGCAAGTAGTTCTGGGAGAGCACAGAGGGGGAAGAAGAGATGAGAACCAACAAAAGACACTTGACACAGCAGCAAAGGTATTGAAATAGGTATAATAAATAATTGATGGAAACTGACCAGAAAAAAACACACAAAGGGCACCTACTGGGAAACACTGCCAGCTTATAGATGGCAGCAGTGTTGTTGTGCACTGCCTGTTTCATCTCCTCTATGGCTTCTTCAACCAACAACAGCTTCCTGTTTGCCAGCCACAGGAGACAGACCTGCAAGTTCAGAAGGTTGTCCCTGCCCTCCATCTCCAGCAAATCACCCGCATGACCAATGGCAATCCTGGAACCTAAGGAAGGTCTCAGCCAGCTCTGCACAAAAGGACAAAGGACATATGAGTGGCATACTGTGCATAAATGTATAACAAGACTGCATATGGAGTGACATGCCATACACAGGTGGACAGAGTCATGCAACTGTAATGACTTGTGTGGATCTCACCAGAGACAGCACTGTGTGTTTGAACAGTGTAGAACTGCACACAGAAATGGTGTGTTTTCTGGCAATACAGCTAGACACAGCCATGCAAGGGATGCAGGACACAGGACACCTGTAGACAGGTCAGATGTGAACATGCAGCACAAGCCACAGCAGTACCAAGGCAGAGTGCAATAGGAAGTGAACTGGCTGTAGTGGGTATAAGTACCATGTGCACAGTCAGCACAGTCAGCACCCTGCAGCCATCACAAAGACTTACACAGGTGTGAATGTACAGGACACCAGATATACAGGAGTTGCCATGGTGCAGAAGAGCAGTAACACAGACACACCTGATTTATACACACACACACACACACACACACACACGCACAGCACAGCTCTATATGTATGGTGCACCATCAGGGAACAGGAGTACATCAGACCACAGCCTGCACCCAACACAGCAGCAACTTGATACAAAGCAACACATCAGAAACTGCTGGCTGACTGCAGCTGGGCCCATGGGGCCGGGGTGGGGGCAAAGGGCAAAACAGGATACATGCACAGCAGAACTGTTGTACAGCAGTGGCTATAACAGGCAGGATAACATGTGTGTGCAGCAGTGTGGAGGGTAACTGAGGGTACTGCAGTCTTCTGTGCATGTGCCAGGCACCCCATACTGCTGTGACAATTACACTGGTGTGGGATTCATAGCTAGCTGTAGGCACCCTCTGTTCCAGTGGTCATCAGGGGCTCCTTACTGATAGGGTCCATCAGACAGAGATTGCACAAGTCATCAGTGTGCTGAAGTCCATATTTGTTATGATGTATTATTTCATTCCCTATAGAAACATAGAATTTGACGGCAGATAAGGACCGCTTGGCCCGCCCAGTCTGCCCATTTCCCTACCTAATGGATAAGCTGCAGATCCTAGTTAACCAGCAGCCTACTTCTTTCTACCCCCACCCCCTAGAATTGCCTTATGGCTGTCCCATGCATGCTTGAATTTAACCACTGTTTTTGACTCCACAACTTCCTCTGGAAGACCGTTCCATGCATCCACAACCCTCTCTGTGAAAAAATACTTCCTTACATTACCTCTGAGCCGCCCCCCCATCTTCAAATTGTGCCCCCTTGTTCTTGCACACCTCTTTTTTTGAAAGATGCTACCCTCTTGGACTTTGTTGATTCCCTTGAGGTACTTGAAAGTTTCAATCATGTCCCCCCTCTCCCTCCTTTCCACGTTCCTATGTTCTATGGAATGTTCACACATTGGACCTCACTGTGTTGGGCAGATTCTTTCAACTAGGCATCATAATGTCAAAAGAATACATGATAAGATATATTCAAATGCCCTCAAAGACTATCCCTGACACATAAGGCTTGGTCTGATAAGATGCAATAGTGTGGCACCCAGTGTAGACAGCAGTGTAGATGGCACCAATGCAAGTAGGCTGCCACAGACTGCTTATGTGTGCTGTATGCCATTAATGGCATTTCAGAGGGGTATACCCATTTCAGAGTGACCAGGACCATTACTGCCAGACAGGTATGTATACCTAGTCCAGAACATGTGGCAAAGCAGATCTGACAAGCAATGACAGCCATACCACCCATGGTAGTGAGCAGTAGTGGTACAGCTGTGGTGTACCAATTATGTACACAGGGGACAGGCCACTATGCAGTGTGATGCATACCATGGCAAAGTACATAAATAAGGCAGAAGGGACTTTGGCATAATTGCCCAACAACTAGATTGCACCACCCTGCTGCACCACTGTGTCAGTGATAGGACCATGCACCCAAGGGCCAGGTGAGGGTCTAGAGCCAGATCCACTGAGGTGATGGTATCATTGGCATACGTGCAACCTCCTGATCCACAGACTTGGACATCCCTTCCCCCCACATTGGCAATAACATGCTTTATAGTGTACACATGCAACACAGACTATGAAACACACAGTGTGGGGTACTTACATGGGTGTGGTTTGGAGGAAGGCTCACTCTTCCTGTGCCACCTTGGACTAATGTGCAGCCTGGCCTCCCATGGCACTCCACACCTGCCCATCTAGCCCTGCATGGGTCCTGTTGTCTGTGGAGGGGGACAAAGGTTATATGTGATCTATACCAGGCTGTACACACCATGGCTTTTTAAAGGGTGACTGTTGCTGCATTCACTGGCAACAGTGTACAGTGATGGATGCACATGGCCACAGGGTGTTGCAAAAGTATAGGTCATGCACCGGGAAGAACAATGCATGCAGTGCTGTGGTGAGCCAACCACATGTGTAGGTGACTTCAGTGATGATTGGCCTGGAAGGGTGCACACAGATACACATGCATGGTGATAGGCCTCATGGGCCTTAAGGCATGGTACATAGCATGGCAGGGTGCCATTCAACACCCATAATACACACAATGCCTGTACCAATACAATGCTGCCAGATGTATACCAGTATGGTACCACTGCAGCCACATGTGCAGGGAGATGATGACATGACCATGTATGGACCCATTGGACAGTATTGCACAGCCTTGCCATGGGCCACTGACAGGAAAGACCAGGGACTTGGCACAGAACCATCACTGCATACCACTTACGGTGTATAGTATGAGGCACAGACACTTGGACTACAGCAGTATGTTGTTTGGTACACTGCACACTCTGCCTAGAAGTACACACAAGGTACAGGACATAAATAGAACATCAGACTCTACACAGCACCTAGTAAAATACAGTGATCACATGCCTATGTAGTATTACACACCTGTTGCGGGTATGGAAAACATTACTGCGCACTGGCAACCACAGCAGCCATACATACAGCTTTCTGTACTCATCAGGACTTGGCAAGGTGCCACTGTCCACCACTTCCCACAACTGTGCAGGTGCTGTTGCTCCCTCCTGCTGAGGTAGTTGAACTGATGCCAACACTGGTCACCTCACCAGTTGATACCCATACTATGGGCCAGGCACCAGCTCACCAATGCTCAAGACTTCATTTCTGGGTCTTACTGATACCTCCTTCCCATTCCCTAGCAGCAGCTCCTCTCTCTCCATCAGAACATCCATCAGGTTCACCAGCTCCACAACTCCACAGCTCAGCAACATGTGTCCCACTTTCTGCCCCCCCCTTCACTCTCATATGCCCTTCTCACATGGTGACTATTAAGCTGGCAACACCCTCACACAGTGACAGCTGCTATTAGACCTGCTTTGGCTGTACTGACTGGGCTTGGTGTTAGGACAGTGCATTTAATGTTTGTACAGTGCTAATGATGATTTGAGCAGCACTATGCCAGTTTCTAGATGGAGGATGTATAAGCCATACATGGATGTGAATGACCTTCCCAAGAGCATACTGCACATGTGTGGCATGGCATGAGTATGTACAGCTGCCTATCACAACATCATAGTGCAGCTGTCCATGCAGCACTCTGACATTATGCAGTTTTATAGCATGGCTGCCAGTGCAGTGCTGTGATGTCTGGCTGTCAATGGGCTGGCCATTGTGCTAGTGCTGCACTAGTGCTGTTTATATTGCATGGTGCTACCATATGATATTGAAACCGTGTATGCAAATTACCTCATTACAGAGTCCGTGCAAGAAATCCCACTTGGCATGTCATTACTGGAATGATTTCAATCATTTATATACCTAAGTGTTCCAGGAGCACATAAAAGGAGCAGGTAGCAACACACAGCTGCCACAGAGGTACTGCAGGTGACTGAAGCTAAGTGTATTTTAAAATAGCCTGAAAACATGGTCAGTGGTGTTCATTGCAGTTGGTTTATTCCATTTCCACAGTTGATTGTATCTGGAACTGCACATGCCCTCTTGTCTGTGATATGTAGGCTGCTCGCTGTGTGTTCACCTCTCCCCTTCAGGGACACAGACATGTACCATCAAGGAGGCAATAGAGTTAGCATGTCACTGTACTTGAGATCTGTGTTCTTTTGTGTGTATACAATGCTCAGTGCTGACTGTTCTCCCCTATCCAATAGGTATCATTATGAAGCAAGAGAGAATCAGGAAGCATTGATTCCCAAATGAGAAGGTAATAGCTTTGGCACAAGCTTGCATTGCCTGGGGTGACATATTGTGTCAATGCAAGGGTTTGAAGGCCCAGATCAGCACAAGTCTGCAGGATATAGCTTATATGAACATATGAACATACAAAGAAGCCAGCAGAAGAAGATAATTTGGTCTATCTAGTCTGCTCATATTGCAGGGTACACAGCTTGAGCTACTGTCCCTGCCCTCTGTCCCCACACCTCCCATCCTCCCTATACATGATCCTTACCTTCCCCCTATGCCTATCCCAGCCTTTCATTAAGCCGTCCACTGTCTTCAACAAGATCCCCTCTTCTGGCAGTGCATTCCAAGTGTCTGCCACTCTTTCTCTGTGAAGAAGTGCTTCCTGACCTCCCTCCTAAACCTCCCACACTACAGTTTAAGACTGTGCCCCCTCATGTTATGGTTGCCACTCAGCTTAAAGAGACTCTCCTTATCCACATTATTTATCCCTTTCAAGTACAGTGGCGTCCCCCAGAAAAAAAAAACAATTTTGCAGCATTTTGCAGCACTCTGTAGAATGCTGCAGCAGACCTACTGAATACAGCAATGTAATTTCAATGACAATTAGTCCCTTTTGTCATGCAGGAAATGTGACACTGCCAGGATGAAGTGAATGTCACAGATTCCTGCATGACAAAAAGGACTAATTGCCATTGAAATTACATTGCTTTATTTAGTAGGTCTGCTGCAACATACTGCAGAGTGCTTTAAAAGTGGGTTTCATCCTGGAGACACCTCTGTACTTGAAGGTCCCAATCATGTCCCCTCTTTCTTTCCTGTCTCCCAGGGAGTACATGTTCCATGTCCTCAACCTCTCCTCATATGCCTTACCCTGCTGACCTGCTATCATCTTTGTAGCCCTCCTCTGAATCTTCTCCAGCAGGTTAATGTCCTTTTTGAGGTGTTGGCATCAGTACTGAACCCCACGCTCTAGATGAGGCCTTGCCAGGGACCTGTACAAGGGCAGTATAACCTCCTCTCTCATACTACTGATCCCCCTAGATATGCATCCCAGCATCTTGTTTGCCTTTGCTACTGCTTTCTTGCATTGTATGGAGTGCTCCAGATCACTAGTGATCATTACTTCCTGGTCCTTCTCCTCCTCTGATGCAGATATTTGGACTCCACCCAGGTAGTACTCTGTCCTGTGATTCTTGGCTCCAATATGCTTACCTTTGCATTTCTTGGCATTGAAGCCAAGCTTCCAGATCCTGGACCATCTCTGCAGCTTTTCCAGATCATTCTGTAGGTCCGGTATCCCTTCAGCTGTGTTCACTCTCCCACAGAGCTTGGTGTCATCTGCAAATACTGTAGGCACATTTTGACCTTAATGCCAACCCAAATGTCATTGATGAAGACACTGAGCAACACTGGCCCCAGCACTGAGCCCTGTGGGATCCCACTGGTTACTTCTCTGGTGCCAGATAACTCTCCCCCCACAACCATCCCTCTGGATTCTGTCCCTCAGCCAGTTTTTCACCCATCTGTCCATCTTCTTCCCAACCCTGAGATCCACCAACTCCGTGATCAACCTTTTATGGGGCACACAGTCAAAGGCCTTGTTGAAATCAAGATAGAGGATGTCTACTGTTTGGCCCCTATCTACTGTCTTAGAGACAGAGTCAAAGAAGTCAATCACATTCATTTGACACAATCCCCCCCCATGAACCCATGCTGCCTCACATCCTGGAGACCATGTTCCTCTAGATATCTTATGTAGTGAACGCTGTGGGCAGCAGATAACTGTAGGGACAAAACTCTTGATGGTAACTTTTTTTTTATTTTTATCTTCGAGAATTGATTTTTAATTATTATTTTATCTGATTTTTATATGGGACTAATTTCTGGTTAAGATTATTGTTTGCATAAATTCCTAAGAGAAAACAAAAAGTGTTAGTTAATTAAACCTTAAGATAAGGTATCTGGCTTTAATGCTTTAAAGGAAAATATTTCTGTTCCTTAAGCAGCACTTTTCCATATGCTAGATGAGGTCTAAGGGAATAGAGATGAAACTCCATTTTGTTTTTAAGCCATGATGTAAGTGTACACCTTCCAAGCTAAGCATATAGTGCAATATTGTTCTAAGGGGGGCCCTGCCATATTCCAGGTAATCATCTCTGTTATGTCCAAGCCTTGCATGACAGATTTACATGTAAATTTATAGGAAAAGCCTTAGCTAAAGCTAGGTATCCATGACCACTATCAAGATAAGAGATCATGTGACTGGTAGCACCAAGAAGAAAAAAAAGTCTTAGACTTTGAAAGTCCCATTACCCTGTATAGAAATAAGAAGTTTTATTCATAGTTTAAAGATGCAATATGCTGCTGCTATAAAAATTGGACAGTTATTGGAAAACAGTATGATAAATAAACTTACCAAGTTTTATAGTCACAGAATGAAGCATTCAAGAAGTTATGAATATCATTTATTTAATATAATTTTCTTTTTAGAGAACTAGACAAACCTAGTATCCTGTGATAGCTCACATCTTGGGAAGTCTAACAAGATGAATATTAAATCTGTAGTTTGTTGCTATAGAGAAAAACGTTTGAAAGTTTATGGTGAATTAACTTTTCTGACAGAGATTGATGTCTTTAAAAAAAGAACAAAGGATCTTGTGTGTCTACAAAAAGTAATAGTTTAATGACTTTAGGAATGGATTTTTCTTACAAATCTTATATCATTCTGTAGTTTTGACTATTAAGAGTAAAACTATTAAAATTATAAAGTTATAACCTGTGGAAAAGGTCTAGTGTCTTAAGGTTTTAAAAGAGATGAAACATAAACAGTCATGAAGTTCAAGTTGTTAAAACAACTTGCTATTTACAAGAAAGTTCTTTAAATCCAGTATTGCTATGGACTGTATAGATTGAAGCTGTGTTCTACAAATCCAAAAACAATTTTTTTGTAAAAGTTTAACTTGCAGAGTGTATCCATGCTAACAGAAGTTCCAGGGTTAAAGTTAGCTGACAAAGAAACCTTTACATCAAAAGCCAGACTCAGCCAGAGTTCTAAGTAGAGTAGAGAAAAACCACTTCTACAACCAGAAATAGAAGTATTCCTTTTTAATGACTTTCACTAATTTAATTAATAGTCTTGGTAATTTAAATTGGCTTATCTGGGAAAATATAAGGGAATCTACTTTTAACTATGGAATCTGGGTGTATAGTTTAAAAGCTTTGAATTAAAAAGAATTTTGCATGATTTGAAAAGTTATACTGAGTTTTATAAAACTTGTACAAATTACTGATGTAATGAGTTGTTGCCAGTTCTCATAGAAAATATGTTTTACATGCAATGAAGTTAAAACAAGTTTGATACAGAAGAAGCCAGAAGGAGAAGGAAACATATTCAATTCAGTGCTTTACTGGTAATTGCTATTTTTCTTTAAACTTAGATTGTGGGCTTTTAGTGACATTGTAATTTCTTTGCTATCTTTACTTAGAATTGTTTGTGGGCTGTTTAAAATTTAAAACATAATGGTGGTGTATTTCTTTGCGGTCTTTAATTGCTGAAAATTTAGTCTTGGCTTGTCTGACTTGCCCTGTAGTTTGGGTGAGGGGTGTTAATTGTCTGGCCTCTGACCTCAGCTAGGTGATAACTGGAGGTGGGGCTTAGTAAGAGTTGAGGTAGCAAGTGAGTTTTGTTTTCTCAGAAGAAGCCAAAAGGGGAAGAAAACATATTCAATTCAGTGCTTTACAGTAACTGGTAATTGCTATTTTTATTTTAAACTTAGATTGTGGGCTTTTAGTGACACTATAATTTCTTTGCTGTCTTTACTTAGAATTGTTTTTGGGCTGTTGAAAATTTAAAATGTAGTGGTGGTGTATTTCTTTGCTGTCTTTAATTGCTGCAGATTTTCACCCGTCCTCCTCCTCCCCTTCCCCCAACTCTTAATTATATGCCCTGTTAAATCTGATTGACAGGAGCTAAATTCAGGGGATAGTAAGGGGTGTGGAGTAGGAGGGGCATAAGAGGGAAGAAGCCCACCCTCAGCACGACAAGTGTTTTGACTCATTTATTTATTTATTGGTTTATTTTCTTTTTAAAAGAAAAGTATCTGAGGATCAGTGGCAGGATTTTTAGGACAGTAAATTAATAAAAAGGAAACTAGGAGAGCTTCAGTAGCAGACAAGTAGTGGAATAGCAGTATAATTGCAGTATAATGTGGGGAGTGGTGCAATGCAGTGGCTGTGGGGCAGCCATATTCAGGCAGACCTTCTGGATGCTGAGGTGCTGCCCTATCTGCATGCATCTCTCTGGACTGCAGGATGAGGTAGCCAGATGCAGAGCAGAAGTAAACTGGGTCAGGAGTACCATCACCCCTATCCAGAGACCACCCAGTCCAATGCAACTGCCTCAAAGGGTGCCGAGAATGAGGAGCACTTGGATGACAGTGGGCTCAGGGAGTGTTAGAGTGGTCAGGCAGAGGCACATCCCAGATCCTATTCCACTCAAGAACTCATATGCCACACTTGAAAATGAGGACAACCAAATAGCGATACCCAGAGAAGTGATAGGAAAGGATGTGGAGGTTAGCCAAGGAGGTGATCTCAGCGGGGAGAGCAGTGGACCCCAGAGGAGGAGGAGGAAGTGAATCCTGGTGGTGGACTCCATCATTAGAGGGATCCAGCTAGGAACACAGGAGGGGGAGGACAGGGAGGTGAGGTGCCTACCAGTTGCCATGGCATGGAGGGATGGAAGGAAGATCCTGGGGATCACTGGGAAGGCAAGATGGGAGGGTGAGCTGGATGTCATTATCCTCTTAGGTACTAATGACCTGGCAAATGGGGAGCCAAAGGAAGTTCAGGAAGAGTTTAGGAAATAGGGGAAGGGTCTCAAGCAAGTAGGTACTTCTGTCACTTTCTCAGAAGTACTACCTGCAAGAGACAAGGGAGAGCATAGGGGTGCATGCACCAGGAACTTTAACTCACGGTTGAAGAACTGGTGCTATGAGGAAGGGTTTGGATTCATTGGTGACTGGGGACCCACCTGGAGGGATGGAGGTTTGTTCAAGCCTGACGGCCTGCATCCATCCTGGAGGGGAATCCAAGCACTCAAAGATAAGTTTAAATGCTACATTGACTAGCATTTGAACTAGCAAAGGGGAGTGGCAGGACAGCAAGGAGGGTATCTACTTGCTCAACCCCCACAGCTAGCAGTAGAACCAGTGAACCAGAGGAGTGGCTATCTCTACAAAGCAGTGTGCAAAAGATGGAGATTAGCACTCAAGAGGTGGATAGGCAGAAAAGGGGCAAAATTCAGCAGAAGGGCAGACAGCAAGGAGAACCAGGGATAAAGGACAACCAAGGAAGGGGCTGGAGTAGAACAGAGAAACAGTCTAGGGAGGCCAAATCATGGAAAGCCATGTGTGCCAATGCCAGGAGCCTTAGCAACAAGATGGAAGATCTGGAGTCTGTCATGGTGCAGTCAGACCTGGACATTGTGGCTGTCACTGAAACCTGGTGTAATGATAACCACAACTGGGAGATGGCCATACCTGGCTACAACATATTCAGAAGAGACAGGGCAGGTAGGAAGAGAGGAGGAGTGACACTGTATGTGAAAAATGACATAAGGGCCACAGAGATCCAGGAGGAACAAAATGGGGGAGAGATACTGAGGGTTAAGCTGGAAAGGAAAATGGGGCCAGCCATCTGCTCAGGTGTGGTCTATAGACCACCAGCCCAGGAAGAAGAAACAGATAGGGAGCTGATGCTAGCCATCCAAAGGATGGCAGAAAAAGGTGAGGTAGTACTGGTTGGAGACTTCAATATTCCAGATGTGGGCTGCAGCATCCCAGCAGCAGCATCAACTAGGAGCAGATTTATCCTGGACTCCCTTCAGGGTGTCTTCCTCAAGTAACTGGTCATGGAACCAACTCAGCAGCAGGCAATACTGGACTTTGTGCTCACAAACAAGGACAGTGTGATGGGGGTAACAGTGGGGGAGCACCTGTGGAACAGTGACCACCAGTCATTGTGGTTTGAAATCACAGAAAGAGCAGAACCAAACCACACAAAAACACGTATCCTGTATTTTAGGGGGGCAGACTTTGGGAAAATGGGGAGATACTTGAAAGAGGCATTAAGAGGAATGGGGCAGGAATCAGGGGTTGAGGAACAGTGGGCAGTATTTAAAATGGGGATTACAAGAGCAACAGAATTATGCATTAAGCAGGTTAGCAAGAGGAAATGAAGAGGAGACCATTATGGTTTTCCAAAGAGGTAGCAAAGAAAGTGAAAGCCAAAAAGATTGCATTCAGGCAATACAAAGAGACACAGGCAGAAGGGGATAAGGAGAAGTACAAAGAGAAGCAAAGGGAGGCAGGGAGGTCAGTAAGGGAAGCCAAAGCTCAGACAGAAGAACACATTGCAAAATCAGTGGGTAGAGGGGACAAAACCTTTTACAGGTACATAAGTGAAAAAAAAGCAAAGGGAGGGATAGTGAGACTGAAGGGGAGGATGGGTGCCGTGTGGAGGATGACAACAGTAAAGCTGACATATTGAACAGGTATTTCTGCTCAGTCTTTACTGAAGAAGAGGAGGGTAATGGGTGAAGGGAGTACAAGGGTGAGAATGGTGCAGAAATGGACACAAGTCCCTTTACGAGAAAGGGTCCTGAAGGAACTGGAAGTAATAAGAGTTGATAAAACAATGGGGCCAGATGGAGGTGCACCCCAGGGTCCTTAAAGAACTAAGAGAGGTGGTGGATGAACTCGGCCATCCTGTTTAGCCGATCACTGGAAACAGGGAGGTACCCAAAGACTGGAGGACAGCAGATGTAGTCCCCTTATACAAAAGTGGGAACAAAGAGAAGCGGGAACACAGACCAGTCAGCCTTACCTCGGTAGTGGGAAGATAATGGAAGCACTACTGAAGGAGAGATTGGTGGAACATCTGGTTGTCAATGGACTACAGGACCCAAGGCAGCATGGTTTCACCAGGGGAGGTCATGTCAGACCAACCTCATTGAATTTTTTGACTGGGTGACTAGAGAGGTGGATCAGGGGAGGGCAGTGGACATGGCCTATCTGGACTTCAGTAAGGCCTTTGACACTGTGCCACATAGAAGACTATTACACAAACTGGGGAATATTGGTGTGGGCAGGACAGTAGTGTGGTGGGTAGGTAACTGGCTAAGTGGCAGGACACAGAGGGTGGTGATAAATGGCTGTCACTCCAAAGAGGGAAGAGTGACCAGTGGGGTACCACAGGGATCAGTGCTGAGGCCGGTCTTATTCAATATCTTCATCAGTGACATTGTGCAGGACCTAGAAGGCAGAATTTCACTGTTCGCTGATGACACAAAGCTCTGTAACAGAGTAGACACACCAGAGGGTGTAGATAGAATGAGAATGGACCTGCAGAATCTTGAAGAATGGTCAGGGGTTTGGCAGTTGACATTCAATGCAAAGAAGTGCAAGATAATGCATATGGAGCACAAAAAACCCTGGCACAATATATCAGTTGGGGGTGAGGATATAGCATGCACCAAGCAGGAAAGGGATCTTGGGGTTATCATCTCTGATGACCTCAAGGTAGGGGAAACAGTGTGACAAGGCAGCAGGTAAAGCAAATAGGATGCTGGGATGCATAGGCAGGGGCATCACCAGCAAGAAAAGGGAGGTCATAATTCCACTATACAAGACACTAGTGAGGCCCCACCTGGAGTACAGTGTACAGTTCTGGAGACCTTACCTACGTAAGGACATAGACAGGGTAGAGAAGGTTCAGAGGAGGGCAACAAAGATGGTACATGGATTGCATCACAAGTCCTATGAGGACAGATTGAAGGAACTGAACATGTACTCCCTGGAGGAGAGGATGGAGAGAGGGGATATGATAGAGACATACAAGTATCTTACAGGGAGGAACAGGTGCAGGAATACACTATTTTTAAGTGAAAAAGATGTTCCAGGACTAGAGGCCATGGGATGAAGTTGAGGAGGATGATTCAGAGGAAATGTGAGGAAGAATTTCTTCACAGAACGGTGGTGGACAAGTGGAACACCCTGCCAGAGGAAGTGGTGGGGCTGAAACAATCATGGGATTTAAGAATGCATGGGATAGACATAAAGGAATTCTGGAGGTCAGGGGTAAGGGGCAACAGACTTCTAGGAAAACATAAACTGAACTTACAAGCTCAAATGGGCAGACTGGGTGGGCCATAGGCCCTTATCTGCTGACACTGTCTATGTATCTATGTAAATAATTTGAGATAGTGATCTTATAATTATATGTTCTTATGCATAAAGGTTATGTTAAATACTAAGTATGATAAAAGTAGTATAACTTGCCATTTATTAAGCTAAGTAATGCTTATTTCTTTACATTGTTTATTTGATAGAATGTATTAATTGCTGGATTATCTGAAACAATTTTGTTGATGTTTACAAGATAAGGCTTGATATTTATGCTAATGAGAAATATTTAGAATCATTGTATAGGTGTAAATAAAATATCTATTTTTCATATAATTATACATGTGGTATGCAGTCTCATTTACCATTATACTTGAATCTGGAGAGCATAGGATAATATCACACATAAATATTTATTATTTTGTGTAATTTATAAAATAATTTTTGGGTAAGGCCATGGTGAATCCAAGGGCATCATTATAAAAAGTGATATTATAAGCCTTTGTTCCAACTGTACACCTATCTATGCAAAATAGTACATCTCCAATGATGTCATCTAGTGATGTCACATCCTACAATGTCATATGCGATGATGTAATGTGCTGATGATGTCATAAGTTACCACATGATGATGCAACTTTGTCTTTTATGTTTCATTTTCCCTGCAATGCTTAAAACTATATACCCATATATAGTAGGTATTGTTTTGTATTGCAAAATGCATTTTTGAGGTGCATTTTAATTAAAAAGGGGGAATGTAGGAACAGAACTAATCTGAGTTAAATATTTTATTATAATATTATTATATTCTTAATTGTTATTCTATATCCTTATATTGGCTTAATTATTAAGTCCTATAAATGTTTCTGGTCAAATTAATGTCTACGTGAACTTTAAAACAAGGACAATGCTGATCAAGGCTTGAATACTGAAATGGAGGAGTGATGCCATGAAAAGGGAATAAAGCATATATGGTCAACTTCAGAAAAATAAAATGTTTCCAGGATAGTCTGTTTAAATTGTATGGTATCTTCCAATTAGTAGCAGAAGAGCTTGAAACGCGACATAATTTACAACCTTGTTTTTCAGTACCAGCCAGAGCACATCTCAGAGGTTAACATAGATTTAGACTGGCTTTAAGAAATTAAGACTTTTAATATAAAAAACATACAAAAACTCTGATACATTTCAAAATTATACAGGTTATTGGAAATGCACATACCTGCCCAGCGAGTAAGTTTTAAACCAATCAACAAAGTGTATTGTGAGCTATTTACAAAAATCGGTAGCCCCAAAACCGTTTAAAATATATTGACAAGTTTGGTGTCTATAGTAAGCTGACCTTGCCACCTTTTCAATGGAATGAGAGTTGAAGTGTTTATCTAATAAACACAACTAGTTGGGTTGATTATAATCCTCTGGATAACAACGTGAGGTCACGGTTCATTTACTTTAAACAAAGGAGATCCCTGCCTCATCTTAAAGAAGTTTGCTAAATTTATACAGTTCCTAATTATAGCAAGTATGCCAAAGTAACATAATTTTAAACAGGAAAAAATGTACTTCTGAAATCTGTAAATACTTTTTAGAGATCTATAAAGGAAAAAGTTTTATAATGCTTTTACAAATAATAGATTTTATATTAGAATTGACACCATCACGTTTCATCTCAAATGAAACCTCTCCTTTAGTTGCATCTAAAAATGTGAGTCTTATATATGTACAAAGGAGCACATAGATGCAAGAAAGAAACGTTGTTTTATTTCAAAAATAGTTTTTCAGGATGAGGTCATATTGATAAAAAAAGGGCTTAGGAGGGGCTAACAGTAACATTCTCAAAGACTACTCAGACCAATCATAATTTGATGGTGATATCGCCCAGTAAGTGGGACATAAATGGGATGCTGGCAAAGCCGGCCCAGAACTGTTTAATTTTTTGATGTGTGAAGACCTGTGTTGGATGTCCTGACAATTTTGGATGAGCTTGGACTTTTACTAGGCCAAAAGGCAAAAGCCGCACCTACTTGGAACATTATTTGGGCTTTGACATTTCCACCACAAGGTGGTGCTAAACTTGCTGCTGAAACTGACTGACTGTTACAGAAAGGACTTTATTCCAGTATTGAATTAAGCAAGGCCTATGTTTTGCATACTGAGAATTTGGACTAAAGGTAATGTTTTGGAATATTCTGTTAAAAGCCTGAACAAGAGACTACTTTGGAATTTACCAGCCAGCAAGCCTGCAGTGCTGTTAAATAGCAGTGAGTCCAGAGTTGCAGGTTCAAAAGCAGAAATGAACTGAAACAGAAAAGAGTCACGGAGTCCAGTTACCCAAAACAACATTGTTGTCCACAGGAAGACATCTTTCTACAGACTGTGCCAAACTGCTAAAATCTTGTCTGATATTTCCCACTAAATCCTAAAGTGACTTTTGATGATTTGTGAGATCAAGCAAGAAGGATCCAGCCTACATTGCTTCATTGATGTCAAAAGACTCTACAGTTCCAGGCTCAAGGGAAAAAGACAGCAGACTAAAGCCAAACTCACCACTAAGGACATTTGTCATCCAAAACCAAAAGTTCTCACCAAGACTTTGAAAGCTAAAGATAACTAAAACATAAGAATTCCTTTATTCTACTATTAGTACTTATTTGGCTACCTGGGGTGATAACTTAGTGCATTTTAGCTCCAAACCTTGGGTTTATGGTTAAGCTTGAATTTAAATCTAAAGAAAATACCTTTCACATACTATAAAGTTTAAACAAGTATCATACCACGATAATCTGAAACACTAGTGTAATGAGTTGCTAGTTCTCATAGTGAAAAAAAAGATCATGCTATTTATAAGTATGCTAACAAAATAGTATAAACTATCATTTATTGTGCTGAATATTGCTTGTTTATTTGCATTGCTTATTGCTGAAATTTGTTTTGTTTTATATGATTTACTTGATTTTCTAACATCTCTTTTGTTTATATTATAGTTCATGTTTACATTACTTTTATTATGCTTGGTATTCATGTTAGTTATGAATATTTAGGACTTGTACATATGTGAATAAAATAAATTTATCTCAGATATTATCCAAAGTGTGGCAAGTGTTTTTCACTGTCATTTTTGAATCTGGAGAGCATAGGATAATATCAAATATGAATATTTATTATTTTTGATAATTTATTAAATAATTTTTGGGTAAGGCCCAAGGTGAATACAAGTACATCATTATAAAAAGTGATATTATAAGCCTTTGCTATGACAGAACAGACAGTGGAGGATGTCTGAAAGTGGACCAGTGGGCTCAGGTGCCACATGAAGGAGCTGCTGGCAAAGGTGCAGATAGATTTCGTGTCCACAGGTGGTGGGACACCAGTGATAGAGCTCCTAGTGCCAGCTGAAGAACTGATAGTAGACAATGTGTCCACAGTTACAGTCATGGAGGTCCCCAAAGGTGGCTATGAAAGTTAGTTGAGACCGTCAGAGTTAAGTGACTGATTACAGTAGCCCCAGAACATTGAGTTGGTCTGTATGGGGGTGCATACTGCAGTGATGTAACATATAAAACATAGAAACATAGACAGTGACAGAAGAAAAAGGCCACTGGCCTATTCAGTCTGCCCATAAACCCTAACAACCCTGGGACTTATTGTCCATACAGGGTTCTAACCTACACTGTCCACTCTCATGTTCCCACCTTACAGCTATCATCCTCAGCAACCAGTAAAGTCTTCAATCTGTCCAAGCCATGTTTGAATCCACTAGAAATAACACCAATAGAAATAATACCAGTAGTATAGTATATTGCATGCATGGAATGAGTCCATGGAAGGAGGAAACATGGCATGTTGACATGGCCCACAGCTGACTTAGTACTGAAGATGTCTACAGGATGTCTGGCATACATTAGTGTTCTATGGACACTCCTTGCAATTAATTAATTTATTTGCTTTTGGTAACCAGGTGGGTGCACTAGGCATAAGAATGCCTATTTCCAGGCATGACCTAGGAGAATACAAGTTACAATACATGAGTAGACATGTGATGCAGCATATGAGCACAGTGAGGAGGGAGATCACATACAATCAACTTTGGGGTTAGGAGAAACATTGTTCAGCATGGTTCAAACATTGCAGTTTGGACAGTCAAAAGTAACAATAATGCAGAAAAAACATGTAAAAATAAACAGGCATTGCAAAGAAAAGTATACACAACATACAAAATATACAATAAGTGCCATTATGTTGCCATTGGCTTGGGGGGAGTGGAAACAGGGAGGAGAGGGAAGGGGAGAGGTGGGAAGCAAAGAAAGAGGGTAAGGTAGGAGAGAAAGCATTAAAGGAGGGCACTTATAAGAGAGGTGGAGAAAGGTGTCAGTGGAGTAGTTGCCTAGTGGTGCAGGGGGCAGGGAGAAGATACAGTCTAAGGTGGATGAAAGGATGTGCAGGGGCTAACAGCACACAGATGATATGGTGAAGTTTCTTGAAGCTAGCATGGGTGGGAGCTTGACAAATTGTTTGAGGTATGGAGTTCCAGTACTTTGGAGCTGTGTAAGAGAAAGCACATGCACCCATATTGGTTTTGCTTCTGGGGATATGGAGAGGTATTGGTCAGTAGATTGGAGCACATAGGAGAGGGGCTGTGGTTGAAGCAGAGAGGAGAGGGATAGGGGTAAGGCCTGATCTGGCAATACCATCAATTAGAGAGCCATACAACTGGAGTCGATTGGCAGAGGGGGAAGGCCATTTTAGATTAGCATAGAGCTGGCAATGGTGTTTGCATCATGGAGATGCAGAGGCATAGCGGCAGATAGTATTATAGGTGGTGTCCCATTTATGGAGGGCAGACTTTGTGGCAGATAGGTAGGTGACTGAGCCATAGGCCAGGGCTAGGAGCAGAATGCCTTGTGCCACAGCAAGTCTAGCCAATGGAGTGAGGGCATAGCTAGTACGGTAGGCTCCTCCTATCATAGTATTGACAGATTTACAGGTGGTGGTGATGTGCAGATCAAAATCCAGAGATTCATCAAGAAGAATGCCCATGTATTTAAAGGAGCTAGTGCTAACCAGTGGGAACCACCAGCACATGATATTTTCAGTGAGTTTGGTTAGCTTTAAGTCTGCCAGGATAGCCAAAGAACATGGAGTGTGTCTTGCTTGTATTGAGAACAAGGTTGTTCTCAGTTAGCTAGGATTGAATATTTAAAAAGTCCAAGGCCAAAGAGTGGTTAATGTCCAAGATATTTCTTGCACTGTGTTAAATAACAAGTTCATCCGCATAAAGCAGAGATGAACAGGTTGGTGCAAGCAGCAGGAGGTCATTAATGAAGATTGAGAAAATCAAGAGGCCAAGTACAGAGCCCTGGGGAATGCCAACATGAATAGATGAGAGGTCAGATATGGTTGAGTTGAAAACTGTGGCCTGTTTCCTGTCAGACCGATAGCTATTAAACCAGTCCAGTACGTTGGCAGAGAAGTGAAGGGAATGCAGTTTTGCAAGAAGGGTATGGTTAACCAGGTCAAAAACCTTATTTAAATCAATGAAAACTGCACCTGTCAGGAGGCCCGAGTCCATGGAGGCATAGATGTCATTTGCAAGCTTTAGAAGTGCAATGGTGGTGCTGTGGCCTTTGCAGAAGCCATGCTGGGAGCAAGAGAGAAGGTTCTGCTTCTGAAGATAATCTATGCATTGGGTTGCCACTAATTTTTCCAACATTTTGCTAAGCACGGGGAGAATAGCTATAGGTAAGTAAACAGTGATTTCTTTAAGATCACCCTTTTTAGGAATTGGTGTAATTTTAGCTGTTTTCCAGATATTAGGTACTGAGCCATGGCATAGTGACAGGTTAAAGACATTTGTTAGGGGAGAGGCTATGAGAGGGGCATCAGCTTTCAGGAGCCTAGGTTCCAACCATCAGACCCTAAGTTGGTGCTGTCAGGGATGGAGAATAGCAGTTTTAGAACTTTGACTCTTGTGATGGTCTGGAATCTGAACGGAGGATGCGGGAGTGGAGGTTCAGTATCCCCGGTGGGGGAGACAGTGTGTTCAGAAGGGAAAGAGGCCAGGTAACTAGATAGGTCAGAGAAGTTGTGATTGAAGTAGTTGGCGATGGTTACCGGATTATTGCAGTGTATGCCATTTAACAACATATCACTTGCAATAGCTGTATGATTAGCTCCAAGGAGGGTTTTTATGGTTGACCAGAATTTCTTGGAGTCACCTGTGTTTTTTGTTAATAAGTCTTTGCAGAAGGAGCATTTTACCAGTTAAATATTCCTTTTGCAGGTGTTTCTCAGTTACCTGTAGTCACTATAGTCAGACTGAAGCCCCAAGGCCTTGAAACACTGCCAAGTTTTGTTCCTAGCCCTTATTTAGGTGAGAAGGTCTTTAGTTAACCACTTTGTTTTAGTTCCACTAATACAGCATGTGACACAGGGAGCATGGGTGTCTTGAAGAGGACCAAACTGGTCCAGAAAGTAGTCTAGGACTGCCTGGACATTAGCTGTGGTGTAGATGGGTGCCCAGTTTAGCATAGCAAAGATCATGCATGAACTCTGTTAAGTTAAAGTTAGCCAGATTTTGGAAGGTGATGAGTTTCCATGGGGAGATGGTCTACTAGTGGAGTGCCATATGCAGTAGATCAGGGAGTGATCACTTATTGCATCTGCAAGGGTACCTGCACAGACTATACTGTCAAAGTGGTTTGTAAGGGCCCAGTCGATGAGTGTACTGGACTAAGGGGGAGCCATGACCCTTGCTGGGTCAGTGATTAGTTAGTGAAGGTTGTGGCTTTATACCACTATACCACAACAGCACTATGCATGCATCCTTCATGTCCCATGCATCCTGCATGTGCCATGGTATACCACATATGTGGTGCCTTACTGCTATATCCACTGTCTGCCATGGTGTATATAGTGGATTGTTTACTCAGTATTGGTAGGCCACCTAGTGGTATCCAAGAGTCCTGGTGGTATGGTCATTTGCAGGTATATCTCCTACTGTGCGAAATAAGTGTTGTATACTGTGTGACTACTGGTGATGGGTGGTGTGTGTGATGTGCACAACACTGGGGTCATATGGTCACTGCATGGTATCAGCAGTATGTGTGTGGCTATACAAAGTACACTGGCCCTGCATGCTGGCATTGTCCACCCACTGATATGTGCATTACTCAGAAATATCAGTCTCTTCTTTTAACAGCCTTGTCCCAGTCCCTTGTGTTGAACGCAGTCACTGACAATGCACCTAGAACATTGAGATGGTGGTTGCCTGTGCATGCCACAGATGCAGGAGTTGGAGTCACTGTACACCTGAAGGAGGATGACAGTAACAGTGAAGACAAGACCTTCATGGAGGAGTGGAGATGGCAAGAGGTGTCCAGAGGCTCAGACTCCTCTGAGGGCCAGAATAGCAGCAGGGGCCACTATCAGGCCTTCATCCCAATTGTATCATCTACTATAACTGCCCCTGCTGGACACCTACCAAAGGGTATCACCCAGCACCCCTTCCCAGTACAGCAACCACTGTGCCACCCCAGTCCACTCTCCCAGGTGCAGTACTCACTGCAGTGCCACCTAAGCCCAAATGGCCCAGGGTGCAGCCCAGCTCTGTCCCTGGGACAGTTCATAACAGCAGCAGACAGCTTCCAGCTGCCAAAAGGTAGTTGCTACAGGCTGTTAGATGGGCTCAGAAAGGTCTGCAGGCTGAGTTGGGTGCCAATGGAAATATCATTGCATCTGGACTACATCCTGAGAATGCCTCAGATATGCTGAATGACATTGTGGGTTGTGATGTGTGCATGTTGTTCCTGTCCTCTGCAATTGATGCATGTAGTAGGACTGATGTTAACAGCCAGGAATGCAAGGAGTATGTACTGTCCCCTGTGTAGGAAATAGTCACTAGTTAGTGACATCAGTGGAAGCTACAGTTGTGGCAGGGCCTTGAGTGTATACTCACCAAAAAGAAGACCATGGGCTGTGCCTCAGCCTTTCAATTTCTGGTGCAGGATGAAGATGTGCTAGATGAAGACATTATGAACACAGCTGGGGATCCATGACTGGACATGAGTGATGCACTCTGTTGAATCACACAGCACTTAGCAGTCGATGGACAGGAAGCCCTTTCTATTCATGTAGGTCTCCACCACATCCCCTGTGGTTGTATGGATGGCAACATGGGTGCAATCAATGACACCCAGTGCAGCTGGTAGGTATGTAGCCTGATACAATTGCTGCATGGCTGCTGTTCACTCTACTGGTGTTCTGTGGAATATAATGAACTCCCAGCATGGGCTAGCATGGTGTCTGGAAGCTGGTCCAACAGACATGAGATGTCAGACTGCGTGATACCAGTGTTGTTATCACTAAAATCTGGAATGATCTGATGGCCAGGAAGAAAGGTGCTGCTCTCACCTTTGGCTCAATGGACATTGCATAGCTGCAGTAGGTGTCTGTCCAGAGCTGTTCATCCAGCTGCTAGTGCAGCTAAATGACCATGGGCTCTCTGAGCTTGTACCAGCCCATGAATTGCTTGTCAATGATGACTTCAAATGTGACTCATGGATGGTACTGTCGTCTGTTTGCTGCATAGCACCTCCAGAGTCTGCAATGTTGACCAAGGATGGCATTCTCCTGCTCCTCATCCTCCTGTTGAGCCTGCATCAGGAAAGGATATGTGTCATTGTTTCTGCAGTTCTGATTTCTGCCTCTGGGTTTGCCTGGTATAAGGCCAGCTTTCTATAGTCCTTTTCTCATGCAGAACTAATACATGCTAAATGCAATTAACACAATGCTAATTTGTTGAATATCATGCTGTGCTGCATATTCAAATCACTGCCCCTTTTTCTGAGCTGAATATATTATGATAGTGCAGCTGCACTATTGCCCTTAGCCAATGCAACAGTAATGGCTGAATATAGCATATTTGCACAATCAGCCATTAGGGCTATTTCAAACTTGGTTTGGTCAGCACGATCCTTTGAATATAGGGCCCAACATCTTTTTTTTGGGTGGTATCAGAAGGTGTCATTTGGGTCCACGTAGGGGAGTCTTAAAGGTATGCTAAGCCAGAAAGAAAGCTACTCCATATTTTTTGAGGGGACAACCTGAGCTATTATACACTATCCAAAAGAGCAAATCTTTAATCCCACTGGATCTGAGGTCAGAGCTCCTGTATGAGTTAGCAGCTGCATGCTGCACTGAGAGGATTTGGAGCAAGCAGGCTCTTGTTGAAGGTGATTTTTCATTCTTATACAGGTATACTAGTGTTGCCTGATTTCTGAGGACAAACCAGAACCTTTCCAGAATTTCTTGTGCTGCTAGTTTTAGTTCCAACAATTTATGGCGTTACTTTAGAGCAGTGAAAGCCAAGTGTCCAGAATGCTTGTGGAACCTACTTTCAGCCGCTGCCTAGGGACAAGCCCCATGGAGGGATAACTACAAGGAGACTGCAGCTTTTAATTTTTTATGTTTTCAAGCTTTTTGCTCAACAAATGGAGCCATTTCCATTTTCTTTCTTTCAAGACACTGGCACAAAAGATTCTTGCACTATAAGTTATTTTGTGTGGTTATTTTTAAAGAAGTAAATAGCACTCTATGCCAAGAGATGTGGGATATTTAGAAATCTTTACATTGTAAATTTTTGATTTCAGTCAAAAAAAAGATCTTTGAGGTCATTTAGCTTGTATTACAGAGTTGCAGAGTATTATTCCCTATGGCATTGTATGTCCCTTATCTTTTCATTATTTTTTAGCTTTGAAGTTTGAAGTTTAAAGCTATAAAGCCCAATATCAGATATTCAAATTGGGCAAGCTAACACAACATTGGACTGTCACAGCTGATGTCATAAATCCCCACAGTATACTTCACTCAGAGTGCTCGATGTGCCAACATAACCTTGTTGGCTATAAGACGCATGCGTGGCATTCATGGATAGATTCACCATTCCATGGCAACTGTAGATTGCTGCAGATTGCAGATTGCAGTGGTAGCTGAAGTCAGTGTAACAAATAGTGGGAGACCTGATTAGCTCAAACAACCAGAATGGAAGCAACGTTGAGCAGGTTTGATTAAAAAGACAGTGACAACTTAGTCTGCTCATGATCGCTGAGGATTTATTTTATTCCAGCATGATAGCAAAAAGTAAGTAAGCAGCCTTATTCTAAGGCTAGCAACTTGTTGAGGGATAATTCCTATTATTGCATACAGTACAAGTGAAAGCAGGGGTGGTTAAATTCTAGTTATATCTGGACACATTTTTGTATCTCTTTTTTGTATTTGATGAATGGGAGTTCAAACTCAAGTGTGTGGGAAAGTTAAAAGGCAGTTTTTTTAAGTGATTTAAGTAAGCCAGATTGAACTATTAAACTTGTATTAAGGAAAACATCTGGGGACAGTGGGGTTTAGTGTGGATAAAGTGGAGATGAAAAAAATAGCCCCATAAATATTTGAACATTAATGGTCAAACACAGGGGGTAATTGATAGATCTTGTGTTCTCTGTCATTTTTAATTTCTATCTGAAGCTGTCTCCATTTACCTTATAGTGTATCTGAATGATAAAAAAGTTAACACATAGAACATAAAGAATGAGCAGGATTCTTGTGGACTTTGTGGAGGAGGCCTTGGTCTAACCCTACAGTGAGGCCAAGCAAAGGTGTCAAGCCCATTTTGGAAGGAGGTCAACGAAGTCAGCAAGACAAAGAGAAGGACAGAATAGGACAATGATTGATCTCAGAAACACATTGAATTATTTGGAACTCGAACTTTCTCCTGAACTGCTTTTGTATCTTAACATCATGACATAAGCCATTGAATTGTATTGAGCTGTTTTGAAGCAAACTACATGGAAGTGAATTGAACTGATTTTACTCAGAATACAGGCTATCAACAAGCATACAGGAAACTAATAGAAACTAAATATTAGAGTGCCACTTTTGACCTTGCACTCTTAAAGTTACAGGAATTGACATAAGACTCTAGAAGGAGTAATTTGGTTGCTGGACTTTGGGACATTTGGGTTATTTGGACTTTGGGGCACTAGAAATAGGAAGAACTAGATGTAATTGCTTCCAGTAGTAGTACAGGTAAAGTGGAATTTATTGAACTACAGAATTATAAGCAGAATTTTGAAAGTATAGCTACAGATGTAATTGGGTTGTCATCTAATTTTACAGTAGATTATCTGACTAATGACAGAAAGTTAATGGATGTATACATCAGTGATATGGGTAAAGAGTTATGTAAGTTATTTACAGATACAAATGTTACACTTTTGAATGGTCAAACTAATGGACATCAGGATGGTAGATGTATCTTCATAGGAGCAAGAGGTGCTTCTGTCATAGACTATGTTTGGGTGAGTCTGAACTTGACCAATAGTTATCTAAACATATTGGTGGGTGACAGAGTGGAGGGTGAGCATCTGCCACTGAAACTCAGCATCAGTTGTGGAATCTTACCAAACAAACCAAAGACAAAAAAGATTGATAACACAATCATAAAAAGAATGGGCATAGGGTGGAAACTAATAAACAGCAAAATATTCCTAGCAGAGGTGCAGAATAGAGGGATAATACAAAAAATGGAAATGTTCTTGCTTTTAGAAGAACAGAAATAAATGGATGAATATAATAGTATAATAACTCAAATAGCAAAGTTAGTTGAAACTGAAATAAGGATTTATGAAGGAATATGAGAAAATGGTACAATTCATGCTGTATTAAAGCAAAACAAAATATTAATCATCAGTTTAGATTGGTCAAGAAATTTCTAAATAAAGAAAATAGAAAATTACATAACATACTCAGGAAACATTATAATAAGTTCATTACTGCCCAAAAAGAAACATATAGAATGGAAAATTGGAAAATTAGAAGAGGCAGTTTACAATAAAGACAACAAAAAATTTTGGAATATAGTTGCAAAGAGATGCGATGAATACATGGATAATTTAGAAATGCATATAGAACCCGAAGTTTGGGTTAGATACTATAAAGTGTTATTTTTCAACTGAGAAGAATTAGACAAAAAAAGCCTTGACTATGAATCATGTCTCCCGTTAGAAAATAAAATTAGTCTTGGAGAAATAGCAACACCAATGTAAACATTTAAGACACACAAGGATCCGGAACCAGATGGTATTCCCATTGATGCAGTTATCAATCAAATGAACTATTGGATCCCTATCCTTCATAAACTTGTTGAATTTATCACATTTGATATAATCCTGAATTCTAGGAGGGAATCAATAATTACTGTATTCCACTATTTAAGAATGGCAATAAGCAAGATCCAGTATGCTATAGATGAATCAGTTTAATTGACACAAATCAAAAAGTGTTTAATCGAATATTGAACAGTCAAATCATAGAGTGGATACAAGATAATAAAATAGATGAAGCACAGGCAGATTTCGTGTTTAAACACTCCAGGGTAGATCAGTGCTGTGTGCTATTATACTTAATACACAAAAACATAAAAATTAAAGGATAAAAAGCTATGTTGCCTGTTTATTGATCTTAAGGCAGCATTTGACAGCATCAATAGACAATTATTATAGGAATCACTGAAAGAAATTAGTTTAGAGAGGGCTTTATTGGACACCTTAAAACTACTCTACAAGAATTCTAGTATACAAGTAAGATATAATTCTAGGGGAGATAAAACCCACAAATTCAATGGAAACAGAGGAGTTAGGCAGGTGTGTGTTTTGTCCCCCATATTGTTTAATTTATTCCTGAACCAAATTTTATTAAAACTATATAATCATAATACCATATGCCTAAAATTGGAAACAGACACTGTCCTTATTTAGCATTCATGGATGATATAGTCATTATTTCAACTAGCAAATTATGGTTAAAAGGAATGTTAGCTGACTTCTATCAAGAATGCACATGGGTTGGGCTGGCCCAGTGGCACTGAGGGTTGAGGCTTTGAACGCCACACCTCGTGCCATGCTAGCAACCTGTGTTTGGGAACTAGCATGGGTTGCCATGGGTTGGCTGGGAGGAGATGGATTGAGCTTCCTATGGACTGCTCTCCATCTCTGGGGAGGGGGGAATACAGCGGCCAGTGCTCACCTGACCCCTAGCAGAGACTGGAGCTCATTAGCACAGAACTGCATCATAAGGGGCTGGGAGCAGCAGATGTTTGACTGGTTCATGCACAGGAGCATGCAAAGGCTCAGTCACTGGCATCATTGCATGCCACTCTCCTGCAAGAGGGAGAAAAGACAAGAAAGCAAGCTCTGAGAGGATGATGAGGGGGAGCTTGCAGGCCCCACACCTCACTAGCCACGGTGTGAATGGATCTGGTTCCAGTATGGGAAGGGGCCCCATCTGCTGACCCCACAAGGGGGGGTGATCCCTGGAGTACTGCACTGGATGGTGTATGCCAGGGTGATGGGGCTAGGGCTCCCCCTCCAGATTGAAAGGGCTGAGGAGCAGGAGCATAAACTAAAAAAAAAAAAAGAATGCACATGGGCATCTCTTTACATTAAGGCAAAAAAACTAAATTAATGTTATGCAGGAAATACAATAAAAAAGCATGTGTTCAAAAACTAGGGAAGGAAAGGATAGAACAAGTTAAGGAGCTTAGATGTTTGGGATACTTTTGACTAGTAAGCTTTCCTGGAATAGGCATATTAAGGAATTAGATATGAAATCAAAATAATTTCTACCTTTCCTGTTTAGTCTTGCCCACAAACATTGGGGGAGCTCAGTCAAATGTTTTTTTTTTTAAGTAATAAATGCTAAAATCTGAATCCAATTGTTATATGGCGCTGAAGCTTGGGGTGCAAATTGTACGAATGGGATGAAAAAAGCATAGAATGTATACTATAAACATCTATTAGGGCTACTGAAAGGTGCACCTTCATCATTAGTGAGGGCAGAATTGGGGCAGCTCCCCTTAGAATGCTTGATCCAAGTAAGAATCATTTTGTGCTGGATAAATGTTTATAGCATGCAGGAAGCGAGATTGTCGTGGAAATGTCTCAAAGAAGAAATAAAATATAAAGGCAACCAATTCACATTCTCTGTGATTAGGGTAGTAGAGACATGGCTAAAGCCATATGGACTTTTACAGAGCATACCGGTTGCTCTGAGAAACCCATCTGCCAAAATCAAATTTATAGTAAAAAATAGAATAAAGGACATTTTTTGTCAGAAAGAAATGGAGGTTTGTTCTAAATACAAGAGTATCAAATGGAGAGCTAAAAATAAACAAAATTATAAACCAGAAAAATATTTTCAGATCATTAAGCAGCCAAACCACGGGAAAATATTTACCAAATTTAGATTTGAATATCATAAAAGTGAATGACTGATTTCACTATTCCGCAAGGGAGGGCTGAGTTCCAGTGGCAGATGCCGCTGTAGAAAGGGAGAAGATGTTATTGTCCATTTACTGACTATCTTCCTGTTGTACAATAAATACAGAGAACATTTTTTGGGGGGAAAGGGGACTTACTGAGATCATTTAAGCAAGATCCTGAGAAAATGGAGACAATTCTAAATTGTACATGTCTTAATATACTTGATAGATTAGTGTCATTTCTAAAAATAGTGGATACCCAAAAATGACATCTGATAAAGAGAGGAAAAGATAACCTCTAGTGAACTAACTAGATGATAATGGTAATAATTGCACTTTATTTATATATCCCACTTTTCTGGATTGGGTTTTTGACATGGAAAATGAATTTTAATAGCAGTTAGATAACGAATTGTCTAGATAATAAATGCTTTATGTATAACATATTTTTGTTCAAATCTTATTATAACGATATAACTTGTCAAACAATAAAAATAACTTGAACTACTCGATATCTGAGACCCAGGGCTGTAGATTCCCAAGCTTGAAGGGCAGTTTTTAGCTAATTAATTTCCTGTAATAATTCACAACAGTAGTTTATGCAGGTTAACTGCAAATGATTACTGACACTAGATATGGTATTTGTAAATGGCATTTGTCTGTAAACCAAATGTTTGCTATTGTTGCTGTATTCTATTTGTTTCAAAACAGAATTTATCAGTCCAAATCTGAAAGTGATTGAGGCACTACACGGATGCCATGTTAATAAGAATCTACAGGACCTGGCAGAATATAAATCCAAGGTGCAAAAGACCAAACTCAAACATATGGCTAAATTACAAGATATGTAGTACATATCCCAGATTCTATACATGTTGTCTGTACACTGTTATTTGTTATACTGCAGTGATGAAGTTTACAGAGGTTTTAATGGACAACTTAAAATATGAAGTAACACTATCATCATTGACTGGCTTGCCTAAGAAGTGTACTTCCTATTTAAACTGGGATGTGTCATGATGCAATTAATGTGTAGTGTGACTTAGAATTTTTATTTAAAATCACCATGTTTGCACTGAAGTATTCACTCTGAGGAAGCCCTTCTAAGCATAGGTGAAATGACAGTTTAATTGGCTTAACTTTTGAACAACTCTTGACTTAAATCTTTATTATCTGTAACTTGCTGTAATATACTATTTTCTTATCACATCAGAACACATATACACAATGTTTCTACTTGTGCTGCAAAGACAAACTGGCAGGTTTTCATGTGTACATAGTACAAAATGATTATCACCAGTGGGTGCATCATTTGAGATCATGACTACGAATGGGGTATTGCAGTGCTCCTATATTAGTGTTGGGTAGGCAGTAAATTATTAACAGAGCAGTATCTGTTAGTAACCATATCATTTTTTTCCAGCAATACTGTTTATCTGGAAAACATATAAAGATACTCATTTTTATTTTGTTTTCTTTGATTTCTGAACCAAGATATAGGCTCTTGAAGTTTTTAAAAGTTCCTACTTCCATGCTTTGCCAGTCATGAAAAAATTTAAATAAATATTTTGGTACAGTGTTGTGCTGTTTACCATCACAAACATGTGCTAGCACCATCCTAAGACATGTACAGTATACATCTAACATTTTCATTCAACAATTAACCTCAGTAGAAGATATTTTTAAAAATTGTGAGTGGCGGCTATCTTTAATGATGTGCATCATTAATTACAAAATTACAAAATTAGCTGTTAATGCTGTTATACAAATATCTGATAAAACTAAAAATACACTGAGGAGGAAGCTAAGGATGTCAAAAATATATGTGTGCTAAAAAAATATACAATTATTTTTTTTTTTTACAACTAACAAATACTGCTACTTTAAATCCTGACTTTTTCACATTAATAATGTGACCATTCCTAGACAGAACAGCCTAAAATTTGACATGCTCAGTATGGAGTCAGTGACAAGATCACTCGATCTTATAGATTTAGTAATGGTTGGTTCTGTATTTTAAAATCTCTAATAGGTAGAAAACCACAAAAAAAACTTACAAAAATTTGTATTTTTTATTGGTCATGTATGCCACAAAAATGTTCCAGGTTTAAACCTGAAAGAAGCAGGATCATTTAAGTATGGCAAAAGGCAAATTCTTTAATATGTGTTTACAGAAATATGTGCAGATTTCAAATTATTTTGAAAATACAGTGCTGCTTTTGTGAATTTGTTATTTCAACATTCTGTTCATAATTGGATTTTTGCAAAAACTAAAATTATCATTTTTGTGAACTCAGATCCACTTTTGTGAGATAAATCTTCTGTTTTAGTGAGCCTGGGTCATCAATAAAATGCTAAAAATAAGAGACATTTTTGTGCAGAAAATAGAAGAAAATGTGTTGCAAGTTTTCTGAAACATTTTTTAGTCAGTAGTGTAGGGTGTAAGGTTGATTCTTCATGTCATTTTTTAAAAGATAGCAAAACAATATAATCTGTATTACATTGCTAAGCTAATGAGTTGTAATTACATTTTTTTTAAGTTGCAATGTTTTGTCAACTTACATTGTTGTGCAATACTTAACCAGCTCAAGAGTAACTTTTATGAAATATCTTTGCAACTGAACTGATTTACATTTGCAGTTCAGCAAGAATGCAATGCACTACTGAATTGCAACATATAACTGACATTTGTTGCAAGGATATCTGCTGGACCCAGATGGAGAATAATTACTTCCTCACCTACTGTAGAGTAACACCTGATTGACTGATAAGTGGCATCAGGTGTTAGTACTGATAAGGACATTATTGTTCCTTCATTGCACAGCAGAACTCTAAAATGGCATTTTACTTTCTCCAGTGCTGGACAGTTTTACTTTTTTCAGGTCAGACTCAAAGTCTTATAATTTTGGACTTGGGGGAGGGGGTTGTGCTAAAGGGTTGTACAGTGGGGGATTTGCAATGATTTATGTGACTCTGGGAACAGGCATAGCACATGGGATACCGAATTTTAATAAAGTGGTCCCTGTAGTGGATGGGATATATACTATTTGGCAGAAGGAGGGGGTAGGAGGGCGGAGGTGGATGCTAACATGTATTAGGTGGCAATACTTTCTTTAAAAGGGTATGGGTGGTGGGAGAGGTTCAGAATACTTTGCCACAGGGGAGATGGGTGATTTACACATTTTAAATCAGGGCTTTGTTAAAGAAAGTATGTCTATTGTTAAGTAAAAATATATATTTATCTCAAAATAAAATGATTTATTTACTCAATTTATTCACCATTGGTATCAGTCCATCCATTTGTTATCTATCTATCTATCTATCTATCTATCTATCTATCTATCTATCTATCTATCTATCTATCTATCTATCTAATTATCTATTGTGTAGGTAACAGATAATCCAATATGGGGTGTGCAGTCATGCTGTGATATACACATGTCTCAGTGTGCATTGTGAGACATGGGGATGCAGGCCAAGTGTGTTCAATAACCCAAGGTATGTGTATATCAGAACATGCCCGCACCCCCCGCAGTGAATTACAAAATGGTCAAAATTGTTGTTTCTTTTGGGAGGGGTGAAAAATAGAAAGAATTGCAGGCATTGGCATGCAGTCATGTGGAATAATGTATGGTCATGTGGTGTGTTTTATCCAATCAGTGATTTTTAAGGATGTTTCTCACCAGTTTTATGAACAAATATATATACTGGATGTGTGTGTGTGTGTGTGTGTGTGTGTGTGTGTGTGTATATATATATATATATAAATAATAGTTAGGGTTATTGGCCACTTCAATGTTAAATCATGAAGTTTACACTTTAATAACTTTGAAATCATTTGTCTGATTTCCCTGAAAGTTTGCATGCATGGTATCCATTCATACATCTCTAGATCTGGAAAGTTTAGTTTTGGTCAAATGTTTGGTTGCAGAACAGCATAGTGTCAAAAATGTGAAAAATCCTCAACTTTTGTGCATTTTTTCATCAAGCTTACCAGACTGAAAGATGCATCTGTTTGGATTCAAATGTGCTTGTGTATATATGGCCTGGGTCAAAGTGGTGCCCTTTGAAAATTTGGTGAAAACATATTAACCTGTTCAAAGGTTATGAAAGTTTTTCATGTCCATTTTAGCCTATGGGAAAATTGATATGTGCATGCTAAAACCTATGCAAAAACGTTCGTGAAAAGATTTTTTTGTGCATGAAAAAAGATTTCATTATAAGGTTTAGGGGTGTCATGAAAACATATTTGTTTTCGTGAAAACAAAACTGTTTTTGAGAAAACAATGCTCAAAAACATTGTCTCATGTTGTTTTCTTTGTCACTTCATTGTGCCAAGGTGGATTGTGCTTTTGGGCTGAAATTTGCAGGGTAACATTGCATCACCTGCAGTGCCTTTTAGTGCCCATATCTTGAAAATAATTTGAGATATGGATATTTTGTTATCTAGGTGAACTAAGCACACATGGAGATTTCAAAGTCATAATTACAACTGCAGTGGACTTTTTTCATAGTTGCTACAGTTACTGAGAAATTGCCAAAGTGTTACAAGGGTTCCTTTGCAGTACTATGGGGCTGCTGTATGACTCGTACTTATGTGTAATTGGAAGTGCAGGGCCCACAGGGCCTGCACTCCCATAGACACATACCATTAAACAAAAAATTGGCAACATGAAGGGAGCGCAGGACCTGGAGGGCCCGTACTCCCCAAAAACACATGCACTTACCAGTTACATTACACTTTCACAAAAAGAAGGGAAATTCATTGCAGAAAACTTAATTAATGCATCAGTTAGAGTTGATAGCTCAGTGACAAAAGTATGGAAATGTGTTGTTAGAGTTATCCCCTACCAACCCCCCCACCCTCCACACACCAACAGATGTCAGGGTGTGCCATGGTGATGTCAGACCTAATTCTCATTCCGTTCTCCTATACTGTAGCATGTCAGCTTGCTTACACATAGAATGGGGTGAGAGGTGGGCCTGATGACCCCAAGGCACACACCAAAGTTTGTTGATGTGTGGAGGGTGGGTGTGGGGTGGTAGGGGGGTAACTCTAACACAAGTTTTTCTTGTCGCAGTTTAGCATATGGCAAAAGTTATATGTGCACTGTGAAAACTTTTGTGATAACATTTTTGTTATCATGCTCTGGATTTTTGTTTTTGTGCTGCTGCCATTTTGTTTTCAGTTATCGAGAGACAAAAAACATTGTAAATCAAAAATCTGTGCCTCTTGCTCAATACCAACACTTGTGTTTACCTATTCGGGCCTTGAGGACCTTGCCCGTGGCATCAATTTTTGTGCAGAAAGTCTAGAAATATGTTTTTCAAAATGTTTCCACCATTTTGACATTTTGCTTTCATGAAAACATTTTTGTGTGTGCAATAATGACCACGCAGAAAAAAAAGCGTCTCAACAGCATATTTTTGTGCACGAGAAGATTTCATTATAAGGTATAGGGGTGTTGTGAAAACTTTTTTGTTTTCATGAAAACAATGCCCAAAAACATTGTCCCATGTGTTTTTTTTTTGTCACTTCATTGTGCCAAGGTGAATTGTGCTTTTGGGCTGAACTTTGCAGGATGGCAAGCCCTGGTCCCACAGATGTGCCTTTTGGTGGTTCAGTCACAAAGCATTCAATGGGCCCATAGTTACAGCATTCCGAAGTTGAGAAATTTCCCATAGGATAACATTGCAGCACCCGCTGCACCTTTTGGCACCCGTATCTCGAAAATGATTCGAGATACAGATTTTTCACTACCCTCAGCTTAGCACACATGGAGGTTTTGAAGTCATGATTACAACTGCAGTAGAATTTTTTCCATAGTTTCTACAGTTACTGAGATATTGCCAAAGTGTTACATGGGTTCCTTTTCATTACTATGGGACTGCTGTATGGCTCTGTACTCATGTAAGTGGGAGTGCAGGGCCCAGAGGGCCTGCGCTCCCATAGACACATACCATTACACAGAAAATGGGCAACGTGAATGGAGCACAGGACCCGGAGGGCCCTCGCTCCCACAAACACATGTCACTTACCAGTTACATTACACTTTCTCAAAAAGAAGGGAAATTCACTGCAGAAAACTTCATTAATGCACCAGTTATGGTTGATAACTCAGTGACAAAAGTAGGAAATGTGTTGTTAGTGTACCCTTCCAACCCCCACCCCCACCCTCCACACCAACAGATGTCAGGGGTGTGCCATGGTGTCAGACCTAATCTCTCCCATCCTCCTCCTATACTGTAGCATGTCAGACTGCTTACACATAGAATGGGGTGAGTGTTGGGCCTGGTGACCCCATGGCACACACCAAAGTTTGTTGATGTGTGGAGGGTGGGGTTATGGCTGTAGGGGGGTAACTCTAACACAAGTTTTTCTTGTCCCATTTTAGCCTTTGGCAAAATTTATATGTGCACTCTGAAAACGTTTGTGAAAACATTTTTGTTATGATACTCCAGATTTTTGTTTTTGTGCTGCTGCCATCTTATTTTCAGTTAGCGGGAGACAAAAAACATTGTAAATCAAAAAAAGTGCCTCTTGTTAAATACCAACACTTGTGTTTACCTATTCAGGTCTTGAGGAACTTGCCCTTGGCATCAATGTTTGTGCAGGTAGTCTGGAAATATGTTTTTCAAAATGTTTCCACCATTTTGGCATTTTGCTTTCATGAAAACATTTTTTGTGTGTGCAGTAATGACCACGCAGAAAAAAAAGGTGGCTTGACAACATATTTTTGTGCATGAGAATATTTCATTATAAGGTATACAGGTGTCGTGAAAACATTTTTTTTTTCACAAAAACAATGCTCGAAAACATTGTCCCATTTATTACTTCATTGTGCCAAGGTGGATTGTGCTTTTGGGCTGAAATTTGTAGGGTGGCAAGCCCTAGTCTCACAGATGTGCTTTTTGGTGGTTCAGACACAAAACATTCAATGGGTCCATAGTTACAGTGTTCCGAAGTTGAGAAATGTCTCATAGGATAACATTGCAGCACCTTCTGCACCTTTCAGCACCCATATCTCGAAAATGATTAGAGATATGGATTTTTCACTACCTGCCACTTGGCACGCATTGAGGCTTCGAAGTCATGATTACAACTGCAGTGGAATTTTTTCCATAGTTGCTACGGTTACTGAGATATTGTCAAATAAGTACTATATCAGTACTATGGGGCTGCTGTGTGGCTCTGTACTTATGTGTAAGTGGAAGCGCAGAGACCAGAGGGCCCACACTCCCACAGACATATAACATTATGCAAAAAAAGGGGAACATGAAGGGAGCACAGGGCTCAGATGGCCCACACTCCCACAAAAACATACCAGTTACTAGTTACATTACACTTTGTCAAAAAGAAGGGAAATTCATTGCAGAAAACCTTGTTAATGCATCAGTTAGGGTTGATAGCACAGTGACAGAAGAATGGAAATATGATGTTAGGGTTACCCCTTACAACCCCACCCCCATCCTCCCTGACCCTCCACACACCAACTGACTTTGTGGTGTGCCATGGGGTCATCAGAATGAACTTTCACCCCATTCTCCTATACTGTAGCATGTCAGCTTGCTCACACATGGAATGGGGTGGGAGTTGGGACTGCTGACCCAATGGCACACAACATCAGTTGGTGTGTGGAGGGTGGGGGAGGGTGAGGGTGGGGTGGTAGGGGTAATCCTAACATCACATTTCCATACTTTTTTCATTGTGCTATCAACCCTAAATGACATATTAAGTTTTTTGCAATGACGATAGATAGATAGCTAGACAGATAGATAGATTTTGGGATGACCAAGAGTTTCTATTTTAATCCTCTAACTTTGCACCTTAATACTTTTGGCAACATTTAACGTCATTGCCTCAAATTATTTATTTATTTATTTATTTGTAAGAATCAGTTTACAACCTTTGAGCCAGAGGCTCATTTCCAAAGGTACTCCGTCACATAAAGACATACATTGTGTTTTTGGTTACATAGCATAGATTTGCAAAACAATAGGCGTTCAACAGAGGCGCCACATCACACTGTGGTCAGACAAATACAATTAGGTTACAGGGTACATGTAATTGATAACAGGTGTTACACAAGTTGGTATCAAGTGAGCAATCTAGTTGGTAAACACTGAAACAGCTGGCACTGGCCAGGTTAAACATAGGCACGGTGTACAGGGAAGTGGTGGTGGGGATGGCTAGGTGGAGAGCTGCCCGGAGGGCATTGTCAAGAGAAGCAGAGGTGGAGGCTACTTTCAGAGACAGGAGCAGTTACGAGTGCTGATGATGTGGTTCCGAAGGGTGGTTTTGAACTTGGAGATGGTGGTGGCATTGGTGATGGGGGCAGGGAGAGAGTTAAACCAGGTTGGGGCTCTATAGCAGAAGGACCTCTGGCAATGGCTGGTTCTTGATCTGGGGACCATTAGAGTGGTCTTGTAGGAAGACCGTGTTGCAATAGTGGGAGGGCTCTGGTGGATGGATGCCGTTACCCCAGGGGGGGAGAGCCCGAGTAGGGTTTTTTTCTTGAGGAGACAGGTTTGGTATCGGAGCCGTTCATCCAGGGTAAGCAAGTTAGCCTCAACATACAGCTGACAGGTGTGTGTGAGCCTGGGGGCACCAGTAATCAATCTGCAGGCTTTATTCAGGGTTAAGTGAATTTTGTTGAGTGCAGTGGTGTCGGCAGCACCATATACTGGTAGACCATAGTCTACAAGGGACAGAACGGATGATGTAACAGCGAGCCGGAGAGCATTTGGGGGAAGGCAGGTTCTATGGCGGAAGAGGATGCCAAGCCGTGTGTTAGTGGCAGATGTTAGGGCGTTGATGTGGTTGTGAAATGTGAGGGCTGAGTCGAAGGTAACCCCAAGGTATTTGTAGGAGCAGACTTGTTCCAGTGGCTGATCGGTACTTGGAAGGATATAGAGTGGGTGGTTGCTAGCTTTGTTTTGGGGGTGGGAAAAGAGCATAGCTTTGGTTTTATTAAGATTGATGACGAGTCTGCGCTCCTTAAATCAAGCCTCAGCACTGTTGAAAGACTGCTGTAGGGAGTCCTGGTGGGAGATGGCCTATTTGGCATATGTCATACAAGAGTCAAGATCTCACTTTCTCAAAAGTTTTGTGAAGGCAACTTGTGCAGTTTCTGAGATCTGCATATGTTGTTTTTACTTTAATATCTACATTGTTTCCTATACTTATTACACATTTTTTGTTCTCACCTACAGCCTAGATGGGGCAGTTTTTTTTAACTTTCAGGGTGGAATTAGCCTGTGCCAAGGTAATCCCTTTTTAAAGTTTTGTGAAAAAAATATTTACCGTTTCCAGAGTAAAAAAGATTTGAATGTTTTTTGTTTTTTTATACACATGCTCATTCGTTTTTTTTGGAAAACCCTCTGATACAGCCCCCAAGAAACTGGGTCATGAGAGCTTTATGCTTTATCAGAACTTACTTCTCACAACTCAGAATAACATTTTGGGGGTCATGATGGCTGCCATCTTGTTTTCATCTCCAGAATAAAAAAAACAGAAAATACATAAAAATATATATATATAAAAAAAAAAACTACCTGAACCAGGGCCCTGCTTAGCTAGATTCTGGTGTTTGCTTTTTAAAAGAAGATCCAGAAATACCTTTCCTGGGCAGCCAAAATCCAAGGTGCTCAGCTTAGCAAGAGGAGCCATTCACCAGCATTCTCTGTATGGGAACAATAGGACTTTCTTGACATCTACAGCCACAGATGGAGATATACTGCTGGCTTCTATGCCAGCAGTGAACCAGCAATCTCTTTTTGTATTTATCTATCTATCATCTGTCTATCTATCTATCTATCTATCTATCTATCTATCTATCTATCTATCATCTATCTTTCTCTGCTCAGTTACCCTGCTATTGTTTCATAAGTTGACAGGAGTGCCCACCCCTGATACTGCTTGCCCAAAGCCCCTTCCCTCCAGTTCAGCAAACCCCAAAAATCCTTAGGCGGTAACATGCGGGTGCTCACCCCTGGTGCCACTATACAGTTAAGACAACACTGGGTTGCACAATCCCCAGTGTTGGATCTACAGCTCTATAAAACCTGCAGAAAAGAAACAGTCCCTAGTTGCCTTTTTTTAAATGACTATAAAAAGTAACATTGTACCATGCTGATCTGATCCCCCCCATCAAAAACACCTGTCCCACCCTGTCCCACCATTCAGCACCCACCACTTCACACTCCTCCACACCCTCAGTTACCTTAGCATGTCCACTGATGCAGGTCTACTCTGATTGAAGATACATCTTGCTGCTGGAACTAGTAACTGTGATATGACAAAATTATAAAAAAAGTCAATGATTAGTGCTCAAGGTTCCACACCCACAGCCTGATACACCCAAATATGACACCATTGCCATTTTTCATAACTGGTGGTCTAGTGGCCTCCCCATCCTGGCAGGTAGTGCTCACCACACTGCCTCCCTATCCCAAACCCTGATCCAGTGACCAGCACAGCCCTCCTCACACCACAACCACCGGCTGCCAAATGAACTGTTAGAGCATGCACTGTATCCAGTACATGCTCCGATAGTTAATTTGGTGGCCAGCTGCTATGGTGGGAGACGAGCTGTGCTGGTCACCAATTAGGTTTTGGGATTGGGGAGGGGTGGTGGGCACTACCTGCAGGGGTGGGGGGTGGGGACCACTAGACCACCAAATATGGACCATGACAATAGTGTCATAATTGGGCATATCGAGCTGGGAGTGTAGGGAACCTTGAGTGGTAATCACTGATGTATTTTTTATAATCCATTACATAGCAGGCATTTCAGGGCAGGGGGGACCACTAGATCACCACAGATTTTATTTATTCTCTTATTTCAATTTATGGGTGCTTCAGGGATTGAGGGGGGACCGAACCACTACCTTGCTCCCTTCTAAGGGTGTAGCTGTTGCCCAACCACCTGTAGCTTTTGGCATACAAGGTGGATGCACCATTTGTTTGGAGCACTGCCACTGATGCTGCAAGCCACGGGACACAGGCTCTGGAACCCTGTCCAATACTGAATCTGGTGCAGGGTCCCTGATGCAAGGGCAGTTGGTGCAAGTTGCCATTGCCATGACTTGCAGCTAACCTTTGAAAATCTGGCCCAGAGATCCCACCAGCATCTCTGAGCTTTCCAGATTTCAAGTCAATCAGTTAAACAGGGACAATGTGTTTGGCACAGCTGCACCAAACACGGGGTTTGATGGAGGGCTTGATGCAAACCCTGCATCAATATTTCTGCATCAAGTCCAGTATATTTTATCCCCTTGGCATTGTTGGGTTTAGTAGGCACTCCCCGGGTTTCTCAATACGGCACCATAGCCCCTGGTTAGTGCCAGTGCAAAACACATTTGCATTGGCACTAACCTTTGAATACCCAGGCCTTTACCTTTTTTTTTTGTTTTACAAAAATAGTGTCTTAAATTGAATTAAATGGTTTAAATGTATTTACAATAAGGGAATTGCAACACAGAGTATTAATCAAATTAATGCAGCAGGCTGGGCTGTTTTATTAATGTACTAGGTTTTCAGATCTACGGTAATGGAGACATTTTAAGGAGCAGGACAGATAACTTTATCAGTTAAAGCAGAAAGAGGCTGGGAAGGCAGTCAGAATAGCAAAGACCCAAACCGAGGAAAGGATAGCCAATTCTGTTAAGAAGGGGTATAAGACCTTTTATAGATATATTAGGGAGCGAAGAAAGACCAAAGGAGGGATACTGAGGCTTAATAAAGGGGAGGGAATGTGGGTAGAGGGTGACAGTGAAAAAGCAGAGATACTGAATGAATATTTCTGCTCAGTATTCACAAAGGAAAAGGAGGGGGAGGTACCTAAACCAAACTAGAGAAACACTCTGAAGACTGGGGTCGATACTAGTCCCTTTACAAAAGAAAGGGTTCTGAAGGAACTAATAAAATTGAAGGTGGACAAAGCAATGGGGTCTGATGGGATTCACCCAAGAATTCTAAAAGAACTAAGGGTAGAACTAGTGACACAGCTGACTACTCTCTTTAACAAATCATGGGAGGATGGGGTGGTACCTGAGGACTGGAGGAGAGCAGATGCGATTCCTCTTCACAAAAGTGGGAGCAGGACAGAGGCAGGAAACTACAGACCAGTTAGTTTGACCTCAGTGGTAGAGAAAATGATGGAATCACTTCTGAAGGAAAGACGTGTTGAGTACCTAGAGGCCAGTGGGGCACAGGACCCAAGGCAGCATGTATTCATGATGGGAAGGTCTTGTCAGACGAATCTAATAGATTTCTTTGACTGGGTGACCAAGGCAGTAGACCAGGGAGGGGCTGTGGACATGGCCTACCTAGATTTTAGCAAGGCATTTGATACAGTCCCATACAAAAGATTAATACACAAGTTAGCCAGACTTGGAGTGGGTCCCAAGGTGGTAGCCTGGATAAAAAAATTGGCTAGACAACAGGATGCAAAGGGTAGTAGTAAATGGAGTACACAGTGAAGAAAGGAGGGTTACTAGCGGGGTACAGCAGGGTTCACTACTGGGACCGGTTCTTTTTAGTGTCTTTAAAAGTGACGTTGCAGAGGAACTGGAAGGAAAAGTATGTCTCTTTGCAGACAACACAAAGATCTGCAACAGGGTTGATACACAAGATGGAGTGGAATGGATGAGAAGGGACTTGGCAAGTTTGGAGGAATGGTCAAATCTATGGCAGCTCAGATTCAATGCAAAGAAATGCAAGGTAATGCACATGGGAAACAAAAACCCAGGGGAAGTGTACACAATGGGGGGTGAGATACTGACAACAGTAAAAATGGAAAGGGACCTGGGGGTAATTATATCAGATGACCTACAGGTGGGCAAGCAATGTGAGAAGGCAGTAAAGAAGGCTGGGGGGGATACTGGGATGCATAGGAAGAGGCATCGATAGTAGAAAACAGGAAGTTGTTATCCCTCTGTACAGACAGTTGGTGAGACCCCATCTGGAGTACTGTGTGCAGTTCTGGAGACCCCATCTCCCCAAAGACATAGACAGAGTGGAGGCTGTCCAGAGGAGGGCAAACAAAATGGTGCAGGGTCTGCACCAGAAGACATACGAAGAAAGACTAAAGGAGCTTAATATGTATACCCTTGAGGAAAGAAGAGAGAGAGGGGACATGATAGAAACTTTCAAGTACCTCAAGGGAATCAACAAAGTCCAAGAGGGTAGCATCTTTCAGAAAAAGAGATCTGCAAGAACAAGGGGCACAATTTGAATATAAAGGGGGGACGGCTCAGAGGTAATGTGAGGAAGTATTTTTTCACAGAGAGGGTTGTGGATGCATGGAACAGTCTCCCTGAGGAGGTCATGAATGCATGGGAGAGACATAAGGCAGTCCTAGTGGGGGGTAGGAGGAAGTAAGCTGTTGGTTAATTAGGATCTGCAGCTTATCTGTTAGGTAGGAAAATGGGCAGACTAGGTGGGCCAAGTGGTCCTTATCTGCCGTCAAATTCTATGTTTCTATGTTTTTTTTTAATTGAGGCTACTGAATGATATGCTTCTTAATTTGGCTAGTTTGGCTTAATTTGATGTTAGTCCAGTTTTAGCAGGAGGCAAACTCAGTAGATATTCATTGAAACTGAGGAGCTCAGTATATCTATGCTGTCAAAGCAGTGTCTGAAAGCCATCTAGCAGGAAGTAGCAAGTCCAGAAATCCAGAAATGCCCAGAGTCATCTTTTTCACAAGGTAGATTGTGATTGTGTGAGTATACTGTATATGAGGGGGACTCTTTTATATGGTCACTGAGGTGTATTCATTAGTAATAAAAATTGGTCCCTGGAATGTGTGTATGGTAACACACCAATAGATAATGTGTAATTTTGCTGTGTTCTTTCTTCCCAGTTGCTATTGGTAATACTCATTAGGTTACGGGCTTATACGTTTGTTGATAGCAGTTGCCATTATCATTGTGGAACTTTTTGCATCTGACAAGGGTTTATGTGTCCCATTCCTGACTGTGGGAGCACTGCTGTATGTTTATGGAGGCAACAGTGGAAATAGCAATAGTAGCACAGGGAAAGGCAGACTACACAGAGAAAGGAGTGTATAGAGTGTATTATTAAGTTTTAAAACTCACTGAAATAGTAGACAATATAGTAGTAGTAGTAGTAGTAACATATTTTTAGTCATATCTCATTTGAATACGGATTTGCTTGGTTGAGTAAAACTCATTTTCAACGAGATTCACAAGACATATAAATATCACAGAGTACACAAGTTTAACAAAATACATGTCACAGTCAAGTTAAATAAAACAATGTATCAAAAAAATTTGCATTACTTATAAAACAAAGCAGGGCCTAATGTGGTTGGACACTGGGATTTTACATCAAATAGGTGGCTAAATGATAATTGTTTTAATGTAAATATGAGAGTAGTAAAGGACAAGGTTTTGAAGATGGCATAAGTACAGATTTTAAAATGTACTGTGGAAGTGGAGAAATATGTCAGCTACAGGTGCCAGGTAATAAGGCTTTCCAGTAGACATGGAAATGAGATCCAGCCCATGACCCTGTGTTGCTATGAATTTAATGCATGGTAAAGTGCAGTCTCTCAATCAATTAAGATTCCAGATTTTTCTTACCATTTTACAAATTTAGAATAAATGATGGGTAAGTGTGATAAACATAAGCAATAAGACACTCCGTGGTGTGCATTAGACAGTTCTAACACATGACTAGGGGGCATAGTGAGGCATGAGACCACAGGCTGAGTACATCCAGACCCCTAGTGTTGCATTAAACTGTCTAACGCACACCACGGAGTGTCTTATAAACTTATAAAATGGCTTTTTTTATATTACATGCACGTATGAATCAAACATTTTATGCTTCAATGGAAAAAAATGAAAACCTTTCATGTATTTTGATGTAAAATAGTTCCTCTGCTTGTAATTGATTGGTGCCCCCTGGAACTTTTGTCTCACTGTTGCCACTGTAGTTAAAGATGATTGCCATGGTTGCAAGGTGTCCCCCACCATGCACTGATGACTTCCTTCACCAACATGGTCATCCTCAACTCCAGAAACACAAGAGGATGTCTGTGGATTGTTTTATTTTATGTTATTTATGTAATTATTATATCTACTTGCTGAACTATTAGCTCTGATGAGGAGCCGGTAAGGAGGTACTGAGCTTGCAAGCTCATTCGGCTGACTCAAGAGGCAGAAGCAAGAGCAGCGCAGTAACGATTGCTGGTAGGTCAATTTTAGAAGAGAAGGAAAACAAGTAGAAAAAAAGAAAGTTAAACCAGCTTCCCATTGCTGCTATGTCAGTCATTAGAGTTTGTGTGATGGATGCGGTAGAGTCAGCGAGTGGAAGACTGATGAAGGCAGGGAGAGACAGTGAGCAGCTGAGTGAGCAGTCTGTTAGAAAAGAAGGAAAAAAAATTGGGTTGAGAAAAAAGAAATGTATTTTCCTGTACTATTGCAGAGGTTTATGTTTCTTTTCAGCAGTGATTATATTGTTTTGATACCAATGATGTGTTGTGTTTTAATATGTCTGCATGATGTTGTTTTTCTCGGTACAAAAGGAAAAAAATGGCAGCTGTTTGATTTTTTTAAATTCCAGGGCTCAATGATTTGTAGCAGGTATTGCTTCTTGGCTGGCTGGACTGATGTTTAGTCAAGCATTAGATATTTCTAACACATGGCTAACAACCAGTCAAATTGGTCAAAAAACTTTGACCATTTTTTAAAAAGACATAAATCCAATAAGAGGGCACACCAGATCATAAAGTCATGAGACCGAAGTGTAAGTGGCTTGTTCATCTTTTTGGCAAAATATTGCTATCATGTATTTTTCCTGCAGGATCAAAAAGTTGGTTCTATGTAATAACGGTGAGGAAAATGGGCGAGGACGAAAACGGCAAAGGGAAAATAGTACGGTCACATAGGGTGAGTGGCAAAAACAGTGATCACCAAAATGGCGACAACAGCGCCACAGTGACTTCACCCTCCCCTCACACCATCCTTACTAAATATAGTCAAGTCCGGGGGCGATGCAACTCAGAGAAGAGGTAAAAGTTGTAGGTCGCCATTTCAGTGATCACTGCTTTTTGCCACTCATCCCATGTGGCCATGTTGTTTTCCATTGCCATTTTTGTCCTCAATCTTTTTGCAATTGCCGTCTTCATGGGATATCCAAAAAACTATTGTTTTCATGGCGGTGACAACGTAGGTAATATAAAGAAAACAGTGAGCTTTTATTATGACCCTAAAATAAACAAGTACACGTGGGTGTAATTTAAATCCAACAAAAACTATTGAGAAGAGAACATCTGAGTAACTACAATGGAAGGAGGAGGAGGACTGACAGAGAAAGTGTGAAACTTTAGATTCATAATAATTTTAGCACAGAGGGCTGCAGAGGTTTCAGTGAATGTTGATGCCTGGGGAGATTATCATCTAACATATGATGTGATCATTCTTGTCTGGCACAATCAATCAAAGGTTAAAGAGGACAGGAAATGGAATAAATAATTCAAACCTATATTAAGTTTACTGTTTTTGTTTCTAATAAAGTTTATGTTTTTATTTCATTAGCAATAGTGAAAGTGTGTTATTTTATTTTTTTATTTGCTAACAGGCTGAAAATATAAATACGGCTGTTACTAGAGCTGCCCTTTTTATTTTTCCTGGTTTCACACTGTGAGTGTAAGCATGCCAGCTATATGTTGATGTTATCATTCATGCATTTCATGACATCAGACTGAATTGCACATGATGTGATGCAGTCTCCTGAAGCTATCAGAAACTGACAGAAACCAGGAAATAACGTACTTAGTTGTAGTAGGTGGTGTTATTTTGTTTATTTGTTTCTTTGGGCCCTATTCCAAGACAGGCTACACCGGCATAAGGCGGGATACGCCAATCCCCATGGCGTACCCTGTGACTTAAGCCATGCAATACACCCATTGCTTTTCCAGGAGGTCACCTGCGCCATTACATCTGTGGGCAGCAACAATCACAAGATACAACCACACATACACCACAGCCCACAATGCCTGGTGCAACTGTGGGTTGTGACAGCAACTTGCCCAATTCCAGAAGGCCTGCTGTTGCAACCGACAGTTGTGATTCCAGGACACGCAGTGGCGTAGCTGACCTCTGGCAGCTCAGAGTTGTCATAATTGGCATCTGACATCTGGCACCATTGGATGCAGCCTCACAGCACTGTGGCAATGGTGCCATGCTGTCCCCCGGCCCTCACTAACACCACCCACCCCCCAAACCCCCAACTATGAGGGACCCTGGGGTTCTGAGTCAGTAGTGATCCCCGGATGCCTGTGCCATCTGTGCTTGCCCACCCCATGCATCCTGATGTGTTCTGCAGTGGTCCGGGGTGGGGGGCTCCTGGGGAGCCACCTGACACTCACTGCTAGATGTGACCTGTGGCACTGATATGCCATGCATGAGCTACCACCACATGCATGGTGTATCTTGCAAGTTGAAATTGCCGGGACCCTGCCACTTCGGGAATGTGGCATAGGGTCCATGGCGTAGAGGCAACCTGCGTAACTTGTAACTGCAAGCAAGTTACTCTGGCTGTCTTGGAATAAGGCCCTTTGTTTGCAAATAAACATGATGAAAGCACACTAAACAGCAGTTTGGTAGATCTGAAGGTGAATCTGTCCTCCGTGGATCAGGCTATAGGCAAAAAATCACAAAACAACATAATATGAGTATCTGTGCAGTTTGTCTAGGGAAACAACAAACTGCATTACTTAATCTGACCTGTCAATGCCCAAAAGTCATCTCAGTTTGGTGTATTTGCATTTTTACAAAGGTACTAGTTGACTCTGGCACATGCCCTTGCTGAGCTTCCATTCCATACAGCTTGACGTACTCTAGTTCTGTTTTCTTACCCGTTCAGCAACCCCCCCCCCAAAAAAAAACACAAAGACAAAAATCTTCCATCATTTACAGGCATAGAAAGGCAAGGGAGAAAGAGAGGCTTTTTTAGGTTAACAGTGCTGTAGTGAAATTGAGCACTTACACTCACTCCAGGTGTGGGGTTTTAGTCTGAGCACCAGTCGACATTTGTTCTTAGTGGACTTTATTTCATCATATGGACTTTTTATCTTGAGAATGGGACACAGTGCAAGGCTGTAAGTGATCAGTTTCATATAGATTTTTACAGCACCATTGAAGAATAACGTTATTTGACATGGATAGTTCATTTGAGCCAATGATCTTTAATTTCAAAGTAGAGCCCCATAATTACAGTATATGGTTCCTTCAATAAAAAAAAAAAATCAAACCTAAAAAGAGCAAGGCATTTTCTGAATGTAAGTAGTCTGTACTGCACACAGAAGCTTTGCACTGTTGATAGATAACATTGAAATATTTTTATTTAGAGCAAGGTATTTTCTGCATGTAAGGAGTCTGTACTGCACACAGAAGCTTTGCACTGCTGATAGATAACATTGAAATATTTTTATTCAGAGCAAGGTATTTTCTGCATGTAAGGAGTCTGTACTGTACACAGTAGCTTTGCACTGCTGATATATAACATAGAAATATTTTTTATTGACTTGCCTATTGCCGTTCGTGTGAGCCCTGTTTATTCGGAAACAGGAAGAGGGACTGTAGTTTGTGGAGTTTCTCACCTGAACTATAGTTCATTTTAAACTGCTAGGTTTTTGCACATTGAACTTTGTGGGGATACTTAATTGTACTTTAAACCACTTTTGTGGCTTTATACTGTTTTTATTTATGTTTCTGAGCTACTTGTGCACACAAGTGCTCCGTGACCCCTCAGAGCACTTCCTGGGTTGGGGCAGCTTCATAAACAAGCTCTGTGGTGAGGGTGAGCAGAGCAAGGCATTTTCTGCTTGTAAGAAGTCTGCACTGCATGTAGAAGCTTTGCATTGCTGACAGATAACATTGAAATCATTTTTATTGACTTGCCTACTGCCTTTAGTGTGAGTACTGTTTAACAGAAAAAAGGAAGAGGAACTGTAGTTCATAGAGGTTCTCACCTGAACTACAGTTCATCTTAAACTGCTAGGTTTTTGCACATTGAACTTTGTGGAGATACCTAATTGTACTTTAAACCACTTTTGTGGCTTTTTAATGTTTTTATTTCTGTTTCTGAGCTACTTGTGTACACGAGTGCTCCAGTGACCCCTCGGATCACTTCCTGTGTCAGGGCAGCTTCATAAACTAGGCCAGCAGTGATCAGGGTGAGCCCAAGCAGGGTGAGTGCATGTCGTCATGTGCAAAAACACAAGCAGACACACGCATCAATGCATGTTTAGCATGCTTAGCAGGTTTAGTAAGATAAATTGGATATAACGCCTTCTATTCTATTCTACAAGCTGCTGTGTATGTAAGTGCATCTGTGCTAAATACCAGATTGTATATTAAAGTACTACAGTAACTATTTCATTAGCACATGTGTGATAGGTGGCTGTCTGACTAGCTGTAATACCAAACCAGTATACATGATGGAAGATGTTACTACTATACAGGATGGCAGCATTGGAATTAAATATAAAAGCTGCATTATGTACTGTTTTAACTCCACATTTACAATACATCAACCATTTAAATGTACTGTATGAAATGTAGGCAAAATGAAGAGCTGGAGCTAAACATATCCTACTTTAGTACCATATTAATTGCATTAGAAATGAGCCAAAAAGACACAGCCAGGAGGTTGACAATGCTGTGAGCTGCTCTCGTCTCTTTTTTGGCTCTCACCCCCTATCCTCTCACCCTTCCTCCCTGATTTCTTCTAGGTTTCTGAAATGATTCCTTGTATGTGTCATTCATGTATCCTATATACTGTGATGCTGTACCTGAACTGGTGAACATGGTTGCATGCTGTCTTTAATGTTGTATGCCCTTGTTTAACATGTTTAACATGTATGTACTCTCCTGATGTGGAACCTTCGTAAAAGTGCCTTGGCTCAAAGGTAATTGTAATCCTAGATCTAAATAAACAACAAACAATGATGATCCCCCATCAAACACACCAATAAATATCCCAGACACTAATCATATGACAGAATCTGACTTAGCCACACCATTACTGATTGAGGATGGCATTACTAATTTAATTACAAATAATAGGAAAAGAACAAGGGATAATACTGAACCAGAAGACACAGATGAGACCTGGTATCAAGATAAAAGTAGGAAAACTTACAAAGGGGAAAGAAAGACAGATTGCTTTCAGGTCCCTATACAAAACAGATATAACCTGTTGGTCAATCTGTTAGAATATCAGGAATTAACTCCTCTGACAGTATTAACATCCACTGCCCATACAAATACTAATATCTTAATTGAAACCCCCACTCCAAAAGCAACACCTAATGTGCAATCTAACACTGAGAAAATTATGGATCTTGAAGTCAGTGTCATTGAGCAGCCAAAATAAATATTTGTATTGATGGACTCGATCATTAAACATTTAAATTGAGTGATCTGTGACCAGGATAAAACTAATAGAATGGTATCTTGTGTTAGAGGTGCTAGGATTTCAGATATCACAAGAATGACTAGGCAAATTCTTAGGGGAAGTGGCAAGTGCCCACTGGGCATAATACATGCTGTGGTGAATAACATCATGAGCCAAAATGTTCAGGCAATAAAAGAAGAAATCATAGGCCTTACAAACTTACTCTCGGAGTTAAGCAGTGAAATTGTTTTTTTCAGAAATACTACCTATGCATAAAGCTACTAAATCACAAATAGACAAAATAAAACATATTAATAATTGGCTTAGGTTGTGGTGCTATAGACAACAAGTAGGATGTATTACCCACTGGGATGAGTTTATAGATAGAAGAGACTTAACTTGTAGAGATGGTCTTCATCCCAGCAAAAAGGGCTCCTCACTATTAGCAGAACACATCAGCCTTTATATTAATAAAAATGTAAACTAATTTCTGGGGTGGGAGGCACCCTAGTTAGACATATCACTTTAGACACTTGCAGCAGTTACTTAACTTCAATTATGCAGGCACAAGAGCCCCCAATAATGGATAGCAACAATATCAGTACAAATATAATAAAACTTCCAGATACAGACAGCAATAAAATTATTGACAATGAAGTAAAACTTTTACTTCTTAATGCTAGAAGTTTGCAAAATAAAATTGAGGAACTAACACATATACTCCATAAGGACAAAAATTACATCTGTGGTGTCACTGAAAGGTGGTTTTCCGAGTCTGTTTGGGGGACTGAAATTTCTGGATATACAATGTTTGCTAAGAATGAAGCTATAGATAGAGGTGGTGGTATAACCCTCTATATCTGCAATACCTTAAATTGTCTTGAGTTAAAAACAAACCACAATCCTTTAATGGATAGCAAAGTTATTTGGGTGAAAATTAATTTTGCAGAAGGACCACTAACTGTTGGCCTAGCTTATCATTCTCCCAGCCTGGATTTGTTAAGTAATGAATATTTCATGAATACAATTGATAACATGGAAATCCAGGATGATTATATTCTTACAGGGGACTTCAATCTCCCAAAAATAAACTGGACAACCCTCGAGGGCACCAGCTCAAATGAAAACAAATTTATAGAAATAAGCTTACAGCATGACTTGGAACAATTAGTATGGTAACCAACCAGCAAAAATAATATCGTAGATTTAATACTTACCAGTATTAAAGATGCTGGAATACCTCCTAAAATTCTGGAACCATTGGGAGATAGTGATCACAACAAAATTCCTTGGATTACAAAACGTTCAAAAACAGTACAGTCTGGAGTAACAAACATTTGAAACTTTATCAAAGCTGATTATGGTAAGATAAAAAACTATCTCAACACTTGGAATTGGCAGGATGAGCTTAAAAATTTAGTTACAATTAGCATGTGCCAAGTAATATTAAAAAAAATATATAAAATATTGTATTAATAAGTGGGTACCATTATGTACAAAATATAATGATAACAAACAGAGGATACCTGCCTAGTGGAATAATAATATCGGAAGAAATATAAAAAAAAGAAAAGAACTTACAATAAATATAAAAAAAAAATGCATCAGCTAGCAATTGGCAAAAATTTAAAACCCTCATGAATAAAATGAAAAAAGTAATAAGATTTGCTAAACAAAAACTGGAAGTTAATCTTGCTGCTATAACTAAAGATAATAAAAAATGATTTTATAATTATATTGGATCATTAAAATGCAAACCTTGTGGAATAGGTCCTTTATTGGTTGAGCAGCAACTCATATTTAATGAATGTATGATGGCTGAAGAATTGAACTCTTATTTTTTAAATGTTTTCAAGCCAAAAGAGAATTTCAGCCAGAATTTGATAGATCACACAGAAACACCAATATTATTTAACATACAAGATATTTTAGATGCAATTCACATGATGAAATCTAACTCTTCAGCTGGACCAGATGGAATTCCTCCCTGTTTTATAAAGATCCTGTCTATGGAATTGTCTGGTACTCTTAACTACTTATTCAATGCTTCAATTGCAGAAGGAGTTGTCATACCAGAATGGAAAGTGGCAACAATTACACCATTACATAAAGGGGGCAGTAAGCAAGTTGTTGCAAATTATAGGCATATAAGCTTGATGTCGTGCATAGGCAAATTAATGGAAAGACTGCTCCAGTACACAATTCTAGATCATTTGAAAGAGAATGGCTTTTAGGATATTACTCAGCATGGAATCACAAAAGGAAGATCCTGTCAAAGCAATTTAATAAACTTTTTTGAAACTTTTTTGCCAATTGCTATCTTATGAACCTGTCAGTATGGCTTTAGACTCAGATTTACCACTGGATATTATATATTTAGATGCTGCTAACGCATTTGACTCTGTTTCTCATAACATCCTACTTAACCAATTAGTCAAACTGAAACTACATGCAAATATTATTAAGAGGGTTGCATCTTGGCTTTATAATAGACAGCAGCAAGTTGTCATTAGAGAACACAAATCTGCATGGGCCATGGTTACCAGAGTGGTTCCTCAGTGGTCAATATCTTGATTAACTCCATGCAAACTTCTGATGGGATATGGCTAAATAAATATGCAGATGACAGCAAAATAGGATGCATTGTAAATAACAATCATTCAATTAAAGCTTTGCAAACCAATATTGACAGACTTACAAAATGGGCTATTGAAAATAAAATGACATTTAATATCACTAAATATAAGGTGATGCATCTAGCAAAAGTAACATACTAGTTGCCTGCACATTAAATGGTACTCAGCTTCAAACCACTACAACTGAAAAAGGCTTAGGAGTAATTATATCATATAACCTAAAATTTAGTGTACAAAATACTACTGTAAACCAAGGTCATGGGATAATTAGCTGCATCCTGAAACATATCAAGAGTCACAAACCAGAAGTTATTGTCCCTTTACACATGAGCTTAGTCAGATCCCATATAGAATAATGTTTCCTGTTCTGTGCCCCAACATCACTTGGTGACAAAGCTCTGGTAGAGAGGGTCCAGAGGAGAATTACCAGGAAAGTAAGCAACGTGTCTAATTTAGATTATTCTAATAGATAAAAATCTCTAGGGTTGTATTCATTAGAACATAAATCCATAAGAGAAGAATTATGCCTTGCATATAGAGCATATCATGATCCCATTATGCTGGAAACAAATTGTTTGATAAAACAAAAAACACAGAACAACACACGATCACATAAACTTAAATTAGTCACCAATCTTAATAGAACTGTGAAAAGAAAGAATTTCATAACAGAGAGACTGCCACCATTATGGAATTCCCTTCCTCCTTTTGTAGTTTTTAGCAATACCATTAACAAATTTAAACTTAGGCTAGATCAGTACATGGGCGAAAAAAAATGTTCCTTCCACCATTAAGATATATGGTGGCGAGTTCATAATGGGCTTGACCCTCAAACTTGTGATAACCTATGAACCTATTGCTTATGCTGCTCATTTTGTGTGGGAGAAACACACACATCTCGGGATCCTGTGTGGTACTTTTGGACATCAGGCTGATGCAAGCATGATGTGACACACTCTCATAAAGCTGTCACAAACTGACAGCAACCAGGAAATAAAGTATTTAGTTGTATTAGCCGGTATAATTTTGTTTCTATGTTTACAAGTAAACATGAAGAAAGCACACTAAACAGCAGTTTGGCAGATCTGAAGGTCAATCTGTCCTCTGTGGATCAGATAAAAAATCCTGAAGCAACATTGTGTGAGTGTCTGTGCAGTTTGACAAAGGCAGTGGTGGGAAACCTACAGCCCAATGGCTGCACGAGGCCCTCCAGGGATTAACCTGTGGCCCCAGCATCCATCCCCATACATAACTTTTAATGCTGTTTTTAACTTTTAATGCTCTTTCCAGTCATTGAAATAAAGTTTATTGCATCATAACATATAACCTTGAATGCTGTGTATAACTTTTAATGTTGTTTACAGTCCTTTAAATAAAGTGTATTGCATTCTAATGCATCATTTCTGCTTGATACTGAGGTAGAGGGGGTCTTGTAGGGGTCTTGCAGGGCCATGCATTCCTCAAGGGTGTTTGAGCGCTGCACCTGTGGCTCTCTGGTTATCTTAGGTTGCCCAACACTGGTCTAGGGAAACAGCAAACTGCATTACTTAATCTGACCTGTCAATCCCCAAAGTCATTTCAGTTTGGTGTATTTATATTTTTCCAATGGTACTGGTCAGCTCTAGCTAGTGCCCTTGCTGATCTTCCATTCTATACACTAGTTCTGTTTTCCCCACCCAATTGCCCCCCCCCAACACAAAGGCAACAGTCTTCCATAATTTACAGGCATAGAAAGGCAAGGGAGAAAGAGAGGCTTTTTTAGGTTGAATTGTGCAGTAAAAATCAATCTGGAATTGAGCACTTACAATCAGTCCAGGTGTGGGGTTTGAGTCTGAGTGCTAGCAGCTTTTGTTCTTACTGGACATTATTACATCGTATTGACTTTTTATCTTGAGAATGTGACACTGTGCATGATTGCAAGTGATCAATTTCATATAGATTTTTACAACACCATGGAAGAATAAAGTTGTTTGGCATAGATAGTTCGAGTCCACACTCTTTAATTTCAAAGTAGAGCCCCATAATTATAGAGATTCTTGAATAAAAAATAAAAAAAATAAAAGCATACAATAACGATTACTTGTTAAACACAATGGGATTGGAAACGTTTTCAATAAGTAATTCCACTAGATCCCACAATTCAAAACTAAAATCATCCTTATGTAAAACCAATAAACGATCTAGATTTTTTATACAGAGAATTCCTCCAATCTGGAATACATTGTCTAGTAATATTATAAACAGCGAAAACATAGAACAATTAAAGAGAAACCTTGATAACTATACGAGTGACAAGAAATTTTCCTTCCACTGCTAATTTAGCTGGTGGCAAGTTCATAAATGGGCATATGCCTTCTGAACTTGTATCAATCTATGAATCTATGAATAAGAGGACAGTTCACATATTGCCTATGCTGCTCATTTTGTGTGGGAGAAACAGACACATTTTGGGATCCTGCGTGGTACTTTTGCCATTTGTGCGTGTTGGCTGGGTTGGGGGTGGTGGTGGACCAAACAGGTGGAAGAACGGGTATGGCAGCAGGGGTGGGGGAATTATAGAATACAAGATAATTCACCTCAGCTCAAATCGGTAATGCCTACAAGGAGGTAAAGCATTTAATTGATTCTAAGAATCATAAAATATATATATATATATATATATATATATTCATATATATCACTGCCACTCACTATAGTCTGCTACACCCTTCAGTGTCCTGGGGAACTCTATGATGCCTTCCAGCTCTAAAACATCTTGCTGAATCATACACAGGCCAGCTTCACACTGCAGCCCTTATCCTGTCTAACTGATCTGTCTTACATTCAGTTACAGAGCGATGGTTAATGACTAAGTCACATCCTGCAATATAGATAACAATAACAGTTTAATCTCAAAAGTGGTTTAAGGGACAAAGCGCATACACAGGGGGAGACTAACTGAAACAATTTAAAAAAGGAAAAAATATATAAAATAAAAAAAAAAATCAAGAACTGTCCCCTAAAGTATATTAAATATACAGTAACAATCATCATGTTTACATGCTGTTTATTTTCTGATTCAAATGGTATTTTTGAGAATCCAGTATCTGATTTTTGCATTGAAAGACATATTGTCCTTTAAACCTGTAAAAACATGATAATGCACTGTTTACAATTATGACAGTTTTGGTTATGAATGCCTGGAGATTTCCAAATAATTTCAGAAAACTATCTCATCAGAGAGGTCAGACAGTGCTGAGTCAAATATTATCATGGTGAACATGGATACTAAATACTGTCCTGTGGAATGTCACTCCTGATAAACAAGCGTGCAATGTGAAAAGATTACTTCCTGTTTTTTACACAGATTGACAGCTTGTGGTTGTCAACCAGTAGCTCCACCTTCAACCTAATTTCTAATTAAAAATAGTCACCTGTGTAAAAAAAAAGGTCAGTCTAATATTGTTATATTTTCAAAATCAAGTGTTAACTGAAGTCAGTTTTTAGATGTATACAAAATTGTACTTGTCTATTGGTGTCTTACTATTGTCTTTTGAAGTCTATGTATCGGTCCTTTATTCCGTGGTATAGACATCCTGTTAAGTTATATTACAGTACCTCTACTGGGTCAATGTTTTCTAAGTCCAAGGAGTCAGTTTGTTTGAGTCACAGAGTGACAATGCAATCCTTAAAGAGTCCCTGACATTCATATTATTTTGCTGATTTTGCCTCAGATCCTTACCCTACTGTATGTTAACCCTAGATAGGAATACTTTAATTCTGAATAACTGTCATTTTTAGATGCCATAGGTCCATTGTCCCGGATTCCCCCCGTTTCCCTCACAAAGAGACAGAGACCATTGTTTGCTGTTGTGCTCAGATTTGGAATTAATTTATTTATATCTCATAATTCCATGATCCATTCCATCATCCTTTATTATTGTATCTCTCACAATTTCATTTATTTTCATCCATATATCAATCTCTGATCATCCATCTTTCTTCCTCTTTTTCTCCCCCCAGGTGAAAACCTGGGTGCCTTCTTCTTTTCCTTTTCTGTTAGGTAATGGTGAAAACACTGAGACCACTTTCTCCTTCATCTTCTTCCTCTTTTGGTCTTATTCCTTTTTCTTCCCCCCCTGCTTCCCCCCTCCCTTTTCCCCCTTTCTCCTGCCATCCATCTTTGGCAGTCCATAATCATATTATTATCTGCCATCCACCTTTGGCAGTCCAAACTGTCCAACTGGACACGTCTGTCATCCACCTTTGACAGACCAACCATACAGTCCCTTCTTCATTGTCTTCCTCTTGCTCTGTCTTGTAGGGTGGGTGGGAGGGATCAAAACTCCAGCAAAAAGTGGCTGAAAACCCTCTGTGCTGTCCATTATGTACCTCCACTTGCCCCTCCCCTTCCAGTTGCCTGACCATTGTTCTATCCCCTGTCCCCTCCCCTTCTTTCCCCCTTCCCCTTCTGAGCACAACCATCCTGATGGAAAGGGAAGGGTGCACCAGGACAACCTGGTCTGCCCCATAAAGGGCAAAATCTATTGTCCCGGATTCCCCCCTTTTCCCTCACAAAGAGACAGAGACCATTGTTTGTTGTTGTGCTCAGATTGGCAATTAATTTATTTATATCTCATAACTTCATGATCCATTCCATCATCTTTTATTATTATATCTCTCACAATTTAATTTATTTTCATCCATATATCAATCTCTGATCATCCCTCTTTCTTCCTCTTTTTCTCCCCCCAGGTGAAAACCTGGGTGCCTTCTTCTTCTCCTTTTCTGTTAGGTAACGGTGAAAACCGAGATCGCTTTCTCCTTCATCTTCTTCCTCTTTTGGTCTTATTCCTTTTTCTTCCCCCCTTCCCTTCTTTTTCCCCATTAGCCAGTCTCCAGCTTGCGTTGGATGACTGGCTTTCCCTCACTTAGGTATTATTCTCCTTACCTCCTGGAAACTCCTTCCTAAACCTTCTCTTCTTCCCTCTTATAAACATATATATATATATATATATATATTGTATTCCGTTTTTTGCATGCCTCCTCCATGCTTCTATGAAACCCATCGTTTCTGTGTTAAACATATCTATGGCTAGATCTGACAGGTGCACCGCATCTGATCTGTAGAAATCTTCTACCCATTCTTCCACACCCCGCAGTATTACCTGTCCTCCCATACTCCTTATCATAGATACATAGATACATAGACAGTGTCAGCAGATAAGGGCCTATGGCCCACCCAGTCTGCCCATTTGAGCTTGTAAGTTCAGTTTGTTTTCCTAGAAGTCTGTTTCCCCTTACCCCTGACCTCTAGAATTCCTTTATGTCTATCCCATGCATTCTTAAATCCCGTGATTGCTTCAGCCCCCACCACTTCCTCTGGCAGGGTGTTCCACTTGTCCACCACCCGTTCTGTGAAGAAATTCTTTCTCATGTTTCCTCTAAATCGTGCTCCCTCCAACTTCATCCCATGCCCTCTAGTCCTGGAACATCTTTTTCGCTTAAAAATAGTGTTTTCCTGCACACTGTTTCTCCCTGTAAGATACTTGTATGTCTCTATCTATATCCCTCTCTCCTCCTCTCCTCCAGGGAGTACATGTTCAGTTCCTTCAACCTGTCTTCATAGGACTTGTGATGCAATCCATGCACCATCTTTGTTGCCCTTCTCTGAACCTTCTCTACCTGTCTATGTCCTTACGTAGGTATGGTCTCCAGAACTGCACACTGTACTCCAGGTGGGGCCTCACTAGTGTCTTGTATAGCGGAATTATGATCTCCTTTTTCCTGCTGGTGATGCCCCTGCCTATACATCCCAGCATCCTATTTGCTTTACCTGATGCCTTGTCACACTGTTTCCTACCTTGAGGTCATCAGAGATGACAACCCCAAGATCCCTTTCCTGCTTGGTGCATGCTTATCCTCACCCCAACTGATATATTGTGCCAGGGTTTTGTGCCCCATATGCATTATCTTGCACTTCTTTGCATTGAATTTCAACTGCCAAACCCTTGACCATTCTTCAAGTTTCTGCAGGTCCCTTCTCATTCTGTCTACACCCTCTGGTGTGTCTACTCTGTTACAGAGCTTTGTGTCATCAGCGAACAGTGAAATTCTGCCTTCTAGATCCTGCGCAATGTTACTGATGAAGATGTTGAATAGGACCGGTCCCAGCACTGATCCTTGTGGTACCCCACTGGTCACTCTTCCCTCTGTGGAGTGACAGCCATTTACCACCACCCTCTGTGTCCTGCCACCCAGCCAGTTACCTACCCACCACACCTGTCCCTACCCTTCTGTTCATCTTCCTTCTGGCCCTATCCATGGCTCTTTGGCTGTGCTCCTGTCTCCACACCCTCCTTGGTATTATATCCGACCATGCAAGGCTTACCCAAGGCCACCACTGCTGTATTGCTTCTAGGTCCCTTTTCATCTGCAAATATGTGTCAACCCACAGCTTGCCCGCAAGGTCATTGCCCCCCAAATGTATAATAATTAAGTCTGGACTGGGTCGTCATTCCTTAAGTTCCTTCAAGGTGGGAAGCAGTTGTGCCCATCTCATTCCCCGGATGCCACGCCAAACCAACCTACATTGTTTCTCATCTTGGTACAGCTGCTTTCCCCCAGCCTTTTTCTCTGCTCTCCTTTCTGCCCAATAAATATAGGAGTGGCTGCAGATCCAGACTTCTGTGATCCTCCCTCTTCCTATGGGGTTTAAGCAAAAATAATTACCTTATATATGGTCTTAGTTTCCTCACCATAGTATCCCTCTCCCTGCCCTCCCCCAACCCCATTTGTCTCCAGATCTGCAACAAAACATAGACAATATGTTAATTTCCTCATTTCAGTGTTCGAATGTATCTCTTATAACTGGCAGACCACCATCGTCCTTTTTCCAAAATACCATTCACAGTTTCACCTGCCGCTGCCCACTGTGAGGCAGCCCCAATCTATAATGAGTGGGATGAATAATTAACCGGGTCCTCCCCCAGGAATTGCATGCCTTTCTTGAGCAATGCTGTGACTTGATAACCTGTGATCCTTCTTCCATCACCATGAACAAATAATCTCCCTATCCTGGTCCCATTCTCTGCGGTGAAAGCCCACAGAGTCTGCACTGGGCATTCTGTGCCCTCTACCTGTCTCTTTAGTGTCACCATGCAACCCTGTCCCCTTTGATCTGTCTTTGACCTCTTAATCTTGATCTGTATCTCTTTCATCCCCCAGCTTATATCTTCCCATTCTAATCCCCCTTCCTTGTCTTTTTTGCCGTGGTCTACCACCGCACTCACTCTCATGGCCCCTGCAAACATCACCACATAACTCGTGTGAAATAACTGGGCCTCATCCTTTGAACTGCATATTGCCGGTAACACGCCTTTTAGTTTTACCAGCAATTGTTCCCCTATTGATCTTCTATTATCCACCATCCCTTGTTTTAACCTACCCCATCCTTGCATCATTCTTCTAATGAACATTGATTTTGTCAGGTCCTTCCATCCTTTTAGACTACAAATAACACTAATCCCTGCCAAGTAGACCCCCATTGTGGTGTGGGCTGTGCCTCATTGCCATTGAACTTCACCAATTGCTCCTCTGTGAGCGGCCTACTTATCTCCATATGGTGTGTTGCCCTGAATGTCTGAAACACTCGCCAGGCCCCATTGTAGGCCCTCAGAGTCTGTGGTGCCCATGAGCTGCGGAACAACAGTTCTGCTCCTTCTTGCCAACATCCCATATGTTCATTGGTATGGGCGTTTTTTGCTCCTCTGCTGTCGGTGCCAGCCTCCGGAAATGATCCAGCTGCAGACAGGAAAGGCTGTCAGCCAGGGTATTGTGTATCCCTTCTATGTGTTTCACTCTGAATGACATGTTCAACTTCAATGCCCTTAGCACCAGCAGGCGAAACACTTGCATGACTGTTTTTGACTTGGCTCCCCTGTTGTTTAGGACCTCTACCACTGCACTATTGTCATACCAAAATGTTACTTTCTGATCCCGTAATTCTTCCCCCAAAACCAGGGTGCATGCCCAGATGGGCATGATCTCTAACAATGTTATATCTTTTACCTTACCATCTCTCACCCAGTCTCATGGCCATGGTTCTGCAAACCATTTGCCCCTCAGATAACCCCCCATGCCTAGACCCCCAGCTGCATCTGTGTAAAGATCGAGGTCTGTGTTATACACCTATTCCTCCTGCCAAAAGGACAGCCTTTATAGTCCCGGAGGAATTCCTCCCATACTTTAAAATCCTCCTTGACTCCCTTTGTCATGTCTGCCCAATGGTGTGGTCTGGTCACTCTGGCTGTAACCCTTGATAACCTTTTTGTGAAAGCCCTCCCTGACCCAATCGCCCTGCATGCAAAGTTCAGGTGTCTCAATACTCGTTGTACCTGTTTTAATTGTACTCTTCTTCTACTGATATGCATCTGAATCACTTCCTTAAATTTTATCACTTTTTTGTCTGGTAGCCGAAATATTTCCCCCAGAGCATCTATCTCGATTCCCAGAAATTCTAACACCTTACTGGGCTCTGCTGTTTTTTCAGGTGCCAATGGAACCCCTAGTTCTTTACACAACTCTTGGAAACTGGCCAACATTTTTTCTGTCTCTCTTTTCCCACTGCCTATAAAAAGGAAGTCATCCAAATAGTGAATCACTGTTTTATAACCAGTTCTTTCTTGAAATATCCACTGCAAACATGTGCTGAATGCTTCGAATGTCACACATGCTATGGAGCAACCCATGGGCATGGCTTTGTCAAAATAGTACTGTCCCCCAATTTTGAATCCCAACAGGTCTCAGCCCTCTTTTCTAACTAGAAGTAATCTGAAGGCAGACTCTATGTCTGTCTTAGCCATCCATGCATCCACAGTTGCCCAGATAATCCGGACTGCGTCTTCCAAAGTGGAATAAGTCACTTTACTATGCTCCTTGCTGATAAAATCATTCACTGAATTGCCTTCCGGAAAGGATAGGTGATGAATCACATTGTATTCCCCTTCCTGTTTTTTGGGGACCAAACCCAATGGAGGAATCCTCATATTCTGCAGTGGGGGAGTATCATATGGTCCCTCTATTCTCCCTGCTGCCTTTTCCTTCTCTATTTTTTGTCTTAACATTTCTTCCCTCCCCCTCACTGAACCCAGATTGTTTTCCTCCCTGGCTTGCCTTGGGCCCTCACACTGCAAAGAAAAACCTGTGCAAAAAACCTTTTTAATCATCTCTGCTGTTTTTCTATCCGGGTATCTGTCTAACCATTCTCTCCATGCCTCTATCCTGATGGGGGTTCTAGCTTCTTTAAGCTGCTCCCTTACCTTCATTTCATTTTTCCTGCCAAAAACTCCCCCTCCGCTTGATGTCTGGCCTTGCTGATCAATGATTCTGACTCCCTCTACTTGCATGTCCCCTGCCCCTTCCCCCTCCATTCCATGTCTGTCCTTTATAACCCAGCACCTGTGAGAAAACTGTTGACCTGACCCTTGCCCCCAGATCCTTGGGCTCCTTACACCCATGTCATCCTGCACCTGCTCGCAGGGTGTAATCCCCCACATTTTGAGCATGAGTGCTGGAAACAGCATTGTGGCCAGGAACAAAAGGCCTTGTTGTAAGCCCAGCAACATCTCTGTGGTATGGAACCTTTTTTCTCAAACTCTCCCTCAGGTGTGGCCTGATTGGTTATGTAGTCTGTCCACAAATCTAGTTGTTTCATGTCTCATCTTACATCCCCATATGTTGCCATCCTCTGCTGAAAGAATTCATCATAGTATATCCACCCCACATACCCTTTTGCTTTTGCTGTTCTTATTATCAAGGAGTATATGATGAGTGGGATGCCCAACTCAGGCCTCCTCTCCAATACTATGGCTGAGAATGTGGCAAACCTAAAAACCACCCTTCCCAAGTCTTCCCCTTAGTAAATTTGTCCTCCTCTTTCTTGCCTAACAAAACTACCGCTACTGCCATTTCACTCTTTCCTATATTCTCTGTTTCCTCATATTTTGCTGCCAATTCCTGGCCTACTAAAGCGAAAATATCCACATACTCTCCCTTCCATATTTTTTTTTTTGTGGCTAACGGGACGTGTTCCCCAACTCTCATCCCAGGAGTTCCTATCTCCCTTATACCTTTGCCCTCTTTTTTTACTCCTTCTTTTTCATTCGGCACCTCCTTTTCTACCCTAATTTTGGTCAGTGCTGACTCCATCTGGCTCAAACCCCCTGCCCCAAGTGCCGAAATGATTTGGCTTATGTACTCTTTGATGCTATCACCAACAGAGCCAGGTGCATTACCTGTGGCCTTGTTTGCTCCTTGCCGCCTGCTGTCCTCCTGGTGCCTCAGTATGTTTCCCCTTGGTTGAAGGGTTGGTTGCCCTACTAGAGGCTGTGAGGGAACCACTGTGTGCTGAGGATCTGGTCTGGGCTCCACTGGGGGAACCACAACCTGGTCCTGGGGAGGTACTGATGGTACCAGGTCCACTGGTTGCAGAGGTACTGAGCTAGCCACCTTGGTAGGTCCCACTGTCAGTGGATGTACCCTGGTTGGGCTGTGTGGCTTCTCAGCCAGACATTTCCCTCTGCCCCCTTTACCCTTCACCACTTTCCTTTTCTCCTCAGATCTCCCTGGTTCCTCCCCTTCCACCAACTCCCACATTCTATTGGCTTTTTCTGCCAGCTACAATATAGCCTTGTAGGCATCCCCTTTTGAAGGCCTGCTCTTCCTGGGTGCCATGTTCCTTGCTTCTTGCAAACTGTGAAGACACTGAAGAAAAGAAAAGGAAATTCCATTATTAAAACTCTGCCCGGGGCAGTATCCCAAGTGGCCAGGCCCACTTCCCCCAGAGGCAGCCCCTGATGGTGACAAACGTGCCTTTTTGTTGCCCCCTTTATACTCCTGGCTTCCCTCAAACCATCCATGTTCCCCGTCATCCTTTCCTGGGTCTCCTTTCATTGCTCTCCCCCCTCTGTCATATGACGTTATGCTGTATGGCCGGGCCCTTCTTACCATTGTTCTGGCCTGTTCCTGAACATCATTGCCTCGTGGCTCCCCGGTGCTCCTTTTCCCGAAGTCCACCTGCTTTGCATCTCCTCCAAGAAAGCTCTATCCCTTTGCCCCCCCATGACCCTCCAGGCCTAAACATCTTTTCCTTGCATGCCCTCCTATGCTTCTAGCTGCTGGTCCCCCGGGCCTATCCCTTCACCCTCCCCTTCAGTTCCTTTTTCCATTGGGCTGCGCCATGTACCATCATCCCTTCAGGGCCCTGAAACACATTTTTTTTTATTCCCCCACCTGGCTTCTGCTGCGCCCCCCCACTGCATTCCCCTTGTAACCATGCCAGCTTTGGGTTGCCACCTCCAATGCACTTTTAATCTCCTTGTCTGCTGTTTTTGAGGCCTGCTGCAGAGTTGTCATCCCTTCTTTGTCTGGACTGCATGGTCCTTCGGGCGTGTGACGTCAGGTCCTGCTTATTTGCTATGGTAGTCCGAAAACTGCCAAGCCTCTGATTGCCTGCCTCTTCCCAGGCTTCCCTCCCTATTCTACTGCCTTACCATCTTACAGTGTACACCCCCCTCCCACACAGAGCCCCTTCATTGGCCCCCACTATTCCTTAATAGACTATCCTTGCATCGCGGCCTGCTCGCCGCGTGTGACGTCATGCCACGTGGCCCTCGTGTCGTCCCCATGCTATCCCTTTTTGCCAGGCCTTCCCCCTGCCAACTAACCTCCTCCTAGGTGCTTATCCCCCATGAGCAGCCCCCAAATCTCCAGACCGTTCAGGCCAACACTCAGTGCTGTAGCTTTTGTCCCCCTTCTTTGATCTCTCGCTAATCTTTTCATTTCTTTCTCTTTTTTTTATTTCCTGCGAGGCCCACTGCTGGCCACCACGCTATCTTCCCTTCCATGAAACCTCTCCAACCTGCCTTGCTAGACCCACCTCAGGCTACCACCACAGCCTACAGCGCAACCCTCTTCCACTGGCGATGTACACTTCACCACCATTCTCCAGTGTTTCACATCTGCTCTGCAACCACCTTGTTATTACTGTAACTCTGTAAAGAACCTGAAGCCCTCATGCATTTTTTGCATCTTCTTCTGCTAGGCCCACACTGGGCAACCACCACTGCCTTCAGCGCAAACCCCTTTTCCCAAATGGCAACGCACAATTCACCACCATTCTTCACCGCTTCATATCTGCTCTACCACAGCCTTGTTATCCTGTAACTCTACACATAATACCTGACCGCATGCGTTCTTGCCTCTTCCTCTGCGAGGCCAACTGGGCAAAATACCACTGCATTCACTGCAAATCCCCCCAATTAATGATGCACAATTCACCACCCCTCATCAGCACTGCATGTCTGCTCTACACAGCCATGTTATCACTGTAGTGTTGCAAATCAACTTTTTAAACAATGTATTTCTTTTCTCCTTTTTTTTGAATTACACAATCTTCTTACAACTGACTACCCACTTATTGCTTCTCTTTCAATATCTTTTTTTTTTAAACTCAAACTTCATCAACCCATTAGTTGTTTGTTTTCTTACCTCTTTTCTTGTTGCACAAACCTTTCTTAATTAATATGCCAACCTGATGTGCTGCAGTTTAGTATAGGATCAAAATCAAAACTCCAGCAAAAAGTGGCTGAAAACCCTCTGTGCTGTCCATTATGTACCTCCACTTGCCCCTCCCCTTCCTGTTGCATGGCCATTGTTCTATCCCCTGTCCCCTCCCCTTCCTTCCCCCCTCCCTTCTGAGCACAACCATCCTGACGGAAAGGTAAGGGGTGCACCAGGAAAACCTGGTCTGCCCTTTAAAGGCAAACTCCATTATCATTACTTTGAAGCAGCCTTCAGTCTTAAAGACTGGTGACATCAAGTCTTACAGAACTGCAGAGTGAAAGTGGAGCACTTTCAGTTACTGTTACTATTGCGTCTCTATTCTTTGATTTACAGTGCATGCTGGTTTACTGGTGTCTCTACATATACATCTTTATTCCTCCAGCAACATTCCACACTAGCTAAATAGGTAGCTGAAATGAATTTTGGACCTGAGTGAGAAGAGTTGAACCTCCTTTGTAATTAAAAAAAAAATCATGCCCTCCTACAATTCTTCTTGCCCCACTTCCCACATACCCTGATCTCATGTAAAAACTTGTCAACCGAAGATACAACCCTCCCAAGCTCAACACATCAACTAGCATCTATATCAACCCCCCATCCCCACCCCACACACTCTTCCCTGACACCAGAATTCAGTACATAAGCTCGAGGCAGAGCAGAGTGAGAGATGACTGAGTGATTTACTAATTGGTCTCCCCATGGAGCTGCTTGTGCCCATCTTCAGACTATGTGAGTTATATGAATGAATGCTGACATCGTCCTATAATAATATAATTTACCAGGAAGTTTTTTATGTGAGTTACAGAAATATTTTTACTGCATTTTTGAATAAACAAAAGTCATTTTTGAAGGCATATCTTATATGCCACAGTTTCTAACTTAAAGAGCAGATGTCGGTCCTTTTGAACTGCTTATCAGTTTAAATTACAGCAGCAAAAAAGAAAGATGCAATAAACAAAAATAAAATTCTCTTAACTGCACAGTGCTTATCTTGAAAGTGCCAACTTGAGTGTAATGAGAGTGCAAAAAGTGGAAAGCTCATTTCTGAAAATTTTACTATGTATAAGCTCAAGCTTGTTTTTCTCACCCAGACAGATGTGCAACTGATGTCATGGTAGCAGACTACTCGCTGTGGGAAAATGAACAATTATCCACTTATCAGTGGATTTTGCAGAGAGAATAGTTGCTGGCATTGCATTAGGACAAGCAGAATGTTTCTGAGATTTTCTTCCGAAACATGTGCTTTTTTTCTGCACCTTTTCAGATTGTCTTCTGTACATATAGAGGCAAGGAAGAGAGTTAAAAAGTATTTTATTATTGATGCAATATTTCCAAAAAATTGCAGTTCATGTAACAGAGCTCTCAGTGATTTAACCCTCTCCAATTTTTTCCTGTTAAGAAATAGCGAACACTGCAGAACTGCACATCCTAAAAACACTAATGATATAACAGACCAAAACTAAAGTGTCAGTTAACATATAGATTAAAATCTTACATTTAAATAATGATTCCAGTGTCTAAAAGTTGGCTGTCAATGGGAACAATGTTTGACAGTCATGAGACATGCACCTGCATTTCAAATTAACCGACGGTACATGCTCCAGCACACCAAAGAAATCAGTTCATAGACAAGCATGTATACAGCAGCACTGTTATCGGAAAACTTTAAATACATTGGGTAAATGGGAAAGTGCTTTGAGAAGCCTGATTATTAAATAATCTATCTGAACGATCTAATCAGAAAACCAAGTACATGTAAACTTAGTGTATGTTCATTGCACGCTGCCAGGGAAGTATGGTACCAATTGTAAAAACATGAACTTTTCTTCCAGTAGGCATGCCTGTATATAAACCTGAGTATGCCACCTATTGAAACCTGAACCAAACAAATAATTGTCCATTTTATAGCATACAGAAGATTAGACTTATTAATAAAAAAAAGTTTGAAAACAATTCTTTTTTCCTTACACAGTTGGAATATCTGTTGTGAAAAAAAAATAAATAAAAATCACATCGACTTCAACTTCAACACGGAAGTGTGTGTTTGTGAAGCAGTTTTGAAAAAGATCAATTGTTCACTGTTCCTTGCTTGTCAAGAGCCCCGTGCATATACAGAATCCATCAACCGAGTCATCATCAATTGAACACACATCTTTTCCAGCAGCCTCAGGCAGTGATTGAATGTTGGAGATCATCTTCACAACCAGTAACTACAGTAAGTAAATAAATCAGAAAAAATAATGACAGGACACAAAAAAAAGTATGAATACTGTTATTTAACATGGAAACACAATTGCTCAAATCATAGCGAGAATTGCATTCCTATCCCTTTAAGTCAAGTCAAAGTCAAAGCAGGCCCATTCACAAGGAGGTCCTGAGAGTATGAATCAGGAAAATATAATGTACAAGGCAAACAAGAGAACATGCAACTGTGGTACATAACACATAATATCATGATACATAATAACAGAGTGCAGAGACATTCATTTTATATACATACAATATGTAGAAATATTTAGAGAGCACATCTTGAGTTAGCAAGTTACCTGAGGATGACCCCAAGTGAATCAAGGCAAGTGTTAATTACAGATGCATGTTTCTTTCGGTTTGATACTGGCAACGACTTTAAAGAATTTGACAGAAACAAGGCTGGTGAGTTTAAGTACAGACTAGAGTCAGTGCCAAACTGTAGGGAGGGTGTAGGAGATAGCACATTTCCCAAAGGAAGTACAAGACCTAGGGATATCTAGGACGATGAGATCCAGTTTCCTGGGGGAGTATGCAGAGTGAGAAGTATGAACGAGGGAGGGTATGTAACTCAGGAGCTTATTCAGAAAGGTTTTAAGTGTCAATATACCCTCCCTCCAATCCCAGCCCCAGCGTAAACGTCTTTATTCCTGGTGGAAGTGGTACCCCACCATTTGCCAGCTCTGAAGTGTAAGCAACTCCTCCCTGGTGTCCAGTGGTTCCCCTGTCCTATAAATAAGAGGTGTACACCCTGCCTATAATTACAATGGGTGTTTAAGGAGCTGTGAAGAGGACTGTGCTGTTCGCCGTATGCACCCAAGGCTTCACCGATGTGGATACAGTGAGTGGGCGGTGCCCAGTGCTACAGGGAGGACCACTGGATGCCAGCGAGGGGTTGTTTGTTCTTCTGGGCTGGTAGTGGGTGGGGAGGACCAATACCATCAGGGATATAAACTTTTACATTGCAGCTGGGAATGGAAGGAGGGAGAGCACCACTATCACCAGGGAATTTATTTCAATGTATGAGGCTCAGAAAAGAAGACAGGGGGTCACCATCACCATAGAATTTATTTCAAAATACGGGGCTGGGATCAGAGGGATGGAGGGCACAACTACCACCAGGGAATTTATTTCAACATTTGGGACTGGGATCAGAGAGAGAGAGGGCTTCACTACCACCAGGGAATTTATTTCTACATTTAAGGCTATGATCAGAGGGAAAGAGGGCTTCACTACCACAAGGAAATTTATTTCAACATACAGGGATGCCAATTGGGGGGGACAACTAGCACCAGAGATATATTAATAAACAGAATGGGCAGGAGATTGGTGGAGGGAGAGATTAACCAGTGCCCGGGATAATATTTCTTACAGAACAGGCAGCTGATTGGTAGGGGGGAGGGACACTAGCACCAGAGATATGCACATGTCTGGAACTGGGCAGTCAGGGGGTGGCAGTGGGTTAACCTGCCTCACTGCCCATGCAAATGAGCCCATAATTAGCATGCAAATGGCCCCTTAGCACATTGCATGCCTAATGGGCTAATTTGCATTGGTCCATTCAAATAGTGCAAATAGTGCTCTGGTGGCGTACTTTGGAAGCCCAGCCAGGACAGCACTAAGTGGCTTAGTGCTGGTCTGACATGAGCCAATATACAGTTGAATAGTGCCAGTGCACTATTTGACTGAGGATAGCATCTTCGGGTACTCGGGAAAGTGCAAGGCACAGTGCAAATTTGTGTGCTCCACTTTGCGTGTATTGGAGTATCTGGCCTGTGAACTCTTAATGTGCCTTTAAACAGTGATTTGTGTGCTTAAATAGCCTGATTTTACTTTAAAAACCAGGCCTAGAGTTGGAAATTATACAACTGTACTTTATACTGGTTGCAGGAGCTCCAACTAGAGGACATACTATATTCCAATATTTAAGCATTTAATGCATACAGTATGTGATTAGTGTTCACTGAAATTCTCAGTGCCCCTGCATGTAACCTCATTGTGAATTCCTTGCATTGATTTCTGGATAGGAAGTGTTTAATACTGTTTAGGCGAATTATAAAGCACACAGTAGGCAATGTTTATTTTTCAAGCTGTACTTTGCCCCCGTTATATAATTGTTCCACTTCCTTTGTGACCCAGAAATATGTCAAATTGTAATAGTAAACCAAGTGCACACATCTTTTTTTATTAGTATTGAGAACTATGGGTTTCATTAATATAATGTTTTGTGGTATTTTGTTTAGAAAGTGGTCGGTTAAGTAGATGAGAAAAGGATTGTGCTGTTCACTGTATGGGGAGGAGTAAAATATTGGTGGAGTACAGAAGTACTTGATTTACAATTTGTTCTTTTACTAGCCTCTGTAATCATAACATAAAAACAAGCTTTGGGCTGCTAGTTATTTGCCTTGCTCCATTCACACTTCTACTGCACAATGGTGTATTTCCAAGCCAGATTCTTTTTTGGTAACTGCTATGATTACATAGCTTACCACCAAATGATGGAACCCTGATGACTTGCTAGTGCCAACCTACTGCTGAAGTATCTTCCAAGATGCTGGCGGTAGAGAAAGAACAGTGAAGAGTGCTTTGAGGTTGACTGTGGTGATGTTTCAGGCAACCATCATTCCATGAAGAGGTAGGCAGTTTTTCTCTCATTAAGGTCTACCACCTCCCTGTCATCTGCCAGTTGCCACTTACAATGCTGTCAAATTTAGAGGGGTAAATCTGAAAATGTATGTTTTTTTGCACCTTTTATTTATTTGCTATTGTTCGCTGATGCCAAGGGTAGGCTCCCAGTGCTTGATTTCAATTGAGAGGGAAGTTAGGTGGAATTGAAGAGGAACTGTAAGTGTTGGACTTTTATGTTGTAGGGGAGTAGCTTGTTGGCTAGGAAAGTGGCACCCCAAAGATGGGTGGTTGTTTTTATCTGGGAGATCCATAATGTAAGAGAAAAAACAAATAAAAAACTATATGTCAGTTTTCTTAGTGTCAGATTTGCAAAGAATATGTTGTTAATTCTGAGATATGCTTCATAACATTACAAATCTCATTCTATTATGCAGCAGATTAGCCCATATTATTATTGTTTGATGCAGTTTATGCTTGGAACATTATTTAAAACACAAAGTAATGAAAAGCTATGACATTGTTTGAGAAGTGAATAACAAAAACACCTTTAGAAAGATAAGTATTTTTTTATGACTTATTGCTTGTAGGTTGGGATGTAGCTCTTTATGGAAAAAAGCAAAACAGTAACAATTGAAGCAAGTTCTGGGCAGAGCCGATAGGGCTGCAGCTGAGGAATTTGGAGTAAAAATATTGAAAATTACCAAAGTTAAGAGCATGTGTTTGCAAAATTCACATAGGCTCATAACTTTATTGTTTTTAATATTTTTACATCAATTTTCAACATAACCTTCTTTTGACCCCACCTCATGAACAAGGGAAGAGAGCATTTTCAGTTCCTGCCTGAAAGGTGATTTCACATAGGGACTGCAAAACCAACTTTCAGGATGTAAAAAAACATTTTGGTCTGGGTTTGAAATATGACATCAGTCACGTTCATGAGGTGCTGTACGAATATGGCTATGTTGTAAATTTGGGGTTAAAATATTGATAATTACAATAGTTATGAGCCTGCATTCGCAACATTAAATGTAAACTCAAAACATTTTTTAGTATTTGTAAACCAAGTTTTCAACATGACCCCATCTCATGAACAAGGGCACAGAAAATGTTTAACTCCTGCCTGAACAATTATTTCACACAGGAACTGAGAATCACCTTTCAGGACAGATTTGTCTAATATCAGTGCAATTGTTCATGAGGTAGGGTAAAAAAAAGGCATTTTGAAAATTTGTACCAAAATAATGCAAAAATCCCCAAGTTATGCCACTAAGTTTAAAACCCCATTGAAATACATTAAACCCCAAACCTGTTTCTTCAGTTTGTGGTCCAGCTTTAAAGAGTGAAGACATGACTGTGATCCAGAGTGGATTATGGCGTTGGACCCCCGATGAGTAAGTAAGGGCTTGGTGGGTGGGGGTGCTGAGTGGGAGGGTCATGTGGGGTTTCAGGAACAGCCACAAAAGACATTGATGGACAGTTTTCTTTTTACAGATAAAAAACAATTACAACCAAGGATCCCAACACTGGGGGACTAGGCACCCCCAGTGTCACGGTTATGTTTCTGGCGAAGGGGTGCTGAGAGGGAGGGTCATTTAGGGGGAAGAAAAAGTACATTTATTTATTTATTTAAACTGTGGTAACCAGGTCAGGCACACTGAGACAGCCATGGTGTCGAGTCTGGGAGGTTGGCTGCCAGCCTGAGGAGATCAATGGACATGTACATAAAAGCCTATAATGAAAGAAACAGCTTTGGATATGAGAAACCTTCATTACAAACTAAATGCTGCAAGTGGAATATTCTGATTGACTGACATACTCTAAAGGGGTTTGCTAACTGCTGAAAACATCATGTACAATGAAATAATTAGTATTCTAGTTATAAAAGCAAATAAAAAAGTTTAGTTTAATAATAGTGTAACTCCTAGGTGGTCCTACCCTATGGGCTACTATCCCTGCCTGCGTGACTATGCACAGATTGAGGGGCCTGAATTCTTTGAACGGGTGCCTCAACTCGGAGAAATGGTATTGGGGTAGCAGAGCTGCTATGGTATAGCTCTCCGGGATACTAAAAACATCCACCAACACTTCTTGTGGCCTGAACAATAAAGCAATAGAACAGTTACATTCACTGAACAACAGTATTAGTAAGCTCACACCCTTTGCACTTACCACCAGGGCTGGATCTTCTGCAACTGCCCTGAAGTCCCCCTGAGAAATAAGATCAGTGATGCAACAATATAATAGTAATACGGTAACCCAACCAATAAGATGCACACTAGCCAGGTTAAACGTGAAAACCAACAATCTGGTTTATTTAGGGGAAGTGAACAAGGGTGGGATGTGAATCTAGCAAATGATTGCCACTTCTGACTTAATTCAGGTTAGTTCAGCATACACTGTAAGTCCCCTCTGATCAGTCCCACAACCGTGGTTACCCAGTGTGTTAAGCAGGCTAGCCTGAAGCATTGCCTGGGATTGACCGGTGTTGCAGCTGCCTTTGGGGCCCTTAGGAAGAAAAACAGTTATTATGCACACAACCCAAATACTTGTAATCCTGAGCAGGATGGCTCAGTCCTTTACAGCAAACCCAGAACAAAATAATCAGTTGATACACAGTGATTGCAGCTGTTGTTTCAGGGAGCTACTCTGGAGTTACTCATGCTACCCGAACCCGGATGCTGGACTGGTGAGGTGATGACCTCGTGGTGTGGATCTGGACAGCCAGGGGAAGCAGAGCCTACACAACTCGCCTCCTGGTGATCACTACCTGTTTGATGGTGTTAAGCAGGGGGCCGAATTCCCGACCAGGTCTTTCACCATGATGGTCTCTGAACCAAGTATAGTTGCATAGGCCAAGATGGCAGGGCCCAGGCAGGAAAAATAGTTCAGAAAAAGTCTGTGATCAATTGCTGGAGCTGCCTCCAGCTGGCATGACAGATTTTGTTGTGGGGAACCAAATCGCGATCCACAAAACACATTTCACACATTTAAATCAAAAACTTCACTGAGTAACAGTTCAGATAAAGTCTGATTGCAAATCACAGAGTCTCTGAGCAAACCTTTCAATCCAATGCTATTTTCTTTCATTCAGGCAGGCCCATTGCTTCTGGAGCAAGTCTTTGGTCTCACTTGCAAAAAGCAGTAAGACACCTTTCGCTCTTCTGACGCAGGTCTCAACCAGCAATTGGAAAATTCTGACTCTCACACAAGGTGATATCTTAGGCTGGAGAGTCTGACAGGCAGGCCAGCAGAGCCTTCCCACCGATTCTCCTATGCTCCTCCTAGGAGCAGCTGCTCGATGGCTAGGGCTGTTCACTCTTCAACCTCCAACTTTTGACTGACTCTGCTGCAGACAGTTCTGGGTATTTCCCCTCAGATCAAACGGGTTTGGTTGGCAGAGGGAACTGTCTGTCACAGCAAGGGCTCCCCCTCCAGGTTCATTTAGGCACCAAACCCTCAAAACTACAAATACTATAGAATTTCCTTCCCACAAGACCTCTGGGGACAGTTTCCATTTTAGGTCCCCTGAGGTTCGTTTGGTCTACACTGGAAGTCCAGAATCAAAATTGTGGCTCCTATTCAAAAGCACACGTTGCAATTTAAAGCAGGTTAGACAAACTCCTTTATCATTATTTTCATAACAGATATTCCTTATCAAAGCTCCCTCTGCACAAGTAGCATCTGCAGAATGGAGTACAATAATGGTCTGTCTGGCTGGTCATGAGCCTTAAATCACTTGGACCCAACCCAGACTAATTTTCTTACACAGGCTAAAGGTTTCTTTAAAGAAACAGGCACAGATGCTTACTAAATCACTCTCATGCAGACAAATAGAACTACTGCAGACAAGACACCATCCTGATAGTGGGCGTTTTAGGAGCCCAGGAAGACATCTTAGTAAACCTCAATTTGAAGGGGGTTACAATAGCAGAATACCTTTGTTAACCTAGGGGCATAAGATACTTAGCTTTGCCTGATGCCCCACTCCCCAACTGAGCTAACTTAACAGAATGTAACCCACCTCAAGAAGTGTTACAGGTTTACATTTAACCAAGTTCTATCTTTTAACAGAAAATGGTTGCTGTCCTCCTACCTTAGCTGCAGAAAAAAAAGCAGCAAAGTTTTGGGTCATACTTTTCAATAACATTAACACATATTTACATCCCTAGCTAAAATTAAATGATGGCCTAGTGGTCTGAATCAGTTTATATAACTCATGGTGATTTGTGCATCAATGAATCTTATTGGCTGACATGAATGGGGAATCGCAACAGCTTATTAAATGCAGTCAATAAAATGAAAAACAAATTGTACAATTTATCTGCTGAAAGGCTTTGATGTAATTCGCTTAATGAGGAGGAGTAAATTTTAGTGTGGGCTAACTACTTGGCTGGCAACAGTGATAAAACACAAGAAGACTATTTTTTTCAGACTGTGACAAATTGAGGCAGCTGACCACAGTGCAGTAAGAGTAGATTTTCTTTCTGCATCGTAAATGTACTTGCCTGTGTAGGACTTCCTGATGATAATTCCCTAATGAGAAAACAGTCATTAGAGCAGTCCACTGAGATTATAAAGCTATTGATTTCAATGTGCCTTGGCACTTTTGAACATTATTACACTTTATTGTGGAAGACTATCAAGAATACGTAGAGCTCAGTACACATGAATGTGGATAATACCCTCCAGACTGTGCAAAGCTTAATGTGTGACAGAAAATCATAATATATGCTGTTTCAGGTAATAAGATGGAAACAGCAGGCTATAGTGGAAAGTACCTGAAGCTCCACAGTGCAATGATATGCTGCTATCAAACAGAAGGGCTTTGCTGTGTTTCTACCTGTCAACATCAGGGTGAAGTTGGTTAAAAACAGTTACTTACGTAGCATGAGATTCAGCTCTACTTCAAAACAAGGCAAAGAAATAAAACAACCCTTCACTGCATAACGTGTATGGACATAAAATATTTTTTAATATTTGTGTGCCATTCATGAGACAGCATCACATGTATTGCACGTATTACTATACTACTAATGGGAATGAATAACTGATAATGTTTTTAATTCTTTTTTTGTATTGTTAATTAGTTGGCTAACATCATTTGGAGCACTCAGCAGAAGTCTAAAATACATCAGTCCTCACCCAAAACTTTATTATAAGTGAGTACGAATGACAGCTGGGAAAAATTAAAATTTTGAAAAACAGTCTTTCCTTAAACCTTTTGCCCTCCCCCACTTGTCCGTATCAGTCTCTTAGCCACCTCCAACCCTCACTACCCTTCCATTGACAGTACCTCCAAAGGCTTCATCAGAGGTTGTCCCATGTCCCAGAAGAAGCATGTCTTGCAGGTGACACAGGTTAAGAAGTGAGCCTTGGTGCCTGTGTGAGGATGCAGATAAGTCAGAAAGCACCAGATGGCAGTGATTCTTTAATTAGGGAGGGTTGGTGCTATACCCGCACCACTAGTGACCCCCTTTGGGAGACCACAGGGGTACAACTCTGTCCATAAGGATGCTGCATGTGTGCATGGGCATAGCGTGGCTCCATGCAGTACAAATGGGAAGAAAATATATGGGAGAAAACCAGGGTAAAGTACCAGATCAAGGTGACTTGGCAAACAATAATTCATGTTTTTCTGAAGGTCAGTCATGATTGATCATTGTCAGTTATCCAATGTCACCACATGATCCTCAAGGGTGATCACAATATGATATAATTATCTAGATCATGACAAATATTAAAAACATAACTTTACAATCACCAACTGATGATTAGTGATGATTTCCACAAGTGTAAATTGGCATGATTATTTTTGATTAGACAAAAATGATCAGATGATAATCAGTGATGAAGATATAAGTTTCATTATGTGAGTCTGCAAGTCACATAAGGAATACAAAACAAAGTATATTAGTGTGATGAATATAAAAACAAGAATGTGCCCATTATCTGCAAAAAAATATATAAAATTAATTATGCAATGTCAGTTTTAAACCTATTTAAGAGGAGTAAATGCTAAGCATGGTATGATCTGTACATTTGCATAACTAATTTGTATCATTTCAATGCACTGTTTAATATCCAAAATAATGGTAATTTCTATTTTTTAAAATAATTCTGATCTGACTATATTTGTGTGTAGACTGTAAGGAACATTTTTGAGTACAGGCCGAGTGCTTGCAAAAACTCAACAAAACCATAAAGGGAAACTTTTTTTTGCAATTAGTCAGGGGGGTTGGGAAACAGGAAGTAGACACTGCTCAGCTTCTGACACACTAGTTATGCCACTAAGTTCAAAACCTTGATGAAATACAGTGAACAGCGTACCTGTTTCTTCAGTTCATGGTCTGGCTTTGAAGAGTGAAGATGTGTCTGTGGTCCAGAGAGGATTATGGCAGTGGAACCTTGATGGGTAAGTAAGGGCTTCAGGGGAGTGCGGGGTGGTGGGTGCTGAGTGGGATGGTCGGGTGGAGTGGTCAGGACTGGTCACAAAAGACATAGATGGAAGGTTTTCTTTTTAAAGGTAAAAACAAAATCAGGACCAAGGATCCTGACACTTGGGGAATGGGCACCCCCAGTGTCACTTTTATGTTTTGGGGGCTGCTGAGAAGGATGGTCACATGGAGGAGGAAAACATATATTTATTTATTTGAACTGTGGTAACCGGGTAAGGCACACTGAGCCAGGGCTCATTTCCAGGTGTGGTTATGGTGGAACACGATCATGACACTGGGGGATTGTGTCCCCCAGTGTCCTTGTTATGTTTCTGGGGGTGGTGTGGGGTGGTTGATCCTGAGAGGGAGGGTCGGGTGTGGGGTGCATATATATATATATATATATATATATATATATATATATTTATAGTACAGAATACTGTTGTTATTCTCAGTGCTCCCATTGCTTTTGTTTAACTGTTGCATTTCACCATCAAGAAATAGAAACTCCTAAATGACATTTGGGATAGACTAATCAACTCAGCCAGATCTGCTCAATTGGACTATCCCAATGCTTTTCTTTTACTCACTGGAGACTTTAATGCCAGAATAGGCTCATTTGATGGACTATGTGACAACTCAGTTTTGGGTTATATGTTCCCAAATACAGACAGAGCCAAAAGAGTTACATCTGGCTTGAGATATAATTATAATGGTCACAAATTAATAACATTTATAAATGAAAACTTGATCTACCCTTTAAATGGTAGAACCCAGGGTGACATTACTAGTTCTCCCTCTTACTTATCTAATAACAGCTCCTGGATAAGTGATCTAGTTCTCTGGCAAAACCCTCCAAACTTTTGGGAGGACCTTGCTGTTGTGAACAGAGTTGAAAGTGGTTGTTTCCCAATTATTTTGCGTAAAACAGTTAAAGTAGAGCAAGTGATTTGTCCAAGGCCCACTCCTATTACAATTAGATATTCAAGAAAATCGGAGTGGCCATGGACGTTGGAAGAAGGTATGATAACTTCATAACTTTATTTCTCTTTTCATAAATTTTTTGGATTGCACCATTTCTGATCCCCACCATATTTATGGAAATCTAAAACTTTTTTTAACACACTCGAGGCCAAATTATATAAATTTATAACTTTTAACTCAAAATCTTCAACTGTACCTTGATGGTTCGTCAATGATTGTAAAATACAGAAAAGACTCCTGTGGAAAACATCTAGAAGAGCCACAACAATAGCAGACTGGACTAGTGCAACTGAACTTAAGGCAACAAAGAAACAATACAGGGTTTTAATGAAGCAAAAACAGAAACTTTTCAGTGAACAGCAATGGGGCAGAATGCATGTAGCTGTAGAAAACAATGATACTAAGACATTCTGGCTCCTAGTTGCCAAAGGGTGTAAGGGTTGGACTAATGATTTGGTTCATTATGTTTAACCTAAAAGATGGGTAGAGTTCTATGGCAACGTGCTGTATGATCCAAGTCTGGAAAGTGTCTGGAATAGTATGGATAAGAGCGATACTGTATAAAAACTCAACATGTTCTTTTTTCAAAACAAGAAATTGTCAAAGCAATACTGAGTCTTAAACACAATAAAGCCTCAGGCATGCTAAAATCCTGGGGGAAGTCTTTTTATGTTTAGCCAAAGACTGGGCAGACTTCTTCATTCCCTTTTTTAATGAATTTTTCTGGAATAATTATATACCAGATTCATGAGTTGGAGCAATCATTGTACCAATTCACAAAAAAGGGCTCAAAAGAGGATCCTGCAATGTATTGCCCCTAAGCCTTTTGGATATCTTAGGCAACATTTTTGCAAAAATTCTATTTGCAAGACTCAAGGAGGAAATAAAACTACTGGGAGGCCTTGCTCCAGCCCAAGCTGGTTTCCGTGAACACTTTTTGACTTTAGATAAGTGTTTCATACTCTCCCACCTAATTGAAAAATATGTTGTAGTTAGGAAACAAAAATCATATGTGGTCTTTGTGGACTACAGTTCTGCATTTGACACAATAAATAGGTCAATTTTATCGGATATAATGTTAAATCATTGTATTTCTCCAGCCCTTGTTAACAATATTAAGAATCTTTATTCAAATATGTGGGCCCAGATCTGAACTGGAAATGTTTCATCAAGTAAATTAATTACCAACAAAGGTGTAAGACAGGGATGCATATTGGCACCCATGATATTTTCCATTTACTTGGATAATTTATTAATTGAATTACAGACTTCTTAATTGGAATCTCCTAAAATGTTCTCAAATATCTGCTCCTCTCTTGCTTATGCCAATGATCTGTTACTATGCTCTCTCACCATTTCAGGCCTTCAAAAAAAATAGACTTATTAGCAACTGTTTCTGAGTCTTTATCTCTGAAAATAATCTTAAGTAAGACAAAAGTAATTGTCTTAGGTGCTAGAAATACCAGGTATCAGTGGAAACTGCATGGTGATCTTTTGGAGATAGTTCCTACTTATATGTATCTGGGCATTTATTACTCATACAATGGGTCTTGGAGCTGACATTGTGATCACACACTTACCAAAACTAACAGAACCATTGGGGCTTTGGCAAAATTTAACCTTGCTTATGGAGGGTATTCCCTTAGACCTCTCCTATATGCTTTGCATTCAAGTTTAATGCCCAGTCCCTTTATGGGACAGAACTTTGGGGCTTCACCCCATTGATCATTTAGAAAAACCTGCCACTAAACTACTGTGGAACATGATGGGTTGCCAAAAATCAACCCCTGTCTCTTTTTGTAAGGGAAGGATTGGACATTCCTAAATTGCAAGCTCTTGCTGACTCTAAGATAATTAATAACTGGACACAAGTGTTAAGACTGCCTGATGAAAGATGGGTGAAAATGTGCCTATCAGAGAAAGAGGTTTGGGTGACAAGAAGCTCACAACAATCAACCTAGCTAAAACATTTGTACAGACTCCTGCAAAAATATTCACTTTTTCTTGCATCATATAGACAACAAAATGTGATCATTAGTGAACAATATAGACCTTATGTGAAGAAAAAAATATTGCAGTATTAAAGAGACTTGGACATGGCTTGCATTGCTGCATCTAATTACTCTAAATGGTATACAAATAGTGTTAACTCACATGCCTAGAGATTTTGTCTTGATGTTCTGGAAGATACGAATATCTGTAAGACGTACACAAGATTTAGGTTAGAATTGTTTGAATCAAATGTAAAAAAAAACACCCTATATAAGAAATCTAGGGATCCTAAAGATATCTTTTTCTGTTGTGAACAGAGAGAAAGAGAAGATCTGGCTCATGAGTTCTTGAGGTGTACTTGGTATACTAAAATCAGGAACAAGTGGCTTTTGCCAATGATAACTGGTATTTCTACGATTTGTGAATCAGAGCTAATTCAGGTGTTCCTCTCCACTGAGGATCCCCTCATGATACATACTGTGGAGAAATTTGTTTACCTAACTAGAAAAAATAAGGAGAAAGAAAGTAGCCATCCCCTAGGGTTCTATTCTGCACTGGTCTGTGGCACTTTAGTATCTAATGCGATGTCATACTATTACTGATTCAGATTTGCACAAATATTGTATGTAAATTTTTGTCCTTGCTGTCCATACAGTTTTGTTGTTATTTTTATGTATGTGTGTACTTTGTGATAATCATTTTTAAAGATTGAACAAATAAAATAAATGAATGAATATATATAATAAAAAAAAACTAGTCTCTGCATTCCATTTTATTCAGCATAGTCCATGTTTTATGCGATTTTAACATTAGCGGGATCAGGACATTCAAATGAATACTGGTTGGGTTATACTGCTAGGCGCAGGAATGACAGGAGAGCCTGCATTTTCCAGGCGAGCAGTGTTTCATCGTTAAACATAAAAATACTGATATATATATAGATTCTTAAAATAAACTTCAGCCAGATTATTTTCAAGTGTCTAACTTCAGGATGTAGACAGACGGAATGTGTGTGATGGTGTCAGCCTCTGCACTCGAGCTGCAGCTAATGATGTAAGACCACCTTCTGCATGGACTGAAACAAAAGCAAACAGATCAATAAATATTTATGCTGTGCTTGGCAGGTGATGGGAGGAAAAGTAGTGCCCAAAGACAGTGGAGTTATTCAGATACTGCTACCTCAGAGGGGACTGTGGTGCAACTCCCAACATGTTTGGTCGATAGGAATGTACTGAGTCCCTTTTTTGACAGCAAGAGGTCTGCAGGATTCCATCCACTGCAACCCTAAAAACTTGGTCTCCATGTAGTTTGTACAGTGTCTTGGACACCAATGAATGGATCACGCTCAACTTTTTAAGGCTTATAGATTAAATGTCTGGCTCTAGCCACATCTTTACAAATTCATAATCTTTAATATTGATAGACCCATATTTATCTAAGATATATGTGCATGTGCAATGAATAGACACTTATGCACACTGAACAATATTTTATGGTGGTGCATGAACAAAAGATAACCCTTTTCATGCCAGAGACTTTGGGAGTCAGATTTGCTATAACATTATTAACATTATAGAGTTTAATTTTTGTTTTGTTTAATTTTTGTTAATCAGGAGAGAACATTTAGGCTGGGATATGATGCAAACTGACGGATTAAAGTGGATGAAGCTGTTAGCATTTTTGTGACTAGGCCACTGGGGGAATTCCACTGATCTTGCCAGTAGGGGGAGATGTTGGCTGTCAGGTTGGCAAGATGGCTGAGCCAGGAGGAGGAGGAAGCTCTAGCAACTAGGAGGTGAATGAGTGCTATTGTTTTTTCCCACTCAAATAATATACCAGAAAGTTTGGCTTTATCTACTAAGATGACTACTATAGAAGATCAAGCTACTTGTGCTATGCCTGCATCAGACATTCTACAGAACCAAGACACTGTAGCTCTGACTCCGGTAATTCTCACACCTAATCAGGTGAAGACTTCCATAGCACCAAGCAGTTCACATAATTTGGAGGACACATTAGTGGTTAGACTTTTTCACAAGAAAGATGCTTACATTTATTGCAGCTCTTAGCAGAAGAGGAAACCACTCTTCAGGCTGTCACTGGAGTAAAATTGAAAGAATTTCCACATTCTGCCATGGAACTCTGTCAAACTATGCTGCCTGATATCCCTGTCTCGGCATCAGCTGAGGTGCTAGAAAGTAAAGTCCCATCTATAATTAAATCCTGCTCTGTGGTGGGAGTGTCCTGGTCTCCAGAAAATACTCTTTTAGAAGTGGGCAGGACCTAATCTAAGAACGGAGCAACTTGGGAGGTTGGCACAGCTCCTAGAGCAATGGACATACAGTGGCTAGCACAAGGTAACAGTTTCAATTTTTAATTTACTAATACTGTGCATTCCATGAATTCAAACTTTGCTCAAACAAAATCTGCCAGTAAGCCATCCTTGAAAAACACTCTGGTTACCATGACGATGATGCTGGCCAATGGGAAAAGATAATTTTATAGTAACGAAAACCCAGCAAAAGCTGTCATTTCAATTTTTAGTCACTCACAGTCTATACTCTCTAGTAACACTGAGGATTTTCAGCAGGACAAGGACTGGATACAGCCCTCCACCATATCTGACCAAGTAAAATGTAATATGAAGGGATCAAGTGACACTTCCAGTGCTCAAACTGAACAATTGCCTTCTGAACCTCCTATGCTTGGTATTCATGCCTCTGCTCCACATAACTTATAAAGTGTTGCACAATCATCCACCTCTTGGTCTACCTTGGTAGAGGTGGCACAAGGAATGTCTGCTGTACAGCATAATCTTACCACTAGTTCAGTCATTCAGCTCTGCCTCCCCCCAGCTACATCATTAAACAACAGGGATTCAGCTTCCTCACATTTAGAAAAATGGTTTACTCCACAAAAACAGAAGTATAGCAATGCTACCAGATGAACTTTTAAGTTGTCTGATTTGTTTGCCAATTTGAGGGAACCATCTGAGCACTGGATTGCTGTCAGCTTAAAATATTAAGGCAGTCTGGAGGATCAAACACACCTGGGGTGTATGTTGCTCACAGGCTGTTAAGGGAATCATTGCAGTTTTTGGTGATTCACATTTTTGCTCTAATTTATATGTCAGCGGATATTTCAATTTGATATCAGTTTTAAAACACTGTAGATCCTAGAAAGGTTTTGGTCTAAGTATAACATTCTCAAATCATCTCCTGTATGGTTCCCCTTCATCATCATCCCCCTGACAAAGCCAACAGTTAAAACCATAACCATCTTATTTAAAAATGAAAGTTTTCACATCTCTGATATTCTTTACTGGGTAAAACAGTGGGCAGATGTGACTGATTATCCTTTACCTATTTTAGAGTCAGAAGACATCTGGACTGGAGTATGTAAAATAAAAGTGATATTGCAAAGTAATGAACAAGGCCCACAGCACCTCCCCAGCAGTTTCTGCATTGGACATGGCAAGGGTTTTTGCTTCTATGCAGAATAACCCCAGACATGCCACAGATGTGGGACCCTTTCCTACCTCAGCAACACCTGTAATACCTTAGTCTGTGAGCTTTGTTTGGGAACAGGATAGTCCAGCCACTTTTGCCCTAATCCTGTATGATGCAATCTCTGTGATCATTTAAGACATTCCTATAAAAAGTGTCTCTGGGCAGTTCATAACAAGGGATTGTAGTAAGAGCAGGATAAAATGGTACAAGAAGCACAACAAAAGAAATTTCAAGAGGAACAGTCCTGGACCATGGATATGGCACCTCCTGTCATACCTGAAGTATCTAATACTGAATCTATAGAAACAGAGCTGCCTGTTGCACCTGGACCTATTGAGTATGACACAGGAATTGACACTGGGGCTTCTTTGAGTGCAGTCTCAGATACAGAAATTGTAGCCCTCACAGGTAAATTCTACAAACTGATGCACAAGAAAACATGCCAGCATGAACTTTCCGATATCTAGCACCAAACTAATATGACCCCTCTTTCACTTCTGAAAGACTACTTTAAAGTGGTTGGAGGAAGACAGTGGAGAACAAGGGCTCAACCAAAACCCAAGATCTTAAAGAAAGACAGTATGGTGACCTGTAACAATTATACTGTTTTGAAAGGGGATTCAGAAGAGGAGGATGGTGACTCTGAAACATCCTCTATCATTTCATCACAGAGACCTTTCAGACACTAATGGGGACACTGCCGATATTAAAATGGCACATAAATGAACTAGAAGAAAAAAGAACTGATGACTATTGTTTTCTTGAGCAATGTTATGGTTTTCTTTTCCCTTACTTTAAATTGCTCAGGGGTTTTTACATCATTTAGAAATGTTAACAGTATCAAGAATTATAAGAGGAAGCTCACTACTTTCTCTTCCCCATGCTCTTCAGGAGCACAGATTATTCTTTTACGGGATACTAGATTGAACACTACTAATGATACATATATAAAGACCATAAAGCCCGGTCCTGGGGACCATCAGTGTTGTCTATGGGTGATGACCCTTGTTCAGAAGTGGATATTTTGTCTCACTCCATCAACATACAGAATTTGAAAATTATGGATGTAGAACCAGGGAGGTTATTTTTATTATATATAATAATACAGGAGATGACCATGATGATTGAGGTTGCATATGCACCTCAAACCAAAGCTGCACATGTAGAGTTATGTAAGTCACTAAACCCTATTTACAGACAGCAAAAATTATTATTTGAGGTGGAGACATTAACTGTCCTTGGTATGTTTGTGATAAAATTGGGAAGACTAATAAGTTATATAATGACACAAATTATTTACAGCAAATGATTTCCACAGCAGGTCTCAGGGATGCATACAGACAAATAAAGCCACAAGGGGGTCATACTTATCATAGAGATATGTTTTCTTCCCTTATTGACTTTGCATTTGTTTCTAACAGATATATGCTGCTAGAAGCATCTACTGTTGCATCTGCCCTTTCAGACCATTTTGAAGTCCCTGTTAAATTAGGATTCAGAATTACACAAGTGACATGGAAAAGCTATTGGAAGCTGAATGCTTCTCTTTTTGATGATTCTAAGAATAGATGAAATTATGAATAATTTCTTAAGGCTAGGGGAACAGTAGCCGGTTGTTTTGAGACCCTAGCAGATTGGTGGGCAGCTACAAAAACAGAATAAAAAAAAATGTCCAAGCTTTTGGGGCACAGAAGGGTAAACTGGATTATTTCAAATACTTACAATTAGATGCACATACATTTTGTAGAGTAATTAGCCTTCAAAATTTTGAGAGAAAATCTGATAAAGAACAAATAGATAATTTAAGTGCAGAAATGAAACTCTATTTATATGACAGGAAAAAACAATTAAAGACTAGAGATGCATGGATAACCGATGTGGTGATCTGATCCAATTGGATTTTCCACTTTTTCATGGTATCCGCCCCGATCGGGTAATGCCTATTTAAAGAGCCGGTTCAGGTAAGTGATATGAAGAGGCTAGGGTGGAGTACCCTGCTCTGTATTGCTTTCCACTAAAATGACTCAAAAAAGCCTAGTCTGGCAGTATTTCTATCTTGCTGCTGACACGGATTCAAAAGCAAAATGTATTCTGTGTACTGCACCTATTTTAATAAGTCAGGAATCATCTGTTAAAAGTTACAGGACATCAAGTCTTTTAAATCATTTGAAAAATAAACATAAAGCACAGCATGCAGAGCTGTTAGCCCAGAAAGCAAAGCTTGCACAGCTTTCAAAAGACGAGTTCCATGAGCCACCAGCAAAAAGAATTAAGAAAGAGCAGCCCACACTTGAATCTTGCTTAGCCAGAGTCCTTCCATTTCCCACTGAGCATGCAAGGGCTAAAAATATCACAGAAAGCGTAGCAGAGATGATGGCTTTGGATGAGCAGCCCTATGCCATTGTTGATAACGTGGAGTTTAAAAGGCTCCTTTCAGTGATAGAGCCAAGGTATGTGACACCTTTGAGGAGGTATTTCTCAGACAATGTTGTTATCCCTGCCATGTATGAAAAGCTTTGGCTGAAGCTAATCAGTGAACTACAATCTGTTCAAGCAATTAGTTTTACCACTGATACGTTGACTGCAGAGCATTCCATTGAATCATACCTTTTAATCACTTGGCATTGGATAGATGAAAATTACAAGCGTAGAGGTGCTATGTTGGAGCTTAAACATTTAACAGAAAGGCACACAGGTGAAAATGTATGCAGAGAGTTTGTGCAAGTTTTTTGATAATTGGGGTCTGCAAGCCAGTCAAAGGCACATAGTCATTAGGGTTAACAGCCCTAACATAACAAAGGCAATGAAGTTAAGTGGTGTTCCAAGGGAGGGGTGCTTAGCATATACTCTGCAGCTGATCGTCCATGATGCCATTATGAGAACAAAGTCCTGTGAAGACTTGCTGTCTGTTGGGACAGTGATAGTGGGACATTTTAATCACTCCAGTAGTGCAACAGAAAAGCTAACAGCTTCACAGAAAAGCCTTCAAGTGCCTGTACACAGATTAATTCAAGATGTTCCTACCAGGTGGAATAGCAGTTACTACATGTTAGAAAGACTGCTACAGCAGAGGCGAGTCCTCACCATATACGCTTCTGAAACTGAGGACCAAACCCTGAGCTCTACACAATGGGCACTAGCTGAAAGTATATGCTGCATATTAAAGCCCTTCGAGCATGAGACTAGAAGGCTCAGTCTGCAGTCAGCTTGCCTGTCAGACATACTCCCCACTGCCACTGTTCTTTATCATGCAATTGAGAACATAAAGATACCTGGTTTACTATCAATGCACAAAGCGCTGTTGGTGGCTATGGACACTCAATTTAAGCATTATGAAGCATCAAAAGAACTGGTAGCTGCTTCATTTCTTGACCCCCATTATAAATTGCATTTTTTTAGAACTGACAGATGCAAATCATTTGCCCATGCTGTTGTCAAAGAACTAGTTGATGAAGTTGATAATTTCAAGCCCAGAGCAATGAAGGATATACTGCCAGAAACCACACTGGAACTTGAGTGTGAGGTTGAGGACCCATGGGACACATTTACACAGTGTAATGCCTTCTCCCTCCACAGCTCTTGAAAATGCAGAGGTCACATCATGAAATACTGAGATTGAAATATACCTTTCTGAGCATTTACTCCCCAAAAAAACAACACCTGATGCCATACATATTTATGAATTGTACATGATGCCATACATTACTGGGAAATTCACCATCTCCACTTCCCGATGCTTTCCAGACTTGCAAAATGCTACCTGTCAGCTCCACCTAGTAGCGTTCCCAGTGAACGAACAGTCAGTGTTGCGGGTGACATTATTGCAGAACGTCGCTCTCATTTGTCAACAGAGAATGCAAACATGTAACTATTCTTGAAACAAAATCTGTTACAAAAGTTCTAAACTGTATTGAAATTCTGACATTTACTAACCCATACAGTACCCCCCATTATCTAAGCCAATTGTGCATTATGCTTTTTAAAGCTTGCAGTAATAAATGGTGCAACGCTGTGCAATATCATATATTAAACATGCTAAATGCATGTTTTTTAAATAGAAAATCTATGTATGATGAATTTTTTTGTATTTATTGGTATCCGAACCTATGTTGAACCGAAACTGGTCAGTTCAAATTCGAAAGATGTTCGGAACCGTAATCAGAGATAAAAGTGGAATCTGTGCATCACTATTAAAGACAGAAAGATAGAACAGAAATTTGGTGTTCAGAGTTCTAAGTCTTCTCTGGATAGTTTTAAATGAAGCCAGGAAAGAGTTAGAACTAAGGTTATCACCTCCATCAAGGATACCAAAGGATGCTGAAGGACTGATGCATTCTGCTACTTGTCAAATTATATCAACCATAGAATCCAGTTTAAAATCTTTCTTTGGTACATAAGTACCAGCTACTGGTGGTTTTGGTGATTTTGTAAATCATTCCTTGGATAACATATTGACTGTAGATGAACAGAAGGATCTTGTAAAACCTATCAGAAACAGTTCTGGGCCCTGAAAGACTTAGTACTGAATTCTATAAACAAGTTTTGGCTGTATTAAGGGTTGTGTTAATGGTAGTGTATAATGAAATGTTAAGATACCCTACAAGCACCAAGTAATATGTTTCAAGCTATCTTAATTGCACTTTATAAAAAGGATTATAGGCAGATTTCAGAAATTGGAGACCCAATTCTCTTCTGAATACAGATTTGAAAATCTTGGCAAACATCTTTGGTCAGAGGGTGAATAATATAACCACTAAGGTTACATCCCCTTACCAAACCTGTTCAGTTCCTGGCAGATCAAGAAGTGATACCTAAATCAGCTTAGGGAAGTTGTCACTAAACATCAAATGAATAAACTTAATGGATTTCTTAGTTTTTAGATGAGGAAAAAGCTTCCGATTGAATGTCTTGTGAGTTTCTTTTTCAGTCATTGGCTTTTCATGGCATCCCACAACAGTTGATACTTTGGATTCAGCTCCTATATCAAAATGCACATTTCACACCTTTAATAAATGGTTTTATTGGGAACAACATTCAAATCACTAGAGGAGTAGGGCAAGGGTGCTGTTTAAGCCCCTTTTTATATGTCTTCTGTATAGACATTCTGTTAAGATGGATTAGTATAGCCTCTGCAGTTCAGAGAATTACAGCTGATTCAAGTACTGCACCCCTGAAAATCAATGCTTATGCAAATAATATTTGTCTGTTTCCTTGATGATATATGTTTGTGCCATAATGTATGGCATCTTCTAAAACAATAGTACCTGATTTCTGGTGCTAGGGTAAATGCCCATTTAAGTAAAGCAGTATGTTTAGGACATATGGCAGAGCTGGACCTCACACAACCTGTTGATATTCAAGTAGTACAATCTGATCATAAGATCTTAGGTATTAAATTTGGAGGCCCAGATATGGAAAAACTAAACTGGAAGAACAAATTCAGGGAGGAGAAATGGGTACCACCGGGTGGAAAACTATGAAATAGCTAAAAAGAAATGAGTATACCTTATTAAAACATCACTGTTGCCAATCTTCCTTTATTTAATGGAGAACTGCACTGAACCTGTAAGAATACCACTTCTCTCAGTGCAGCTTAACCCCTGCAAGGTATATATTTTTTTAAATCAAGGATGGAAATGAGAAAGGAAAATGTGGACTCACTGGGATTTGAACCTCGGACCTCTGGCATGCCGTTCCAGCACTATAACCATTAAGCTACAGGCCCAATATTTAAAATGTCCAAGGAACTTCCTTCTTCACAGCTACACACATTCCTTTCTCTAGTGTTGCGCAATACTGCAACCAGGAACCAATTTAGAAATACCACTTCTCTCAATGCAGTTTAACCCCTACAAGGTATATATTTTTTAAATCAAGGGTGGAAATGAACCTGTAAGTCATTTTTCCCCAGTAGGAGCTGTTTTTTACATATTGGTTCAAATGTTGTCATTGTTCTAACTATACAGGCCTTTTAGTAACCTCAGTGAGTACTTCTGCTTTACAATCTGATGCCAAGTACCATTTTAGAACTGTATGATGTACATTATGTCCCTAACAACTACAGAGTTCTGTAGTAGAACATGGATGCATTATTCTAACAATAGAAAAGCAGAACAGGGACATAAACTGCATAATACAGTTCTAAAATGGTTCTCACCCACAGCATGTAAATCAGAAACACCAAGCAGAATAACCGAAAAGCCTGTATAGCTAGAGAAATCACAGAATTTGAACCAGCTTTCAAAAAAATGATTCTACTTAGGAAAAATGACTGAAACATTCAGCCAGTTCTCCTTGAGTTCTGTTTTCCCACTCTGCAGAAGTTAGAAACTTGATTATGTAGTTTATTTTTTAAGTCACTCAGGAGTAGCAGACTTAATCCAATCCAGAGAAATTGTGCATACTTTCCAATTACAAAAGGCGGACTAGATATGATAAAACCAATGTTCTACTTTTATGCCATTTTTTCTTTTGGTTAATTTGCCAAATTACTTTTCAGACAAAGTGATTGACTGCATGCTGTGGATATGGTTTGGTTACAACCAATCTGACCATCATCGGAACAAGGGAAGTGGAATTTTCACACAGTCAGGAAAACAACTATAGCCCTCAGTATATGACACTAGCACTAAGGAAGATAAAACTGTGGAAATTGAAGCCAGCTCTTTTCAAAATATATTCCAGGTAGGGTTTATATCAACACATAATAGATAAAAACTTCTCAGAATCTCTAGTTTTTCCCCAAGACACTCCACAAACCACTGAAATGAGTTTTAAAATAATTAATAGAACCAAGGCTCCTAGAAAATATTTGGGAAACATTATGTCTAACTTGTCATGGATGGTTGGGACTGAGGGATACACATAAACACAAGAAATTATGAGAATGACACTGTCTTAGAGATACCTGCAATGGTTTGTTTGAACCTCAGTCTCATATGTTTTTGAAGTATACTGTACCTATGTGTAAGATTTTTAGGACCTGACCGCACACATTTTTGAAATGTTATTTATGAAGTATATATAACAGGAATTAAACACCAAATAATGAGCAAATAACCAGAACATAACATCAAACAAACAAACATATAAACATATAATGATTACCCTGTCTAACATAGAAACATAGAAGTTGACGGCAGATAAGGACCGCAAGGCCCATCCAGTCTGCCCATTTCTTTTTCTACCTTATAAATGTGCCATCGGCCTTTGCTCTGTCAGTGACCTATCTATTCATAGTCATTTGTATTGCTCCCTTATGCCTATCCCATGCCTGTTTGAAGCCCTGCACTGTATTCATAGCCACCACTTCTTGTGGTAAGCTATTCCATGCATCTACCACCCTTTCTGTGAAAAAGAATTTCCTCACATTCCCCCTTAAACGGCCTCCCTCTAATCTCATGCTGTGTCCTCTTGTCCTGCAATTTTCTTATATTTAAACATGTTAGACTCTTTCACCTTGTTTATGCCCTTAAGGTGTTTAAATGTCTCGATCATATCACCTCTCTCCCTCCTTTGCTCAAGGGTATACATATTGAGCTCCGTTAATCTGTCCTCATGTCTTCTGATGCAGTCCCTGCACCATTTTGGTTGCCCTTCTCTGGACTGCCTCAATTTGAGTTAATGTCCTTGTGAAGGTGTGGCCTCCAATACTGCAGCAGTACTCCAGATGGGGCCTAACCAATGTCTTGTACAGAGGATTATTACCTCCCTCTTACGACTTGTGATACCCTACTAATGCACCTAACACCCCCTAGCCTTACCTACTGCTTTAGAGGTCTGCTTGGATGATTTTAGGTCATCAGTGATGATGATGCCCAAGTCTCTTTCTTCCTTTGTGACTGCTAGCAACTCCTCCCAGCCTATAAGTGGCTTCAGGGTTTCTCTTCCCTATGTGCATGATTTTGCACTTCTTTGCATTAATCCCAGTTGCCACTCTTCTGACCATTTTGCTAGTTTATCCAGATCTCTTCTCATTCTGCCCACCCCATCTGGATCATCTACTCTGTTGCAGATCTTGGTGTCATCTGCAAACAGACAAGCCTTACCCTCTAGTCCATCTGCGAGGTCACTAATGAAGATGTTGAATAGGACTGGCCCCAGGACTGATCCCTGAGGTACCCCACTTGTGACTTGCATCTCTTCTGACTGTATACCATTTACCACCACTCTCTGTTTTCTGCCAGTCAACCAGTTTGCCACCCAGTTGACCAACTTCTGACCCACCCGAGCCTACCTAGCTTATTTATCAATCTTCTATGTGGAACAGTGTCAAAGCTTTGCTGAAGTCAAGGTAGGCGACATCAACTGCTCCCCTTGGTCCACCACTCTGGTTACCCAGTCAAAGAAATCTATGAGATTAGTTTGACAGGACCTTCCTTTGTAAACCCATGCTGTCTTGGATCCTGTGCCCCTATGGATTCCAGGTGTTGCACTATCCTTTCCTTAAGGTGCCTCCATAATCTTGCCCACTACTGAGGTAAGACTGACTGGTCTGTAGTTCCCGCCTCCTCCCTGCTACCACTCTGTGGAGCGGGATCACATGAGCCCTTCTCCAGTCTTCTGGAACCTCTCCTGTGCTCAGAGACTCACTAAACAATTCTGCTAATGGCTCTGCTAGTTCCTCCTTTAGCTCCTTAAGTACCCTGGGATGTATGCCATCAGGTCCCATTGCCTTATCCACCTGAGCTTAGCAAGCTCTTGTAGGACCTTTCTTTTGTGAAGGGAGTAGTGCTCACCTCCCTCCCCTGTGTCCATGATGCTGAGCTGTGGCCCTGCCCTACCTTCTCTTCAGTAAATACTGAGCAAAAGTATCTATTTAGGATAGATGCCTTTACAGGGTCCTCCTCCTCACATGCCCTTTTCTCCATTAAGCTTAGCAATACCCCCTCTGGACTTTCTCTTTCACTAATGTATCTATAGAAAGTCTTGTCACCTTCTTTTACTGTTCGTGCTAGTGTTTCCTCAGTTTGGGACTTTGCCTGCCTTACTGCCTTACCTGCTTCCCTTAGGGCAGTTTGGTATGCCTCCCTATCTTCATCCCGCTGTGTTCCCTTATATTTTCTGAAGGCCAGCCTTTTGGCTCTGACCTTTTCTGCTACTGTATTTGAGAACCAAAGTGGTTTCCTTCTTCTTTTGCACTTCCTGTCTCTCCTCCTTGAGCACCCCCACCCACCCTCTGTAGAGATACAAGATGAATGGAATGGCTTTAAATAAAAACAAGTGTGCCGTTCTTCATTTTTATCATAACAGTCCAAAATATTCTTACATATTGAATCAATCTTTTATTTATGCATCTTTAGTAGAATGGGATTTGGGAATTCTTGTTAATAAATTATCTTCTAGGGATCACTGAACTTTAATTTCAAAAAAGCTGTAATTATGCTTAATAGAATTAAGAGATCTTTTACAACCAGAAGTGAACACTGTATGGTATCATTATATCAAACATATATTCGCCCACTCCTTGATTATGGTTCCCAGATTTGGTCTGTGCATTATATTAAAGATATCCAACAAACTGAATGAGTACAGCGTAAAGCCACCAAAATGATCCCAAGATTAAAACACAAGCCTTATTCTAAAAGACTTGTTGACATCGTTTTTCCCCCTTTGAGAGCAGGAGACAAAGGGGTGATTTATTAATTCTTCATAAAATCTTACATAACCCTGATTTATTTGCAGAATGTCAGCTGGAATTTAGCAGTACTAGAAATAATATGAGATCACACAATAGAAAACTTAAGGTTCCTGCAATCAGGAATAATAACCGTGACAGGTTCTTTACAATTAGAATTTCAAAAATTTCGAGTAAACTACCAGAAAATATCATACATTTGGACAATTTTGATAACTTTAAAAATTCCATTGAGAATTATTTTTGTGCCAGACAGTTGTTGGTTTATTTCCACAGTTTTGGAGAGCAATCTTGATGGGCCTAGTGCCTTCTTTTGCTCCTTTTCACCTATTAACCTAGTAAGATTTTTATACTGTGAATGTGAATATAATCAAGCCCAATACACAAAGTACTGAACATTAGTTAAGGGAAGATTAAATCAAAATACCCACTAAAGCAAATATTAACAGCAACCTAGTCTTCATAATACAACAAGCCTCCAAGTTAAAAAATACAATATGGAACATACACTATAGAAAGGAAAAAGGGTCTCATTCCAGACCATCATTTAGTATAAAAAGTATGCAGTCTGCCTCATTTTGGAAATATGAACCAGGGTTATTAAGTATACTCATGATCATCATTTCTGTGCATAAATTATACAAGAGGTCATGAAGCCATTCTTGATTAGAGACAATGGACTGATCTTGCCAATGCCAAAGAACAACCTTCTTAATAAAAATTGAAATCATAGCAATATAAAACATTTGTAGCTTATTTAGCACACATTTTGAACTACCTTGAATACAAAACAATTACATATAAGACTTGGTGCTGGGGGTTTGTGCAGGGGTTCGGCAGAAGTATCACCCAAGCTATGCAGAAAATAAAACTCTGCCTATTGAATGCCTGAAGAATTACCATTCTGATTCCATGGAAGTTTGCAGAGTTTATGTGAAAATCCTATGGAATTTTGCAAAAATTTTAATTTGTTATTTCATTATACATTTAACATTATGCATCCAAATGCTGTAACACCACATTTGGAAGATACACAGCACTCTGTGACTTGAAAAAGTATACCACATTTCAGAGTCATAGGTTTAATGGTGATGGAGTTATGGGTGGCCAAACATTCAATCAAAATTTAATTTTCAGTTTTTTTGAGATAATTTTAAAATTTCTTATCCAAATTTCTCCATAATGTCAAGATTTAGAAAAACATCCAGAATGGGTATATGCACTATGTTTTAAGTCTCAAGCGTTAATGAGAGCTGAGTTGTAGGTAGCCAAACATTTTGCAAAAAATTAGATTTCTGTAATATTAGTATAATTTTAATAGTATTCATTAAAATGTTGTAATATATGACAGATATACAGGCTATCACTACATTGGTATATATATATATATATATATATATATATATATACATAGTTTCAGATTTCTATCATTGAATGGCACTGAGTTACAGGCTGCCAAACGTTTTGCAAACATTTTAATTTCAGTTATTTCCCTCTAATTTTAAAACAACATATCCAAATTTAACTAGTGTTGAACAATTTAGACTACTATACCACATGGTCATTTCTAAAGAAGAACATATTTGCAGCTTTAAATGGGATTGAATAAAAGTAGTCAAACTTTCACAACATTTAAAAATTTAATTTTGCAAGAATGTAATCTACAAATTTATAAACCACTGAAACTTTAAAACTAGAGAATGCAATACCAATAAATGTTGCAGGTTCTTAGATATTACAAAGAGACTGTGTGTGCCAATTGTATTAATTGCTTGCTGCCTGATACTGCAACATAAGATCTCTACTTAAAGTGAAATCCCATGAGTCTTTGAGAACATTTTAGAATTTTATGAAACATTTCATAAAACTGGAATTTGCTAATTGCACTCAGCCTTATCTGTGGGATTCTAATTAAAGGACAGGGGTATGAGAGGCAGATGGTGCAGGGGGTCACCAGGTTCAGGAGTTAGATGCGCAGTTTCACCAAGAAATGGACAGCTGAGCTGGGTAGCACAACAGTGGGAGACCCCAACATTGGAGCAAGGAAGCACAGAGTGTCAACAATTCCAACCTGAATGTAAGATATGTAAGGGTCACATCCAGTAAATCTATAATCCAGGGAGCCTGATGAACATGCAACTCTGGGACTTAGAGGTAGTCAGAAAGATGTAGTGGTAGAAGACAATGTCTGGGGCAGCAGGAAGGAAATATTCTATCAATTCCAACAGGGTATTTTGAATGGAAAAGGAGTAGGTGACTCACATTTTAAGGGAGTTTGCCACTGTAAAGAACAAAGAGAATATCAATGGGATCAGTAGTTCTTCTGGGTCAATCTGACTCTGCCAAAGGAGAAGGTGGGGGAAGGATAGTCACCCAGAGAGGAACAGCAGGACTGCAAAACGTTTACCCCAGTTTATCAAGTAAAGTAGTGATATGTGCATTGTTAATGTTAAATTCCACAAAAAAGAATTCTGGATGTTTCACCTATATGCTACCATAAATATGTGATTAAATGTTACCAGTTATTTTTTTTCTAATGCAAATTTAAAACTGCTAATCTGATTTATCCACTTGTGTTAGACGCCAGAATACACTGACTATGGATCTACATGTCAAATGTTAAGTCTATGCCTGCATGAGCATAGAAGTTACAAACATTCACAGTTTTGAGAGTTTTCACAAACTTTTGAAAATATTTACAAAGATTTGAACCCCTGTAACTTAAAAATCTCTGATCCAATTATCTCCATATTTAGATAATTCTATAAGCATACATAAAGGTTATTTGTGCTAATTTACACACATCTAGCTTAAAAGGTGCCTGAGTTATATGCAGACTAATTTTTAAAAGAATGTCCCTCAAAAAATAAAATGACAGAATTTGAGCACCAATAATTTTATAACTATCAATACAGCTTTCATGATATTTGGCACAATATTGTCCCTATGTGAAAACAGTTAACATGCTGAATGTCAGTGCTCTAGCTTAAACAATGGCCACGTTATGGTGAACATACTAAATTTTAAAAATTACACAAACTTACAATGAAATTCAGCAAATTTTCACAGTCTTTCATGAAAAAAACTTCTTCAAAATTCCATGAAATCAGAACTTTCCCCTTCTGCACAGTTCTACACTGTGAGAATTATCTGTGGTTTTCTAAAATGCAATATCTGGTAATCAAGATATGGATGAGTAATCCTACAACAGTTTTGGTCCTAGTACAAGTTGTTTCAGTGCATAAGATGACAAATACTCTGCTTATATGACATAGAAAATAAAACAATAACTCAAACATGACCTTTTTTGCACTGGAAACACTGTGAAGGATGGTTATCTGGCTCAACATAAGTGTATTTTCAAGTATTTTTTTCTGTTCGATATTATTTCTTTATATGATTATTTGTGTTCTGTTTTTTCAGTATGTAAAGCTTTCTTGTACTTCTGAATTGTATCTTTCATGTTTCCAGCTTGATAAATGATGTCCTTAATACAAAATTCCTCTACTTTGATGCTAAAAAACTATCATGAACATATGATCTATTTAGTTACCAGACAACTGAATCACCCAAGTATCTCTAAGCAAATGTGAGATGCAAACTGGCTTAGGAATCATGGTAGAATGTCTTTTAAAAGAGTAATTTCAACAAAAAAAGTATAAGAAAGATATTGCCAGAGAGATAGCTGTATATTACAACTAGAGACACATACACATCTTTTGCTAGAGTGCCAGGATGCTAAACAGTTTTGGGCACAGCTCAATAGTTTATGGAAGGAGTCATTATTTAATACGATAGATTATCAGGAAGTTGAGCTAGGACTGTATTCAGGCCCCTGGAATAAGTTCCATTCTTCCTTATTGCAGTTATGTTTCTATCAATAAAATGTTACTGAATTAAAATACAATATACAAAATCAACAAAAACAATACAGCAATAATCACTCATGCCTCACTTAAAAGATAAATAAACATTGCTTTAGTAACTTAACAGATACTTCTAAAACTACACACAGTACTCATTAAATTATAAATTATATGCTTTTTTTGTTGTTAATTTTATGTATGGCAAACATGTTATGCTTTACAGATGCAACAAAAATATACTTCTCTAGACTCCATCAATAGGATGATATCATCTACCGTGACAAAAACATATACCCAGACCATAAGAAATTACAGTTATCTGTTGTAAATAACTAATGGAAAGGGTTTACATGGATTTGCAAGTAATTCTAGGCCTTAGAATTTAAGGGAAATGCACATATTTGGCAGCCTGATAAGCTGAGAATGTGTTATTCATGGTGTGAATATATATGATTGCTTCTTGATACTGTTTGTATTGATTATTATTTTTGCATTTAATACATTGGGTGCTGTAATTTGGTATATGTATGGTTCTTTTTCTTTTAGTAAGAATTCCCCTATTTTTTTTTTATGAACTTCCATCGGGTCTTTAATATCCACCAGAACAAATACCAGAACATTCAGATGTAACCTTTGTAGAACAAGTAATTGGCTCAGTGTCTTGTTGTCACAATGTGTCACCCACTTCACTTATTGTGTTTGATGGTGGCCAAACTGGGAAGACAGAGAGCTGTCACTAGCTGGTTGTCCGAGAGAGGGGCAGTTATGATCACTGCATAACAACTCACCAACTGGATGTCCTTTTGGGGTATGTGAGGGAACCTGAGTCAGGATGACAGAGGGTGGTACAGTGGCGGTCTAATCTTGTTGTTTAACTTGGCTTTGTGGAAGAAGTTTGGTGCTGGGTTTGTGTTGTACAAAACTGCTGCAAAGACGACATTGGATAAAAGGAAGGGTACAAATAATCAGCAACTTAGCCAACATTGGAGGAAGAGGGAGATATGGGTGCTATAAGGATGGGAGGGCTGGGGCTTTTATTTCTATGCTTAGAGTTGTGTGTGGGGGTGGCACCAACCCTGTGGAACTCCTTATCTGATTATTTTAGTGGGGCTTCTTCAATGAAAGCCTTTAAAATGTGATTAAAAACATACCTGTTCCAACTAGCTTTTGTTGATGGATGCTGCCTTGAATAGATAGATGGGAGTCCGAATTTATAATGATTGTGTGTCTTGTGTCTGTTTTTAAATAATTGGTTTTGTATTATGGCTTTTATTGTACACCGCCCAGAGTCCCAAGAATTGGCTGCTCCATAAATAATGTATATATCTAAATAGAGGGCTTAAACACTCTAAATAAAAAAAAAATACACATAGTGACACTTTGCAAGTGAAATACTTCTTCACCTTGGGAAAGTGCAGACTTCATCAGGAGTGAACTATGTGAAGTTCCACTTTACTCTATGCAAAGATAGAAAACTTCTTAAATAATTTCACTTAGTACAGCTTACTGATTTCCCATCTTTGACCTGGTTAGAGATGGTGGATAATCCAATCGGATAATCATCTGATAAAATCAAATTATTTGATTTTATGTCAGAATGGAATCAGATAAGGAAGATAATTTGAGAATCCTTCAGATTTCCACTGAATCAGATACTGTAGTATTTGAGCATCCCTGTTCCTGATTGCTGAATCTTCTGAACACTACTCTTTCTGTAATAGTGCTATACTGATTACCTACTGAAAACATTTATCATAGTTAAAGAACAAAGGTTTGTACTCAGTTCCAGAATAAACTTCAATCAAATCTGCAAATATCTCTAATGTATATGTTTCAATTTTGCTGTAGAAGCATTTCCAGAAGCAAAAAATTGTAAATATGCATGCAGAGATACAGTATGTTAGCCAGTTGATTTTCAGTGCCAATAGTAATGTTACTATTTTGCACCTTTGCAGAATGAAAATGCCATGGATTCTTTTAGCAAAAGGTAAGATTCATTCCTTTCCCAGGGGTCAAACTTTCTACTGACTTTAGATTTGTGAGATGTTATTTCCTATTCTGGACCATTAAAATTAATGTCTGCTATATCAATACGTGCTTCCAGATCTTCAAAGTGACTTTAAGAAGGTCCAAACTTGGTTCCAAAAATATAAACAGCTCAAACTAAATGCCAAAAAAATGGTTACCATGGTATTCGGTACAAGACAAAAGCTCGCCTCCCTACCCACTCCCTCACCAATCTGCACCCTGGAAGGATCTCCCCTCGAGACAGTGCCCACCTTCAAGTACGTGGGAGTCTGGCTGGATAGCCACCTGAACTTTTCCACCCACATCAAGGCCATCTGCACCAAACTCCAGCCCAAGCTGGCCATCCTCTATCACCACAAAGATAGCCTTCCTCTCCCCACTCATAGCGAACTCGTACACAAAACCATCTTACCTGTCCTGGACTATGCAGACATCATCTACAGTACAGCCACAGCCACTTCCCTCTCAAAAATTGACATCCTTCTCAACTTCTGTCATTTCACCAGTGCCTCTCCCCCACTTACTCACCAGTGCCTCCTCTATGCCTCTCTATCCTTGACCCAACACTCGCACAGGAGGACCATCCACAGTGCCTCCCTCATAGCTAAATACTGGTTAGGCTCCATACCCCCCACCTCTCCTCTTGCCTTTCTCCAGCCAGTTACTCTTGCTACCCCCTCTGACACAGAGATGCATGCACTTTTCACCTCACACACCCCCTCTCTGCCTCTGGACAGGCTGCCTTTTTCTATCATCTCCCCCTCCTTTGGAACAATCTCCCTCCCAGCTTTCATCAGGCCTCCTCCCCTGCAGCTGTAAAACTACTCCTCAGGCTCCTCCCCTCCCTCTCCTGCCCTAGTTGCTCATCTGGTCCCACCCCCACTCGGGCCTAGCCTACCTTGGGTGGCCCCTGTTGGTAAATATTCTGCACCAGACAGACCCATATTTCATTCATCACTAATTTACTGTCCCATCTCGGTACTATTCCACTCTATCACGATATCATTTGTATACAGTGTATATACAAACTTTTGAGTTATGCTGTTTACACAGTTTTTAGAAATGAAATGTCTTGGATGCTGTAATCCATGTCCAAACAGAAATTAGTTGCTCTGTTCTACATACCTCTGTGATTGGTCCCTGCTGTTGTACTTAATGTCTGTAACAAGAAATTGTTGTACTTCTCTGCTTACTTTCTGTGTACACTTTGTACCCAGGTTGCACCTGGAAATGAGCCTTTGGTCAGTGTGCCTTTCCCTGTCACCAATTTTAAATAAATAAATAAAATAAATATCAAAGGTTCAGTAGAACAGCGGCTGGGGGAATTTGGAGCTGTTGCTGAGACTCTCATTAAGGTGAGAGGTATTTCTCTATTTAGTGCCTTCAGTACACATAATAATTTCTTGCACAGTACACCTTATACAGTATCATACTGAACAACAGGCAAAGTATATGCTAATATTTCTAATTTGCTGTCATAACGATCAGTATCTTTTACTGTCGTATGTTTATTTCAGGGTGATTCTATTAAGAAATATTAGAAAAAATTACTTTCATAAACACTGAACATTAAAAATACTGATCCTTAACCTGTGAGAAGAAAAATGATATCTTTGCACAAACTCCCTCAGAAGAAGGCATTTACTTTTTGATATTTGTCATTTTGTGAATTTTAATGTTTTAAAACATTTAAAGACAATAACATCTCATGGAAAACTATGGAAAATATAATATTTAGAAATAATTCAGCATGTATTTCATATACTCTATCTTCTATTGAGTTCTTCATCCCCTTATTTATTTTGCTGAAGAAATATGTATGAAATCAGGATTATTCAGTATTTCTTAGACATCATCCTCCTCCCCTACAGCTTAATTACTACTTGATGCCCTAATTCTCCATTGTGATATCACATCTTGCCATGGAAGTAAGTGATTTCTCCAAGCTAGGTGTTATGACATTAGGTAGAGAATATGTAACAGGAACCGATGAACTCACAAGGAACAGACATTTTGTTTTCATGCACATGACCTTGAATTTAAATAATGAGGAAATTAAATGCATAGCTAATATAAAATATAAGCTCAATGTTGCTCACATATTACATTTTTAAAGTTCTTATAAATATCTGTTTATTTATTTATTTTTATTTATTGAGTTTTGGTAACTGGGTGGGCTCACTAAGACCAATGACCCCTTTTTTAGGGACAGCCCTAGATTAGTTACATATACAACAGCATAACACATGATGAAGTTGATTACAGCATGAACAATGTAAACATGGTTAGGTGAAAGAATTTTACACAGGATTAACTAATAAAAAAATAGGTAGACAAAGTACATGTAGCAGAGGGACTATACATGACTAGGTATTACTTACCTACAGGGTAGATTTCATTTATCCAATTACTGACAATGGAAGTGTACATACATCAGAAGTGGTGCTAAGGACAGCACATGGCAACTACAGTGGTTGTATAACACAGTTAAATAAAATATACTCAAGAGCATTTTGCTAAACAGAGTTGACTAGTGGAAGGTCACCAGGTACAGGTACATTTATTTATGGAGGGCAGGTGTGCTTTTTGTGAAAGTTTAAATGAGGGTAGTGAGGGCAGTTCTGCAGGGAACAAAGAAGCTTATTCCACAGCTGTGTAGCTCTATATGTGAATACTTTTTGACCAACAGCCGTGAGTGCTCTTGGTACTTCCAAAAGGGGCTGTGAAGAAGAGCATAGGGTTCTTCAATGTTGCCTATCTGCCACTATGTTCTGGAGATGAGGTAGATGATTTCCTAATATTTTGTAGACAAGGCAGAGTAAGGGGTGATTGAGTTTGTCATCAAGGGATGGCCAGTTTACAGATGCAAGGAATATGCAGTGGTGTGCCCTGTTTTCAGCCCAAGCAGTAAACTTGCCTACCTTGTGGTAGAGTGTTCTGAGTCTGATGAGCTCAGTCTCCCATAGTGAGGACTGTATGGGAGCTCTGTATAGGAGTGTGGGGAGTGTGATGGAGTTTGCTACTGCTAGGCAAGCTACATTAGTGAGGTAGGCTCTAAGTCTGTATAGCAAGCCAGTCGTTGGGGATACCAGTTTGATGGTGTGGTCAATATCTGTTTTAAATGTGAGTTCTTGTTCCAGTAGAATTCCCATGTATTTAAAATTGTCAACAACTTGCAATCTGGTCTTGCTGAGATTGATGATCTTTAGGAGTTCAGTTCTGTCTACGCCTAGTTTTTTAGACCCAAAAAGCATGGTCTGTTTTTCGTTTTTTTTTTTGGGGGGGGTGTTTAGGATTAGGTGGTTGAATATGAGACAATTGTTCAGTAACATAAAGTCTTTGGTAAGCCCCATTTCAATTTTTGTGATATCAGATCCCTCCCTATACAAGACTGCATCATTTACATATGGTATCATTTTAGCTTTTCCACAGTTAGATGGCAGTTCATTAATAAAAAGGGAAAACAGTAGTGGTACAAGTATGGACCCCTGCAGGTCTCCATCAGTGATTGCACAGCAAGAGGATAGGCAGGAATTCCACTTAACTGTTTATTTGCCAAAACATTAAGTAGCTTTGGAATCAGGTAGTCACACGTTGGTCTTATCCAAGATTCCCCAGTTTAGAAAGTAGGATCTCATGATTCACCAGGTCGAAGGCCTTGGTAAGATAAATAAAAGTTGCTACTCCAGCATTTCCCTTGTTGATGACTCTGAAGATGTCAGTGGTCAGATGTACCAGTGCTGTGTTGGTACCGTGGTGTTTGTGGAATCCATGTTGGACAGTAATAAAAATGTTGTTTGTCTCTATGTGGGCTATCAGTTGATTACATATCAGATGTTCTTGAACTTTAACCAGGGGTCTAAGAATTGATGTTGAATGATAGTTTTTGATCAATTCCCTGGCTCCTTCTTTGAGAATCGGTACAATGTGTGCAGTTTTCCATTTTTGAGGGACTTCCCCATATAGAAGGGACATGTTGTAGAGTTTGGTCAGAGGAGTAGCAAGTACTGAGGCTGGAGGTTTGAAGAACCTTGGTTCCAGTCCATGATGGGCTACAGTTTTGGAGGGTTTAATTTTCAGTAGGTGTTTCAGCACTTCCTTTATAGTGAATAGTCTGAAGTGGAAGGTGGTGTGGTTGGTAGAGGATGTAACGAGATTGCTCCATACATTTGTACTGTTCAGATATATGTCTACCTGGGTTGTGTTTCAGAATTAAGCCACTTGCCCTTTAAGCATTCTATGAAAAAAAAGTTGTGAAAGATTTTTTTCAACTGAGTTGTTTACATATGAAAGGACTGGAATCCAGGAATGGGTGTAAATGCATCATTTAAAACTTGATTTGTGTTTGAATGTCCAGACCTCACAACCAGGAGAATGGTGATGTGATGTCTATGATCCTTTTATACTGTAAGTTGTGGGTTTTCTGAGATCAAAGGGCAGGAATGTCTCTCACCAGAAGCTGGTCAGCAGGGGGTCAGCATGCTAAGCTAAGCTCATTAGATCACAGCAGGAGGGCTAGTTTTCTGCTATTTTATACTCTGAAGAAACTAGGGTGGTGTGAGAGAAACATCTCTAGGAAAAAGAGGTGAACTGCTGAAACAATCCAGCCTGAATATCCGACCAATCAAAAGGATAGGCTGGAATTACATCTCTTGAGGAATAAAAAATGAAAACAGCTAGAAAACAGTGCTTTTTGGTATAATTTTGCCACGTGTTAGTTTTGGGTAGTTTTAATGAAAAAAAAACAAACTACTGATTATTGAGGAGAACTTTGCCTCACTGAAGAAAGAGAGAAAAACTTTTGGGAAAGGAGTGAAGCTTTTCTCTGAAAACCCTGATTTTTGCTGAAGAAGAAATTTCAGAGACTGATTTATCACATTGCTGAACTTTTTGAGAACTATTTTCAGAAAACTTGAAGAAGTTTTCTGGCAGATGGGACTTTTCATACCTTGGACTCCAAACATCAATAAGGTAGAACATTTTAGCATTCACAGTGTGTAGGTTTATTGTTCAATTACACATTTTTTAACATTGTTGTCTGCAAACCAATACCCTAAATTGTGTAGAATATTTAAATGTGTTTTCTTTCTTTAAGTTAACTTTTTATGATTTTCTTATCAACTCTGCCTGGTTCTAATTTGTGTGGTATAACATTTTAAAGGAAAATGTTTTGTCAGACTGATGCCTCATTTTAGTAGGACTGCTCGATGACTAACTACCGAATTTTAGAAAAAAAAGGCTCCTTGGATAGAAGGAGGAGACACTCTCCTTCTTGACAGTCAAAGTCACACAGTTCCCCAAAGTGGGTGGGGGGGTTCTTTTTAGTAGAGGATCAGGCTGTACCTAGGGATGAGCTCATAACAGTGGTAGGTGTGATTGGACGGGAGTTGGTTGGAGGAAATTTGAAGCAATCAAGATCTGTGAGGAATTTAAAAGCATCCGTAGTAAGTTGTGGATCCCTAATGAGTGCATTGTTGTGATGGTGTACCTCCCGACTAGACGCAGTCATCTATTGTTTAGGAGATTGTTTACTTGGACCTAGAATAGCATGTGTTATGCAGGTTTCTCATTTTTAGGTCCTTTATGTACATGGATTTGGCTTTTTTCAGCATGGACTTGCATAATTTCCATAGTTGCCTGTATTCATGCCTGTCAGCATCATCATAATAATAATAATATTAATAATAATAACTTCATAATTATAGTTCCTTACTGCAACCAAGGCACTGTACAGCTTTAAAAACATAAAATCCAATGAAAAACATAAAATTCACATACAACAGCTCAGGTGAATAAATAACTGAAAGAGTACAATTAGTCCTGATAGGCAAGATGCCATACATGGGTCTTCAAGGCCCTCTTAAAACTCTCCACATTAGTGCACTCACATATCTGATGAGGTAGAGAATTCCACAGTGTTGGGGCCACATACATAAGAGCAAGAGCCCCTGATGTTTTAAGGCATGCCCTGGGAATCTCTACCAACCCCTCATAAGCTGAGTGGAGCAGTCATCCAGGGCAGTAAGGCAGCAGGAGCTCTTGCAGATAGCCTGGGCCCAGTCCATGCAGGGCCTTAAAGATCAGAAGCCCTACCTTGAAGGTGATCCGCCACTGAATCGGCAGCCAGTGCAGTTTGCACAGCACCGGTGTGATGTGACTCAAATGAGGAGTCCCCATCAACAACCACGCTGCAGCATTCTACAATAGCTGCAAGCGGTGGATATCAACCACTGGTAGCCCTAAGTACAGGGAGTTGCAGTAGTCCAGGTGTGAGGTCACAATGGCATGGATCAATGTTGGAAGGTCACTGGATGGAACAAGGTGCTTAATCCTGGTGATGTTTCTAAGATGGTAAAATGAGGACTTGACAACTGCCGACACCTGTGAAAGCAGTGTCAACCTGTCGTCAAAGCCCACCCGCGGGTTTCACACCCATTCAGAGGAAGGCAGCTGTACACCTCCAAGACAGAGTCCAGAAGGTTGTCCAGCCACCAACCCCTCTGTCCGGTGACCCAGATCCACCACCAATGCCTCAGTCTTTCCAGAGTTCAATTTCAACCAGCTGGATTTCATCCAGTCCTGGATTTCTGCAAGGCAGTTATTAAAGAATGAGCATGCAGTATACTGGTTGGGTGCAAAAGACAGGTAGAGCTGGGTATTATCAGCATAGCAGTGAAACTTCAGCCCATACCATCTTACAATGTCTCTGAGGGGCAGCATATACACCACAAATAACATGGGGGACAACACTGACCCCTGAGGGACCCCACATGGCAGAGACTGGGCAGGAGGAAAAAATCCCCGACACCACCCTCTGAGATCTGCCAGTGAGAAAAGATTGAAACCGTCATGTAGCGAGACTGTGGTTTTGTATGTGTTCCAGGCCCATTCATGTGTCTTCATCAGACTGTGGTGGTCAAGGGTGAGCCACTTTGAGCAGAGGCCTTTGTATCTCCTTTGAACAAAAGGGACATGCTTATTCATTGCCGATGTAAGATTGTTGATTAAGAAGTCTAAGGCTAGGTTTATGTTTGTCATGGTTTCCATACTGTTCCAGTTTATATTGTAGAGGTGTTCCAGAAAGTCATCCCTGTCTAATTTGGATAGTTTCTTGACCTGGGGGGGGGTTAGAAAAGCAATTTTCCAGATGCAAAATATGGGGGTGGGGTCACTCAGGAGTCAGTGAAGACCCCAGTAGCTTGAATTCTCTCTGATCTGCTTACTAGGATCCAGACGTGTAGACAGTGGTTCCCTGATCTATTGTTAACTCTTGTGGGCTCCTCAACTATTTGGTGAAGGTGAGCATCACTAACTATGTGTTTAAAAGTTGTTGGACCTTTGTCCAACCAGTTAAGGTTAAAGTTCTCCAGGATTATTAATTCATTGGGTGATACATCCTCGAGTAATTCCAGGAGCTTGGGAAGGGCTGAACTGGATGTGTCAGGCAAGCCATAGTTGCATGCCATATATAAGGATTTAGTATTCCCCAGGAGAAGTTTAATGAGGATACCTTCACTGACACTGGGGTCTAGGGATGATATGAGGACCTCAGAGGCTTGGAAAGAGTTTTTAATGTACAGCAGTACTCATCCTCCTTTTTTCTTACCCTTCTAGTCCTTTCTATAATCATTATAGCCTGTGATAAATAATTCATAAGTTTCGTTGGTTGGTTTCATCCACATTTCTGTGAGAGCTACAACATCAGGGAAATAAAGACCAACCCAGGCCTCAATTTCTGGAATTTTAAGGGGCAGGATGTTGATGTTCATGTGTATTAATTTGAGCCATTTAATGTAAGCCCAGGAGGGGTCAGTAGGGGAATGCAATTCTACTATTTAAAGAACAAGGGCATGGATGTGGCTCAATGTCTCCTGCAATTAGCAGAAAAAAGGAATAAGGCTGACTTTAAGATGAGTCCAGGAGGGAGGAATAGTCCACTTTCTGTGTGGCTGAAGCAGGTAGTTGGACAGATCATAGAAAACACCACTGAGTTTGCCACTATACAGGGCTATCTCATGGGGGTTGTAGGTTATGGAGGATGCAGCATGATGCTTAAGGGGGGGGAGGTGGCCCAGTATAACATCCCGTTGGGAAGCAAATGGCATCAGCCAACAGTCTGTCAGTGAATAACATCAGGCTCAGGGTACACAAAGTGAATACATGACCAGAAATAGACATGTTTGCTGTGTGTGTGTGTGGGGGGGGCAGGGGGTGGTGCACAGCAAATTGTAGGTGGGGCAGGTGATTAAACAACATAAGGCTTGATAAGTGACATAAGAAAGCAATCCATTTGCTAATCTGATTAGGGATATACAACCAGTTAACCTTTAGTACTGAGGCAGCAACAGTATTAGCAGTACTGTATTATGGTAAATCTATTCTAGCACATTAGTCGGTATTAGCTGAACCTGAAGCATGTTGTGAGCAGGTGTCGTACGGGCAATATGTGGACAGTAACTTAAAATGTAAGCAGCAGCATAGACAGTAGCAATGCAGCAACTGAGCCTGTACTCAGCTGTGTAAACAGTACCAAGACAGTAAATTAGACTATATTAAACAGTCTAAACAGTAGCGAGATGATAGTTGCACTGTACACAGCAGCCTAAACAGTAGCAAGACTATAATTAAACTATATTCAGTAATCTAAACAGCAGCAAGATAATCAATGCTCTGTACATAGCAGTCTAATAAGTACTTTAGGAAGATCATAAATTAAAACTGTTTTCAGCTGCAAAACAGTAGCAGGCAGTGGCGTAAACTGTTAATTGAAGTTTAAGCGGTAGCATGTGCATTTGATGGTAGTTTGGATGAGCATGCAGCAGCAACTAACACAGAGCAGAGTACCCATCAGTATAGGGAATATATTGTTACATTTCCAGATGTACAGGTTGCAGGCAGTGGACCATGGAACAGGGTGGCTGACTGACCAGCTGCATACTGGCTGACACCAGCAGACACAAGGCAGAGAATACTCTTGGATATGCGGTCCTTAGCAGGGGGGGGGGCCACTTGTGGTATGCCTCTGAAATACAGGGAGAGCCATGCCCTCGAAGCAGGAATCAGCCTTAGGATTAGCTGGGAGGCTGGAGGGGTGCCTAGGGCACCAAGTTCAAATGGGGGTAGCTGGACTGAACTGGTAAGAAACTCTGGCAATGATTGGGGGGGGTGAGAAACCAACAGCAGCCCGCATGACCCCTTCCTGCTCTGTTCAAGTGGTATTGCGGTGCCGAGTTGGAGATGTCAACATGCAGTTTTCAAAAGTCCCGGGCCATATCCAAAATGCCTAAAGCAGAATCAGTCTCAGGGTTGTCTGGGAGGCTGGAGGGATGCCTAGTGCACCAAGTTTAAATTGAGGTAGTTGGACTTCACTGGTGTGATACTTCAGCAACTGTTGGGGGAGGAGGGAAAGAGTTAAACAGCAGCCCTCATAACCCCTTGCTGCTCTGTTCAAGTGGTCGTGTGGTACTGAGTCAGAGATGCATACTCACAGTTTTTTAAATTCCCAGGCCAAGTCCAAAATGCTCCCAAAGCAGGAATCAGCCTCGGGACTGACCGGGAGACTGAAGGGGCACTTAGCATGTAAAGTTCAAACAGGGGTAGTTGGACTGCACTGGCAGGAAACTCTGGTGACTGTTGGGGGTCAGGGATAAAGTCCAACAGCAGCCCTCATGATCCCTTACTGATCCATTCAAGTGGCAAAGCAGTACTGAGTTGGAGATGCCAACTAGCAGTTGTTAAAAGTCCCAGGTCAAGTCCAAAATGACAACAAAGCAGGAATCAGCCTCATGATTTGCTGGGAGGCTGGAGGGGCATCTAGCATGAGATGTTAGTTGCTTTTCAATTGTTTGCATTGCTGTATTATAGACATAAGGTCATGGAAAGAAGAGCGGCTCACCAGGTTCATCTCTCCACTCATGAGAGTTGCACACATGCTATTTTAAAATTCATTAGAGAATGGGGCTCTCCCTTTGATTGTTCAGATATTTGTATTCATTGCTAGTCTGTTCTAAAAGAAATGTAACTAGCACCAATGTTTTTTCTGTATACATTTTATGCCCCCGATTGCCCCAGCATGCCCCCTTTCACCAAGTACCCCAGTCCTGTCACATGACATCTCCTGGACTTACATTCACACCGATGTCTGGTTTCTGGATTGTGGCAAGGTGCCCAGTTACTGGTGCAGGACCTGAAAGGGACCAGACTTCATCCTGCAGCCAAGAGGGCTTTTCCACCTTGGGCAGGTTTCTCTTAAAGCCTGGACTGTGAAATGATATGGCAGATGAGCTCCAGCTCTATGGAAACATCCTAGCACATCCAGTAGTGATCCTGCCTCCTGACACACCCAGACCAGCATTGACACCTGGATGTCTCCAAATGGCAATAATGCAGTGGGTCATGGTAACCCCTCTTCCCTGAGGGAGGAAAGCTGTCCTCCAGATGCTCAATCCTTCCTACCCTAGCCACTCCCCGAGTGACCCGTGTCCATTCCTTCTTGGGGAAGTGGGGTCCATGGGTGCAGTGTTCATTGACCTGTCAAAAGCTTTTGATCTTGTGGGTCATGAAATTCTTACAAACAGACAGACAGAAATAGGTATAGTGAATGAGCCTTGCAAATGGATCAAATAATATTTAACAAACTGGACCCAGATGGTCTCTGTGGGTGGAAAACACTGCAGCATCCTTTCAGTTACAAGGGGCGTCCCACAGGCATCCATACTAAGTCCATTACTGTTTCTGATATAAAGTAATGATTTACAAAAACACATGAAACACACCAATATATGACTTTACGCTGATGACACAGTGTTACTTTCAGTGGGGCAAAATGTCAGGGAGATGGAATAAAAATTCCAGTTAGACTTTGACATTTTAAACAAACTCTGGTCAGAGCCAAGAGGGCTTCAGCTGAGGAATTTGGGGGTTAAAATACTGAAGATTACCAGTTTTTTTTTGTTTTGTTTTGTAATATTATGTTATGGGGCCAGATTTTCAAAGCCCCAACGCAAGCTGTGACAATGGCAGCTTGCATCAAATGCCAGTGTGTCTGGAACCCTGCACTCGAATTTACAATGGACAGGGTCCCAGCACCTAAGTCTTGCGGCTTGTCGCAATAGTGGCAGTGCGCCAAACAGATGGTGCACCCACTAGGATTGCCACAGCAGCCGTGGGGTGGATGTGGTGTGAGCTGTTCCTTTGGATGAGGGCATATGCATGGCTCATGCCCCACCCCCCCCACCAGGCCCTGATCTTCCCATGCTGGGTACTCCATAAAAAACTCTAGTGGCATCCCTGCTCCATGCTTGGTACATGCGATTGAAAGCACACAACTCCCTAGTGATCTAGTGGCCCCCCACCCCCTGGCAGGTGTTGCCAACCACCCAACACACCCCAACTCTGCACCCTGATTCAGTGACCGCTACAGCCCTCCACATATCACCAGGTCCAGCTACTTAACAAAATGTCAGAGTGTGTTCCAGAGTTACAGTACGTGCTCTGACAATTCATTCGGTGGCTGGACCTGGTGGTGTGCAGAGGGTTGTACCAGTCACCAAATCAGGGTCTGGAGTAGAGGAAGGGAGCAGGGTGGTTGGCAAGACCTGCCAGAGTGGTGAGGAGGCCACTAGATCACCAGGGAATTGGATGCTTACAATGGCATAAACCGAGAGTGGAGTGGGGGAGGGCACTAGGGGGCTCTTGTGGGTACCCAGTGTGGGCACATTGGGGCTTGGTGGTGGGGGAGGCAGGATCATGAGGGTGTGCACAGTTAGGGGCACATTGGGGCTCAGGGATCAGACAGTACTGAGGAATGGTGTATGAAGCCGCACCCATGCATGGGCCATGCCAGTGCCCCCTCCCAATGCCATGGCCAATGTGCCCATCAGTGGCACTACAGTGATGCGACAGTCCCCTCCCCGCCCCATCAGTGACTGTAAATAGACACCCTGGTGATCTAGTGGTCCCCCCTCCTTTCCCTGACAGTGACTGTAAATAGCTTCCCTGGTGCTCTAGTGGCCCCCTCATCAAGCATGTAGTGCCCACAACCCAGCACTCCCCAATCCATACCCGAGATTTGGCCTCCACTGCCAGCCACTGACAGTTCATTTTGCAGCCGGCTGTGGGGGTGAGAGGAGGGCTGTGCTGGTCGCCGAATCTCAGGTATGGATTGGGGAGGGTGCAGGGTTATGGGCACTATGTGCTGGGTGGGGGGTCCACTAGAGCACCAAGGAGGTTATTTATAGTCACAGTTGGGGCTGGGAAGGGGTCAACTAGATCACCAGGGAGCACCCACTGGGGATGGATCAGGGCAGGCCACACAGTGGCACATACTGGATGACCCTCCCAGGAGATGTCTAAGTACCATTAGACCAGCCCTTTTCTGGTCTAATGGTACTTGGCACTTAGTTCCTAGGGTGGTCTTTAAAAATCAGGAATTGAGGGCTGTGGCAGTCTGTGTCTGCAAAGACCCCTAGCGCCATGCCACAGCCACTTTCATGGCACAAGGCAGGTGCTAGCACACTTCGGTGCAGGCAGCATTCTGGGTGATGCAGGCTGCCTTTGAAAATAGCTCTTGGTGCTGCCCTTGGTGCAAGGTGCCTCTTGCATCAGACTTGTTTGACTCAAGCACCTCGCGTCATACTGCGGCTTTTGAAAATCCGGCCCATGGTGTCTTAGGAGGTTTTTGTTAATGAACTATGGAGTAATACTTTGTATCACTGTGTGTTTTACTCCAAAGGGTGGCTGATCATTGAGATTTGAGATTGTTAACTACAGGTATGTAACTTTCAGGATGTCCACTGACGTTTGAGATTTTTGACAATGTATACTATGAGTCTGTTCTTTCTGCTCTCATAATTATTACTATGTATATTATTGTTCATATATTGTTACCTAGTGTCTTTATTTGTGGGAAATGAATGTAGACTTTTAAAATGATCAAGTTCTAAGTAATGATGCTTTTTGAATTTTTTTTCTCCATCAGCAACAACAATTGATGCATCACTGCATCATAAAATTCATGGTCACTATGCTGTATATATTTAGTTGCTATGATGTAGCATTTTTTATTTAAAAATGTATAATGAGCAACATTGAAGACAGCAGTTTAAATGACAGTCTGTCATGTTTTGATGTATTTCATAAGAAGCAAATAAGGTCTAGGCATGCAAGAATAAAGGAAAACAAAATATTCAGTAATCAAAAACCAGGCAATGGTCCTTCCAGCGTACATCCTAGGATACTGAAGGAGCTCAAGAAGGTGCTACTTGCACCTCTGATAGTCCTGTTCAACCTATCACTAGACAAGGGAAAAGTTCCAGGGGACTAGAGGAAAGCAGATGAGGTTCCTCTTCACAAAAGTGGTAACAGTGAGAGCATGGGAAATTACAGACCTGTCAGCCTGACTTCAGTGGTGGATAAAGTAATGGAATCACTACTGAAGGAAAGGATTGGGGAATACCCTGTGACCAGTGGACTACAGGATCCCAGACAGCAGGGATTCACAGGAGGGAGAACTTCCCGGACAAACCTGATTGATTTCTTTGACTTGGTGACCATGGAAGCAGATCAGGGAATAGCGGTGGATGTGGCCTATGTTGATTTCAGTAAGGCCTTTGACACCTTTCCACAGAGAAGACTGGTGAGCAAGCCAGGCAGCCAAGGAGTGGGTCCAAAAGTAGTAAAATGGGTAAGAAGTTGGCAAAACAACAGAATTCAGAGGTTGGTTGTAAATGGTGCTCACTCTGAAGAAGATATTGTGACCAGTGCTATGCCACAGGAGTCAGTAATGTCCTCTTCTACGTCTATATTAGTGACATTGCAGTGTTGCTCAAGTTGGTACTTGATGTGTGGATGAGTGTGTGGATGGGGAGTGTTGAAATCAGAAATTAAAAATTATGTAAAAAAAACTTTGCCAGTTGGTACTGGGGCCCCAGCCCCAACACAATGCACTCCTGGTTTCCCATTACAACTTTTTATTTTCCATGTGTAAGGTGTGAGGCTATCTTGGGCTGTCCTCACACTCAGTCTACTTCTCATGGTTCCACCTGCCACTGTAAAACCAGACCTGACCTATTTTTTTTTTATCATTGGAGTCAGTGCTTACATGGAGGGCTCTGCTTCATGTTCCCGGGATGGAGCTGAGGGGATAGATGCTGCTGCTTCAGGTGGAGATCTGGTGGCTTGGGTTGGTGCTTTGAGTGTGTATGTGCATATGCGTGTGTGTGTCCTTGAATAGAGAGTGGGTGAGGGAGTACTTTGCCCAAGATGGGAGATTCACAGTGACACCTGTAGACAGACTGAAATGGGTTCTAATCAACCCCTGCAGGAAGTAACCTTCAGCCCCAGGTCCCCAAATGAGCACTGTCCATTCAATAATTATGAAGGCAACAACAAAAGCTTGTATTCAGTGGCAGTTATTGTGATTCAATAGATCAGTCCAAAGAAATGATTCAAATGCTGCAATTACTGGCAACAGTTACCATTCAAACTGATGGGAAATGTGGAAATATCTATTCCAGCTTTGAACAAAGCTCTGTTTTAAGCAGAATTTCATTTTATCATACCATCTTTGTTTGGATTTTCATTTAGTTTATTACTTATTTACTTGGTATAACCCAGCCCAGATGTAGACTCTCATTTTCAGTGTTGTTCAGTTTACGTTTTACTGCTGGTGAAATACTGAAGCAAAACAAGGTCAAATGAGTAGCTCAAGGTGGCATTGGGCGTCCAAGGAAGTGGTTGGATTTGATCATCCCAAGACCATAGCTCTACACGCTAACCTCTAGCTCATGGTAGCATGTCATCAGTGTCAAGATTCTAGTGCAGGTTCATATCCTGATCTTTGATGCAGAAAGGGCAAATTAAAAATCTATTAATATTTTGCATTCAGCCACTTGCCAATATAGACTTGATACTTTGTTATACAACAATGCATTAATGAAAAGGGAATATTAATTGAATATGGTATTTAAATAGGAATCATAACACTAAAAATTATAAATAATTCCAGGTGCCAGAATTTCAAAGCTCCAGAGCAAGCTGCAACAATGGCAGCTTGCGCCGAGTGTGTTGCGCCAAAATTTAAATTGAACAGACTCCCGTCCTAAGTCCAGTGGTGTGCGGCAAAGGGTGCTGCACCTGATGTATGGTGCACCACCTGGAATGCTGAGAAACACTACTGCAGAGTCCACAGCACCCATGGACAGGGGCACAGCAACCAGGAACTGCCACCCAACACCACCGACTAACCAGTGCTGCAACACTCCCTGCATCCTGGTGTTAGCTTGTTTCATTCAGCATTTTCCACCCCTCTCAGGCTTCATCTGAGGACTGGCACTGCTCTTCTACAGGCCACCCTGGCCAGCAGCTGAATGGGCAGTCTGTGGTGTACTGTATACTGTATACAGTACATGCACCAATGGCTCATTTGATGGCTGGCCATGGTGGTGTGTGAAGGGCAGTGCCGGTCACCAGATTGAGGTATGGTAGGGGGGGTGGAAGTGCTGAGATGGGTAGGGGGGTTGGCAGAATGCATGGACGTGGGTGTCAGGGACTGTGATGGGGTGAGGGGGGACCACTGGACCACCAGGGATAGCCCACCGGGGATGGATGAGGTGGGCCACATCATAGCACCTACAGGACGACCACCCAGGAGCCATCTAAGTCCCTTTAGACCTGCTCCTCACTGGTCTAAGGGTACTTGGCACTTGGTTCCTGGGGTTTTTTCTCAAATTCTGGATCTGAGGTCTGCAGCAGTCTGGATCTGCCGCAAGCCCCTCCGCACCATGCTGCAGCCACTTTCATGGTGCAAGGATGGTGCTAGCACACTTTGGTGCAGGTAGCCTGCTGGCTGATGCAGGCTGCCTTTCAAATTCCCACTTGGCGCAGCCCTTGGCGCAAGGTGCCCTTGTGTCAGACCTGTTTGACACAGGCACCTTGCTTCAATCTAAGGCCTTTGAAAATTGGGCCCCATATGTCTTGCCATGAAGGGAATTATTTATTTTATTTTGATTAAAACAAGAGTGACAAAATCTGGACTTTAAAAAGGAACTATAATTGCTGAAGAAAGATCCAGATCCTACAAAGAGATAGCTAATCCATTCAGCTGCAGCTCCGAGTCCAGCGAAGGACATCTCCAGATTACTATTACTCCATGGGTGTGGGTATGCTGTAAGGACCAGTAGCACTGCTGCCCACATTCACCTCCCTCTTGCTCAGCCCTACAATACATACATAGCTTATGACTAGTACCCAGGCAGTAGGTATATAAACAAAGTCAACCATATGATTTGCTGGTGGGTGGGGGTACAAAATATTATGTTTATCTCATGCTCCTATGCACAACTGTTTTTACTTAAATGTGTATCATGAGTCTGTCATAACTAAAGCTTGTACCTTATGTAACCATTTGCTTATACTCAGGACAGCTTTGTAAAACAAGGCTTTACAGTCCTAAAAGTTACTTACTGACAAAAAATTAAGATTTTCATCTAGCTATCTTTTATTTGTATCCTAGCAATGTTGTCACTCCCTGTGGTGTTGCTTTTTTTTGCTTGTTTAATTTTTGAATCCCCTGCCAAGCCTTTCTTTTTGGAATGGGAAGCATAACAGCTGCCAAAGTACTGCTGTGTATTGGGGGGGGGGAGCAGAAAGCTTTGCTTGATTTGGCACTTGGTGAGTGTATGTGTGTTTGTACATCTGTGAAGGGGAGTGTCGTTATCAGACATTCAAAAGTATTTAAAAAAAAAACTTTGCCAGATGTTGATTTTGGTAGTGCGGTGGCCCCGTCTTCAACACAACACACTCCTGGTTTACCATTACAACTTTTTCTTTTACATGTGTAAGGTGTGTGGCTGTCTTGGGCTGTCCTCACACTCTGTCTACTTCTCATCATTCCATCTGCCACTGAGAAATCAGACCTCACCTAATCAATGTTTTTTCTCATTGGAATCAGTGCTTACGTGGAGGGATCCCCATCATGTGCCAGGGATGAAGCTGAGGTGATAGACGCTGCTGCTGCAGGTGGAGATCCGGTTACTTGGGCTGGTACTTTGTGTGTGTGTGTGTGTGTGTGTGTGTGTAAGGGGGGTCCTTGAATAGAAAGTGGATGAGCGGGTAGTGTGCCCTGGATGGGAGGTTCACACTGTCACCAGTAGACAGACTGAAATGGGTTCTAATCTACTCCTGTGGAAAGAGACAGTCAGCCCCAGGTCCCCAAATGAACACTGCCCATTCAGTAATTAGGCAAGCAACAACAAAATCTTGCATTCAGTGGCAGTTACTGTGATATAATAAATCAGTCCAAAGAAATTATTCAAATGCTGGAATCACTGGTAACAGTTACCATTCAAACTAATGGAGAATGTAGAAATATCTATCCCAGCTTTGAACAAAGCTCTGTTTTATCCTACCATCTGTGTTTGGGTTTTCATTTAGTTTATTATATATTTAATCAGGATAGCCCAGCTGAGATGCAGACTCTCATTTTCAGTGTTGTTCTGTTGAAACACCCTTTGCACCCCTCCAGCCCACCCCACCAACTGGAATCGTGGTGCGCGTTGGGGGTCATGGGTCCTAACTGTCACCCATTCTCCTATTCCTCAGCTTCTTTCCACATGTGATGGGTGAGTTAGTCGACGACCCCAACGCACACCCTGATTCCAGTTGGGTGGTATTGAGGGTAAAGGGTGTTTCAACCTTAACATCGAATTTCGCTTTTGTCGCCAGAACAACCCTAACTGATGCATTAAATGGAGTTTTTGCCTCTAATTTACCTTTCTTTTGAGAATGATAACTAGAAATAGTGAATGTACGCGCAGGAGGCCCCGCGTTCCCGCCACGTGATGTCTTGCCACATAGTAACATTGTGCCCACAAACGCAAATTGTAGTACGCATGGTGATGCAAAGCAAAACAGAAAGAGAAACAGTATTGTAGACAGAAATGTTAAAAACAACGCAAACGGAACCGCAAATGAAAATGCAAAGGGTAACGCACATGGTGGCGTAAACGTGAACGGTAAGTGAAACGGGTACGGAACCGCAAGCGGAAACTGTAATGGTAACAGCAATTTAAGCACACAGGCTGGTTTTCCCCAAAAGCTGTATAGAGAAAGACAGTGAGTACAAAGAATGTATGCAAAATAATGACTCTTGGAACAGAAAAATTAGGACTTGGAAAATTAAATTGCTTATATCTCAGGAACTGTACGACATAAAAAAAAAATTTAAAATTCATATGAATTATCACTTTCCTGGCTAGTTTTGTACTTAGCCCCTGTTATAGGGCTAAGTCTTTTTTTGGTGAAAAGTCCGTATCTCGCACCGTTTCTGAGATACGGGCCCTGAAAGGCGCGGCGAACGTCGTAATGTTATCCTTTGGGAAAAAACAGAAGTTTGGAGTGCCATAACTTTGCCTCTCTGTAATATTTTTTCACCAAACCACTGAAAGACACATTTGTGGGATGTTGGCTGTGCTACCTGCAAATTTTAGCCCAAAAGACCAAACCGTTATTTTGCAGCAGGGCACCAAACGATTGCTGAAATGCGTCATACACCATAATGTTATCCTATGGGAAAAAGTGTCAATTTTGGAGTACCGTAACTTTTCTGCCATGTAATATTTTTTCAACAAAACACTAAAAGGCACATCTGTGAGATGTCAGCTGTGTTCCCTTCAAATTTCAGCCCAAAACGCCAAACCGTTCTTTTGCAGTGGGGTGCCAAAGAATTGCTGTCATTTTCCCACAGCCTAGAAAAGTACTGTCGCAATTTGTGAAAGCTTTCGCAAAAATTTGCAACACTTTCGTGAGTGTGACACTACTTTGTGAAAGTACTTTTTCCAGAAATCTGAAAAACATATTTCTGGGGTGTTTTACCCCAAAATAAAGACACGGCCAGCATTCTGAGGGTCCAGCTAGGTGAACACAAAAATAATTGTTTTCCTAGAGGGTCCCAATTTTAAATGACAAGCATTTTTCTGCTCAGTAACTGAAAACAAAATGGCGGATTTGTGACACTACGAGGACCATTTGCAACACTAAAAAGTGCATTTGCGAAAGTGTTGAATTTTTTGTTAACTTTTCCCATTGACTTATAATGGGAACTTGTTTTTTGAATAACTTTGGAACCGTTTAATATATCATGCGGTTCCTGAGATATCAGCAATTTAGTATTCCAACAGCTCATTTTCTGCTCTGAGGCCCATTATTATGCATACATTCTTTCTACACACTGTGTTTCTCTGTGCAGCTGTTGGGCAAATACAGGGTGTGCGCTTCCGTTACTGTTACAGTTACCATTCCCAGTTGAGTTTCCGTACCTGTTTGCATTACCATTCCCGTGTACACCACCGTGTGCATTACCCTTTGCATTCTTGTTTGTGTATGCACTTGCTTTCAAGTTTCCATTTCTGTTTACGTTGCCGTTATTTCTGCTAACTTTACCATTTGCATTTCAAATTGCCGTACCATCACCGTGTGCATCACGGTTCGCATTTCGTTATGCGCTTGCGATTGCGTGTTTGTTTTCTTTGGAGCTATTGTTACTGTTACCATTACCATTTGTGTTTACAATTGCAGTACCGTGACAGGGTGTTCGTAACGGTTTGTGTTTCTGAACGTGCTTGCGTTCACATTTCTGTTTCTGTTTCCTTTGGCATTATTTTACTTGTTACCATTGCCATTTGCATTTCCTATTGCGGTACCATGACCATGCGTGATACAATTTTACATTTCCATACGCGCTTGCGTTTGCCTTTCAGTTTCTGCTTCCTTTGGCATTATTTTTGCTGTTACTATTATCATTTGCATTTGCAATTGCGGTACTGTGACCATGCGCATTACGTTTTGCTTTCCATATGCGCTTGTTTTCAACTTTCCGTTTCTGTTCCCTTTGGCGTTATTGTTGCTGTAACACTTAACATTTGCATTTGCAACAGTGGTACTGTGACCATGCACATTACCAGTTGCATTTACGTACACGCTAGCATCTCCATTTGTGTCACTGTTCGCTTTGTCGTTACTTTGCATTTGCGTTTCTATTAACATTTGCGTTACCTTTTAAGTTTGCATCACAATGTGCATAACTGTTAGTGCTTGCGTTTGCATTGCAGTTACCATTACTATGTCAATACACATCACATAGTGGGAGCACGTGCTCAAAGGGCCTGCGCTCCCACCACCACATTCTATTAACTATTTATAGTCCTCATTCTCAAAAAGAAGGGAAATTCATGGCAAAAAAACTCTGTTTAATGCATCAGTTAGGGTTGATCCACAGCGACAAAAGCAAGGAAATTTGGTGTTAGGGTTGAAAGCCCCCTTACTAGCCCAACGCCCCCAACCAGCATTGGGGTGTGCATTGGGCTCGTCGGTCCTAACTCTCACCCCATTCTCCTATACCTCAAGCTTGTTTACACATGTGATGGGGTGAGAGTTAGGGCCAACAAGCCCAATGCACACCCTGATGCCATTTGGGGGGGTGGTCTGGGGGGTGCAAGGTGGGCTTTCAACCCTAACACCGAATTTCCTTCCTTTTGTCGCTGTGGAATAACACTAACTGATGCATTAAACAGAGTTTTTTTGCCATGAATATATATATATATATATATATATACACACATTAACAACATGGAATGTCTGCAGATAGTGCAGCAATATTTTCTTTGTCTTCTCGTTTGCTCTAACACTACATATATTTTGGAAATATTTTGATCCACATAGTCAGTGAAAAGGTGTGCTGCATCATTGGCTGATAGCTTTCTTTTAAAATGTGCCACTCCAGAGTACACTTTTTTAAATTAAAGCCACATCTCATATTCAGTACCACTTGGTATTGGAGTACCCATCTCCGTAAGGACATAGATTGGGTGGAGACAGTACAAAGGAGGGAAACCAGAATGGTGCATGGCCTGCATCAAAAGCCCTAAGGGGAAATGCTTAAGGAATGAAATATGTACTGCCTGGAGAAAAAGAGGGAAAGGGGGATATGATAAAAACATTCAAATGCCTCTCAGATATAAACAAGCCAGAAGAAGAAAGCATTTTCAAATACAAAAGATGACTGAGGACAAGGGGTCACATTAGGAAGATAGAAGAGGGAGGTGCAAAGGAAATGGGAGGAAAAACTTCACAGAGAGGGCAGTGGATGCATTGAACAGCCTCCCAGCAGAGGTGGGAGTAACTGACTTGGTTATAAGTTTGAAGAATGCTTGTCATAGATGCAGATGGATTTTAGAAGTAATATAATAATAATAATAAACTTTATTTTTATTGTGCCTTTCAAAAAATCAAAGCGCAGAACAAGCTTTAAAATACATCCAAATAGCATATTATAAAATTCAACAAAATAAATAAGGACATCCACAAGATAAATAATAAAATCAGATCGACTCAATATCCTCCCCAAATGCTTTTCTCCATAAAAAAGATTTCAAAGCTTTTTTAAAGCACCCCACCATCGTGCACTCTCTAATCCAATGGGGTAGAGAATTCCAAAGGGTCGGTGCTGTGAATACAAAAGCCTGAGCACCGGATGATTTCAAAACTACCCTTGGAATCTCTAGCAACCCCTCATTGGCTGAGCAGAGCAGTCGCTCCAGGATGTAAGGCACCAGAAGCTCTTTTAGGTAGTCAGGACCCAGGCCGTGTAGGGCTTTATAAGTCAGCAAGCCGACTTTAAAGGAGATCCACTACTGAACCAGCAGCCAGTGAAGACCTCGCAACACCGGAGTAATATGGGAAGAACGAGGCATCCCAGTTAACAACCGGGCCCATAATCAGGGCTGTGGGGCCCTGATCTAAACTACACGATGTAGTGTGCATACCTTGGACAATCCTTATAACATCTTCGATATCCGGCCTTTTGAAGAGATTCCAGGAATGAGGAGGGAAAGTGACCAAGGACTGGTCCACGGCCCTTCCCATAGAGAGTGTTGAATGGTTCTCCACCCTAATGTCTTCCACCTTATCTGCAAAGAACCGAGCAAGCTCATCACACTGAAATTGTAAAAATGTTCTACTAACCTGCAGACAGGCTGGGTTGCAGTCTGTCCACGGTTCAAAAGAGCTGAGCCGGTCAGTTCTGTGCAGCAGCAATTTCCCCGGACAGGAACACTTCCTTCTTATTGGTAATTGCTGACTGATAGAGTTGATAATGCTCTCGCAGTCTAAGATGGTCAGCATCCAAGTGGGATTTACACCAACATCTCTCTAGCCTGCATCCTAAACAACGCATCTTCCTCAGGTCCCCATCAAACCATGGGGGCCGAGGGCGAAGGGAGAGAGGATGCACACGAAATGGAGCAATGGAATCCAGAGCAGAGGTAATGGCCTTATTATAGGCCAGAACCAAAATCTCTGGATCCATGCACATCCCAGAGAATTCTGATAGGTCAAGTGCCGCAGTTAGACCATTGAGAGTCATATCCCATAAAGGGCAGTACTTGACCATCTCCACAGGGGTTGGTCTATGCAGGGGGGTGCCAAAATTGAATCTCACAGTGTGATGATCAGACCATTCGACTGGTTCCACCCCCATGGTGGAGGCTTCCATCCCCAGGAGGAAGACCAGGTCAAGGGAATGGCCGCATTTGTGAGTGGCAGAGGTAACCACCTGTGAGAGGCTCAATGAATTCATCAATTGGATGAGGTGTTGTCCCAATTGAGAGCATTCATCGTCGATCCAGGCAGTGAAGTCACCCAGCACCATCAACCTGGGGGACTCCAATACCAGGTCAACGATGAAGTCCGCCACTTCCTTAAGGAATGGCTCCCCGTCACCGGGTGGACGGTAGACGAGGGCCAGTCTATAGCCCCCACCTGCCACTACGACACATTCAAATGATCTGGTCTCCTCAACTGGCACACTGATAAGATCCAATTCAGTCTTGAAACAGACCACAACCCCCCCACCCCTGCAGCCCAATCTTGGATGCTGAATCACCGAGTACCCAGATGGAACTGCCGCCTCAAGAATGGGGCCAGCATTTCCATCCAGCCAGGTCTTGGTGATGCAAGCCAGATCCACTGTACTCACAAAGTCAGCTATAATAGCAGTCTTGTTCACAACGGATCTGGCATTGCATAACATCGCCCGAGTTGGACAGCTCCCCTGAGAAGCCCCAGCTCCAGCCCATCATTGCTAATGATGGTGCCCTTGGGTATGGGGTCAAACAGTGGAAACCCTTGTTCAGACCTCCATTTCACCCCAGGGTGTCTTCTGGGCTTAACAATCCCAATGCAAGTGCTCCCCTTGACCATCCTCCACTGTTCATGTCCTCCACCCCTCCCCCTCCTCCTACGGGCAATTCCCAATGCCCAGCAGCATTGATAGAGTGAAAAAGCTAAAGAAGAGGGAAAAAGGGCGAAGGGCATGAAGGGTGGAGGATGAATAGTGCATGATGTGGGGGGTTGGGTAATAATAAATATCCCCAAGTTCAACATGAGGCCAGATAATGATCTCTTACTCTAACCAAGACTAAAAATCCCACCTCTAAATTAAAATAGCAATTTACCCCCAAATTAAACCACCCAAAAAGACACAATCCCAAACCCAAATAACCTGACAATCCAAAATTTCTTAAATAAAACCCACAATTTCTTAAATGGAACCCACTTTCTAGAAAAAAATAAACAATAAATAAATAAATTGGCTGAGAGGACAAGCACTCACACTGCAAGTCAACTAAGCCCCCGGGCACTCTCACTGCACAGACCTAAAATCATACAATAACTGTGAGAAAGCAAGGACTCCCACTCCCTGAGCCTCGCAGTAACTGGGCACTCTCACTGCATGGTTATAAAAGAAAATATATTTTAATCCAGAGAGTAGGTTCCAGTCAAGAAAAAAAGAAAAGCACTATTAAAACATTAACACTTGTCCTTCCTAAATCCAAATACTTTGCCCCCAAAGCTCCCTTAACAACAAATTCTTCAAGAGCAATCAGAGTACCAATCATTCCCTGCTAATAATTAAAAAGATATTCTTAATCCAGCTCCAAGAGGGTTAATAAATCCTCATATAATAAGTCATAGAAGAATTTGTAGATCCCAGGTCCTCTCACCACCGGGGAATCTCAATTCAATCCAACAAAAAAGGGGAACCAGTTCTTGATATTTATATCCCTGATAAAAGGCCAGGAGGCAAACTATAGTAGGCTGAAGAGAAAGATAATCCCCTGCACCACCACACACAAGCCCCGATCAGACTACCCACGACCCGCAGCTACAGCGGCATCAAAGCAGGCCAACATGACCCGCCACGAGGCCCCTTAGGCAAGCTCTGGATAACACCCCCAGCTTCCTGGGGCAGACCCCGACAATACCCGCTCAGTCGTGGAAGCCATGACCAGGAACAACAGTAAGACCAGTGGAAAATAGGGAACCCCCACACCCCAGGACTGCCCTCAGTCTTCCATAGTCCAAAATTCAATATTCACAGAACACTGCAAAATCCTCACCAAGGTCCACTGGTGTTTAAAAATAGTCTCAGTGGCTGGCAACCGCAAATCAACCAGTGCTTTTATTCATGGTCTCCCTCACAAATGATAGAAGATAATCTCGGCAGCCGGCAACCGCTAGTCACACAGTGCTCACACAGTACTCATGGTCACAGTAAGGGGGTGGTGGTGGAGGATCAGAGACTGAGTAGGGTCTGTGGTGTCACTAAAGGTAGGGAAAATAGGGTAGACAAGGAGGGCAGAAGGTCCTTATCTGCCAAAAGTTTTTATGTTGATATGTTAATTCTGTCTTGCAGATATCAGGTTATTTATTAAGACTGTATACACAAACACGGGAGCAGGGTACAGAAAAAAACAAAAGTGAGCACCAAGTAATTTTTCATTTCATTTCAAGGGGGCATAACTTTGCATGGAAGGTGGTCATTTTGTACATACTGTTATCTAAATCTAACTTTATTTGGTATGTAAAGCTGGAAAATCCCATTGCACCTTTTATAGACTATACAACGTAGTAAGATGAAACCTAAAAATTACAGACATGTTTCAAATGGTCAACATTTAATAATAACATTTTTATAGAGGAATGTGAATCATTTAAGAGATGGGGCACAGGATTTAGAATGTATGAAATTAATATCAGTTTGCAACTTTCACAGAAACAGAAAGACAGAGGCATTTGGAACAGATCAAGGTTGATAGGGACTTAGGTACTTCTATAGCAGATAACACTAAACATATGCTGCAAAGAGTAGGAAATCAACAAATTAAAGATCATAAAAATTGAGTGGCATGCACTCACCTTGGGATAATATTTGGCACATAATATGATTCCCCATGGCTTGACAGTGTATACTGAGCATTGTATAGGAATAAAATTCTCCAAACTGGATAGGAAATGGGATGGGAGTCTAACAAGGTACTCTGTGGATTTTATGTATCCTATCATAGAAGCCATTATCAAAGAAAGAGGGAAAATAGCAGAAACACGATCAAGAGCAGGTAGCACTAAAATTGAAATTACAATTAGATGAGTTTAATAAGACATTGGAACAAATCAAGAAAAAAAATCAATTATTATGAAAATACCCTCAAACAACAAAAAATAAAGAAATCCCAAAGGAATAGAAATGATTATGAGGATAATAAGGTCTACTCAGTTTGCTAAACTTACACCTAAAATGTATCATTCTCAGTCCTACAGACAGCAGGATAGTGGCTCAGAAAGCGACAACAGCTATGGGAGGGCAGGAAACATACCACCTCGAACTCACACACAAATGCAACCAGCAGGAAGAACACCTTATTTTGATCAGGAGGGAACAGCCCAGAAATCACCTGGACCATCCCACATTGAGGTACAAATGGAACAGAGGGAACCCAGAAAACATGCCAGGGCCAAAGGTATGCCAGATGAGGATGGAGATCAAGCAAGAGGAGGCAGAGGAACAGGTACAGGCAGAGGGTGCAGGGACACTTCCTACAAACAGTGCCCCTTCCAGAAGTGATCCCCATATTCAACTTGAGTAAAATAATCTTGTCTAGGGAGGAATCTCAGGTTTTGTCCAGAGGGCTGTAATTTGCACCAACCAACAGGCTTAATCTTTTTGATTCAGAATGTGATTTGCAAACCATTTTTAGAACTATTAGGTTACAGGCTTTCTTTAATAATCAACCTTTACAAGGTGATTAATATAAAAGAGACCTTACCCAAGCATTGCAGATTTGATCTGATTACAATCCACCAGCTAGGTAATCTAGTGGTAGAAACTTACATTAAAACAGTGAGATTAGAAATACATAGCCTCTTCAGAGTGGAGACAGAGAGAGTTCCAACAAGAAACAATTTAAAAGTCAAGCTGAAAGGAGGGCACTTAACATCTTAAGGGATGACCAGAATATAATTATCAAATCTGAAGACAAATGGGTGGGGGGATAGTTATTAGGGACTACTCCTTTTATAAGAATATGTGCCAAGGACTGTTGGATGACCCTAGGAACTATATTAAACTAGAGGGAGACCCCACAAAAAAACATAAAATAGAGATTGATTCATTAATTGGTGAACTGGTTATTACAAATAGTTTAAAAATCTGGGAGGGAGACTTTATAATTCAAAAATTTCCTTGAGTACCAGTATTTTACTCCATACCAAAAATCCATAAAAATACAACAGCTTCTGAGGGTCGCCCAATAGTCTCTGGCACAGGGAACCTATTTGAACCAATTTCTAACTATGTTACTTTTCATCTTCAATCATTAGTGGAAAACACTCCAACATATATTAAGTACAATGGTCATTTCATAACAATCACAAACAATGTAACACTGACTGCTGAAGAGGAAAGACATATTATTTTGGTTACCCTTGATGTCTCAGACTTGTATATTTCAATACCTCATAGTGAAGGTGTAGATGCAATGTGCACCTTACATGAGAGACCCTTCTAGGCACCCAAAAACTAGAACATTAGCATTGCTAGCCGATTGCATATTATTAAAAAGAAGTATTTCAAATTTGAACAACTGTATTATGAACAAATATGGGGCATACCCATGGGGTCCACCTAGTGGTGGGCGAAGTGGTTGAAATTTGCTCCTGAAGTGATTCACGGAGTAATGCGGAATCCGGTAAATATTCCACAACACGAAGCGGAGTACTTTGCATCATGATGAGGAACACAAAGTTCATTGAAACCAATGATTTTGCATTATTCCACCTTCCCCAAACCACTTCTCCACCAATTTTAAGGTGAAGTACATTGAAATCAACATACTTTGCATCACTTCACCTTGTTATTGAGATCCAAGGTGAAGTTTACAGTGCTTCATGGGATTGTAGGTCACATGGGATCTATATTGTTCTGCATAGCCTCAGTTCTGTGTAGTGTGTGTAGTGGAAGATGGACACAGTTTCTTCTCAGAGCTCTATGATTCAAATCCTCTAAAAGCTGTTGAAAAAGCCTTTTTGAGCCATTTTTTGCTCAAAATTTAGTACATCGATTGTAGGAAACCCTCCTGTGCTCATATCATTAACTGTTTATTGTTTTTGTGTGGATTTTGAATGTTAATTTAGAACAGTCAGTCTGCGTTCTGTAAAGTGTGCTTTGGGGGAGGGGCTTATCTGTGGTGTAGGTAGATTAACTGGGACAAAAAGGCAGTCTTTCTGTTTTGGTTATATTTTTCTTGTATAACTGTGTTAATGTACACACAGTAATATTTTTAGTGATTCTTGTCATTTTTTTGCTGATTGTTGTGGTGCAGCAGTGTATAATTTCAGTTTGATTAAAACATTTGGTTATATTACTAAAGGTTTTCAATTTGCTATGCATTACTTGTAGTGTGTGTGCGTGCAATGCGTGCTATTAAATCAGACACCTTTTATTGTGCCACAGATTAATTGCAGCAGTGTGAACCTGCTATCCACCGCACTTGCATGAATTTTTTCTACTGCTTTGTGGTATCTTTACTGGTAGTGGACTGTTATTGCAGTACACTCCCCCCCCCCCAACTGGCAAAAGGTATTGTTTTCCAGATGTGGGTTTGTGACTTGTGAGCACTGGTTAGGTGTTGTTGTGCCTTTGCATCTGCATCTCTTGAGTGTGTGAGTGTGCAGTGCAATTTTAATCTGTGCGTTTGCAGTACACCATTAATTCTGGGAGACTTTCATTTCTTGTTACGCTCTCATTTCACTTTGTCAGCACTGGGGAATTTACTAGACACAAGACAGTAGCATTTTGGGGATGCACATTAATTCTGGTGACTGTGTGTGACTACCGCACGCATGACGGAGTGCACCATTAATTCTGGGAGACTTTGCATTTTTTGTTACCTTCTCATTTCACTACGTCAGCACTGGGGAGTTTTCTGGACACAAGACTGTAGCATTTTGGGGATGCACATTAATTCTGGTAACTGTGTGTGACCACTGTGTTCATGATGGAGTGCACCATTAATTCTGGGAGACTTTGCATTTTTTGTTACCCTCTCATTTCACTTCATCAGCACTGGGGAATTTTCTGGACACAAGACAGTATCATTTGGGGATGCACATTAATTCTGGTGACTGTGTGCGAGGAGCTGCCAATATTGTTGCCACTTCACCTTACTTCACGTTAAGGTGGAATGACAGCGCTAAGTAAGTAAAAATTTATTTATATGAGGTGCCCTTCCAAGGCTCAGGGTGCCTTTACAAAATTTCACATACAATATTAAAATCCACAGCAATTTAAAACACCATTTACATTTCTGAAAATGCTTGTTTGAATAGAAAGGTCATAAGAACTTTTTTTCAAACCCTTCTACAGTCAGGCTATTGCATATCTGGCAAGGTAGAGAATTCCACAGGGTAGGTGCCATAAAGGCAAAAGTTCTTCCACGAGATGTTTTCAAGGTTATGCTGGGAATCTCTAGCAATCCCTCATCAGAGGATCGGAGGGAGTGGTATGGTCAATAAGGAGTCAGGAGCTCTTTCAGGTAGTGGGGTCCCAACCCATGTAGGGCCTTATAGGTCGTCAATATGATCTTGAAAGTGATTCACCACTGTACAGGCAGCCAGTGCAATTCACGTAGCACAGGTGTCATATGGTTGGATCTCAGTCTTCCAGTCAACAACCTAGTTGCCGCATTTTGCACCAGCTGCAAGTGGCGGATATCCACTCCCAGCAGCCCTAGATAAAGAGCATTGCAGTAATCAAGATGACTGGCAACTAAGGAGTGGACCAGGGTAGGAAGGTCCTCCGATGGAACCAAGTGTTTCACCCGTGCTATGTTCCTTAGATGGAAAAAGGATGATTTGACTACAGCCGACATCTGTGCCCTCAGGGTCAGGCCCTCATCAAACACAACACCAAGGTTACGCACCTGGCCAGATGCCATAAGTGGGCCCCTCCCCCCAGAAATAAACCTGAGGGTTTTCCCACCCATGAGCTTGTAATAATTAGAAGGCAAAGTGAGCCTTTTGTATTGGCCACTTCACGTTCACTTCGCCAGTGAAATTTAAATTCGCTGCATCTCTAGGTCCATGATGGCTCCAGGCTATGCAATTGCGTTTATACACACATTTGAAAACAGATATATACTGAATAGGGATGCAAATCCTTTTTATGAGAAAATAAAACTTCTTAAGAGATACATTGATGATTTGTTCATGTTATGTACTAGGATTATAACTGAGTTACAACATTTTTTTTTATGTATCTAAATATATGTTCACTACATATTCAATTTACTATGAATTCAAGTAGGGAACAAATTCCCTTTTTGGATGTACTAGTTAAATTTGGTGCTCATGGTCTGATTACCTCCCTGTACAGAAAAGAAACCACCAGGAACATGATTTTACATGCACAAAGCTTCCACTCTGAGAAACACATTCAGAGCATCCCATACTTGCAGATGTTAAGGATTTAAAGAAATTGTACTTTGGATGAAGATTGCAACATACAAGTACGGAAATCAATTTCCAGGTTTAAGAATTGGTGATATAGTAACAGAACATTTGTAAGGGCAGAAAGAAGCCTACAAGAGACAACACAATGCAAACTTTTAAGCGTAGATGGGACATTGAAACAGTACTGAGGCTTGTCTTTAGTGTCAAACATAATCATAAAATTAAGGATATAAGAAAAATTGTCAATAACCATTGGCATATTATAAAAAAAATTATCTAGATAATTGTGATATTTTCAGAAAACCACTTTTAGTGGCCATTTAAAATGGCAAGATGCTTAAAGACAAACTGGTACACATGGCACATCCACAAGAAAAAAAAAAGAAGGTAGACAATTATTATTAGGTCCCCTTAGTCCACGCATGGTCCTGTGTGGATGCTGTTCCCTTTGCGGGCACACAAGTGAAAAAAAAACATATTTAAGTATCCCTATACAAATAAGGAATACCCCATCAGGCAGTTTATCACATGTGACACTGTGGGAGTTGTTTACATCCTGCAGTGTCCATGTGATAAAATATATGTTGGAGAAAAAACTCAATTATTGAAGAAGAGAATATAGGAACATAAATCCCAACATCAGAAATAAGACTCCGTAGCTGAACATTTTTCAGAAGCAGGCCATACGAGGGCCTCGCTTTGATTTTGGGGACTAGAAGCAGTTACTCCACCAGAGACAGGCAGTAACTTTGGAAAGTTAGTGGAAAAAGTGGAGACAAAGTGGATATTTGAACTAGATGTTCTAAATCTTCTATTTGGTCTCAACAGAGACATCAATTGGAATAGCTGCAGCTAAAAATAGCACATTGGGATTATGAGGATAGCTTTGAAGTGATTTCATGGGTGCAAATCAGCAGGATTTTAATATGATGTAGATGCATATACAACAAATCAAACTTAAGGTTAGCTGTCTGGTTCTTTTGAAACCTCTAGCACTCTGAGCTATATTATTCAAACAAACAGTAAGATGCAATGACACCATAAAATCTTAATACATTTATTTAACAATAAATCCCTGTTTATTCCATTACTCTGTTTCTACATAGCCCACCGTCTGCTATTATGATATAAAACACCTTTTAAATTACAAACATTTTGGTAGCACACAAGTGTTATTGTATGTATTTCATTGAATTCCCCCCCCCCCCTCTGTCAAGAGTAGCAGCTGGGAATCCAATTGCCTAAAACTAGCAGTAAAAGGTTTAAAACATTTTATAAGTACTACTTTTTTCTTACACGCATGCTGTAAAATTTATACTGGTTTCCCAGCAAACAAGAAACATCTATGTGGTCTCACTCTGTATGATGTCATATGCTAGAGTGAGACACACTCTTAAAAAAGTGACCAGATTTTTAAATCGGGACAACAGTTAGTATCTGGCATCCTCATAGAAAGCATGCTTCCAGGGTAGGAGCTCTTTTGCTTTATACGCATTCAGTATTTCTTGAAATGTTTTGTAAGATAGTAATGTTAAACTGCTATGGTCAGACATAACTCCCTAAATATTTTCATAAAGCCTTATTGAGCACAGAAATAAATACTTTTTTTGGAGAAGATTCATCAGATAGGAGACAAGGATGTGGCCTTGTAGTTAAAATTTAAATGTGGATTGGCAATAGACAGGTTAATCTAATTTGTAGTTCAAATACCTAAAAATCACACTATTTTATTTTCAGAAAGCAACCTAATATTAGGGCAAGACCAATTCTGAAATGTAAACATTGTGTACACGTTCACCTGAGCAATGTCAGATTTTGGTAAAGATTTCATTTATTTTCTGGAAATAAACTATCAGAGTTTTTATTTGAGCATATAAAGGCAATAGATGTTTGCTGTCATTAAAAGTTATAGTTTATCAGCCTCTGGAGACCTGATGCCCTCCTGCCTCAGAGGAGTGGCTTGAGGTTGGGGTTTCATATAAATTAACTGATTTGTACTAGCAATACTTTAATAAAGGTTTTATGTTATAGTACCTGTAGAAACTCTTTATTGTTTACGTGTCAACACTGCAAGAAGTGATTTATTATTTGGTTAACATGATTATGTGCACACAGTGTGCTTATAATATTAATTTCATCAGGAATTTAATTATTAATTCAATTATAATTTCTGAAGGTAATCAATGTGTTTGTCTGTAGGACTCTCGGTGTAAAAGATTATAGTGCTGGATGAGTAATGGATGAGCTCGCAAGCATTAGAGAGATTGAGTCCACAAACTACATGCTTTATTTTATTAATTGTAACATTAGGTGGACTTGATGGATGAAAATATGAAATCTGTGCACTATTATTTATAGGTTATAATGCATTCTCCTGAGGAAGCATATAAATATATGCGAAACTTTGAGAATTCAGCCTAATTAAAAATGAAAAATAAAAAGAACAGCATCATTGAAGGAATACTCTTTTTCATCTGTCTTCATTTTTGAAAGCACCCTTCCACCCCTACTTTTAACCTTTAGATGTTTCTACATATAGGGGTTATGTTCTAATTTAGGATGCCTCAACCCACTAGTGCTTATGAGGAAACATGTCAAACACTTTATCTTCATTCGTTTCCTTCTTTTGTTAGTTTGTATTTTTAATTTTTGCTTCTTTATAATGTTACACTATAAAGGAGCAAAAATTTAAAATACAAAATAAAAAAGAAGAAAATGAATGAAGATAAAGTGTTTGACATATTTCTTCATAAGCACTAATATGTTGAGGCATCCTAAATTAGAACATATCTCTACAGAAGTCTGGTCATTAGGAACTCTCCACACAGAACAAATCATAAAATATAGAGAAAAAGGGAACCCTGGGATACTGCAAAAACATAATGGAATGCACATAGGGGTTGACAGCTGAATTTCATCATTGTTCATTTCCCATGGGACATCTGTGGAACTGTCCACAGGACTGGGATTTTGTATGAAACTTCCAACAGATTTCCTGTCTCAAGATGTTTTGCTAACTGCAATAGTGCTGTGCATTTATTTTACAAGTTTGGCCCCTGTGGCTTCACGTTTGTAAAGTTAGATTTTTAAAGGGATGTTGTTATAGGGACTCAGTTGATTAACTTAATGCTTTTGTGCGTGTGGGGGGTCAAACAGGATGGAAAACTGATATCAGAAAGAAAGGGTCACAGTTTTCATATTTGCAAAACCACTGAACAAGCAGACTCTCTGTGGGGTCATAAGGCTTGAACTGAAAAAAAAAACCCTAACAGGACAGTTCATATATATTGCTTATGCTGGTCATTTCCTATGGGAGAAACATGGACATTTCAGGATTCTGTGTGGTACTTTTGCAGTCTGTATATGTTGGCTTGTGTGGGCAGTGGGCAGGAGAACAAGTATGAGAGCTTCACAGTCTGATTAATATCACAGATTTTTCATGAGTGTTGAACCACCCGCCACCATCACGACAAACCAACACTTACAGTTAACAAAATATTTCATCAAAGTTTGGAATGCAGAAAAGAAAGAAGGAAATTTGAAAGAAAAAAATTCAAATATTAGGAATGTGGGTTCAGCTTAGAAATTAATCGGAAATAGACTGGCACCTACTGATGGTGCCATATAAACTAAGTGGCAATATAAAAAAGATAGCAAATGGTAAGAACAAGTATCTCTCTCTCTCCATCCACCTGTATAAACACCAGCACCAGACTTGAAGTTGTATTCAAATAATAAATATATTTTTTATTGGAAATAAATATACTGTAAACCATCTTAAAAATGCATAATTCTGTCTTTTTATGCTGGCGTGCTTGCGCAGCCAACATAGTGGGACAGAGCAGCTTTAGAGCAGCGGTCGCTGTTCGGCGAATGCAGGGCATGCACCAGTAGGTGCGCCCCACATTCCCCAATCAGCCTGCATGCCAGTGCCACACCATGCATACATAATGGGGTGAGTACATCTAAGAAAGGTCCGCTGCAATCTGAGCAAAGCTTGTCAGATGCAGCGGTCCTTTTCTTGCCAAGCTCACTGCCATTATGTGCATGGTCAGCGAGCGGGAGGCTGCCTAACATTTGCTGCCTTCGGGGGTGCCCCATCCCCCTGTCAGTTAACCCACCCCACTGTCTTTGTGTGCCGACGGAGGAGCCCACTCCCTGTCAGTATAAACCCCCCCAATTGTTGAATGCTGAGGGGGGTGCCCAATCCCTCTCGGCTCTTGCCCCCCTCGCTGTCTTTGTGTGCCGATGGGGGGTGCCCAATCCCTGTCGGCATTACTTCCTACTCCCCCCCATGTTGTGTGCTGATGAGGGTGCCCAATCCCCCGTCGGCTACTGACACCCCCCTAAAACAGTTAGGTGGTACGCTGGGAGCCCACCTCAGCATGCCAAATGCCCTGCAAAATGAAAACTGTCCCGAGATGTTTTTTTCTGTTTTTTTTTAACCTATAAAATGAAAATAGTCCCTCGTAGTCTCTATGCCCCTCCCCCACCAGCATTCTTCCACTGCGCACCCTGCCTCCCCTCACCCCCCAATACTTATCTCTGGAGTCCAGTGCGACGATCTTCTGTGGACTGGGAACATGTCTGCACTCTTCAAAGCTGACCGCGAACTGAGGAAATGCCGGTAAGCTGTATAATGGAATGAATCAAGTTTTTTCAACTTTAATGCATATCTCAGGCCTTTTTGGGAATTTTGGCCCCAAATTTTCAACATGGGGTTATTGGGACCCCTTCTCATGAATTGTTGCACTGTCATGGCGTTATTCGGTCCCGAAAGGTGATTTCACAGTCACTGTGTGGACTGAGTAATGAAATTACAGTGTCACTGTTCACTTTAATGCATATCTCAGGCCTTTTTGGGAATTTTGGCCCCAAATTTTCAACATGGGGTTATTGGGACCCCTTCTCATGAATTGTTGCACTGTCATGGCGTTATTCGGTCCTGAAAGGTGATTTCACAGTCACTCTGTGGACTGAGTAATGAAATTACAGTGCCACTGTTCATGAGAGGTTCTATCAAAAAGTCTATGTTGCATGTTTGATGGGAAAAATCCAAAAAATGACTGTTTTACGAGCGTGCATAGCAACTGCGAAACACACGCTCATAAGTTAGCATATTCACACTATTTTCATGCCAGATTCTCAACATTGGCATTTTACCACACCTTCTTGTGAACCGTAAAGCTGTCATTTTTCACATCCTGCCTGAAATGTGTTTTCGCACTTCCGGCGCAGAATAGCACAGTCACTGTGTGAAATCAATGTTTGGGACACATTACAAAAATGACAGTGACATTGTTCATGAGCAGAGGTCCTAAAATGCCTGTGTTGAAAATTTGGGGACAATACTCCATAAAATGACTGTTTTACGAGGTGCATAGCAACTGCGCAATGTACGCTCATAAGTTAGCACATTTGCAATATTTTCATGCCACGTTCTCAACATTGGCATTTTACCACACCTTCTTGTGAACCGTACAGCTGTCATTTTTCACATCCTTGCCGAAATGTGTTTTCACACTTCCAGTACAGAATATCGCGGTCACTGTGCAAAATCAGTGTTTGGGACACATTGCAAAAATGACAGTGATACTGTTCATGAGCAGAGGTTCTAAAATTCCTGTGTTGAAAATTTGGTGACAATACTCCATAAAATGACTGTTTTCAGGTGCATAGCAACTGTGCAATGCATTTCGTAACCAAGCCTTTGTAGCAATATTTTCGCCAGATTCTCAAATTTTGCATTTACTACCCTTCTTGTGAACTGTATAGCTGTCATTTTCACATCCTTGTCAAAATGTGTTTTCGCACTTTTGGCGCACAATAGCGTGTTTGCTGTGCGTAATCAGTGTTCGGGACACATTACGAAAATGACAGTGACACTGTTCATGAGCAGAGGTCCTAAAATGCCTGTGTTGAAAATGTGCTGACAATGCTTCATAAAATGACTGTGTCACGAGCGTGCGTTGTGCAGTTTGCACGCACTTCGTACGTTCGCAAACTTCTAATATTCTCACTCCACATTTTCTACAGTGCCATTGTTCTGCACCTCCTAATGAACAGTACAGCTGTCATTTTTCACATCCTGACCAAAATCTGTTTTCGCAGTTCCGGCGCAGAATAGCGTGGTCGCTGTGGAAAGTATGTGTTCGAGACACATGATGAAAATGATAGTGACACTGTTCATTAGCAGATACCCTAAAATGCCTATGTTGAAAATTTGGGAACGAAAGTCAATAAAATGAGTGTTTTCTGAACGTGCATTGCACAGTTTGCATGCACGCTCATGACTTTCTGAATTTGTAATATTTTCACTCCAGCTGTTCATCATTGGCATTTTTCCATATGTCCTTATGAACACTCCAGCTGCCTGAAATGTGTTTTCGCACATCCAGCACAGAATTGCACGGCCGCTGTTCGAAATCAGTTTTTGGGACAGTTTGAGGAAATGACGGTGACACCATTCATGAGCAGAGGTCCTAAAATGCCTATGTTGAACATTTGGTGCCAAAACTCCATGCAATGACTGTGTTGCAAGCGTGCATTGCGCAGTTTCCACGCACCCTTGTAACTTTGTCAATCTGCAATATTTTTATGCCACATTTTCACCACTGGCATTTGTGCACGTCTCCTTATCAACTGTCCAGCTGCCATTTTTCACAGCCTGCCTAAAACGTGTTTCTGCAGCTGTGGCACACAATGGCGTGCTCGCTCTGCAAAATCACCTTTTGAGACACATTCACAAAATCACAGCACTATGCGTCTCTAGCTACGCCACTCCCACTGCCAATGCCAGCGTGACAACATTCAGCATTGACAAATGCTTGTTTATTTTTCAACTGACTTTGTCTTCCAATTCATGTTATAGCACCTTTATAAGCATATAGCATACATCTCACAATATAAAATAAAAGCAGATATTAACAGGACTGAAAAATGAAATTTCTGGTTCACACAGAGAATGGCCAGTCCCTGGAATAGTTTACCATCCGAAACTGTGATGAGTGAATCAATGCTAACTTTTAAAAACAAACTAGATAAACATATGGGAAATCAGAAATACTATTTCCACCAGTAAAATTGGTGGCATGTTCAAAATAGGTTTGCCTCTAGAACTCGTACCCCATTCTATGATTCTATGATCTTTGATTGGAAACTTGGCACATAAAGATAAAGGGAAAAAATGTAAATAAAGATTAGACTATAAAAATCTTGGTTTCTATCCCCACAGAAGTGCATACAGTTGAGGAGTAGGTGAAATTCACTAAGTTGTGAGGGAGAACTGATTTCTTTAATTAGATTGTATTTAACAGTAAAGCAAAATTCACTTGAATGTTTGCAAATGGAAGGGCACTTCCAAACTCACCTCAGTATTGGTGTGCTACAAATTTATCCACAACACACATTCAACCAGACAGAGTAAAAGTTTCTCCTGAAAAACATACACTACCAAATACTGTCTTACTTTCTCCTCCACTGCAACCTAAGAAGAAGAACAGACACAGAATGGTGAACAGGTGGTCTGAAGCTAAATGAACTTCACTCGAACAACTGTCTCAACAGACAGATTCACATTCACTGAGTTCCCCTTAGTTTGTTGCAACAAGTCTCTTCTGACACCATTAAACTCATGAGGGCCTGGGACAAAGCTTGGTCGGCCTACAACAAAAAACATGACTTTTCTCTCCTTTTGCTTATGAATAACTAAGAAACAAGTGCAAATCTGTCATCAGAAAGGGTAAAATGGACCATTTCCATAGTAATCAACTTGGTGTATCTAATAACCCCTGAAAGCGATGGGGGACATTACACTCTCTTCTTGGAAAAACAAAGACTTCAGAACCCATTACCCTGCTTCAAGGGGCTAGGCTCACAAATGACCCCAGCGAAGTGGCCAACATCTTCAATTATTTTTTTTGTGACCTCGATAAGTTCAAACCCTTCACCCAAGACCCCTGTCACTCAACTCCACTACCTACCAATAACCATCCCTGCAGTGACCCCCAAAACTGCCCTAAATTCTACTTCCATGCCCTAAAGCCATCTGATACCATTCGCCTCATCAGAAGCAGTAACCCTAAGCCCTGCATCAGTGATGATTGCATTGATTATATAATTCTGAAGCTCTGTATTTTGCCACTGGCCAAATCCCTGACAAAAATCCTCAACCACTCCTACTGTTCTAGCACCTTCCCTGGCATATGGAAAACAGCTACGATTAAACCCCTATACAAATCGGGGTCCAGGAGTAATGTAGCAAACTATCACCCGATCTCACTACTGGCACCTCTTTCCAAGATCATCGAGAAGGTTGTTCACTCACAACTAATCTCTTTTCCTCAAGAACATAATCTGCTCACTGAAGCACAGCATGGCTTCAAAGCTGGCCATAGCACAGAAATGGCTATAGTCAAATTCACCAGTGATATTACTAAAGCAAGCGTCAATGGTAAGTAATCAGGGTTGATATTTCTTGATCTGACCAAAGCTTTCAATTTGGTCAACCATAGCCTCCTCCTTGACTCTCTGTCTCTCCTGCCTTTATAAATCCCGGGATGTTGTTTGCTGGGTACACAGCTACCTCTCAAATAGATCTCACAGGACAACCGTAAAAGTGGTACTCTCAAACACCTGCAAAATTAATTGTGGCATCACGCAGGGTTCTATTTTAGGTCCACTGCTTTTCTCTTTCTTCATTAATAATCTCCCCCAAATCTGTCAAAACACCATGCTAGTTCTCCATGCAGATGATGCAGCTCTATACTGCAGTGAGAAAAACCCAGACACCAAGTTCTCTAACCTGTGAACTGATTTCCTAAGGCTCCACTCTTGGTTCCTTCACAGAAACCTAGTTCTTAACTCTAAAAAAAAAACAAAGTACATGCTATTTACAGGCCTCAGAAAATATGTAGAATTAAACCTCACCCTCTCTGACCTTCGTGGGAACATTATCGATAAAGTCAAAGATTTTAAATATCTGGGCTTGGTTCTTGACCCACATCTCACTTTCCAAGTACACATTACTAATCTTGTCAAGAAAATAAACATGAGGTTAGGACTGATATTCCATATCAGAAAATTCCTTCTTCCAGCCTTCAGATCTCACATTGCCTGCTCCTTGCTCCTTCCCCATCTTGAATATGGCTCCATGGTCTACTACCCCCCCCATCTATTCTTTTCTCCAAACTGAGAACCTCTTACAACAACATTGCGCATTTCATCACCGACCTCCACTGGTCCACCCATCACTGTTCCCTCTACCCTCCTCTCTCATGGCTACCCCTGGAAGGAAGGTTTCAACTTAAAACACCTCTTTTTCTACACAAAGTTAATCTTAACTTATTGCCACCAAGTGTTTTGGACCTTTTCCCCAAATCCACCCCCAAGCGTCGCACTAGTATCCCGTAACTTTGGTCACCATGATTAGGCACCTACCTAAAGGGTGACTTAATCATTGGGGCAACTGGGGAAGGTGGGCAACTGGATGGGGAATGCGTGAAATTACGACATCCTGTCGCTACATGCCTACATGCATGGGGGGGAGCAAGCATGCTGAGCGTGAGGTGGGAGGGAATGGAGGGGTTGTTGGGGTGGCATCATAGTGAGCCGCTGAGCTGCTGCTGCAATGTGGTGGGTGGGTTCAGGGCTGCAGTGGAAATGGTGCTGGATTCAGGTCCGGGTGATGGTACATTTTGTTGCACCTGGCCAGAAATTTTATTTATGTTGTGTTTGCACCCCCCCGACATGCACCCTCCTGGAGTGAGAATCCTTATGTAGGAGGGTGTGGGGGGTGAAGGCCCCCATGGGTGGGTGTGGGGGGCACAGCACCCAGCATAAAACAAAAAATCCCAACTCCCTGGTGCCATTTTGCTGTGCGCCAAGGAGTGTATCGCTGAATTATTTTTTCATCAATGTGCCATTGCTATTATCACATATATCCCGAGGCACCAGAGGGAGGACAAACCAAATTTTTGAGGTTTTTTTCCTTCATACCACACACGAGCAAAACTCCATCCGCTATCAAGGTGTGAAACTTTACAACAACGTACTTCTTTGCACCCAATTCTGTGACACCATCCCCTTATTTATTGCCTCCACAAAAACTTTGCTTCTGCAGAGCTACTCTTGTAAGTGCCCTCTGCAGTAAGTTTCCTACAGCAATTATGAGGTTCCAGTCCTTTCCCTTAAGGGTATACCTTAAGTCACCTCTTTTTTTCCCAACCACAAATCCTAGTCTCTCACCCCAGCTCTATGTTTACTGTCTCATCTTTGCCCCCCCCTTCCACTGTCTACCTCCCTCATCCTCACCTATATTTATGACTGTGTTAATTTTTATTTAAATTTGTTGTAAATACAGTTATTTCTGCTCTTGTATTTTTCTTTTGCTGTATATGTTGTGATACTCTGTAACCTGGATGACTGTGAAAATGGGCATGTGTGCTCACTCTTTTTACAGTATAAAATAAACTTGGTTTATTATCTGATTGATTGATTGAAGTTAAAGCACCACAAACAGCTTAAAAGTGCCTGTAGTAATGCCTCATTATAAAAAAAACAGATCAACATCTTATGCATTTCTAAACCTACTTATCTGTTGAGATAGCGAATGGACTAATACAATCCTTAGAAATACTAAAATAATCTTTGTCAGTAGATCCAAAGAAGTAACAGTTTGCTTCATACAGCAGGTGTGCTGGATCACTTGGAATACTGAACTACAGAGTTGGTCTCATCCAGCACGTGGTTAGGAGCTCTCATACATTTTTGAAACAGGTGGTGGAATTGATTTTGTGTGGGCTTCTGCCAAGTTTAACTCCTGACTGCAATACGGGAGATATAGGGGACTTGATAAAAATAAAGTCATGCAAGATCACAGTGTGTTTGATTCTGGGTATTTTGAAAGCCCAGAGTAGAATGGCAAATCAGGGGACATAAATATGTAAAGGAACTACAGACAGACAAATTCAGAGTCAATGGGCCAGGTTCTCAAAAGGTTATGCAGGACGCAAAGTGACTTACGCCAAGAAACATTACAGCTCACCCATTGAGTGCGTACTATTTATAGAAGTACACACTCACACGGAGCTCAGTCGGCAGCTGGCCATGGTGGTGAGGGTTGGGCTGTGCCAGTGGCCGGTTGGGTATGAGTTGGGGGGAAGCAGGATAGACTGGTACTGCCTGGTGGGGGGCCACTAGACTACCAGGGATAACAGAATTTGTGCTTTTTTAATTTTAGACATAGCGCCCAGACTTGGGTTCAGGGATCGGGGCTTGGGGGGAAACCAATTGCCCGGTGGGGCACTTTTACTTGTACATTGGTGATCAGACATTGGGGGGTCCTAGCCCTGTGGGGCATTTTTAAATGTACTTTGGGGGATTGGGGCATGGGAGGGCACTGATTGCTCTGTGGGGCTTGTACATCCAGATGCCAGGATTGGAGCTTGTGGGGAGGAGAGCACTTGTGCTGATATTGCTGCAGGCATGTGGAAACCTCTGTGGATATGCCCTCCATTTGGCATACTGTTCAGGTTGCCACAAGTTGTGGGACATAGACATGGGGACCCTGCTCGATTGAGAATCGGGTGCAGGGTCCATGGCACAAGGGAATTTGGCTAAAGTCACCTTTGGCAAAACTTGTGCCAGCCCTTTTAGAATTGAGCCCCATGTATGTAAAACAATCTTCTTTTAATCATCAACTTTATCCATATCATTTGCTTTAATTTTTTTACCCAGTTTCAACATTGACACATCCAGTTATTTCAGATTTTTGACACGGGATCCCAACCCCATATTTATTCTTGACCTTGACAAAAATAAATTGAAATTCAGGTATTGGATCACTTCTTTAATCAGGGCAGTCATCCTTAGAAGTGATAACAAAACATCTTGAACACAGCCTAATCATCCCTGAGCATTGTTTGCCAGCTGTAGCTGGCAGTGTATGAGTATGTAAGATTTTGTACTGAGGATAGCTAGCTAACAGGAAGTGAGATGAAACATTGAAACTAGCCAATATCCTAAGTACCTACCGGATGACACAAGTTGACCTAGCAACATCTGACATGAACCCAGTACTGGTATTTAATGGCTACATTTTCCATTTTTGAAATTGGGATTTTTATGGCATATCACTAGTGATAAAATATTCAAAGGAAGAGTAGGGAACATAAAGGAGCAAATGTTAGAATCCCACCACAACTACTACTTACAATGCATGAATGCAGGCTACATGAATATTAATTTTATCAATGCTCATCCAACCACCAAGTTCATCTCACCCTTTGAATACAATACAGAGGGTAGAAAAAAAATGTAATTCCTTTGTATCCCTATTCCATTCTGTAAAAATCTTCCTGCAAAGCCATTTTATCGGATATGTGTGTCAGTGTCTAATGCTCTGTGGTAAAAAAAACTGAAACTGGAAATGAATGAACAATGATGAGGAAATATATCTGTTTGTAAATATAGTATTGTAGTCTCGAGTAGCATTTTTTTAAAATGACAGTATTATCCACACATTTCCATATTCTGGAACCTGATTTGCTAAAAGCATAAGCAGCATGCAGATAGCAACGGTCACTACATTCAAACAAAATGATTATTGAAATATGTATTGCTATGCTATGGCTCTGCCCCCAAGCCTCCCTTTTTTGGGGGCAAGCCCCATGCACCCCCCCAAACTTAAAATAATTAACTCCATGGGGTTGTAGACCCAAGGGAAAGTGACTATTTAAAAAAAAATCTTTCCCCTGAAAACAGACCTGAACCTGGGTCTGCTGGCATTGCAAACAGTGCCTTACACCGCTACACTAACAGGCCAGCTCAGCAGGGGTTGACCAAGCAATATCCTATATCCTGTGGTAGTGAGTGTAGCTCCCTGCTATATTCACTCTACAGGACAGATCGATGTTTTTCACCACTCACTCTCAGTGTGAGCGGTATTATTGAGTCGTTCATATTGACGCACTCAATAATACTCACTCATGTAACATGTTTCCATAAAACCATCAAGTTCTGCAATAAATCTCAGAATTATGAGTTCAAAAAAAAACCAACAAAGGTAAGCTATAAAAAAGAAAATTGTCCAGTACAGCACTTTATGACAGCTCCATGCTACAAAGATAAGCAGTTAGCACTAGGTCTTTAGGTGGAGCCAAAATCTCAAACAGTAACGTCACCACAGAACACCTGGCACATTCACTTTTCATTTACAGGTACATAATATAAGATAGACATTGAAGCTGTCATATTGTAAATTTCATTAAAAAAGATACAGAATTAATAAATAAAAAATAATGATTAACAATTTATTAATGAGTACACAAATCCAAAGTTAAATAAAAATGAATGACACATTTATTTTTCATCAAGATGCATTTTATTTCCTGTCCTCTTTAACTGTAGCAAATTGTAACTTGGATAGAAGCACAGGAATAAGTGATGCCTGTGTGTATTGTATTGTTGAGAGTCAGAAGTGTCAGAAAAGAAGTGTTAGAAGTAGAAGCACTGCATAGATTAAAGACAAAGTCACAGTCTATGTGCTGGCTACATAAACTGTATGGAACTACTCAAACGTCACTTTCTTCAGAAACCTACAGTTTCAAATATCTTCACATTCTCAAGGGTTTTGCAAAACATATCTCAAAATAGTTAGCATTCATTGTTATGGAATCTAAGTGTTCTGTCTCCTGGACACTTCTGAAGGCCTAATCATGGAACTTATTAATTTTCTTTAAATCAGTGATTGAAGCTACAGTATCTAGTTCCCCCAGTAGGCATTCAGCTATTTGTTATAAGTATATAACTGATGACACAGTAGGGGAATTGACCACTTAGAGGAGGAAGCTGAGATGACAAGGACAGGAACAGGATGTGGGAGGGGGAGCTCCTGTTGCTGCTTCAGCGGCCGGTGAGCAGGTAGGTGCTTCGGTTGCTATAGCACAGATCTTTGTGGGGCAGGAACATTGGCACGAGGGCCATCTTTATTTTCACCTCTAGATTACATATAGTGGCAGATGTTACATATGGGACAGGGGTGTACGCTTTATATATTTTAACCCATTTCAGTTTTCACTAACTAGCATTAGTTGAACATGCCAGTGCAGCACTGTCCTCAGTCCAGTACTAATGTAGTGCAGAGTGCTCCAACTATGCCCCCATGGAAAAAATATCTCTACAAGAGAGCTGCAGACAAGCTCTTCCAGAGGGATGATTTTGGAAAGAAAGAAGGATGATTACAGGAATACATTCCATTGATTGGAGCTATGCAGATGTCTTGCTGTCACAGCCCAGATTTACGTCGCTTCAATGCCGCTGTTGCCCAAATGACCTTTTTAATGATTTTGATTAAATTATGTTTTCTGAGATGTAAGTGCTATTTCTTTAGAGTTCTGTCTTGAAGCGCAGTGTCTTCCTGTGATCACCCTTCTAGTACTTCCTTCCTTCCTGAAATTGTCCCTCTGGAAGAGAGCAGCAGACGCAGAGTTAAACAAAAATGCTGGCCTGGCTTAAATGAGAGTTTTCATCTTATACCCTTTTTAAAATGATTTGTGATTGATTCAGCTCTGCACTTGAGGTTTCTGTGTATCTGATATATACCTGAACTGTAAGTTGAAAAGGCAATATTCTATTTGCAATATTGTTATCATGTTCATTGTTGATCTAATATTTATTGAGCATTTGTATTTATTATGAGTATCAACTGATACACTATTTCACACTTGTCCCCTTCCCCCTATTTCTTCCCTTCTTTTCTCCTTATTTGCATTTGTATTTTCATGTTTGCTGTCCCTTAACAATTTCCATCTTCCCCTTTTGCACTCTCTCCCTTTCCCACAATCCAAACCCTCTCATTTCTTTAATTATTCTTTTACATTATCTGTTTTGCTTTTTTAACTCCTCTATCTAATGCATTCTTATGCTTGTACCGGTGTTTGGTTAATTAGATTTATACACTATGAGATATTAGTTTTTCACAATAAGTATAGTAGTCACATTAAACCGTCTGGCCCAGATATTCAAACTGTGCCACAAAGTAGTGCAATAGCAGGAGCAGGAGCAAGTTCAGTGCGCCTATGCGCAACACGCGCAATATTCAAACACTGCTCAGGCCAGGATTCTCTTGCGCAACACAACTGAATATTGCACCAACTGCACCATGGCACAACCAAGAATGCGCAGTGGCACAGGTCTGATGCACAGTAGCACAACCAGGAATGCGCAGTGGAGCAGGGTAGCAGTGCATCAGCACAACCAGGGATGTGCAGGGACAGGATGCAGGGGTTCACCACCCATGGAAGATATGGGTAGAAGAGCACACAGCAGAACATACATCACCCCCCACACCCCATGAACTTCACAACCTGAGGAGAGTTGGAAGAACCACCAGCCCATGGACACCAGCATCAATCCCACAGCCGGGGCATGGTGCCCCAGTACACCCCCTGGCAAGCTATGAATGGAACACAAGGAGGTCTGGCCACCCCATGCTACACCATCCCACCAATGCAGAGTTCACCCTGCACAGTGATCCCCAGACACCCTGCCCAGGAGCAGCACCCAACAGTGCATGGCACCCCATGCAAACAACCACCCCCCAATGTGACAATGCAACCCTATGCAACATGGAGCAATGCAAGGCAGCCCCACCGTGAGCATCCTACAGCAGGTGGCAGCAACCACTGATGCAACAACTGCAGACACAGTGCCACCCTGCATGCCCCTCCGAGGTACAGCTGAGAGACTGACCCTGCATCGGCACATAAGGTACCCCGCATGTGACAGGGCCTTCCCCCGGACCCCACCACCAGTGGTACAGCACCCTGCATACCCTCCCAAGGACAGACCCCATCCCAGCACTGGCCCCAACAGACAGCCCAGATGCCCACAGTGGTGCATGGAAGCATGCTCCACACAGGATGCAACACAGTGCATGGACAAACACCAACCCATACCCAAGGGCACACCAATACAGGGACACAATAGTGGGGCAACAAACCCACTGGCATGTGGCCACAGCAGCAGTGTACCAATGGCTAGCACCCCTTCATGGCACAAGTGTACCAGCCACCTGCGCATGCACCATGAATCCGTACACCACCAGCATGCTGCCAGAGCACAAGTGACAGACATTGGAGCACATCCCCTGCAACAGAAACAAGCAACAGCATGGAGGGGGGGACAACAACAGAGGAGGCCCCAGTGCCACCCGACACAGACATGCACCATACCTGTGACAGGAGGCAATCCGGCATTATGCCAGGTTCAGGGGGGTGTCCAACATGGACAGCCACCACTGACATGCCAGCAGACCGTGCACAGCACAGACATGCAAGGGTGTCAGCTGCACAGACCATGGACAGTCTGACAGGGGCGCCATGGACACAGTGCATGCATCGTGGACCACTGCACACAGGCATCCAGTGCACAGAGAACAACACACAAACCACAGACAGTGACCAAGTCCCCTGCCCACACCATAGGTGGTTCCCTGCCGAACACACACACACACACATGCCCATGTCTGCACCACCCCTGAAGCCATGCACACCACTGCAGCTGAGCACCTGTAACCAGCTGCAAATCAGAGACCACCACATTTGTCATATCAAAATGCATGTTTTGAAAAGAGGTAACAAAAAAAACAACTATTTACAAGTATTTACAAGGGTGGGGGAATGGTCCACAAACCGGGGGGGGGGCAGGAATGGGGCAGGGGTGAACAAATGGGAGGGGAAAGAAGGGGTGTGACAGTGAGTCCAGGGGGGTTAGGTGAGTCAGGGTGCATGGACAGCCTAATGCCTGTCCCACTCTCCACTCCTGTGGCACCTCCGGTTGCATCTTCTCCTGACCCCGTCCCGCTCCAATCGTTCCAGTATGACAAGGGATGCCTGCACCAGCTGCAGTAGCTCCTGCATGCCTCTTTTCAAGGCCTTCCAGTGATGTCCACCTAGGACAAGGGAGCAGAGTCAATACATGTGACTGTCCATCCCCCTGCAGCCCACCCATTGTGCATGGCATACAGCCATGGGCCATGCCCCTGTGATGGTGTGCAACCACCCACAGTGACCATGTCCACAAGACCTGCCTACCCAGGCACACACAGCTATGTGGACCGCTGCACACACCCACCACCCTGGTCCCACACAGCACCACTGTGACTGTACAGTGACATGCCTATGCGAAGGCAGTGGCACAGCCATGTACCCAGTGCATGCATGGACCACTAGTGATGCACACCCACACATGCAGTGCCACAGGACAGTGCTGAATGTACCGTGTGGTGTGCACAGCAGTGGTGTCATGGGCTGGTGGCCATGCCCCGCTGCCTACCCCTCAACACAGCATGCACAGAAGTTCTTGGAAAAAAGGCACTCACCTGCATCTGCAACAGCTGGGCACTGCTGCACTATGGGCCCTCCACCTTGTCCCTGTTGCTGGGTAGCATCACGGTCCCACTGTGCCCATGCCTCCCGAGCACGGCATCTCTCCTCAGGGCCTAGGGTGCAAACATGGAGAGGGGAATATCAGTACAAACCAGTAGCAATGCCCCCTCCCCAGTGTGTGCCATCTCGCACAGCCCAACCATGCCACAACCACACCACCACCACCAACATCACCGCCCACACTGGATGGCCCCCAACCCCTTCATGGTGGACACATGCACACCGCGATACCCAGATGGACGGATGCTACCAGTGTATGGATGGAGCACCTACCTGGCTGTGGCACTGCACCTCGCCTGGCATGTGCCCATAGTCGAACCAGCCTGTCTGGGTCCCTCCGCTGGAGGTGCCCATAGCGGTGGCGACATTGTTCTGTGCTGCAGGCAATCCAAATGGCCTCCTCCAATGCCTCTGCCACCTCTTCCACACAGTGCTTCTGGACCTTTCTAAAGGGTCTTCCCCAAACAGGACCCCAGCATGGGGCTCAACAATGGCCACAAGACTGAGCAGCTCTAGCGGGATCCGCATTGCTACTCTCCTGCATGCCAACATTCTGTACATGCCGGATCACAAAATGGCACTCTGTAGCACACATCCCCCACGTGCAGATGCTGTGCAGTACAGCGCTGCCATTCCCCAATGCACTGTCACCAAACAGCGCAATAGGGGTGCACCCATGCCGGACGCATGGTGCCTAGGGGCAAAGGTCAACTGCAGGGTTAAGGGTCTGTCATGGACAGACCGCCACAGTGCTATTGGGACTCCCTGTGTGTAGCACGGTAGGGTGCCTGTGTTTGACACCCTGCAGTGGCCTACCGCACTGTGGCACCACAGCACCTACGGCACTCCAGGGCACAAGCGCCACATGAGTGAACAGTGCACTAGCACCACTGGCACAGTGGTGGCCATGCACTACACTGCCTCCCGTGCTCAGCATGTCATCAGCGCAGCAGGCGTCAGTGTCAGCACCCCAGGCATGTGCTGCGGTGCCTACTGCACATGTCACACAGCTGCATCTTTGCTTGAGCATGCTCAACACAATTGTGCAAGGCGCAACAGCTTGACATTCACCCAGCATATGCAAATCAGCTCATCAGCAATTCCATGGTGCAGCCACTGCATTAGCATCCACTTAAACTTGCGCCCCACTTCATTTGCATGCCTTTCGCTATAAAAATGTGACATGGAGCTGCAGAGGACATTGTTTGGTATTGCAGTCTATTGTGGTGGGTTGCATGCTGTTTGGAAGTGTGGACTGTGGTGTGTGAGAGATGCATGGGACTGCACATTCAAAGGTAACACCTGTCATTCCCACAGGCTCTATAATGACCCAACATGAGGAGGAGGAGGAGGAGGAGGAGGAGGAGGAACAGAGTCGTGGGAGACGGAGGAGGCCCAACTTCACCAGGGCAGAATCAGATACCCTGTTCGAGGCCTACCTCGACAGGGAACCACTGCTCAGCAGACAATGGGGAACACCACAGGCCCATGCTGCAGCATGGGATGAGGTAGTGCGTGCTGTCAACCAGCATGGCAGCCACCAGCGGTCTGTGCAGGAGTACAAAAAGAAGGTCAGCATGGACAAGAGGAGGATTAAGGACAAGGTGGCTGCCATCAGGGCAGCACGTGCTGCATCCAGTGGTGGACAGCTGGATGTGCCACGCCTGATGCCACAGAAGGAGCGGGTAGCTGGTAGCATGCAGTGTTGTGCCCTAGAGGGCATTCCAGGTGGTGACTTCCAGATGGGTGGCAGCCCATCACTGCATGGTAGGTCCTGTGCTGTCACTGTGTGCGGGATGGGAGGAATGCCACAGGGTAGGGCGGAGACATTAACGCTACCGTGTTCCCTTACAGCTCCTGAGTATTTACATGGGCCAGTGGTGGTGGGTGTGTCCACTGAGGGCAAAACCCTGGACATGGAGGAGCGTCCATCCACCTCCACAGGTGTCCGAGGGTCAGGACCACAGCATACTCACCTGTCTGTCTGGACTGAAGATGGTGGTGCTGGTGCGGAGGAAGCCCTGCCTGTGTCCCAGCGTGACAGCGGCCATGGATGCCATCATGCTGTGACATGGACTGGTGCCGGATCCGGCATCGATAATGATGGATCAAACATCCTGGACAGTAATACATGTGGGCCGCAGAATGGTCCCACAGCAAGAAACAGCACGGGCGTAGCTGTGAGTGGTGCCACCATGGAGACCTGCGTGACATCACAGTCCCAGCCTGTGCCTGTATGCACCAGTGGGGCAGCACTGGTGGGTTTCCAGGCTGGTGGGGCTGTTGCAGCTGCTGCAGTGGCACCAGTGAGCCCTGGCAATCGGTGGCTGGAGGGGCAATGTCAGCAGTTGGCCAATGTCGATGGGGGGACAATGTCAGGGGCAGCATCAGTGCATAGCGTGTGGAGGTGCCCCAGCATGGCTCTGGTGTGCAGTGCCCATCATCAAGGGGGTGATGCCCAGCACGGCCAGGAACACCATGAGGGACAGCATGCTGATCCAGTTGATGACCTCTTTGATGAGCACAGCCACCTACTCCAGGCTTCCATGGATCAGCAGTTGCAGCTTGTGAGGGTGATGGATGCACTCACTGCGGTTCTGCACCAGGCAGAGGAGCGGTAAACCAGAGATGACCATGGTGTGCTCCTGGCAGAGATGGCCTGGCAGCAGGAGGATGTGACCGCTGCCACTGACAGGCAGACACCTGCATTCATAGCTATCATGGCCACATTGGGCACCCAGTTTGTTGCCCATGTGCTGCAGACACCGCAGTGTCATGTCCACTCCCCATTCCCGGCGTCGTGCGACACCTTCCATGTTGACACCGGGTTTGGCTGTGGGCAAACCGAGCATGACTGGCGTGGGCATGTTCAGTGAGCTGCAGACCCCTGCTCGAACATGGTCGCATTCCCTCAGCATCACCCCTGGGGGACTGTTGGTGTCACCCCATGAGGCCAATGGTCAGTCTGGCACAGCTGGCAGGTCTCGGCTGGACCACCCACACATCCGTGGATGCCGTGGCACTGTGCCGCGTGACTGACCTGTCTCCCACCATTGCTACTGTCTGCCACTGCCCTGTGTGCAGTGTGTTGTGCAACATGTGATGCACGGGTGGGGTACCCGGCCCTGCACACACACAGTCCATGTGCACACCCTCCTGGCTTCTGGCCACTGTGGTGTGTGCATGATGATGCCTGTGTTGTGCTGTCTGTCAGTTTGCAATGGTGCCCAGCGTCTGAGACACGCACAGTGATGGCCACTGGGAGTGGTCATGTGTGGACCTGTGTGTGGCTAGGGGTTGAGTCGGGGTTGGCATGCCTTCTACCACTTGTGCATGTCTTGTAGTGGGTGTGTGTGTGTGTGTGTGTGTGACCATGTGTCATGTTTGGCCTTGCCCATCCCTGATGGTGTGTGCGGTTCCATGCTTAGACCCATTCCCTTGCCGCCATCTGCCCCTGGGGTTCGTCCATGCCTGTCTGTGGGTTGTGCCCTTGCCACTGTTGGTTGCACAAGGCCCCATGACCTTCCTGTGTTGGCCAAAGTGCTCCTCTGTGATGGTGTCCCAGTGCAGCTGTGACATCCGGATCAGGCTGGGGTCCCTTTGCCCAAGGGGTGGCTGCCCATCAACATCTGGACCAGCATCCTCATCGTCCCCATCGCTATCCCCCTCTTCGACCTCTACGGCTATCCCACAGACATTGGCCATGTTGTGCAGGATGCAGCAGGCCAGGAATAGCCCGCAGGCCTTCGAGGGGCTGTACTGTAGGGCACTGCTAGATGTGTCCAGGCACCAGAAACATGCCTTCAGCATCCCGAACACCCACTCGATGACATTACGTGTGGTGGCATGTGCTTCATTGTACCGTTGCTGTGATGGGGTCGTGGGGTGCCGGTATGGTGTGAGCAGCCAGGGACGGAGTGGGTAGCCACAGTCATCTGTGTGTAGAGGGTGGACATTAGTATGGTGGTCTGCGTCACTCTGCCATGGGCCGTCAAGGCCGGTACCCATAGCACCTCTGACTATGCACCCCCCCACAGCTGCTCCTGTCATCCTGCGTGATGTGCATGCTCACCCACTGGGTGGCCAGTAGGGATGTCCCCACTCTCAAACCTGTGGCACAGTGCAGACTGGTGCCAGATGAAGGCATCATGTGCTCCACCAGGGTGCATGGCACAGACATTGGTTATGCGCCCCCTGGCATCGCACACCACCTGGCAGTTGATGCCGGCAAACCCCTTCTGGTTAATGTAAGATACACTGTCCAGGCCAGGTGGTGTGTGGATGGCCACATGGGTGCAGTCAATGACCTTGAGCATTCCAGGCATACGTGATACCCTGTGGAACTCTTGTATGTGTGCTGTGTGCTCTGCCTCTATGCTGGGGAAATGGATGCCCTCTGCAGCATGCGGCAGCAGTGCATTGAGGAATTGTGTGAGTAGGCATGACGTGGCCAACTGGGTTATGCCTGTTGTGTCCCCTGTTGGTCTCTGGAAGGTGCCTGTGGTGAGCAGGCACATGACAGCTGTCATCTTTGTCTCCACTGACAGAGCATTGCTCCGTCATGTGGGTGCCTGCATCTCATCACTGCACAGCTCACAGAGCCACCTCAGGATCGCCCGGTTCAGGAGGTACCGGCCCACAATCACTGTGTCAGAGTAGTGTTTGAGGGTGGTGTGGGCTCAGTACTGCCTGTTGGGGGCGTACTGCCACAGGCCCTCCACGGCCGCACCCCACTGCTGCCTGCCTTCTCACACCCCTCATTACCGCCTCCATCTGGAAGGTGGCACTGGCCATGTCCCTGGCCGGTGTCCCCCCCTGCAGCTGTTATCCCATTCCCCCTGCTGTCCTTTGTGATTCTCCCCCTGCACCGGGTATAACTCCGGCCTTTGGCTGTCCTGCCGACTGCCACTGCCCTCAGTCAACTGTCACACTTCCCTGTCACTCCTGTACTGTAGCACAGGCTCCCCACTCCTGTCCTGTTCCTGGTTGTTTCCAGGTGTGCCCTGTCCTGCTCCTGCCCAGCCCCACTCACTACTACCCTCTTCCTTGTTGCTGTCACCTCGCTCCCACCTCTGGCTTCCCTGTAGCGTTCTTGCACCTCTCTCTTGTTTCTTTTTATTTTGGATCATTTCTGCTATCACGCAACTTCTGCTTGCTTCCCTATTGTGCATGGTGCATGCTGTTGAATACGCACTGCACCATTTATTCATAGTTCCTCCCCCTACGGTTGCACATGCATTCATTTCCATTGCACTCTTATGCATTGCAACTTATGCAGCGCAGCTGCCTCCCACTGAATATCGCACAATGGCGCATTTTTGTTCTTGCGCTGGCGCATCTCTGTTGTGCATGGTGCATCCCTTTTGAAAATCTGGGCCTCTGTATTTAACCAGTGCATGTATTGATCATTTCAGCCATGAGAAAGCATTCATTTTTGGCATGAAGCATTGGCTGTGCTGGAAGGGAAACTGGTTGCCCTCTGATGAATAAATAAATGAACTTCATGTAGCATTATCCTGGGATCATGGTTAGTAATTTTTTTCTTGTTTTGAACCGCCATTAGCCATGCTTCTCTGTTTGCCACCTAGCTGCCTCTATATAGCAGCTTCAGTTCACACTTCACTCTGAGAAGTCCTCTGCCTCCTAGCTCATCAATGTGCTCCTTCCTTCAGAACTACCTGTAAGCCCTCATCCCATCACCTATTACTTCCCTATTTACTGGCTGATGATGTTAACCCAAATGAGAAAATGAAGGATGCATACTATAAAGCGGTATCCTTTGAACTCAGCTAGCCACAAGTGGGCACCTACCAAAATGGCAACCCACTTGTGGCGCAGGTAGGACAGGGTGAGGGTGTAAAGAAGGTGAAAGGTTGGGGATTGCTCATGCATATAGCAACAGGATGTCACTATATGTATACGCAGGCTGGGGGAGAGCGAGCATGATGGAAGGGAGGGAGGGTTGGCCTGGCATGGTTGGCATGGGCCTGCTGAGCTGGCCCCGTAGCATGGTGGGTGGGTGGAAGCCTGAAGCTGCGAGGGTTCTGGGTTTGGGTGCACCTACATTTTTGTGCACCCAGCCTGAAATTTACTTGTTTGCAGAATTTGCAGCCCCCCAACATGCACCACCCTGGAGTTAAGAATCCTTTAGTAGGGGGAGTGCAGGGGGCTAAGCCCAGGTGTGCCCCCCACATTAACATTTAAATTCTAAGTCCCAGTGCTTTTTTCCTGTGCACCAGGGGTGTACATCACCAAAATTGAATTTCGGCAATGTACCCTTGCCATAATGATGGTCAATTTTCAGCAATCACCATTATGACATAGATCCCTATAAAGCAGTCAGGCACACCATGTGTAAGGGTGAGATGTGAGTTGGGATTTACCAAAGGATGTTCAATGGCATATGGTGTCCTATGGTAAACTCATCTCCATGTCACACCCTCATTCTACTTCCTAATAGATGGTCAGTTGGTCTGCCTTTTCCCTCTATCTCTCCATTTGTCTGTCACTAGATTTGCCAGTTGCATGCAACTTTAACAGGTTTGTTTTTGATGGGATGAGGAGCATGCAGCCATTAATGACTGGAGTACATCATACTTTGGTGCACTCCCAATGCTTTCATCTATTTTGTATATTAGATCAGCAGGAGTTGTGGAACTGGAACTCAGGGGAGAGGTCACATCCCTTTTAATGAGGGTAACTGGGGGTGCTGTCCTGGCATTCAGAATTAATCCCACTGTGGTAGAATTAGTATTCTTGTTTTAATTCCACAACTGCTACTTTCTCAGTAAGTGTCCCTAAGAAAATCACTTTATGTCCCTGTGCTTATCCTTCAGGTAATCTCTCTTAAATTTATGTTTATGCTCTTTGACTCTCTTTGTATACTTGAATGATAGCAACAATTTCTCCGCTTCACTTCTATCTCCTGGACTGTAAAGTGCTTTGGGATACAGTTTGTACAAACTGCTATATAAAACAAGTTTCCTTCCTTTAACAGTAACTGGGCTAAGGGTAAAACCTAAGAATTCTTGCATACCCCTGTGCCCCCAACAATGTTTGCAGGTGTTCATTATAAAAAGGATAACATGATGAAAGGGCTAATCAAAAAGAGACAGTGGCTAAAATAAATTTTGGGTTTAGAAAAATGGATAAATATTTTGTGGTATCTACAGCCAATGCTTGTTGCCTGCTGTTTATTCTCATGTTGAGCCAGTTCCTTATGTTCTTGGATGGGCATTCAATGGCTTCTGAATCCACTTTCCTGTCTGTGACTGCCACCGCCCCATTGTGCTTCTTCAGCTCCACTCCTCATGGCTTTGCTGCTGCTTCTACTACTTATGGGACTATTACTGCTCAACCCTAGCTGCTGGTTCTGCTTTTTATCTACTCTTTGGTATCTCCCTAGTAGAGATAGGTGAAGGGTGAAGTGGCCTCAACTCACTCCTTGGAGTGATTCACGGAGTGCTCTGCAATGCGAAGCAGAGTACTTCACGTTATGATGGGTAACGTGAAGTCCATTAAAAACAATGGCTTTGCATTACTCCGCCTTTCCAAACCACTACTCCACCAATTTTAAGGTGAAGTACATTGAAAACAATGTACTCTGTCTCACTTCACCTAGTTTTTAAGCTCCAAAGGTAAATTTTGCAGTGATTCATGGGATTTCAGGTCACATGGTCTCTAGATTGTTCTGCACAGCCTCAGTTCAGGGTAGAGTGTGTAGGAAGCTGTAGAAGACAGTCTGCTCTGAGAGATCTCTGTGATTCACACCTTCTAAAAGCTATTAAAAAAGCCTTTTGGAGTAATTTTTTTTGCAGAAACTTTAGTTCATCGATTGTAGGAAACCCTCCTGTGCTCATATCATCGAGCGTTTATTGTCTGTGTATGGATTTTGAATGTTAATGAACAATATTCAGTCTATGTACTGAGAGACAGTGGAAGTGTGCTTTGGGGAGGGGTGTATCTGTGGTCTAGGTAGACGGTTCTTTCTGTTTTGGTGATATATTTCTTATATAACTGTGTTAATGTACACACAGTAATATTTTTAATAATTCTTGAAATTTTGTTGCTGATTATTGTGATGCAGAAGTGCATAATTTTAGTTTGTTTAAAATACGTGGTTATATTACTGAAGTTTTCAATTTGCTAGGTTTAACTGAAGTTGTTAAAAGACTGTGATATTTACTGTATGATACATGTTTTCTTTTTCATGACTTTGTGTGCCTCCCTTGGACCACCACCTTCATGACCACTGTTAGCCACTGGCACCACAGGGAATGACTTTGTGTGCCTCCCTTGGACCACCACCTCCATGACCACTGTTAGCCACTGGCACCACAGGGAATGACTTTGTGTGCCTCCCCTGGACCACCACCACCATGACCACTGTTAGCCACTGGCACCACAGGGAATGACTTTGTGTGCCTCCCCTGGACCACCACCACCATGACCACTGTTAGCCACTGCCACCACAGGGAATGACTTTGTGTTCCCCCGGACCACAACCACTACCATCACTGGTAGCCACTGCCACCACCACCAGATGCAGGAAGATGTCACAGGGAATGTCATTATGTGCCACAGCTATGACCACCAGCACCCACCACCAGTGTCATCCTGACAGTGTTTTCCCATTACATTGATCATGCCAAGGAAGAGGGAGTTGAACAGGAGACCACATCCATCAGCCACAGGCACAAGGCTTCTTAATATTAAAATGATAAAGTGAATATGTGTACTAATTTTTTTTTATGCTATTCAACTTCCTTTAGCTGTGTGTTTTGTTTTCTGTTGCTTTTCTGAGCTGCAATGGTCAAATGCATATGGTAAACTTATTTTGTTTTTTTACAGGTTAACAAAAATGACTGTCCACTGAAAGTCAGTATCAATGGTACTGCAGCAGTACCATACATAGGAACCTATGGAATATCCATTTCAAATCCATACTGGTAAGTATATACATTTTATTTCATCTGTTCATTTTTTTTTAAAGAGTGCAACAAATCTGATTGAGGAGGATTCATAAACTAGGTGACATGTGTACACTGCAAAAACTATTTCTGCAAGATATCATGCACTGTATTCCAAACTTGCAGCTGTGTAGCCATGACAGTGTTGAAAAAGTTGGGCACAGGTTGTGTTACTTGACAAGATGTGGTTTTGAAATGTAACCTGAGTTGAGATTCAGAACCAGGGACACTGGCACAGTGTATTTGATACACAGCCTGGTACTAAATTAAGTTGTGATTGATCTGCTGATTGCAGTGTGACAGCTTATCATCAGTGTTAATAATCCAGATACCCGTGGAACAGCCATGGCTTAAATATAATGTGTTACTGCTACAATCAAGTTGTAATGAGTCCTTCATTTCTTTTTTTAGGAAACTTCCAGATGCTTTGCTGTGGCATAGTTGCCTTATCCAAAGAGGTTCTTCAACATCAGGCTGCCCCCCCCAGGCTGGGGCAGACATGCAACATGCAGAAGTCATTTCAATTGATGACCATGACCATCATTACCAACCAGACTCGAGAAGGATGCAGATGAAATCTGTGAAGGAGTAGCCAAATAAGAAACCATTAATGAGAGCTACCGCAAATATGCTCCCCCCCAAAAAAAATACTTACTTTCATTGGCTTGAGAGTTATCCTTTTCCAACTCACCAAGGCTACTGTCAGTGTACAGACAAAGGGCACCCTTCCATCCAGTTGAGGTGATCGCATCACATTTGTGGGACTCACAGCACACTTTGGACCAACAACAGTTCTCTCACGGTTATTTTTTTGATGGGACTTTGCATGTGGTGTAACATTCCCATTTCACTTCCTTAGCACTTGTCAATTTTCTGGACACAAAACAGATGCATTTTGGGCATGCAGAAAAAATCTGGGGACTCTGTGTGACCACTGCGTGCATGACTAACTGCACAATAAATTCTGGGGGACTTTGCATGTAATGTAATGCTCCCATTTCACTTCCTTAGCACTGGTCAATTTTCTTGGCAAAAGACAGATTCATGTTGGGCATGCAGAAAAAATCTGGGGACTCTGTGTGACCACTGCATGCATGACTGGCTGCGCAATAAATTCTGGTGGATTTTGCATGTGGTGTAATGGGTTTTATGTGATAAAGGCAAGTCTGAAAAACTGCCTATCACATAGAGAGAGCAAATCTGAGCCCATAATCACAAAGGGCAACAGATATTGTACCGACTGTTGCAAATAGCGACAGTTGCTACAATACATAAGTAAATCACAGAGGAATCTTTTTTTTTTTATGGGGCTCGCCCCTCAAACTTAAGCTAACAAACTCCAGGGGTCGCGGACCGCGGGCAAGTTACTGGATTGCGAAAAAAAATGTTTCTGCCTGTAGCCTGACCCGATCCCGGGTTTGCTTGCATCACAAGCGGTGGTACACACCACTATGCTATGCAAGCAGCTCAGTGGAACTCGGCCACTAAGGATGCTATATCCTGCAGCAGTGAGTACAGCTCCTTGCTGTACTCACTATTCAGGATATAGTGAGGTATTGCACCACTTACTGTCTTGTAGAGCTCTATTATTGAGTCACTCAAATGTGCAGCGCTCAATAATAAATGCTCCACGTGGGTACTACAAGTGTAATGCTCCCATTTCACTTCTTTAGCACTTGCCAATTTTCTGTACAAAAGACTGGTGCATTTTGGGCATGCAGAAACAATCTGGGGACTCTGTGCAACCACTGCGCCTCTGACTGATCGTGCAATAAATTCTGGGGGACTTTGCATGTGGTGTAATGCCCCCATTTCACTTCCTTAGCACTTTTCTATTTTCTGCACATAAGACAGACACATTTTGTGTGTTGTGATTGTGAGCACATAATGTCATACTTAACTTATAAATTAAAGCAGCATTGTAACAATGTGGGGTCAATTTTGACCTATACTTTTTTATGCTATTTTGCTTTGCCAGCCACTAGTTACATCCTGACGTGTATGATGCCCTTTTTTCACAATTTGTGTCTGCTTTGCTACTTTTTCTCATGTATGGAAAAAAAGGAGCATGCCTTTTAATATTGCTCTGACAAGGTTTTTATCACTATTTGCAGCTGTTTTTGAAAAAATATTGTTCTGTGAGGTCATAAAACACTGCCTGCTACATAGCTGTTAATTTTACAACAGAAGTGATATATAACAACTGATGGAGAAAAGCAGCAGAAAATACTGACAAAGACCTGGTCCGTACCATATTAAAAGGAATGCTCCTTTTATTATTTCAGACATGAAAAAAGTAGTAAAGCAGACTCAAATACTGGAAACAATAGTATCATACAAGTCAGGATGTAAGTAAAGTGGCAATGTAAAATAGCATAAAAAAGTATTGGTCAAACTTTTCAACAGATTGTTGCACTGCTGCTTTAAAGAGATTCACCAAGTTACATTGTTATTATGGTAGTGCACCCAATATATGGGTACCTTACTGCCAGGGGAAACTTTCTTGCTCCACATGTCCTTTATGCAATGCTTTTCTGGCAAAAATTCTCATAATTTTGTTAAAGTGGGTCACAGAAGACTTCCCGTTCTGAAGAGCCACACAAGTTCAGCCCCAGCATTCAGCAACATTATGACATGATGCCAGGGAGAGCGTGGGGGTCACTCCATTATACTGAAAGGCTGGCAGCTTTCTGAATGTTTCTTTATGGTATAATGGTCAGTTTGTGGTTCAGGCTCTTGTTAGTGGAAACATGCCCACGTTTCACCGCAAACTGACAATTATAACATAAAGAAATATTTGGAAAACTGCCAGTCATTCAGTATAATGGAATGCACCCCCACGCTCTCCCTGGCATCACATCATAACATTGCTGAGTGCAGGGGGGCAGAACTTGTTTGGCTCTTTAGAACTGGAAGTCTTCTGTGACCCGCTTTAATGAAATTATGGGTGTTTTTTCCAGAAACATATTGCACTAAGTAAGGACATGTGGAGCAAGAAAGATTCCCCTTGAAGTATGGTGCCCATATATCGGGTGCAATGCTGTAGTTTGGTGAATCTCTTTAATATCTATTTCAAAAACAAAATATTTATGGAGCTTCAGTAATGTTTACTTTGTGTCAGGACTCATGATTTGAAGTGTTTTGCAAAAAGCATGACTGAGCAGTGCAAGTATGTTCTGCTAAACTGCATGTGTTTCATTAGTGTTCTTTCCTATGTGTGCATACATTGTCCAGCTTTGTGCAAACATATATATGGTGTGACTTGTTGCAATATCTCAAGAATAAAGATAACAAAGAATATATGATGTATATTTTATTTGTACCATCATTACCAGTGGAGTAAGTGATATGATATTTTTTATGAGGTATCAGGTCACTGTGCACCTCAGTCACTCAAAGTGCACATATGACTTAGTGGAAATCATAGCACAAAAAACACATGCTCTCTTGAAAGTCATATGTGCAGTATGTGACTAGGGTGCACTCTGGCCTGACTACTTTGAAAATGTATTGTATCACTTAGTCTGCTGCTGATGATGTTGACAATAAAATATGCGTTATTCTGCTCGCTATTCTTTATACCATAAACACTACAACAAGTCAGCAATATATGTTTGCAAGAAGCTGCACAATGCTGATGTCACACACACATACACACACATACACACACACACACACACGCACACATACACACACCGGAAACAACACTGACTGCACACATGCAATTTAGCACATCATACTTGCAGTGCTCACACCAGCTTTTCCACAACCACTCCACAACAGAAAGTAAACATTAATGAATTGAAGCACTGGATTATAACAACAGGGTAATAAGGAGCATCTATGACTGTCTGTAATTAAACATTAAAAATAAAATCACAAAACACTTCAGCAGTATGTGGGGGGGGGGGTAGGTGTCCAGAAAAAATAAGTTAATGAGGGATCCCATGGTGTTGCAGCAGCAGATAGAGCATTGACACTATCTACAGCTGGTATTGCTTGATCTTCTCCACCTGCTGCTGCACAGCACCGACCCTTTCATTACTTTCCTCCAGCACTGCCCACAGCAGTGCAATGTCTGCCTCCATTGCAGGCACTGTGGTGGGGTCCAATGGAGTGGGGGGAAAGCCAGGTAGTGGTGGTGGTGAGGGTGGTGCTGGTGACTGTGGTGGTGGTGGTGGAGCAGCTGCAGCTGCTGCTGTTGCCCTCCTCCTGCTGTGGTGTTGAGGCAAAACACCAGCACCCTCTGCCACTGCCACAGAAGGGCCAGCAGGTGGAGACCTGGCCCATTTGATGGCAGCCTGGCACTCCACCTTGTGGTGGTTTATCATATGTGTGCACTGGTCAACAGTCTCCAAATGTGTCCCCCGGGGGCCACAGTGCACCTGCATGCCACATAACTGACAAACCACAATGGTGCTGTCCCCCCCACACAGTTAAAAAACTGCCAGACTGGGGAGCTGCAGGGGGGACCAAGCACAGGAGAGGCAGATGTACTGCTGGCAGCACTTTCATGCACCTGAGGCTCCACCTGCAGCTGTGGAGGTGGTGGATGGGGTGCTGCTGGAGCCCCTGCAGCTGCTACTAAGGGTGGTGGTGGTGGTGGAGTTGGTGGCTGCACCACCGGTGGCACTGGTGGTGCTGCTGCTTCTGGAGGTGGAGAGACAAGACCAAACAGTCGGGAGTGGTCCAACAACACCCGACCGCCCCCACATGTGTGCACTTCCCTCTGCCCATGGGCCGCAGACTCTACCAGGTCCATTGTGCACAACCCATTAATTCCCTCTCCAACCGATGCCTCATGCAAAGAAAGACTGTTTCACACACACTCACAATCTCATACACATGCACACACACAGTCACACACACACACAAAACAAAACTTATAAAACAAACAAATCAGTCACAAAAAAAGAACTAAAAAACACTAAAAAAAACTAAAGATTTAGCTTTAAAAAAGCTGTTTGTTTTTAGGCAATTCGCAAGATACGAACAAATATAACACTTGTCTTCAAACTATCCTCTACACACAAAATGCTTCCTCCTTCTGCTACTGCAAAGGAAAAAGTGAAACTATCTGCTTGTATGACTCACTTGCTTCCTGCAGGCTAAAGCATGTGATATACAGTACTGTAAGCCATGTGATGTGTGGGGGTTTGCCTATATTATTGTCACTTTGCCTTACTTCACGTTAAGGCTAAATGACAATGCGAAGTCATATTGACAAGGCAAAGTGAGCACTTTCCGATGGCCACTTCGTGTAGCATTAGGGTAATGCAAAGTGGTCACTTCACGTCCACTTCGCCAGCAGATTTTAAATTCAGTGCATCTCTATCTGCAACTTTTAATCTTGTGAAACCATAAGTGACATCAGGAACACTTATATTTCACTCACAGTTAAAATTGCAGAATTTGTTGGCAAATAAATGTTATATATGCAGATTTACCCTGCTAAAGGCTCCTAAAGTGCCCTATTTGCTCAGTTTGCAGTTAGTATATGGTAGAATTGAATTGTATTGTATATGCCCCAGCAAAGTGACACCTTCAGTGCCTTGTTAAGATCCACAGTCTAACAGAGGTTCAGTTTCAGATTTAAAATAAATCAGACCCTCCTGTGGGTGTCTTAAAATTCGTCAAGATACAAGGTCAACATAAGCTTTCTAGTGAGCATTCAATGAAAGCACAGCATTGCCCTATGCACCTACATTTACATATAAAATCTTGGGTCATCCTAAATCATGGCCACATTAATATATCTATAACTAGTATAGGATGAACTACACTAAAAAATTACACATATGTAGCAAAAAAGCTTCTTTATTTCATATTTTTCCACACTGAAAAAGTTCAGGCAACAGTTTCGTGGCCAAACACCACTTCATCAGGTCCCAATCTGCAGTGTTGATTTCTTTTTGTTTCAAATAACTCTTATTTCTGTCTCAGTGTAAACATCTCTTATTACATTTTCAGTATTTCATCAACAAAGTAATTCCTCTGAACACTTTATTCTTCTCTGCCCCCCCAATGTGGCTTCTTACACCTTTAAAATGCCACCCATTCATAGCTGCTCTGGGTAGTCTCTCCTATTTTGTAATTTATCTTCCCCTCACTCTGTTACTATGTGTACAAACACTTCAATGTTAGCAACTCACTCGTCATTACAACAATGCTCTTGGGGTCGAGTCTACTTCCTGGTTGCAGAAGAAACTCTCACACACACTTAGACCACATGTAAACAGTGCTGTTAGTATAGCTTAGAGGTTAGAGTAACAAGCTGTGAACAAGCTTGGTACATTAATCAGACCAGACCTGGGTTTGATTATCACACCCTCCACTTGCATACTGTGTGACTCTGAACAAGTCACTTAACTGCCCAGTGCTCCCAGGTCACCCATGAAAACTTACCCAATTACCAAAGAATAAAAAAAAAAAAAAAACAGAGTACACAGGAAAAGGACACAGCAAAGCATAACACTTCTCAAGCTCCTACCCCAACTGTATAAAAAGCGCACATGATGTGCAAATCATGGAATACCAAAAATATTGCCACTCCTGCGGAGTAAGCTGTACATTCTCACTCTTGCCTTTGGCACTCTTGAGAATACAGAGCTCACTCTGCAGGAGTGAGAATATTTTCCATATTCCACTCCTGCTCATCATGTATCCGCTAGATAGATAGAATAGATAGATAGATAGATAGATAGATATATATATATATATATATATATATATATATATATATATAGTATATAGATATAGATATATATAGAGAGAGCGATAGATAGATAGAGATAGAGAGATATAGTATATATAGATAGAAGTATATAGATTGATATATATATATATAGAGAGAGAGAGAGCGAGAAACAGAGATAGAGAGATAGATAGAGATAGAGATAGATATATAGATATAGCTATAGAAATAGATACAGAGATAGAGATAGAGATAGAAAGATAGATAGACATAGAGATAGATAGAGATAGAGAGAGATAGATAGAGAGATAGACAGATAGAGATAGATAGAGATAGATAGAGATATAGAGATAGAGATAGAGATAAAGAGATAGAGAGAGATAGTGATATAGCGAAATAGTGATACAGCAAGATAGAGATAGAGAGAGATAGAGAGAGACAGATAGATTGAGATAGAGATAGAGATAGAGATAGATAGACAGACAGACAGACAGACAGACAGACAGACAGATAGATAGATAGATAGATAGATATAGATAGTTATAGTCATTGCAAAAAAAGTACATTAATGCTTCAGTTAGGGTTGATGTCACAGCGATATCAGTTTGGAAATTCAGTGTTTGGGTTATCCCCCCTTCTACCCCATCCTCCATACACCAATGGACATTGGGGTGTGCTATGGTGTGGTCAGGCTCAACTCTCACCAAAGTTTTTTGCAATGAATTTCCTTAATTTTTGAAAAAGTGCAATGTAACTAGTAAATGATATGTGTTGGTGGGAGCTCCCACCAAACTGCCCATTTGTGCATAATGATATGTGTCTGTGGGAACACAGGCTCTCCGGGAACTGTGCTCCCACTTACACATAACAACAGAGCCACATAATAGCTCTATAGGCCCAAAAAGGAACTCTTGTAACACTAATTTGCCAATATCTCAGTAATTGTACAACCTATGAAAAAATGTCCACTTGAGGTGTGATCTATAATTTTGAAACTTCTTCACAAGCTTAGTTCACCTATAGGTGGACAAAGCTGTAGGTAGCAAAAAATATGTATCTCGCACTGCTTCCGAAAGGTGCCGCAGGCACTGCAATGTTATCCTATGTGAAATTCCTCAACTTTGGAATGCTGTAACTATGGGCCCATTGAATGTTTTGGGACCAAACCACCAAAAGGCACATCTGTGGGACCAGAGCTTGCCATCCTGCAAATTTCAGCCCAAAAGCACAATCCACCTTGGCACAATGAAGTGACAGAGAAAATAACACATGAGAAAATGTGTCTGTGCAGTGTTTTTGTGATAACTTTATTGTGATGGGGTGCTCCTATAATGAGAATGTTGTCGCACACAGAAAAATGTTGTTGAGATCCTTTCATTGCTGTGACAAAAAAAATGTTGTTGCAACAACAAAACAGTAGAATGATGGAAAAAGTTTGAAAAACATATTTCCAGACCACCTGCAGACAAAGTAATGCCAGGGTCATGTTCTTAGGGGCCCAATTAGGTAAACACAGCTGTTGGTGTTTACCAAAAGGCATTATTGTTCGAGCTACAAAGTTTTTTGTCTCTCACTAACTGAAAACAAGATTGTGGCAGCACGGGAGCATGGCAACAAAAATGTGATTGTGAAAGTTTTTCAATGCACATATAAATTTTCCCTTAGGCTACAATGAGACATATAAAACTTGCATAACTTTTGAATGGATTAATATTTTTTCACCCAGTCTTCAAAATGCATCAGTGTAAGCGAGGCCACATAAAGACAAGCACATTTCAATCCATTCAGATGCATTCTTCAGTCCATTATGCCCAAACAAAAAAATGCACAAAAGTTGATAATTTTCACTTTTTGGATGCTCTATGGTTTCACAACCGTACATCCAACTGGAATGACTCTTTACTGATCCAGAGACATATGGTTGGAGGCTGAGCATGCACAATTTCAGGCAAATTGGAGAAATGGTTGGAAAGTTATTAAAGTGCAAACTTTGTGGTTTAACATAGACGTGACTGTGCAACCCTAACTATGCCTGCCCTACCGTGCAGGTATACTATATAAATAAATATATATGTTTGCAAAAAAAACTTCATTAATGCATCAGTTAGAGTGACTACTACAGGAAAAAAAGCAGGAAAATTAGACTTTGGGGTTTCCAACCCTAACACCCCACCCCCAGATTTCCCACCCCATCCCCATCCCCCCACCTTCCACACACCAACAGGTGTCTGGGTGTGCCATTGGGTGGTCAGGCCCAACTCTCACCCCATTCCACATGAAAACAAGCTTTCACACTACAATATAGGACAATGGGGTGAGAGTTAGGCCTGATGACCCAATGGCACACCCCAATACCTTTTGGTGTTCAGAGGGTGGGAGGATGGGGTTGGAACTCTGGGGTGGGGTTTTAGGGTTGGAAACCCTAACAACTCATTTCCCTGCTTTTGTTGCTGTGTTATTCACCCTAACTGATGCATTAACAGAGTTTTTTTCAAACAGTTTCTATTCTTTTTCAGATAGTATAAATGCATCCTCATTTTACTGTGGGAGTGCAAGGTCCACCATCCCTCAATTAAGATACTACAACAGACCCTGCGCTTCCATCCCTCCACAGATGCACATATGTATCTAGTTGTGGAAATATGGGGGTCTTGGATCCATTCACTTCCTCACATTAATTTATGAACAGGCATAGCAAACTTGCAACTAATAGTCTTAACTATGCCATCTCAAATAATTTTCACCCCAAATGTTCAACATAATGTTCTTAGTACCTCACCACATGTACCCAGTACAACAAACTTTCAAATTCCTGTCAAAATGTAATTCTGTGCAACTGTAGGATTTGAAAAATGACAGCTGTACTGTTCATAAGGTGGTGTGGAAAAATCACAATGTTAAAAATTTGGTGTGAAAATAGGAAAAATTGGCGATGTTACAAGTGTGCGTAGAAACTGGCAAAGCACACTCATAACGCAGTCATTTTTTGGAATTTTTTGACCAGATTTGCAATATCTGCTTTTTGAGACCCCACCTCATGAACAGTGGCACTGTCGTTTTGTGCATCAGTCCCAAAAGGTGATTCTGTGCAGTGACCACAAAATCACCTTTCAGGACTGAGAAATGAAATGACATTGTCAGTGTTCATGAGGTGGAGTCCCAAGAACCCCATGTTGAAAATGTGGAGTCAAAATTCCCAAAAATGGATGAGATAGCAACTTAAGTTGAAATCCCCCCATTCTGTCTCATTATATGGCTTACCTTGATTCCTCAGATCACAGTTCGACTTTAAAGAGTGCAGACATGTCCCAGTCCAGAGAAGACTGCCAGTCCTGACCTCCGGAGGGTAAGTTTGGATGAGGGGGTTTTCAGGGAGGTGGGTGAGCAGAGGGATGGTGGGAATGGGGGAAGGGGACAGGAGAGATGACGAGGTACGGTTTTCTTTAAAAAGGAACATCGAGAATGGTTTTATTTATTTGCAGGTATAATTTTTTATTTGAGCACACTGGGGTGGGCTCCCAGTGTGCCATATAAGTTGGGAGGGACATCATCATGCCGACAGGGGGATTGGGCACCCCCATTGGCAATGAAAGTGGGCTCTTAAGTAAGAAACAATATTTTGAACATCCCCATACAAATGTGAAAATTAATTTGTTTAAGCAGTTAGCTTAGGGTGGGGGCAAACTGCTGACCTCTCTGTCCAGGGCTGAGCTTTTCCTGCTTTAACACTGCTTACAAAAAAATACATCATCTATGAAATGTTTCCAACCCTGATATATTCAAGGAAAGGATTCATGTCATGATTTAGAATATGTGTCTTTTCAAAATGCCACATAAATAAGTTGGCCTAATAGGGTGCCATTGTGCTTCCCATCACTGTACTAAGTGTTTGTAAATAAAAGTCTCCCTCAAAACTAAAATAATTTTTTCCCAAAACCCGATCTACTAGACCTAAGATAAATTCTGTGGATGGAAACTGATCTTCTCTAGTCCTTAAGGCTTGGTCTAAAGATGCCAGATCATCCTCATGGGGTATACTAGTATACAGATCCTTTACATCTAAGGATACCAACCACAAATCTTCCATATCTACAATATTATCATTTAACCTTGAAATAATCTTTGTGACATGGCTCTTGTCCATAACATATGTGTCCATTTTTGTAACTTCACCCTGGATATGAATATCCATGTATTTGGATAGAGGTTCTAGTACGGAATCAACCACTGAAACTGTGGGTCTGCCTGGTGGATTCTTCAGATTTCTGTGGACTTTGAGCAGGACATAGAAAAGAGGTCTCCTTGGTTTCTTATTGATTAACGTGTCCCTTTCTGTTACTGTACACCATCCCACATCCACTGCATGATCTAAACATTCTGTAATGTCTGTTGCTATTTCATTGTTTGGTTCCATTTCCAATTTTCAATATGTGTTATCATCCCCCAATTGTCTCAGACATTCTTCCTTGTATTTCTGATACTCCCAAAGCTCAATGCCACCGTCCTTATATGCTGCTTTGATAACAATTGTTTTGACTTCTTCCAATTTCTTTAAAGTTTCCCTCTCCTTATTTGTCATGTCACATTTTGGAAACATAGGTTTCTTACTTGTAATTTCTTTTACTTGTTTCTCAACCACTTTTATATATATCTCAATCACTTCTCGACCTCTTGGAGGGGGAGAAGCTGTTGCCCAGATTTTTTCAGAGTGGAAAGATATGAAATAAAGGAGCTTTTTTGCTACATATGTGTTATTTTTTAGTGGAGTTCATCCTATACTAGTTATAGATAGGTGGGATCCCATTGTGCCACAATATTGGGTGGGTGGGAGTAGACATTCACATAGGGATTGGGCACCCCATTACCAATGCAGGGGCAGACTAGTCCAAAGCAGGATTCTGCATCATAATTATCACAAGTTTTGATGAAGGATTCTGCATCGAAGACAAGATATTGGGGCAGTTTTCTTTTTTACAGGCTTTCCTTGATTCCTCAGATTGCAGTTTGACTTTGAAGAGTGCAGACGTGTCCTGGTCCAGAGAAGAACACTGATCCCATACATAGATACATAGATACATAGACAGTGTCGGCAGATAAGGGGCTATGGCCCACCTAGTCTGCCCATTTGAGCTTGTAAGTTCAGTTTGTTTTCCTAGAAGTCTATTTCTCCTTACCCCTGACCTCTAGAATTCCTTTATGTCTATCCCATGCATTCTTAAATCCTGTGATTGTTTCAGCCCCCACCACTTCCTCTGGCAGGGTGTTCCACTTGTCCACCACCCGTTCTGTGAAGAAATTCTTTCTCATGTTTCCTCTGAATCGTCCTCCCTCCAACTTCATCCCATGCCCTCTAGTCCTGAAACATCTTTTTCGCTTAAAAATAGTGTTTTCCTGCACCCTGTTCCTCCCTGTAAGATACTTGTATGTCTCTATCATATCCCCTCTCTCCCTCCTCTCCTCCAGGGAGTACATGTTCAGTTCCTTCAACCTGTCTTCATAGGACTTGTGATGCAACCCATGCACCATCTTTGTTGCCCTCCTCTGAACCTTCTCTACCCTGTCTATGTCCTTACGTAGGTATGGTCTCCAGAACTGTACACTGTACTCCAGGTGGGGCCTCACTAGTGTCTTGTATAGCGGAATTATGACCCTCCCTTTTCCTGCTGGTGATGCCCCTGCCTATACATCCAGCATCCTATTTGCTTTACCTGATGCCTTGTCACACTGTTTCCTACCTTGAGGTCATCAGAGATGACAACCCCAAGATCCCTTTCCTGCTTGGTGCATGCTATATCCTCACCCCCAACTGATATATTGTGCCAGGGTTTTGTGCCCCATATGCATTATCTTGCACTTCTTTGCATTGAATTTCAACTGCCAAACCCTTGACCATTCTTCAAGTTTCTGCAGGTCCTTCTCATTCTGTCTACACCCTCTGGTGTGTCTACTCTGTTACAGAGCTTTGTGTCATCAGCGAACAGTGAAATTCTGCCTTCTATATCCTGTGCAATGTCACTGATGAAGATGTTGAATAGGACCGGTCCCAGCACTGATCCCTGTGGTACCCACTGGTCACTCTTCCCTCTGTGGAGTGACAGCCATTTACCACCACCCTCTGTGTCCTGCCACCCAGCCAGTTACCTACCCACCACACTACTGTCCTGCCCACACCCATATTCCCCAGTTTGTGTAATAGTCTTCTATGTGGCACAGTGTCAAAGGCCTTGCTGAAGTCCAGATAGGCCATGTCCACTGCCCTCCCCTGATCCACCTCCCTAGTCACCCAGTCAAAAAATTCAATCAATCCCAACCTCTGGAAGGTAAGTATGGGTGGTGGGTTACACTGTGGGAGGTGGATGTACAAAGGGAGGGTGGGGATGGGGAGGGGACTGGGAAGACAATGAGGGACAGTTTTCTTTATTACAGGTTTATTTTAATAAAAGGAAATATCAAGGATGGCTTTCTTTATTTACAGGTATTATTCTTTATTTGGGCACACTGGCGTGGGCTCTTAGTGTGCCATATAAGTTGGGGGACATCATAATGCCAACAGAGGTACTAGGCACCCCATCAGTAATAAAGTGGGCTGGGGTCATCTGACACTGGAAGTGGGCATCCCAGTGTCGTAAGCATTTTAAAATGTGTGTGTGTATATATATATATATATATATATATATATATATATATATATACTGGCACACTGGGGTGAGCTCCCAGTGAGCCACAATACTGGGGGTTGGGGGATACACATCAACATGGGGACTGGGCACCCCAGTGTTGTTGGTGCAGTGGGGTAGACTTGCCCAATGCAGGATCCTGCATCAAAATGATTGCAAATTTTAATGCAAGATTCTGCATCAAAGAAAAGACATCGGGGGACAATTTTCTTTTTTACAGGTTTTTAAATAATGTCTGGCACACTGGGGTGGGCTCCCAGTGTGCCAAATGTATGTGTGCTTGAGGGGGATACATACCAACACAGGGATTGGTCACCCTGTGTCGATGGGAACAAGCGAGCCCTCCTGACTCTGTAGCTGACAGCACGAGTTCCAGTTGCAGCTGCAGAAGTCAAGAAAATACTGGTCTTCTCATTCAAAGAATGGCTTACAAGCCATTCACTGCATAAGCTGGATCCCGAAAAGGAAAATTGTTTGGGTTCAGCTTAAAACACAAACAAACATCAGAATACACCTAACTGGGTCTTCTTTAGCTGTTTTCTGATTTTTTTTGTATTAAAAAGTTTGAGACTTCAACTTTCTTGCTAAGTGGGCAAACAAGATGGCGGCTGCAACATAGCTCAATCAATTGCAGGACTCTGAACTGTGCAAAAAATACCAGCATTCATTGTGAAAAGAAGCTGGTACTTTTCACACAGTAGTCCTATGGTTCGAAAATAATCTGCTATTTTTCTTACAATACTCCTATTGTGGGAAAAATATATCTTTCGTGCCTAACATATAAATTTTCCCATAGGAAACAATGGGAAAATTAAAAATGTCATAACTTTTGAAAGAATTACTAATTTTTCACCAAACCTTTAAAAGACACATCTTGACCCAAAGACTTTCTATGCTGAAAATTTCAGACAACAACATAAAGGCATTTTTGAGATACAGTTGAGCAAATAAATGCTAAAAAAATGATTTTTTATGTTTTTTCAATGCTTTATATCTCAGAAACCACTTGATGGATTCCCAGGTCAAGAGACCTAACCATAGAGAGTACACATGCCAAATTCCATGCATATCCATTGAAGGGCTTCAAAATTATTAAGGCTCAAAGTTTGGACTTTAACATAGAAGTGCCATTTCACCCTAACTATACTAGCACAATCGTGCCAATACTAATTAATACATATATAAAAATATATTTTATATATATATATATATATATATATATATATATATATAAATATATATACGCTACGCAAAAAACTGTGTTAATGAATCATTTAGGGTTAAAACACAAAAGTCAGGAAATGAAAAATCTTTAGGGCTGCCTCTCCCCCGGACCCACCCATCATCCCAGGACTGACAGCTGACAGGGTGTGTCATTGGGGTTGTGAGGCCCAAATGTCACCCCAAGCCATCTGAAATTACATTCACAAGCCACTGTAAATAAGAATGGGGTGACATTTAGGCCTCACTACCCCCATGACACAACACATCAGCTGTCAATCTGCGACCAAAGAATAACAAATGGTGAAACGCAAGTTTTTGACCAATTTGAATGAAACCAGCACCATGTCTCGATAGAATGAAGCCCCCTGAGCATAACCACCCTCATTTGTGTCCCTAGCCCACCCCTGAGCTGAGATAATTGTGTTTTTATGTTGCGATGCAAGATCGCGATAGAAGAATTTGCAGGCTCGCAATCAAAGATCGTTAGCGAGCCATGATCAAAGATTTTAAAAGCTTATACAGTAGTAGCCATAGACATTGCCAGCTATTTCCAGATATTTTGCGAAATTTCGAAAGAGTTTCTCTCTGCTGCCCCTACTGTGGAAATGGAGAAAGCATGAGATATTTCTGGAAATATCACAGAAATTTCGGGAAATAGCTGGCAGTGTCTGTGACTGCTACTGTAACTCTATTTATTGACCATTTTGGATGAAACCAAAGGCATGGCTTGAAAAATTGGAGCCCCCTGAGTAAAACCTATCCAAGTTTTACTTCAGTAGAGACCCCTGAGCCAAGATATTTGTGTTTTTATGATTGGAAATCTAAAAACAACCTCATGATCAAAGAATTCTTGGGGACAAAGATTCTTGAACAGAGAGGCTGTAAATTCTTTGACCTCCAGGTGGTACGAGATGGCCAGAACCCCATTCTTTGTTCGCAAAACATACATATAAATTTTCCCATTGACTTGTAATGGGAACTTAAAAGTGGCATAACCTTTGAATGCCTTAATATGTTTTCACCAAACAAAAAGCAGCATGTTTGGCCACCAAAGCTCTTTCAAATGAGCCATCTCACAGAGTGACATGCCTCATGACATATTGCCATGACTTAAGAATGACAATACAAGTCCCCTTAAGCAGTAATCTGTTCATCTTGCCACCTCCTTAAAACTTGACACTAACCACTGGGCATGTTTCTCTTTAAGCGTCAGCATTTTGAGATCTACCCTATTGTCTTTAGCTGCACTACCATGGTGAAGCTGGCCCATGATACAGTCAGCATACCAACTAGTGAAATTCTGTTTCAATGTGTCTTTAAACAATTTATTAACTGAAATGTCCAGAGGTTGTAAACAGTCTGTGCATGAAGCAGGAACAAAGACTGGAATTATATTATGAGACTCACATTTTAATAGAACATCTTCCTTTGTATGTGCTCGAAACAAATCCATAAAAACAATGATCTCTGATCACTGTGCAGTCCCAGTCTCAGTTTAGTGAAGTCTATGTAGGACAGTAACAGCTTGTCAATGTATTCACAAAAAGTCTCTGCATTGGCCCAATGGTTTTCAGACTGGGTAACATTCTACCCAGCTGGGAAGGAGAAATGAGGGTGGCAAGCTGCTGTGCATCCTTTATAAATAACCTGAGGGGAGATGTAGTCACCAGACAGTGTAATACCCAACACCAAGGAGACCTGGCATTTGTCTCCTAGCCCTGTCACCTCCACTTGCTTAGAACCTGTTATTTCCATTGTCCATTGAGACACAGGTATCATATGCACATCTGTCTCATCAATATTAATCACAAGTTGGGGGGATCAATTCCTGCTGAGCGGCAGTTCGAATTCTGTTTAGAAATGTTTCTTTAAGGTCTTGGAAATCACTAGGTATTTTTCGCCCAGCTTTAGTACCCTTCTGTTTTGAGTAGACCATGCAGCTAAGAAATGTCAAAGCCCACTGTCAAGAAATTGACACACTGCCTCCCATTTCAGTTAGAAGTTGTGGGTTATTTGCTTTAGTTACACCTATGGCTACAGCTTGTGCCACTCTCGCATTCACCACAGCCCCTTCTGCTCTTAAGCTTTTTAATATGCACTTTAATTCATTTTTTATTTCAGTCATTAACATGGGTGGTCTCCCCCATGGTCTTTTAAGTACTCTGGTGCTAGCTGTGATACATCTGGGGTGAGTTGAACTTAGACGAGTAGTCCATTTTAAATTTGCGAACTGAACTTTCGTTTACTGTCAGATTATACTTAGAAGAGATGTACCTGACAGCATTCATGACCCTGTTCTCTGCTCAATAGCGGCCAATTTCAAATCTCAGTGCTGGAGAGTAAGTTGTATATTCTCTGCGGCGCTTGTTGGCTGGTGGGGTACTTTGCAGCTTACGTTCCATTGACTCGGCAACCCAATATGTAATCCCGGTGGTTTCAACCAGCTGATCTACTGCGACATTTTCAACAAAGGCAATCCCCCGCTTCACGGACTTTGGATGGTTTAACCGGCAATAGAGAGACATGCTTGAGGTAGGATAATACAAGGCAGTGTGCTCTGTGTTAGCATTTTTAGACTGGAGTGAGTCAAGCAATTTAAAAACACCGACTTGTATCAAATAACATGCAGGAATCCATCAATTACAGGGAAGTGTATATTGTAGTAGATTAATGCAGTGTGTAATTGCAATGCAAGGCTTAATCAATGCTTATTCTATGCTTAATCAGTGATTGATGGAATATGTGATTTCTGGTGGGGTGCAGCATAATGATTAGTATGCTATGCTTAGTCTCTGATTCTGGTTTATCTGAATCAGTAAACATCAAGAGAGAGGCCAACTGTGAGCAAGCTGTCAATTAGGGATAGATGATAATTTAATGCACTAACGTTTAACCAAAAATGTTAGTGAGCATGGCTGGACACTGACCTTTTCAGAATAACTCTATAGACTCAAATTTAAGGAGTACAGATGACACATAAGGCTGTTTTAAAATGTAATGTTGCTGTGCACTTAAACAGCAAAAAATGGCTAAGCAGTCATTTTGATGTTTCTGTATTTGGTGATCGTTAGACCGGTAGACTGCGAATTACTACAGTATTTGTTAAAGGCAAAGCACACATTTATCTGTGCGATAATAACTGTTGCTAGCCTTGCTTGTAGAGCAGAAAGCAACTAACTAAAAGAAGCTACATTTTCTTATTAATTTAAAACTTATATCTCAGCAAGAGTCAGTGTCTGTTGAGATTAAGTAGACAGATACTTTATTAGAAGTAAAAGGGGTCTTATTTAGGGTTAATAAAAGAAAGAAAAGAAAGAAAGTTAGTGTGTGTTTTGTGCTGGGAAGGGTATTGTATCAGTTGACTTTTGCTAAGCCAGTAGGAGGAGAGAGAGCTTAATTTGGGTGTGGCTTAGACACTATAAAAGCAAGTGACTCAAATTACAACTTCCTGTTGCTAGCCTTGCCTGTAGAGCAGAAAGCAGCTAACTAAAAGAAGCTACATTTTCTTATTAATTGAAAACTTATATCTCAGCAAGAGTCAGTGTCTGTTGAGATTAAGTAGACAGATACTTTATTAGAAGTAGAAGGGGTCTTATTTAGGGTTAAAAAAGAAAGGAAAGAAAGTCAGTGTGTGTTCTGGGCTGGGAAGGGTATTGTATCAGCTGACTTTGCTAAACCAGTTGGAGGAGAGATCGCTTAATTGGGGGTGTGGCTTAGACAATATAAAAGCAGGTGACTCAAATTACAACTTTCTGTTGCTAGCCTTGCTTGTAGAGCAGAAAGCAGCTAACTAAAAGAAGCTACATTTTCTTATTAATTGAAAACTTATATCTCAGCAAGAGTCAGTGTCTGTTGAGATTAAGTAGACAGATACTTTATTAGAAGTAGAAGGGGTCTTATTTAGGGTTAAAAAAAGAAAGAAAAGAAAGAAAGTCAGTGAGTGTTCTGTGCTGGGAAGGGTATTGTATCAGCTAACTTTGCTAAACCAGTAGGAGGAGAGAGAGCTTAATTGGGGGTGTGGCTTAGACACTGTAAAAGCAGATGACTCAAACTACAACTTCCTGTTGCTAGCCTTTTTTCTTACTAATTGCCCTCCATCCCACCCTAAGCCAGTTCTACTTTTATAGCCACTGGATCTGACTGTCAACAGGAACTTCCTGTATGGCAGTAGGAAGGGAAGGATCATAGAGAAACATTGGTTTCGCCAACCCTAAAGGAAAAAAGTAGCTCACCCCCCCCCCAGCTGCTGGTGGTCTGACATTAAGCAAGGAAGAAGGAGGCTACTAAAAAAGATAGGAAGTTGCTGTCCCAGAACAGGAAGGGTGAGAGTTGTAAGGAGAGGATAGAGTAAGCATATGGAGAAACAGGAGAGGGGACACAAAATAAGACATGATAGGAGTGGTGCAGTGCAATGGCTGTAGGGCAGCAGTGTTCTGGGAGACATTCTGGAGACTGCGATGCTGCCCTATTTGCAGACACCTCTCTGGTCTGAGAGAGGAGGTTGCCTGTCTCTAGGCTGACCTGGCTAGGATTTGTGAAACCTCCTCCCCCATCCAGGGACCACCAGGGCCAATGCCACTACCTCATAGGTTGCCAAGAAAGAGGAGTGGCTGGACCAGGGTGGGCTCAGGGAGGGAGAGGGTGGTGGAACAGAGTTGCATCCCTCCAGCTGTACCTCTCCACAATTCATTCGTTCTTCTGGTGGATAGTGGTTCCCCTATGGAGGCACCTGCAGTGGAGACCAAGGAGGATGCTGGGAACCTTCACAAATGAGACCCACAGGAGGGTGGCATGGGACCCCACAGGGGAAGGAAACAACTCCTGGTGGGGGACTCAATCATTAGGGGTAGAAATGGGGGAGGAAGGGGAGAGGGAGGTAAGGTGCCTTCCTGGCACCACGGCTTGGAGGGACAGGAAGCGAATCCTCAGGATCATGGGAGGAGCTGCACAAGGGAGGGAGCTGGATGTCATTGTCCACCTAGGGACAAATGACATGGCTAGGAATGGGATCAGAGCAGTGCAAGAGGAGTTTGTAGAGCTGGGGTGGGGCCTTAGACAAGTAGCGCATACGGTAACCTTCTCAGAGGTGCTGCCTGTCTATGGCAAGGGAGATGCTAGGGCACTCCTCACCAGGGAATTCAATGAGTGGTTAAAAAACTGGTGTGGAACTCAGGGTTTTGGCTTCATTGGGGACTGGGGAGCCACCTGAAGGGATGCAGACCTATACTGGTGAGATGCTCTGCATCTGTCCAGGGGGGGAACCAGGATCCTAGGTGATAGGTTTAAATGCTTCATTGGCAAGCATTTAAACTACCCAAGAGGGGAGGCACTGAAAAGGAGCAGGGAAATCCCAGCATCCCCCCACAAAGCATGGTAATTAGTGAGGTAAACACCAAGGTAGAGAAGTTATTAGGGAGCAGGACAGAAGTAAATGTAAAAATGGCAAAGGCAGTAAGGACAGGAATGGGGCTAAAAGGGGTAAGGCTATCAAAAAGTGGAGGGTGATGAGTACCAATGCCCGTAGTCTGTGTAACAAGCTCCCTGAGCTAGTGGCCTTGATGGAAGAGGGTTGCCTGGATATTGTGGCAGTCACAGAAACATGGTACACAGAGAACCATGACTGGGATGTCAACATACCAGGATACACAATCTACAGTAGGGACAGGGAAGGTAAAAGAGGAGGAGGAGTAGCTCTCTATGTAAAGGAAGGGATCAAAGCAACAGAACTAAAGAGTAAACAGGGAGCAGATGAGGCACTCTGGGTCACACTGGAGACAGGAAATGGCACCACAATCCGCACGGGGGTTGTATACAGACCCCCATCTCAGGGGGAAGGAATGGACAAGGAAATGATAGAAGGCTTCCTTAGAATTGCAGAAAAAGGGGAGATATTGTTGATGGGGGACCTGAATATGCCAGATGTTAACTGGAGCACCTTTGCTGCAGGCACATCCAAGAGCAGGGTAATTTCTGATGCCCTACAGGGGGCATGCCTCAGACAGCTAGTATTGGAACCCTCTCATGAGGGAGCAATCTTAGACCTTGTATTCTCAAATGGGGACGGAGAAAGAATCTCAGATTTAGAGGTGGGTAGCCATCTGGGAACAAGTGACCACCAGACCGCCAAACAGTGTGGTTCATGATAAACACAGCCATACAATCAAGCCATACAAAAGCAAGAGTATTGGACTTTAGGAGGGCTGACTTTGGGAAAATGAGAGAGTGCCTTAGAAAAGCACTAGCAAACAGGCAAGAAGGAGGGGTGGAGGAACAATGGGGAGTAATCAATCAGCCGTCACAGAGGCAACAAGCCTTTGTGTAAAGCAAATCAATAAAGCACAATGAAGGAAAAACCGCTATGGTTCTCAAAAGAGGTGGCAGGGAAGGTTAAGGAGAAAAGGATAGCATTCAGGAAATATAAGGAAACACAGAAGGAGCAGGACAGAGAACTTTATCAGTTAGAAGCAGAAAGAGGGGAAGGCAGCAGAATAGCAAAGGCCCAAACCGAGGAAAGGATAGCCAATTCTGTTTAGAAGGGGGATAAAACCTTTTATAGGTACATTAGGGAGCGAAGAAAGACCAAATGAGGGATAATGAGGCTTAATAAAGGGGAGGGAATGTGGGTAGAGGGTGACAGTGAAAAAGCAGGGATATGGAACGAATATTTCTGCTCAGTATTCACAAAGGAAGGGGAGGGGGAGGTACCTAAACCAAACAAGAGAAACAATCTGAAGATGGGGATCAATACCAGTCCATTTACAGAAGAAAGGGTTCTGAAAGAACTAATAAAATTGAAGGTGGACAAAGCAATGGGGCCTGATGGGATTCACCTAAGAATTCTAAAAGAACTAAGGGTAGAACTAGTGACACCGCTGACTACTCTCTTTAAACAAATCATAGGAGGATGGGGTGGTACCTGAGGACTGGAGGATGGCAGATGTGATTCCTCTTCGTAAAAGTGGGAGCAGGACAGAGGCAGGAAACTACAGACCAGTTAGTTTGACCTCAGTAGTAGGGAAAATGATGGAATCACTTCTGAAGGAAAGAATTGTTGAGTACCTTGAGGCCAGTGGGGCACAGGACCCAAGACAGAATGGATTCACAATGGGAAGGTCATGTCAGATGAATCTAATAGATTTCTTTGACTGGGTGACCAAAGTAGTAGACCAGGGAGGGGCTGTGGACATGGCCTACCTAGATTTTTGCAAGGCATTTGATACAGTCCCACACAAAAGATTAATACACAAGTTAGCCAGCCTTAGAGTGGGCCCCAAGGTGGTAGCCTGGATAAAAAATTGGCTAGACAACAGGACGCAAAGGGTAGTAGTAAATGGAGTACACAGTGAAGAAAGGAGGGTTACTAGCAGGGTACCGCAGGGTTCAGTACTGGGACCAGTCCTTTTAATGTCTTTATAAGTGACATTGCAGAGGAACTGGAAGGAAAAGTATGTCTCTTTGCAGATGACACAAAGATCTGCAACAGGGTTGATACACAAGATGGAGTGGAAAGGTTGTGAAGGGACTTGGCAAGGTTGGAGGAATGGTCAAATGTATGGCAGCTCAGATTCAATGCAAAGAAGTGCAAGGTAATGCACATGGGAAACAAAAACCCAGGGGAAGAGTACACAATGGGGGGTGAGATACTGACAACAGTAAAAATGGAAATGGACCTGGGGGTAATTAAATAAGATGACCTAAAGGTGGGCAAGCAAATGTGAGAAGGCAGTAAGAAAGGCTGGGGGGATACTGGGATGCATGAGAAGAGGCATCAATAGTAGAAAACAGGAAGTTGTTATCCCTCTGTACAGACAGTTGGTGAGACCCCATCTGGAGTACTGTGTGCAGTTCTGGAGACCCCATCTCCGCAAAGACATAGACAGAGTGGAGGCTGTCCAGAGGAGGGCAACCAAAATGGTGCAGGGTCTGCACCAGAAGATATACTGTACGAAGAAAGACTAAAGGAGCTTACTATGTATACCCTTGAAGAAAGAAGGGAGAGAGGAGACATGATAGAAACTTTCAAGTACCTCAAGGGAATCAACAAAGTCAAAGAGGGTAGCATCTTTCAGAAAAAGAGATGTGCAAGAATAAGGGGGCACAATTTGAAGATAGAAGGGGACAGCTCAGAGATAATATGAGAAAGTATTTTTTCATGGAGAGGGTTGTGGATGCATGGAACAGCCTCCCTGAGGAGGTCGTGGAGTCAAGAACAGTGGTGGAATTCAAGAATGCATTGGACAGACATAAGACAGTCCTAGTGGGGAGTAGGAGGAAGTAAGCTGTTGGTTAACTAGGATCTGAAGCTTATCTGTTAGGTAGGAAAATGGGCAGACTAGGTGGGCCAAGCTGTCCTTATCTGCCATCAAATTCTATGTTTCTATGACAAGCTCTGATCAAAACCGCAAAAATGTTGGCACACTAGATATATTAGTTCTACAGTATGTATATATATATATATATATACATATATATATATTATAGTGGCGCAGGCGCACCACTATAGTTAGGATTCAGTGGTCATTTACATACTAAAGTCAAAAACTTGGGAGTTAATAACTTTGGACCCATTCAATGGATTTGACTGAAATTTGGAATGTGTGGTGGGGCATGGTAAATATCATGATCTGCCAAATTGCATTTTGGTCAGACTTACAGTCTTTGCATATGAAAACGCTGAAAAATACAAAATTATCCATTTTTGGTGGCATCTTTTTGGATTTTGGATGTGGCTTTGCACGGCCATCGTGTGGTGTGCCACTCTGTCATATGGCTCATTTGAAAGAGATTTGCTGGCTGAACATGCTGCTTTTTATTTAGTGAAAAAATATTAAGGCATTCAAAGGCTATGCCACTTTTAAGTTCCCATTATAAGTCAATGGGAAAATGTATATGTTTGTTCTGCGAACAAATACTGGGGTTCTGGCCATCTGGTCCCACCTGGATCAAAGAATTTTTAGCCTCACGGTTCAAGAATCTTTGTCCCCGAGAATTTTCAAAATTCTTTCATCACCAGGTCCGCCATCTTGTTTTTTGTTTTATGATCAGAAAAACACAAATATCTCGGCTCAGGGGTCACTTCTGAAGTAAAACTTGGATGGGTTTTACTCAGGGGACTCCAATCTATTGAGCCATGTCTTTGGTTTCCTCCACATTGGTCACAAAATAGAGTTATAAGCTTTAAAAATCTTTATTTGCTGCTCGCTAACGATCTTTGATCGTGAGCATGCAAATTCTTTGATCGTGAGATTCTTTGATTGTGATCCTCTATGGTGAGCTAAATATAGTAATATCTCAGTTTAGATGTGGGTTAGGGACAAAAATGAGGGTGTTTTTTGATCAGGGGGTTTGTTCTATTGAGGCATGGTGTAGGTTCTGTTTGAATTGGTGAAAAATCTGGTTTCACTATTTTTTATTCTTTGGTCGTGAGTGTGCGATTTCTTTGTTCATGAGCCTGCAAATTCTTTGATCGTGAGATTCTTTGATTGTGATCATACATTGAGAACGAGGGAAGAGATGGCCCTTTGAAAAATTCAAATTTCTCAGCCCAGAGATTGCCTAGGAAGTTAAATGAGGGTGAGTTTTGCTCAGTGGCCTTCCTACTGTCGAGGCATGGTGGTGATTTCATATAATTGTGCGTAAAACTCATGTTTCACCATTTTATTATCTTCGACCGTGAGACTGCAATTAATTTGTTCGTGAGCCTGCAAATTCTTTGATCGTGTGATTCTTTGATCACGATCCTGCATCAAGATAGTACGACGAGATGGCCCTTTGAGAAATGCAAATTCCTCAGCTCAGGGGTAGGTTACGAACACAAATGAGAGTGGGTTTTGTTCAGGGGACTTCGTTCTATCAAGGCATGGCAGTGTTTTTTTTTTATTACCCCTAAAAGTCAACTTTCATCATTTTTTTATTCTTTGATCATGAAGCAGTAATTTCTTTAATCACCAGGCTGCACATTCTTTGATCACAAGGTTCTTTGATCATGATCCTGTATCATAGGGTAGGGATGAGATGGCCCATTTTAAAATGTTAATTTCTCAGCTCAGGGGTGGCCTAGGAAGTCAAATGAAGGTGTTTTTTTTGTTCAGTGGGGATCGTTCTATTGAGGCATGGTGGTGGTTTTATGTTATTGTGGCTAGAAGTTGAGTATGACCATTTTTTATTCTTTGATCATGATTTTTCAAATTTTTTGATCACAAGCCTGCAAATTTTTTGATCATGAGATTCTTTGATCGCCATCTTTGACCATGAGGGAGGGACGAGATGGCCAGATTTTATAATGGAATAAATAGGTAAATGTTTACATTCTTTGATATTAAATATGTTGGATATGGTTTGGTGTTTTTACTTGATATTTGGAGGGTGTTTACAGCATGTCCTGTAGATGTAAATTACGGTGTTTATGTGTTGGAGAACATTTTTTTTGTGAATATATTGGATTGCGTATTGCAAGTTATGCATTCAGTGTTTTCTATTGTGTTTGGTGGTTGAAATTTGTATGGTACCTGTTCTTGTTGGTGTCAATGTAGGTTTTACTTGTCAGGTGTATTTAGCTGATGTAACTTTTATCTGTACTCTGACAGTCTTATGGATAGCTTGGCTTGGGGGTACTTGTAATCTCTGCTCTGGGTTGTGACATGCTTGCCAGGTGCAGCTAGAGTTCGGCGTACCTGTTTGCATGTCACAAGTTGTAGGAGTTAGCTGTGGATTATCTGTGTCTTCTAGAATAGGGTGCAGTGGTGACTTGTGCCAACCCTGTGGAATTGGATGCATGGAAATAAATGATATAGGTGTGCCATGACAGTTCTATACAACTTTGAGAACTGACAAGTTGGATGGAGTCAGCTCTACAAAATTTTGAGTACTGACAAGTTGGATGGAGTCAGTCACATAGTGTTGTCCCCCCCGTCCCCAAGAGGCACTGTGTAGTGACTACAGAGCTAGAGGTCTAGTAAGGTTATTTACATCAATGGTATTGCTCTGTGATAGCAAGTGCATACATATCACTACATTTAAGAGTTGCATGGCATCAGTCAGCAAATGTTCAGAATCTGTTAGACCAGGAATTGGATGGTAATTCGAGAGTCATGGCAGAAATACATATGTTGTCATTTTTTGTATGTGTTCTTCATATCACCTGCACACAACTTACAACAGTGAGCAATTGTGCTGGCTTAGTCACACAATATCCCCCCACACACACACACACACACACACACACACACACACACACACACATACATATGCAAGAGGCAGTACAGGATGTGAGTTATTGTGGATTTTCCCACTTTTGTATGCAGTAAAGTCACTTGGCTGTTCCTTGTGAGATACCACTCAAAGTGTAGGTAAGCCCACAGTAACCCAGGCCATGTTCTGTGTTATTTTTTAAGCATGCCTCATTACAGCTGTAGAGAGGTTAGAACACTGATCAGTTGTACAGCCTTAACCAGGTAGTGTGTGAAGACTTATGGACCAGGAATTTGTTTTTGAGTACAGATGAAGAATGCAAATAATGGCATGGACATGGATTCCATTACTACTTCATGTCAACTGCACAGAAGTTAGAATTTAGAGGAGCTGCACACTGTCAGCTTATCTGTCCCTGCCCCCCGAGGAGATCCTCACTCCACTGCTCTTCCATCTCTGCATACTCAGGGGCATGCAGTGTATACTGAGTGGAGAGGTACAGCTGAAGTAATAGCATAATCCTGAATGTTAACAACGTATATATCAAATACTGAGTAGTTGTTAAACTTAAGGGTTGCACAGGCTGAGGTAGGTAATGCCTGTCAGTGAGCTTTGAGCAGGCGGTGGGTTGTTAGTGAACAGGCACAGCCCAATAAAACATATTTAGATCAATACTATGCCTCTGTGACAAAAATTGCTTTTAAATAATACCCAAGACACATAGGATAAAGTTTATAATTAGTTTATTATTTCAGTGTTTAAATATCTTTAGGCCGAATTGTTTGGTTGCTCTTGGGATGAGCAAAAAACAGTTCCTTGTATATATTCTTGATCATTTTTGGGTGTTTTTTGGTTTTTGGTATTTCACTAACTTACTGTACACTGCTTTATTTTAATATGTAATATGTTTAGAATTAAGATTTAATATAGAATTAATAAGTGATTACATATGGATGTTCGATAGAGAACATGTAGTGAGCAAAGCTTTATCTTGCTTACATTTTTTGCTGAGTAGTATTAGTAACATGTCCATTGACACTATTTTTTTATGAAATAGACTGCCCACTTAGATGTTAAGAGAATGAAGACTAACAATTCATTATTTTACATGTAGTTATCACCATTTGACACCTATTTAAGACAAGTTATTAGAATAGAATTAGATTTTTACCTAATTAATGCTTTTATGCCATTTAGTTATTGACTGCATGTGCACATGAGACAGTAAGAAAGATTTAATGGTTCTCATGAGCATATCCATGCATTTATTAATAGGAGACCCACATGTGTAGATTATGCCAACAGTGTTAAAGTAGGTGACAATATTTTACATGTGATTTCACAGTTTTAGTTTGATGCCAACAGAGACATTAAGTTTAATTTGTTGTTATGTATTTATTGTTTATTAGTACAATTAGACATGTTTACATTTTGAATTTTTATATTAGTGTAGTTATAACTGATGTCTACATATCTTTTAATACTATTTTTTTTGTTACTAGCAGTTATTTTGTTGAAAGTGGACCAAGCAATATCAAGAAATAAAAAACAGATGAAAGCAACTAAACAGTTTGTTACATATTTAACAATATCATGGTGTGGTGAGGATACTCATTGCACAGCCATTTTGTAACAGAAGCTGAAAAGGTTGGTCCATCTGCAAATCAATGTTTTTTTTTAACTATTGATCATTTGTGGAACTGGGAAAAATTCCTCATCTGACCTCCAAAATATGGATGATCCTGTTAAAGCAAGAGCACACCAATTGTTTGCATTGCGGAGCAGAAGTACATAATCACTGGTTACATTTTCTGTTGAATTTTTAGTTGTGCACATCTGCACAGATATATAGAAATAAATTGTACAGTGGAAATAGGCCAGATAATCAGATGCATACATCTCTATAATCAGCTATAAGCAATATGAACAGTAGCACTCAATGCAATACAATAACATTAAATGCATGGATATAGCAGTTTTGGCACAGTTAATGAACAAATCCATGCAATTTTTCTGTTTTTTTCTAAACAAACAGAAATACCTCAGTCTAGCTAAGCAATATACATTGAATTTAAAGTTCAGCATTATATATATATATATATATATATATATATATATATATATATATATATGTACAAATCTGAGTCACATTTTTTGGTAAAGTTTGTCATATTCAGTGTTGAACGTGTAGTCCAAGAACAGTGACAGATAATCCTGTCAGATAGTGTTCCAGAAATCACGGGTGTCATGCACTCAGAAATTCTGGAAGGGCACAAAATCCAAACCTCTCTAGGGGGGTCCGGGTGCATGCTCCCCTGGGAAAATTTTGAAAAATTGAAGTCAAATGGTGCATTTTGGTGACTTTTAGCAGGCCAGAAAGCTGTTCCTCAGCAAGCTAAATACCGTAATAATGATAGAGCAATTATAAATTGTTCTTGTTCTTTGTTCAGTCTGTGTACACTGACCTTTTGTATTTCAAAGAAAGTTTTAAAGAACTGAACTTGTGCAATTGCACTCCATTTAAGAGCACACATCATGCTGTCTGTCACAACAGAACAAACCTAATAAAAATAAATGAGTACCTTTACTAACAACAATCACCACTGACAAATGGCTGTAGTGATAACCCCCAAACCAATGGGGAGTATGGGACACAGCTTCCCTTTCGCTTTGCGTAGCATGACAAAGGTGAAAAACCGCCTGTATGAGCACTTCCCTAAGCATGTATTCAGATCATTGTAAACTAGGATGGCAGCAACTGGTGACACAATTTCTGTGCAATTTAATATCAGTCAGCCTGCCACACATTATTACTTCAGGGAATATGGCAGATTAGGAGGGGGAGACATACCTGGAGAGATCAGGGGCAGACTGCAGAGAAAAACTGTTGTAATATGGGTTAGCAGTTAAAGACAAACTTTCTGCTCTCCTGTCTAGAGCAGTGCCACAAATAAAAGAGGCAAATGGTCTGTCCCTCCTTGTCATGCTGCTTTTTGCCTCCCCAACAGCAATTAACCATTCTGTCATCAGCTTTGTGTACAAAAGATTAGCAAACAAAATAACTCAGTCCATAATATTAGGAGCCTTGAAGGGAAAATGAAGCCCATTACTACTACTCTACTGATGATGAGAGATACTCTATGCAGGAACAGCAACATAAATGAACTATTCTCCTCAGTATACATTAGCAGAGTTATTTTTCTTGTCCTACAAAACATCATATTAATGTCACTTGAGCAGATTCAGAGAAAATAAATGGTCTCTCATTCCCTTTCTTGTACACCCTGCTCCTCAATCCCAAGCAGCGAGTAAGGCATTCTGTCAACACTATGGAAAAGAATGAGGAAGCACTCAAGTTCTTAAAATGAAAGAACCTTTAGGGTGAATACTTATTTCAGGATTGCCATTATACCAATGGCTAAGAATGCACAGCCAGCATAATTAATATCTCAAACAGTGGTAATTCCAGAAATACAATCTATGGAGTCAGTTGGCCCATTGAGGTTAAGAAAGCTGGGTCATTTTAAGAAAAGAATGGGCAACTTGTGGATAATTCTCATCTGAAGAGAAGGGAACCTGATGAGGATGAAAATGAAATGCCCCCTTCCCCAACCCCTGTGCACCCCCCTTCCCACACACACACCCTCACCCCATACTTACCTCTGGAGCCTGGCACGATGATCTTCAGTGGACCAGGAACATGTCTGCACTCTTCAAAGCCGATCACGAACTGAAGAAATGACAGTAAGCCGTATAATGGCATAAACAGTTTTTTTTCAACTTTGCTGCATACCTTAGGCTTTTTGGGGAATTTTGACACCACATTTTCAGCATGGGGTTCTTGGGACACCATCTCATGAATTCAGTCACTGTCACCTGATTATTCAGTGCCAAAAAGTGATTTCACGGTCACTGCGTGGAATCACCTTTTGGGACCAATTAACAAAATGACAGTGTTACTGTTCATGAGGTGGGCTCTCAAAAAGCCTATGTTGCAAATTTGGTGAAAAAATCCTAAAAATGACTGTGTTATGAGCATGCATTGCACAGTTTCCACACACACACTCATAAGTTCATGAATTTGCAATATTTTCACTCCAGATTTTCAACATTGACATATTTTCACACCTCCTTATGAACAATATAGCTGCCATTTTTTATATCCTGACCAAAATGTGTTTTCACATTTCCAGCACAGAATAGCGCAGTTGCTGTGGGAAATCAGTATTCAGGACAGATTAAGAAAATCACAATGACACTGTTCATGAGCAGAGGTCTTAAAATACCTATGTTGAAAATTTGGTGACAAAAGTCCATAAAATGACTGTGTTACGAGCGTGCATTATGTGCAGTTCTACGCACCTAAGTAACTTCACGAATTTGTACTATTTTCACTCCAGATTTTCAGCACTGGCATTTTCCCACACATCCTTATGAACATTACAGCTGTCATTTTTCACATTCTGGCTGAAAGTGTTTTTGCACTTCTGGCGCAGAATAGCACGCTCACTGAGAGAAATCATTGTTCGGGTCTGATTAAGAAAATCACACTAACACTGTTCATGAGCGGAGGTTCCAAAATGCCTATATTGAAAATATGGTACAAAAAATCCTCACAAGAATTGATGCTCAAATCATTCCACCCCCACCCCCACCCTGCAGCCAGTGATAGGCATCGAGGTGCGGCTTGGACTCTTTGGCCCCAGAGTTCACACCATTCTCCTATACTGCACACATTTCAGCATATTTCCTTATGGAATGAGGTGAGTGTAAAGCCTGAACACCCCAAGGCACACCTCGACACTTGTCAGTGTCTGCAGGGTAGGGTGAGGTGAAATGTCATGACCCTTATGGGCAACGAACCAAAGGCACATCCCAATGCCTGTCCATCTCTGCACAGTGAGGGTGGAGTTGACGTCAGTTCAATACATCGCTGCCATTTCTGTACTGCATCTGTCTAACTCCTGCACTTCCACTGCTAATGCCAGCAAGCAAACATTCGGCATTGACAAATGATTGTTTAAAATTCTGCCTGTTTTGTCTTTTTATTATAACCTGACTGGCTGGGGAGAATATTGGGAAGAACCCCCAAATACCTCTCTGGCATCTATCTATTTTAATTACCAATAAACTGTAACAAATTTCAGATGGAGCCAGTCACAATGTACTGTGACTTAAGTTGTTTATTTTTTGTTAAGCTCCATCAGGCAAGGGACTAAGCAGCACAGAGAGAGGCCAAAAAAAATCTATACTACAGGCTGTGAAGGGAAAAATAAAATGTGAAGGCTGTTCTAGTACATAAAATAAATGCCCAGTATGGATTAAGCAATGCTGAGAGGTCAGAGTGGCCAAAAAATATCAAGTTGTCATTTTTTAGGGCAGAGTCAGACTAAGTTGGCAGGAGGACTAATTTCCTTCAGGTAATGGATCAGATTGACAACGATCATCACAACCTCTCAGTGCCAGTGATCCATATCTCCACTCTCAGATGTAGTAAGCTAACTGTACTATGCAGTCTCTCTCACTGCTCAGTGGTCACCACCTGGTACAGTCAGGAAATCCTCCATTTGGCATCCGGTGTCAGAGGAAATTGCGCGCACTTCAGGAACACTCAAATCACCCCTGAAGGCTTCATGGGTGTTCTGAGTCTGCTTGAAGTGTTGCAATTTCCCTCTGAAGATGTACTTTAAATGACTTTTCAGCTTTCTTGACTGGAACACTATCGCATCTTCCAGTCACAAACAGGTGCAGCTTTTTGACCCACTAAGGAGATAATAGGTGGGTCAGGCTGCTGCTGCATCATGACATTGGCATGATCCCCACGATCTCAGAACACTGCTCAAATGGTCTCTTCCTCTCAGGGTAACTATAGGACACAGCTTCACCAACCTACTTGTTTAGCTGATGACAGGGATCTGACAAACTAATGTGGCTGAGGTCTCACCAGCACTTCAGCAGCCCCTCCCCTCATAAGTGAACAAACCCAGGCCAGTCAGATAATAAAAACACATGGCAAACAAGGCCCACTGCCCAACACTGCAGTAAGTAATCAGCCAATGCCAGCCTGCTGCACTGTTTTTCCCAGACCCTGACTCCCAGCCACCAGACCTGATCCTCACACACATACCCACATTCACATTGTGACTCACTGTGGCAATTGAATTCAACAGCCGATTTTCCTTTACTGGCTGTTTGCTTGGGTCACCTCACCAGCTGCTGGGCACTGCTTCCAGTTCCTAGTCTTCCTTCTCCTGCTGCTGCCAGCTGCTTGGTGGTAGACTTTTTTCCTTTTCTTAAACCAGGCAGGAACTAACTTGTATTTTGGCCTGAAACACTGCACTCTCTCATCCGCATGATTTAACTAGGAATTGACTGATGACTGAGATGGCGCTTAAATGAATGATGAATGAACCAGTTTGCCACATGAGCTAGTTCTTCGCACCTCGCTGTGATTGGCTGGCTGGCAGTGGCTCAAGGCAAGCAAAAAGGAGAAGTATGATTGGGGCTTGGGGCTGATATTAAATGAGTACCAATCAACTGTCTCTGTTGTTTTTTTTACCTTACTTACAGGCTCAGCCCCAAAACCAGTTGCCAGCGGGAGCAAGTACATTTTTTTAAAGCTGCCAGCGGCAGCTCTGCATGGCACCCAGTCCAATCCCACACCACACACACCGACCACACCAATCACATTCTGAGGTCCCCCCAACACCAAAAAGACTTTGTGAAAACAGCATAATTTTTTTCAACCCTCCAGGGAATAAAATAAAATACTAAATCAATTATTTTTTTAATAGACTGCACAACAATATTGGGGGGCACATGCCCCCTCGGGCTCTATGGGCATGACACCACTGTGAGAAATACAGTTCAGTGCTAGCAGATGGCACCATGATGTAGGAAGTCATGCTGTTAAAGTCAGTGTAATAACTGCATATGCCAAGACATAACTCACTAACTGTCATGTGTGTAATATCCAGCACCCTCAAGTCTGCTTGGATTTGGTGGAAGTCAATTCAGTAAGTAGCATAGTCAAGGTCAAGAATGTAGACAACCACAGGGAAAGGAGAGAGAACTTAACCTGATGTGTATTGTTCAAACACGCATAGTTTTCAACACAATATGTGGAGAACAGTGGTTGCAACTCTGGTAAGTGTGTTAGTAGATTACTGAGTTTGTCATCACCATGTAAGACTGTACTGTGAAACAGCTGAATACACAGTAATATGTGTTAAGACATACAGACACAACTGAGGCATCTGCAAAGAGACATGACTCACTGACTGTGTAATGATTACAGCTCAATACCCTCAAGTGTACTTGAGCAGTAACACTGCAGTTTTTGTAATGAGTACATCAAAGTTGCAAATGCTCAGTATCACAATACAAATATGTTTTGACAGTTGTGTTGCAATAAATGATGAAAACAGTATTGTTTTACATCCAACATATGATAATGACAGTGTGATAAACAAGTAATTGTCTACTACAGTCTGTTGTGGTTGTCTTCTGCAATGGCAGAGAAATCAGAGTACTTAACATGGGCTGTGGTGATAATGTACAACAAGTAGAAGACATAGACTACCATGAGTGGTTTACACACCAGTAGTTTTAGATGAAAGGTGTTACTTCTTCTATTAAAGAGAAATACATATGTACATTGGTGGAAAGAAAATAGTATCTGGATGGAATATACACACAGAATGTTATTGTTACAAAGATGCTGGTTTAGTGAGGTGCTGTGATTAGAAAGCTTCACTCCTCCACATGTTGTGCAACATTGGTGCAATGGAGAATGATGATGTATGCATCTTTCAGATTCCTTGGGAGTCTTTCTTTCAGAGTGCATACTGTATCATTGCACTCCACCCATCCCTTTCTGAACCTTCTCCAAGTGACATTGGTGCCAGAGTGAGTGGATAGGCCGCGATGGAAGATAATTGCATGGGTGTCAAATTAAGTTCCTGAGAACATAGTTCTCTCAGCAATGAAGTGCGAAATTGGTGTTGTGATGTTCATGCCTTGAAAGTTAAAACATTGCAATACAATCATTATGTATGAACTTGAAGATGTAACTCTCAGAGAGCAAACACTAGAATGACCACATCTTCTGTTCAGCCATCCAGTTTCTGCATTTGCAAACAACTTACGGAACTTCATGGTTCTCTGCTCAGGGACATAGACAGAGAGCTAGAGCATGTCCTGAGTTGCTTGTGATTCTTGTTGGCTGCATGACAAACATGTGTACTTGCATACATAGTCAACTTTAAAGTGTTGACGCAGATCAATTCCATCATCTGCTAAACTGTTTATCATTCCCATCATGAACTCTGTGGCATCTTGTTGTGCATTCTCAGCAGACATTGATTGTCCTGCATATTTTCTGAGAGTTAGTCATAGAGGAGTCAAGCTTTGTAAACTGGGCAACTGGTCTTGACTACCTGAAATGACTCTCTTTAATGCTTCCAACAGATTAGTCGAGTGACTTGTGTTTAACACATCAGCAAACTCAGGGATGTGGAGAAGTGCTTGCATTGTAGCATTTGCATGGCAGTTTACTCCTGTGCTGTTGTCAGATATTGGCATTATGTTATCCCTGATATATTTTTTCACAGGCGGAGATGCAAGCTGTTTATGGAGAGAGTGCTCAGTAACTGAACTGTGAGACGAAGACTGTGGAGTCTTAGTGTGCTTTCTTTTTAGTTTGCACCCTTCATCCATTGGGATATCTGTTCCTGACACATATCTAGGAACTGGTAATAAGGGAGCATTTGGCTGGTACAATATGTAATCTGTTGTATTCAACAATGCATTTTGTATCAGCACTTATTTTACTTTCTGGTAGATTTGCTATGTGTAGTCCAGACAACTGTCTGACATGAGACAAAGCAACATAAGATATCCCATCCTTGAATACACCAGTGCCTATATCTAAAATGGCACTATCAAGGCTGAGCCCTTGGGACTTGTGTATGGACACTGCATAAGCAGCACACAATGGAAATTGTTTCCTTGTCACATATATGTCTTTCACAAGCTAAAACTTGACTGTAAGTCTGTCTATTGGTTGAGGAGTTTCACAGTTGTCAAACTTAACAACCACAAACTCCACAGTTGTATTTTGCACATTGTACTGGAACTCATGGATGTACCCAGTGGCTCCGTTCACAAGACCTCGCTCAACATCTATGTTTCTGCGAAGCATGATACGTGCATTTCTACACAGTGGTAGGACAGCTTCCAAGCCAGCAGTACGTGACACATCACTTGTTAGCTCTGTGAGATGCTCAATCATTTTTGATACCATTGTTCGCAATAGGGTTATACTATCTATGGTATCTATGCATGTGAGTGTGACAATAGGTTGCTGTTCTCTCTGCATCATGATCTCATTGAACTCTGCACACTGTTTAAGTCTTGGGAATGAACATACAACATGTACCCCAGATTTCTGTACATGTGCAAAGATATCACAAGCATCCTGAATAGGAGCATTATTTCTATTGATCATGCACTGTCTTAGCATTTCAACATTAGTGGGTAACAATGTACCAATGCAAGTATCATCAAGCAATGCTTTGTAAGACATGTCACCTTGTTGTCTCATATTCTGTGAGAGTTCAACATATGAGAAGAACTCCCAAAGATTGACTCTGCAAATGCATCCAATTGTTTTCTTTGCCTCTTCAATGGAAAGAGTACAGAAAACATGTTTGCCATTTACAGGAGCCAGCTGCAGGAGATTCTGAAGAATAATAATATTCTTGCCACCAAATGGTACATCATCATTGGTACCTAGTATCTCCTGTAGACGGAGGTGGACATATGCAAGGAGAACATTTGAAACCATGCTGATTTCATCTATTATCAGCAAATACATCTTGTCAAACATTGACCTCAGTTCAAAGGCAACGTCATATGGCAAGTACCTGTAATCACCACTCTTGCCATGCTCAACTGGCAACATGAATAACCTATGAAGTGTGATACCACCTATATTATAAGCTGCCAAACCTGTAGGAGCAGCAACAATAACTGATGTTGCAGAGTTAGTAAGATCATGCACACCTTTGATTATAGCTTCAATCAAGAAACTTTTTCCAGTCCCAGCAGCACCACTAAAAAACATCCTCACTGTTGTGTGCTCCTCACAAACACAGTGCCTGGTACTGTGCTGAATACCATGTTGCACAGCATGTATCACAGACTGATACATGACTTTTTGGTGTGAGTTCAAGTTCTCAACAATATCTGCAGGTGACTGAAAATTGCATGCTTTGTTGCATTGTGCCCGCTACCTCTGACATTAGCACAGCTGGGTCATTAGGAGGAAGAGGGGCACCAAGAGTCCCTTCTCCTTCAACATCAACCATTTTCTGTGATGTTACTGAGGTGTCATCATCCAGAACTTTCTTAACATTCTCCAACTGATTTTTTCCATTTCGAGTCTGTCAATGTAAGTGTCAGAGACATGACTCTTAAAGGTACCATAATTTTCTGTGAACTCTTGTTCATATGTGTCACATAATCCTTTCAATTCAGATTTTGATCTCCAGGCTTGAGCAGAAACAATAGAGCAAAACAGTGATACTCTTTGCTTTCTGTTGTGTTCAAGCTGAGTTTGCAGTGGTCAATCAGCCATGGTTTTTGCTTTTTCACAAGTGAGTCATCAAAGCCAGTGACTTTATATATGCTCTTCTCTGGGTCAGAAGGAACACCCCACTTGTAATCATACCATTGAGCAACTTCAAAGAGATAGAGATCATTCATAGCACTGTGGCACTGTGGATAGTAGTTGTCAATTAAGCTGCTCTTGAAAATATTTGTGGATGTTGGTCTTGTAGCAGCCAGATCCTCAATCTCTTCATGGCTCTTATGGACGCGATGCCTGTTCTGCTTGTAGTTCACATTCAAGAAATGAATGGAGTCTGACTTGTCATATAGACATACTCCTGTAAGTCAGTCACTTGCTTCATAGGCTCCACGCTCATGGTGTGAGACAGTCTTAAGTCCCAGTGACCATAGCTTAGAAGACATTGACCTGTCACAGTTAGACAACTTTTCCCACATTTCTTGTAGGTTTGTCTGCTCATGCTTAGTGATGTATGATGTGACATACCTCATGAAAGCCATTGAATTATCAGCAACAAACTGAACATGAATGTTTGTCTGCCACATCAACAGAAGATAAAGGCTATAGTTAAGCAATAATCCATGACAGGGTGAGGGTTATGCTGGGATTTACTCATGCCCAGCGTGGTTTGGTCACGAGGTTGCAGGCTGATTGACCAAATCCACACCAGGCATGAGTAAATCCCAGCATAACCCACACCCTGGATTGGATTATTGCAATTATACCATGGGCATAAATTAAAAGAAATAATAGTTTTGATATAGTAAGTTAAATAATAGTTTATTGGGCTTTTTTTCAAATATTGCAGTAATAATATCCCTCCACTAGTAATAAAACAGTCCCTCCCAAATAAAAAAAAGCAGCATATGGACAGCTGGAAATTGCAAAACTATTAAAAAAATTAAACCTGTGCCTTTCTAGTCTCCCTACTTGTTGGTTTACCAGAGAGAGAGAGAGAGAGAGAGAGAGCCCTGACTGTAACTGAAAGGTTTGGGAAAGAGAGAGAGATAAAGACACAGTAGCAGTTTGAAATGTTGGCCAGCCAGAATTAAAGTTTAGCTCTCTACCAGTTATGAGAAAGCCCACTGAAACTTCAGCACCAACCCAAAGAACTCCTGCCCATGCTGCCAATCACAAAACAATTATAGATCTTTTTTTAAATACCTTTCCAGCTGTCCATATGCTGCTGTTTTTTTTTAAAGTCTATTGGTGTTGGTTAATGTGTTGCTGTCTGCACCAACCTGGAACTGGCAAAATATGCTGCAGAGAGCTGAAAGCACGAGGGAGGGATTCTTTAGAGCGGTTACCATGGTACTTGCTGTTGCTGCTCTTAATACATTTGTGTTTGTTCCCGTATTGACCACAAATGTCACAGTATCTGTATGGAGACAGGATTAGCATCTACAGTGAGGAAGTGAGTGCCCAAGGACTGGAAAAGGTTGACAGTTTGTGGGTAGTAGCGCTGAAGGCAAGGGAGGATCGTGTTCGCTCTCCACAGTCTCCGTTTAGCTAATAACATATTTTAAGTCTCCTCCTAATGCTGAACTCAGCAAAATATTTCCTTATTTAAAAACGAGGGTTACAGTTTATAGAAATCAAGTCTGAAAAGCAGGGCTGAGACATTGGACATATGTACAGGTGCATGCCCAGTTTCACTACTCTGCTTTTCGGCTGCGATTTCTATGACTTGTAGCTCTCGTTTTTAGTAAAGAAAGACTTTGCCCAGTTCAGCATTTTGAGGAGACTTAAAATATGTTAGTGGCTGAATGAGGATGGTGAGAGGCAAGAACAAGCCTACCGGGGTTTAGCACTGTCATTTACCAGGGAACAAAAGATGGCAGCTTCATTGTTTTTTTTTAAGGGTCGGAATGACATTTGCAGACATGTGGCTGACTGGTACTTTTTCCCATGAGTTATAATAGGATTTACTCATGCCTCAGAGTACCAGCCAGCCAATCAGATTACTTGATTTGCCTGATCCATTGTATAATCATTGATATAGACTTCTGATTCTCTGTGAGGTAGTTCATAGGTTCATAGAATGTTTACGAGTGAAGGTGACCGATGGACCATAGGAAACTCACCACCTGTAGGTGGAAATTAAAGACATCTATTTAATAAAATAAGTCTTTCTTTGTACCATGTAGCAATCAAGTCTGTTTTTAAAAATAACCATACTTTCACTGTTAACAATATTAGATGGTAATGAATTCCAGACTGGAATTATTCTCTGGGTAAACCAGTTATTACATTTGTTTGTCCTATTAGTATTTCCTTTTAATTTTAAATTATGAGATCTTGTGGTAAAAGTGTCGGTATATCTAGCTAACCCTAGAGTTTCCATAACGTAGTCATCTTTAGTTGCACTATAAACAAAACAGAGATCTCCCCTCATTTGTCTATATAATAAATATAGATGCTCAAGTCTTTGATCATAACTCAAATTTTTTACAGTAGTTATTTGTTTTGTGATTTTTCTTTGTACTCCCTCCACTAATTTTTTACTTTGATTAGCTATTGGTGCACATAGTGGAGCACAATATTCAAGGTGAGGATGTACCAAAGTTGAGTAAAGGGTAACATGATATTAGGATCTTCACTTTTGATATTTTTTAGAATGCAATTGATAATTTTATGACACTTTTTAACTGCTGCTTTATTATGCATTTCAAAGGTCAGTTTGTTATTATCACTCCCAAGTCAGTTTCAATATCAGTTTCTTGTAGTTGTATATCATTTATCATGTAAGTGTTTTTTAATGGTATTATGCCCCAAATGCATAACTTTACACTTTTTAATATTAAAACTCATTTCATTATTTTTTGCCCAGAGTACTAGATGATTGAGGTTATTTTGCAAATCAGCTGCAGATGATATGTTGTTAACTATGCAGCCTAATTTACAATCATCTGCATACTTAACTGTCCAGGTATCTTCAAAAGTTTGCATAGATGATATTAGAATTTTAAATAATGTCAGTCCCAAAACTGAGCCCTGAGATACACCACTTCTGACCGGTCCCCATTCTGAGAGGTATCCTCTTAGGGCTACTCTCTGTTTCCTATCAGTGAGCCATGAAGAGATCCAATTCACAATATTTTTTTGGATATTAAGCTTAAGAAGTTGTTCAATCATGATCTTGTGTGAGACAGTGTCAAATGCCTTAGAATAATCAAGGTATATGACACCCACCGGTAGACCTTCATCAAGGGCCGCACTCACATATTTGGAAAAATAAATTAAGTTGGTTAAGAAGGCTCTACCTTATTGAAAACCATGCTGGTTAATATTTGTTAAGTTGTTCTGTAGAATATGTATTTCTACCCATATTTGGATAAGTCTCTCTAACATTTTGCAAATAGCAGAGGTTAAACTTATGGGTCTGTAGTTGTTCACATCTTTTTTGTTACTGGTTTTATAAATAGGGGTTACTATAGCATCATTCCAGATTGAAACTGTTTTACCTTCTTTCAGTGAAGTGTTAAAAAGAATGGTAAAGGGACCTTAATTGACTCAATTCTTTAATTAATTTAGGGTGTATCCCATCAGGACCTGGAGAACCATTACATTTTAGATGTGAGAAAGCTTCAAAAATCTCATTTTCTGTGAAGGGCGTCCATTCAGATCTGTAACATTCCGGAAGAATGGGGCTTAATTCTTTAGGATTAAATATACTTAGGAATTGTTTATCGAATTGGGTTGCCATTTCTGTTTCATCACTAATTACTTCACCATTTATTATTAATGGGGTTAAGTTTGGTTTATTACCATGTAATGACCCTATGTAGTTGAAGAAGCTTTTTTTATTGTCTTTTGTATTTGTTGCCAACTGTAGTTCTAAATTTAATTTAGATTTCCTTATAATATTTTTGACATTAATTGTACTCTTTTTATATTGTAGTTCATACACTTGGTTTGTTGATTTAGCCTTCAAGTGGTGTTCCATGGCAGAAAAGACATCATTGAGACAAGCATCCAGGCAAGCTCATCTTGGGAAACCAAAACAACATTCTCCTTTGTTCTTAACTTTCCTACGACAGTACTTGCCTCACAGGTGTCATTGGAATTTCTGAACCAGTTCCCACAGTGTTGCACTGTCATACTTGTCTGGAATCTGACATGTGGCATACTTTAATATGAAGCTTAGAATGGCACTTGTCTCATTGTCACCAATACATGGGGCATCTTTTATCCACAGCAACATATATGTAACATATATGTATATGTGGAGCTCCATGAGCTTGGTACTCAACCCTCCAGAAGTAGTGCTTGACAATGCCAAGAGGAGGATTTATCTTAGACAGTATGAATTTTAAAAGAACGTGGAACCGGTGGCGGAAGTAACGTGAAACAGTTACTGGATCAAGTGAACATAGTTCATTCAGAGTCATAGTTTGTATGTTCTCAACGTCAGAGTTTGCCCATCTAAGAAGATCAAGCAGATCATCCCAATAATATTCAGCACAACTCAGCATTACGAACCATGTTGCTGGTCCAAACTCTCTCAGCATGCACATCATCTCAGAGTGTCATCTGTACCAATATTCCTTAGTACCACGCATGCTAGACAAAATGGAAGAAAGGCTGACTTGCAGTATTTCATCTTTGCTCTGCAACTTGTGAAGTAACTGTGCAGCTGTTATATTGGTGAACTCTGTACCAAGTCTCAATGTATGAGCAATACTAGCAGATAGGATACTAAGTTCACTTTCCCAAAGAAGGTGGAAGAGGTATGTAATGTTTCTTCGAAACTTGCCAACCTTATGTAGAACTCTTAAGGACCTATTGTCAGCTCCTGGAACATGAAGTTCTCATTCATCTAAGCAACCACCTGAGCCAAGTGGAAACAGATCAAGAAAACAACAAGCTTCTAGAGAAGCCTCCCATATACTTACAGGATTGCCCTCCACTTGCTTCATTTGATATAAATCAGTGTTATCCATTACTAGATCCTTGCCATGCAATGGATGTAAGGTGAATTGCTCATAGACATTCTGTACAGCTGTGATGTCAACCTTCTCCAGTATTGCTTTGTCAGAGTTCTCCACAGCATTACCTGTAGAAAGACCAGCAAATGCATCAATGTCAATGTCAGCATAAAAAACATTATGCTCCTTTAGGCATTGCAAAGCATGCTTTACCTTCTTAACATTGACTATGTCCCACCATATTGTTTTTGCCTTTGTTGGTACATCATTCACCATGATGACTACACTATTGTCCTGAGAAATAGTGTTGACATTTTCTTGCAAAAGTAAGGCAAATATACAACAGAACCTTTCAGATACCGTAACAGTTCTTTATTTGGCAGATCTCATGTCTTTGTATTCAGCCTGATGATTGTTTGAAAGGGCTTCATGGTCTGAATTAGAATCCTCTCAAACAAGTTCAAGACTGCTATCTCAGGAGAAGTTGGTTCAACTTCCATTTTATTAAGTACAGACCGAGGAGGTAACGTGTCACTCTTAATCTTGTTATAACAGTAAGAACAGAGTGACGCAGTTTCAACTTCTCCAAAGTCAGACTTTAAGAGAAGGTATGCATGAAAATAGCCCCACATTACTTTCCAGCGTGGAATGTTCTGCAGATCTATTGTGACACATAAGTGTTTGTAGAACAGGCACTCACATGATACGCAGTTTACATCAAATTTTTGTGTCTTGCTAATTTCAAATTTAGCAAACTCACGTCCAAAATTGTTCAGAAGCTGAGCTTCTTGCACCAGTGATGTGTGCATTGTGTTTGTGTGTTTGGCAACAGCAGCATTGTCCTGGATTCCTCCCTTTTCCCTCACAAAAAGTCAGAGACCACTGTTTGTTGTGCTCAGATTGGCAATTAATTTATTTATATATCATAATTCCATGTTCCATTTCATCATCTTTTATTATTATATCTCTCACAATGTTATTTATTTTCATCCATATCAATCTCTGATCATCCCTCTTTCTTCCTCTTTTTCTCTCCCCAGGTGAAAACCTGGGTGCCTTCTTCTTCTCCTTTTCTGTTAGGTAACGGTGAAAACCGAGACCGCTTTTTTCTTCATCTTCTTCCTCTTTTGGTCTTATTCCTTTTTCTTTACCCTCCCTCCTTCCCCCCCTTTTTCCCCTTTTTCTCCTGCCATCCATCTTTGGCAGTCCATAACCATATTATTATCTGCCATCCACCTTTGGCAGTCCAAACTGTCCAACCGGACTCGTCTGTCGTCCACCTTTGACAGACCCATCATACAGTCCCTTCTTGACTGTCTTCCCCTCTTGCTCTGTCTTGTCAGGTGGCTGGAAGGGATCAAAACTCCAGCAAAAGTGGCTGAAACCCCTCTGTGCTGTCCATTATGTACCTCCACTTGCCCCTTCCCTTCCTGTTGCCGGGCCATTGTTTTTTCCCCTATCCCCTTCCCTTCCTTCCCCCTTCCCTTCTGAGCACAACCATCCTGATAGAAAGGGAAGGGGTGCACCAGGACAGCCTGTTCTGCCACTTAAAGTGCAAACTCCATTGTCCCGGATTCCCCCCTTTTCCCTCACAAAAAGACAGAGACCACTGTTTGTTGTTGTGCTCAGATTGGCAATTAATTTATTTATATATCATAATTCCATGTTCCATTTCATCATCTTTTATTATTATATCTCTCACAATGTTATTTATTTTCATCCATATCAATCTCTGATCATCCCTCTTTCTTCCTCTTTTTCTCCCCCCAGGTGAAAACCTGGGTGCCTTCTTCTTCTCCTTTTCTGTTAGGTAACAGTGAAAACCGAGACCGCTTTTTCCTTCATCTTCTTCCTCTTTTGGTCTTATTTCTTTTTCTTTCCCCAGCTCCCCTACCCCCCCTTTTTCCCCACTAGCCAGTCTCCAGTTTAGTTGGATGACTGGCTTTCCCTCACTTAGGGTATTGTTCTCCATACCTCAGGGAACCCACTTTCCAATCCTTCTTTCCCCTTTCTTTTTTTTAACTTTTTTTTGCATGCCTTCTCCATGCTCCTATGAAACCCATCATTTCTGTATTGAACATATCTATGGCTAGAGCAGACAGATGCATGCCATCTGACCTATAGAAATCTTCTACCCACTCTTCTATGCCCCGCAGTATTACTTGCCCTCCCATTTTTCTTACCAATGTCCCTACCCTTCTGTTCATCTTTCTCCTGGCCCTATCCACAGCTCTATGGCTGTGCTCATGTCTCCAAACCCTCCTTGGTATCATATCCAACCAGGCAAGGCATACCTCAGACCACCACAGCTGTATTGTCTCTAAGTCCCTTCTTACCTGCATGTATGTGTCCACTCATGGCTTGCCCCCAAGGTTATTACCTCCTAGACGTATAATAATTAAGTCTGGAATGGGTCGCCGCTCCTTCAACTCTTTCAAGGTGGGGAGCAGTTGTGCCCATCTCATCCCTCAGATGCCATGCCATACCAATTTACATTGCTGCACATCCTGGTAAAGTTGCTTTCCCCCAGCCTTTTTCTCAGCTCTCCTCTACCCCAAATAAATATAACAGTGGCCGAAGATCCAGACTTCTGTGTTCCTCCCTCTTCCTAGGGGATTTACACTGAATAAATATCTTACAGATAGACTTAGTTTCTTAACATCATATCATCTTCATATCATCTCTTCCTACCCCCCCATAGCTCTAGTTCTGTAACAAAACATATGTGATTCGTTAGTCTCCACACTGCAGTGTTCTAATGTATCTTTTATAACTGGCCAACCGCCACCGCCCCTTCTCCAAAATATTATTCACCATCTCCCCAGTCACTGCCCACTGTGAGGCTGCCCTTATCCGTAAGGAGTGGGAAGAATAATTAATTGGATCCTCCCCCCAGGAATTGCATGCCTTTCTTGAGCAATGCTGTGACTTGATAACTTGTGACTCTACTTCCATCACCATGCAGAAATAATCTCTCTGTCCTATTCCCATGCTCTGCGGTGAAAGCCCAGAAAGCCTGTACCAGGCACACTGTGCTTTCTACATGTTTCTTTAATGTTACCATGCAACCCTGTCCCCTTTGATCCATTTTTGACCTCTTAATCAAGAGTTGTATCTCCTTCATACCCCAGCTTATATCTTCCCATTCTAATCCCCCTTCCCTATCTTGCTTGCCGTGGCCTACCACCTCACTCACTCTCAAGGCCCCTGCAAACATTACCACATTAATTGTGTGAAATAACTGGGCCTCAGCCTTTGATCTGCATATTGCTGGTAACACACCCTTCAGTTTTGCCAGCCACTGTTCCCCATTGGCCTTCTATTATCCACCGTCCCTTGTTTTAACCTACCCCATCCCTGCATCATTCTTCTAATGAACATTGATTTTGTTGGGTCCTTCCATCCTTTCAGACTGCAGATAACACTAATCCCTGCCAAGCAGACCCTCATTGTGGTGTGGGCTGTTCCTTTTTGCCATTGCTGTATGGTGAACTTCCCCAATTGTTCTTCTGTGAGCAGCCTACTTACCTCCATGTGGTGTGTTGCCCTGAATGTTTGAAACACTCGCCAGGCCCCATCGTAGGCCCTCAGAGTCTATGGTGGCCATGAACTGCGGAACAGCATTTCTGCTCCTTCCTGCCAATGCCTCATATGTTCATTGGTATGGGCATTTTTTGCTCCTCCACTGTTGGTGCCAGCCTCTGGAAATGTTCCAGCTGCAGATGGGAAAGGCTGTCAGCCAGGGTATTGTGTACCACTTTTATGTGCTTCGCTCTGAATGACATGTTCAACTGCAATGCCCTTATCACTAGAAGCCGAAAAACTTGCATGACCATTTCTGACCTGGCTCCCTTGTTGTTCAGGACCTCTACCACTGCTCTATTGTCACACCAGAATGTCACTTTCTGATCCCATAACTCTTCCCCCCACACCTGGGTGCATGCCCAGATGGGCATGATCTCTAACAATGTTATATCTTTTACCTTACTGTCCCTTACCCAGTCTAATGGCCAAGGTTCTGCAAAACATCTGCCCCTCAGGTAGCCCCCATGTGCCTAGGCCCCCAGCTGCATCTGTATAAAGATCGAGGTCTGTGTTATGCAACCATTCCTCCTGCCAGAAGGAGCAGCCATTACATTCCCTGAGGAATTCCTCCCATACTTTAAAGTCCTCCTTGACTCCTTTTGTCATGTCTACCCAATGGTGTGGTCTAGTCACTCCAGCTGTAACCCTAGCTAACCTTTTGGTGAAGGCCCTCCCTGGCCCAATAGCCCTGCATGCGAAGTTCAGGTGCCCCAACACTTGTTGTACCTGTTTCAGTTGTACTCTTCTTCTACTGGTATGTATCTGAATCAGCGCCTTCAATTTTTTCACTTTGTTGTCTGGTAGTCTAAATATTTCCCCCAGGGCATCTATCTCAATACCCAGAAACTGTAACACCTTACTGGGCCCTTCCATTTTTTCAGGTGCCAATGGGACCCCTAGTTCCCTACACAGCTCTTGAAAGCTGGTCAACATTTTTTCTGTCTCTCTTCTCCCATTGCCTATAAAAAGGAAATCATCCAAGTAGTGAATCACTGTTTTATAACCAGTTCTTTCTTGAAATATCCACTGCAAACATATGCTGAATGCTTCGAATGTTGCACATGCTATAGAGCAGCCCATGGGCATGGCTTTGTCAAAATAGTACTGTTCCCCAATTTTAAAACCCAACAGGTCCAAATCCTGTTTTCTAACCGGGAGTAATCTGAAAGCTGGATCTATGTCTGTCTTTGCCATCCATGCATCCGCAGTTGCCGTATAACCCAGACTGCATGTTCTAGAGTGGAATATGTCACTTTACTATATTTCTCGCTGATAAAATCGTTCACTGACTCCTCTACCAGAAAAGATAGGTGATGAATCACACTGTATTCCCCCTCCTGTTTTTTGGGGCCCAAACCCAATGGAGAAATTCTCATATTCTGCAATGGGGTGTATCATATGGTCCTTCTACTCTCCCTGCTGCCTTTTCCTTCTCGATTTTTTGTCTTAACATTTCTTCCCTCCCCTTCACTGAACCCAGATTGTTCACTTCTCTGGCTCATCTTGGTCCCTCACACTGCAATGAAAAACCTGTGCAAAAATCTTTTTTAATCATTTCTGCTGTTTTCTTATCTGGATATCTGTCTAACCATTCTCTCCATGCCTCTATCCAGATGGGGGTTCTAGCTTCTTTAAATTGCCCCTTGTCCTCATTTCTTTTTCCCCACCCAGGTCTCCCCCTCTGGTTGATGTCTGGCCTTGCTGGCCAATGATTCTGACTCCCTCTATTTGCATGTCCCCTCCCCCTCCCCCCTCTATTCCATGTCTGCCGTTTATATCCCTGCCCTTCCTGAAAAAACTGCTGACCTGGCCCTTGCCCCTCAGATCCTTGTGCTCCCAGGACCCAAGTTGTCCTGCATCTGCTTGCTGGATGAGATCCCCCACATTTTGAACAGGCATGCTGGAAACGACATTGTGGCCTGCAGCAAAAGGCCCTATTGTAGGCCCAGCAACATCTTTGTGGTGCAGCCCCTTTTTTCCCAAACTCCCCCTCTGGCATGGACTGATCGGTTACGTAGTCTGTCCACAAGTACAGTTGTTTTGTATCCCATCTTACATCCCCATACGTCGTCATTCTCTGCCGAAAGAATTCATCACAGTATATCCACCCCACACCCCCTTTTGCTTTTGCTCTCCTTATTATCAAGGAGTATGTGATGAGTGGAATGCCCAACTCTGGCCTCTTTTCCAATACTATGGCTGAGAAAGTGGCGAAACCTATGAACCATCCTTCCCAGGTCTTCCCTTTTGTGAATTTGTCCTCCTCCTTCTTTCCTAACAAAACTACCGCTGCTGCCATCTCACTTTTCTCTATGTTTTCTGTCTCCTCATATTTTGCTGCCACTTCACGGCTTACTAAGGCAAAGATATCCACATACTCTCCCTTTCATATTTTCTCTTTCGTGGCCAACATTACGTGTTCACCTACCCTCATCCCAGGAGCCCCTATCTCCCACGTTCCTTTTCCTTCCTTTTCCACCCCTCTCTCTTTTTCTTTTGGCACCTCCTTCTCTGACCTAATCTCTGCTAGTGCTGACTCCATCTGCCCCAGACCCGCTGTCCCTAGTGCCTAAACAATTTGATTTATATACTCCTTGATGCTGTCCCCCACGGAGCCGAGTGTGATACCTGTGGCCTTGTCTGCTCTGGGTTGCCTGTCATCCTCCTGATGCCCAAGTATGGTGCCTTGTGGTCAGAGGGGTGGTTGCTCTACTAGTGGCTGTGGAGGAACCACTGTGAGCTGGGGCTCTGGTCTGGGTTCTGCTGGGAGAAAACCAAACTGATCCTGAGTCGGTACTGGTGGCACCGGGTTAACAGGGTGCAGGGGTGCTGGGCTAGCCACCTTGTTGGGTCCCTCTATCGGTGGCTGTGTCCTGGCTGGGCTGCTTGGTCCCTCAGCTGGTTGCTTCCCTCTGCCCCCTTTTCCCTTCTCCGCTTTCCTTTTCTCTCCAGGCCTTCCCCGTTCCTCCCCTTCAACCAGCTCCCACATTTTATTGGCTTTTTCTGCCAGCTCCACTATAGCCTTGTAGGTGTCCTCCTTTGAAGGCCTGTTCTTTTTTGGAGCCATGTTCCTTGCTGTCAGCCAACTGTGGAAACACTGAAGAAATGAAAGATAATTCCATTAAACCTCTTAGCCCATAATACTCTCCCTATGATAGTCGACCAATGGCGCCAAAAAGTGCCCCCTCTTTTTTTTTTGGCCCCTCGGCCTCGAACCACTTTAAACGTTGCCTCCTATGGCTGTCCAGTCCTACTTCTGCTCCCCTTGCATGCCTTCACATTGCTATGGCTGCTAAGCCTTCACAGGCCTCCCCAATCCCCTTCCCTTGCTTTGCCCCCAGCCCCCTTCTAGGTGCTGGTTGCCCCCAAAAATGTTACCCCAATCCCAGGCCACGATCCCTTTCTGTGACTGATAACTCTCTCTCCCCCCCATCGATCCCTGTTCCCTACCCAAATTTTTCTTCCTTGGGTTTCCTTCTGTTGCTTGCCCTCCTAGCATGTGACATCACTCCACATGGCCAGGCCCTTCATTACCAGGCCTCTGGCCTGCTCCCACCCATCCCTGCTTCGTGGCACCCTCATGCTTCATTCTTTCCCATAGAGACCCCTTGTCCAATATCCCGACCAAAGAACCCTTATGCCATTGTCATTAGTGCAAAAAGGAAAAAAAAACTTCCCCTGCCTCGGAAAAATTGACCTAGCTGCTCGCTTTCGGCCTACCTCCTTGGTGTGTGACGTCACGCCATGTGGCCGCTCATCACCCCCCCACTAGGCCTTGTCATAGGCCCTCCTTTTTTTTTTATAGCCACACTGGCTTGGTAGAGTGTTCCCTGTCCTCTTCTTAAATGCTCTGCAGTGCTTTCCTGACCCTTTTTCAGCCCTCATCCTTGTTCTGTTCAGTCTTCCACACACGTGGGCCCTTTTGGGCCACATGGTTCTTAATGCGCCACCCTACTGGGTCAGTGAGACTGCTGCTGGCTCCCGAGTCGCCTCCTCAGCCAGGGGAAGCCAGGAGATCCCTAGCTACTCATGGGGTGAGGTGTAATCTCCTCCTGAGGCCACAAGAAGGTAGCAGGGAGGTTGAGGGGAGGGGGATGGGTCCATTTCCAGGCCACGTGGTCGAGCCGGCATGTGTGGAGCTCCATGGAGAGCGGCTCAGCACCGTACTGTGCAAGTCATCAAAACATCCTGCTCCCATTGCCTAGCATCAGCTCCACTCAACCATTAATTTAAAAGGCCTCGTGGAGTCCTTTCATCACACTGCTTCCTGCACAATTGGGTTCCGCACAACTAAACCAGCTTTTTACTGAATGGCCCTTCCCCTGGCCCCCACGTGCTTTTCAACAAGCCTAGAGCTTCCCCAATCAGATGCCTTCTGCCTAAATGCCCTTGCCGCTGTGCTTCAGTGATTTTCACATCAGAAAGCCGCCGTTGTGTTGGCGATGCCATTCAGGCTCAGTCCCCTGTCTGCCGCTCTTCCTCACTGCTTCTCCACCTGCTTCTATCGCCGCTATGGGCAACACAATAAAACTATGCCTCTACAATGAGATACAGCCACTGCTATATGCAAACCCGATACAACCATGCCTCTTACAATGAAATTCAGCCTCCTGCTGCGGGCTTCCTCTGCTCCACAAACTTGCTATTTAAAATCATTGCAGTACTGTAGTTCTCACCTCTGCTCCCACAAAGAGCATTATTTATCTCTGAAATATGCAAACAAACTTAAACTATGCATCTTTCTTGCATTACCACTATTCAACTTCTCATAAACTTTCTAGCTATTGTGATTATTATATATATTATTGTGTGGTATCTATGTCTACTATATATATTCTTTCCTTCCCTTTTTTTTAACAAACATCCTCTTCCATATTATCTTTGTTTCTTACCTCTTTATCTTAGTGAACAGACCTTCCAATTAATCTGCCAATCCAATGTGCTGCAGTTCCAATTTCATCAAAACTCCAGCAAAAGTGGCTGAAACCCCTCTGTGCTGTCCATTATGTACCTCCACTTGCCCCTCCCCTTCCTGTTGCCGGGCCATTGTTTTTTCCCCTGTCCCCTTCCCTTCCTTTCCCCTTCCCTTCTGAGCACAGCCATCCTGATGGAAAGGGAAGGGGTGCACCAGGACAACCTGTTCTGCCCCTTAAAGGGCAACCTCCATTAGACCTCAATCTATGGGTTGTTTGCAACTGTTTTATGAAGTCCATGAGTCCTTCCACATCTCCATCATTGAGCAATGCTTGAAAGTGCATATAGTCTCGAACAACAGATCTCACTCAATATAATCTTTGTACAAATTTTCGAATGCCAGAATTATGCACTGCTAGCTTATGAAAGTGATGAAACACACTGTCACAGTTCATGATCTCTAAGCTTGCAAGGGAGTGACCCATTAGGCCTGTGTGAGACCATATCTCACACTTGTCAATGGTGTGAATCAGTGTATGTCATTCAGATCTCTTTCTGGTTAGAAATGTTGAGATGAAAGTTACAATAGATATTATTGATTCTTCTCTAACATTGCAAGTAGTGTCACATGCCCATTTCTTAACTGACAACTGTGGGTTACTTGCAACCTGTTTAACTTCAGCGTCATTCTGCTAGTCAAGGGTTTCATGAGATAGTGAGGCATTTCCCTGTTCATCAATTATCAAACTGATGTTTCTGTTGTGTGCATGGTATGTCTCTTCCCAGAAGAATGCTTCTGAGTATTCTGAATGAAACCAGTCTCCTTTAAACACCACAGAGGTATTTTCTGTGTTTAAGTGTTCAAAAGACAATAGTTTGTTTCTCATCTCCTCAATCTTTAAACTTAATTTATCAATAGCTGACGTAATTTCAGCCCATAACTGGGAACGAATTGCTAGAGCTACATTAACAAATTGTCTTACTCTCAAGTGCAGTTTCATTAATGCAACCTTACTACGCAGTCTGTTCCCTTTGCATCTCACTATTCTAGCGATCACAAGGTCAATTTTAGCTCTATGTACAAGTTTTTTGAAAAAACTTGCCTTGCTGTGTTGTGAAGTAGCAGAACTGACATGGCCAGTATTTTTTTTTCTGTCTGGCAGATCTATGCTTTGTTGATGACAGTGCTGGACGTTGTATCTGCACAGTTCCTCTAGAAAGTCTACTGGTCATAATTTTACTAGAGGAGGTGATGTCTTTGTTTAAATGTGTATGCTTTATGATATGTGTACTTGCAAAAGAAGACATTTTCTTTTTCTTCTGTTGACATGTTGCACCTTTACTGCTTACATGGCGCGACAATGAACAAGCCGTTCAACTGACACTTTTATTTTGTTCTTTTACTTTACAGCAAATAGCCATTATGAAAGAGCTCAAGTATGTGTTCAATTTCTTGTCTTTTGTAGTCTCCTAAGAAAGAAAAAAGAAAACAGAAAATAGTGTAAGAATAATGTGCTATAGGTTAATAAAAAGTACATACTGCATAAGCCATTGACAGCGTACTACACTACAAAAAATTTCATTTGTTAATGATAAAATTTGTAGCACACTGTGTGACCAGATTCAATAATTTTGTGCACCACAGTCTAATCTGAATATTAGGTCATATTGTAGAGGAGTAATGGTTGTTGAAAGACCACCTATGGCAAGCACAGTGATGCATGTATCTGCTTACAACCAAGTTACAAATTGTGGAATTGTTAAATGTGACTTGCTAAATGTTTTTACCCACTTATGTCAACCTGTAATAATGGTGGGATAGCCAGGGTACTATTACTCAATGAAGATAGTGCCTAGTGGTATGACTGTGCACGAAGGTGCAACTGGTGTTTTTAATAGTGTCCAGGAGGTATAATATTAGCTATGTTGGTTGATGTAATTGCATATTTATATCAATGGGATGTTAATTGAGTAGGAAACTGAAGCAACACAATGTTCCATGAGTTGTACATACAAAATGTCACATTTTTGTCATCACCAAAGAATTTGTTGCTTTACGAACGATCCTCGTGATCAAAGATGGTCACGATCAAAGAATTTGCATGCTCACGATCAAAGAATGTGAAAACATAATAAAATAACACTAGACATTTATTTAGCATAGTTACTGTGGTAGACAGGTCTTCTAATGTATAAATAGACATCTGTCTATATGATGTGGTGAGAATGTCTAAAAAAACAGAGTTTTTTACAAGTACTTGTTTTAAATAGTTTAAATCTCGCATTATTCTCACAAACAAAGAAATTTTGAGCCCACAAACGATCTTCACGATCAATCTGGGTGACGATCAAAGAATTTGGTAGCTCGCGATCAAAGATTTTAAAGTACTATTATTGTTTCAAACATGATAAAATATTTTAATTAACACTATACACACGTTTTATAAGTCATGAAAACAGATATGCCCACACAGTCTATTGAAAGTTACTGATAGAAATGTTTATTTTATTTCTATTTACTTTCAAACTTCAAATCTCAAGTTATCCTCACGGTCAAAGAATTTCCAGGCTTACGAGCGATCCTCCTGGTTAAACCGAATTGCAATCAAAGAATTTGCACGCTTGCTATTAAAGATCGTAAGAATATTGTAAAATTGTAAAAAACATTGTAGACATGATTATTACTGTGATATTTGTGTCTGCTGAGTAGTGGAAAGACTGAGGAGTACTCAGTGTGTTGAAAAAATATAAATTAAAAACCTTTTTTGAACTAGAGAGACTTCAGCACCAAAGTCTTGTGTTATTCTTGTGATCAAAGATTTTGTAGGCTCATGAATGATCCTCATGGTCAAACCAAGTCGAGGTCAAAGAATTTGTATGCTCGTGATCAAAGATCGTAAAAATACCATAAGATTTTCTAAAACTTGTTAAAAATGTTTATTTCTGTCATATTTATTTGTTATAAGTAGTAAAAATGTTGAGGAGTGCTCAGTGTATTAAAAAAATACAGAATCTAGTGTTTTCAACAACTACAGTAGTAGCCATAGACATTGCCAGCTATTTCCAGATATTTCACGAAATTTCTGAAGAGTATCTCTCTGCTGCCCCTACTGTGGAAATGCAGAAAGCAGGAGATATTTCTGGAAATATCACAGAAATTTCAGGAAATAGCTGGCAGTGACTGTGGCTGCTACTGTACAGAGACTGTAGGTGACAAGACTTTCTCTAGATACATTAGTGAAAGGAGAAAGTCCAGAGGTGGTATTGATAAGCTCAAAGGAGAAAAGGGAGCATGTAAGGAGGAGGACCCTGTAAAAGCATCTGTCCTAAATAGATACTTTTGCTCAGTATTTACTGAAGAGAAGGTAGAGCAGGGCCCACAGCTCAGCACCATGGACATGGGGGAGGAGGTGAGCACTACTCCCTTCACAAAAGAAAGGGTCTTACAAGTGCTCGCTAAGCTCAGGGTGGACAAGGCAATGGGACCCGATGGCATACATGCTAAGGTACTTAAGGAGCTAAGGGTGGAACTAGCAGAGCCATTAGCAGAACTGTTTAGTGAGTCTCTGAGCACAGGAGCGGTCCCAGAAGACTGGAGAAGGGCTCATGTGATCCCACTCAACAAGAGTGATAGCAGGGAGGAGGCAGGGAACTACAGACCAGTCAGTCTTACCTCAGTAGTGGGCAAGATTATGGAGACATTCCTTAAGGAAAGGATAGTGCAGCACCTGGAATCCATAGGGGGCACAGGATCCAAGACAGCATGGGTTTATAAAAGGAAGGTCCTGTCAAACTAATCTCATAGATTTCTTTGACTGGGTAACCAGAGTGGTGGACCAAGGGGGAGCAGTTGATGTCACCTACCTTGACTTCAGCAAAGCTTTCAACACTGTTCCACATAGAATATTGATAAATAAGCTGGGTAGGCTCAGGGTGGGTCAGATGTTGATCAACTGGTTGGCAAATTGGTTGATGGGCAGAAAACAGAGGGTGGTGGTAAATGGTATACAGTCAGAAGAGATGCAAGTCACAAGTGGGGTACCTCAGGGATCAGTCCTGGGGCCAGTCCTCTTCAATATCTTCATTAGTGACATTGCAGATGGACTAGAGGATAAGGCTTGTCTGTTTGCAGATGACACCAAGATCTGCAACAGAGTAGATGATCCAGATGGGGTGGGCAGAATGAGAAGAGATCTGGATAAACTAGCAAAATGGTCAGAAGAGTGGCAACTGGGGATTTAATGCAAAGAAGTGCAAGATCATGCACATAGGGAAGAGAAACCCTGAAGCCACCTATAGGCTGGGATGGGAGTTGCTGGCAGTCACAAAGGAATAAAGAGACTTGGGCATCATCATCACCGATGACCTGAAATCATCCAAACAGACCTCTAAAGCAGTAGGTAAGGCTAGGGGGATGTTAGGGTGTATTAGTAGGGGTATCACAAGTCATAAGAGGGAGGTAATAATCCCTCTTTACAAGACATTGGTTAGGCCCCATCTGGAGTACTGCGTGCAGTACTGGAGGCCACATCTTCACAAGGACATTAACCAAATTGAGGCAGTCCAGAGAAGGGCAACCAAAATGGTGCAGGGACTGCATCAGAAGACATATGAGGGGGAGTCACGTGATGCAAGTTCCATGGTAGCTGCCTGATTGTACTGCTCCAGCCTCCTGCTTCATTATAAGCCTATTTTAAACTACTATTGAAGAGTAATATCGAAGACTGACTCGAATTAGTTTACCTGAAGGCTTCTAGAACACCCTGTTTTGTAATCGGGAGCTGATGGAGGCAGAGATGAGAAAATCTCCACCAAAGCACACACCGCCTGTGTCCCCAGCTAAGGCCTTGTCAAAGAAAGACAGGATCTCTGCGTCGACAGGAGGCCTAGAAACAGAAAGCTGCAACCCAGAGAGGGAACCTCTGATGTTGGCACAATTTCTGGCAGAATTCAAACCCTTTCGGGCAGAATTATGTTCAGTGATGGAAGAGCTGAATGCAGTGACACAGGCCCTAAAGGATTTATCTTGCCGAATGGGAGATACGGAGGCCAAGGTTACCTCCCTGGAGAAACGGGTAGCAAAGCAAGAGCCGGAATTAGTGCACCTGAAGCAAAAAATTACCAAAATGGAACTGAAAATTAAGGACTTGGAGGGATGGAGCAGATGGAACAATATGATTGTGATCAGTCTCCCCGAGAAAGAAGAGGGAGCCGATACAATTGCATTCGTCCAAAAATTCCTTACCCAGATTGCTGGCCCTATGCCCTTCGGTGAGAAGTATACAATTGAAAGGGCTCACCGGGCATTACGGGCAATGCCTCTGGCCGGTTCCCCACCTCACGCACTGATTTTTCGATTCCTGAACTTTCAGGAGAAGCAGTTCATACTGGCAAAGATAAAGGAGCTTAAGGAAGTGAGATGGGAAGGTGCCGTACTGAGGATCACCCAGGATCTCCTGTTGTCGGTGCATCAAAAAAGAGCAGAATACCACCAATCTGTAACCAAGTGAATAGCCTCCGGCATCTGCTTCAAAATGGGATACCCTGCGAGGCTACAGGTAGCCCTATCCGGCCAGTGGTCCAGCTTTGAAGATGCACAGTCAGCAGTTAAGGGGCTGCAGGAAGCCCTCCCAGATCTGTTTAAAAAGAAGTGATCAGTTCTATGCTTTACCCTAACATTTGCTATCCGGAGAGTGACTCAGAACTAAAATTAATTAGTTAAGGGGAAGAATGCAATGATGCAGGAATTCCCCAAGTTACGAAGGGGGCGCGAAGGAAGTCACTGATCTGAATTGGTAATCATCTGGGAATATATTTCTGTTAATCTGGGGCATAGGCTCTCTCGAAGGATGCTCAGTTATATAAAGGTATGCATCCCATTTTACAATCTGGGCAAACTGCTAAGAGAGGGGAGTATTTGCTTGGAGGAGAACCTAGAGCAGCCCGGAAAGCAGGGGTCGGGTGGTGGCTGGAAAGGTACTTTGATGTTATGCCCCGTTTTGCTTGTTGTACCAACTACTGAAGTGCTGGCAGTGAAGGTCAGTTTCTACCAAACGTCATGCTGCAATACTGACGAAATCCCTCACTCGCTCTTAATAGCCCTGGATTCTGGGTCAGACCTGGACGTCTCTTTGTTGGTGGTTCTCAATGGATCTCGGACTTGGTTCCCATGCTCTCGGGAGGCTGTGGGTGCTCCCTTAATCACACTTTGCGAGCTCTTGGAATGAACAGAGGTGTCGTTTCCTGTGGTCCTCAAGGGTATAGTTCATTTGCTGAAGATCAGGATGGAGGGGGGACTGTAAGCAAAACTGAGCGCTATGTGGCATGCTGGAATCTGTGCCGAGTGGTCTGCTGGAATGTTCCGATCATTAACCACAAGAGGGAGCTCCGGTATCACTTTGTTCAGTTGGAGCCTCGGACAAAGAGAGCTGAAAGGCTGATTGACTCCACTCCCCTTTCACCAAACAGTTTTGTACTTTTCATTGTTCCCTTATTCTGTTTTTTTTTTTTTCCCCGTTTCTTTCCGGCAAGGAATCTCCCCAAACGGCTGCTGGAGGAGCATCTGTATCCAGAGGGAACATACTACGGGAAGTTCTATTTGTGGACTGGGGGTTCTTCTGTTCTTCCCCTGACTGATATTTCGATTTCGAGCTAGGGGGGCTCAATCTTATGATTGATTTCCTGCAAGTTATTTGTTTCTAATACTTGGGGGACAGTATAAAGACTGGGGTGGCTCACATGACTGAGAAATGTTGTTTGAGGTCTGGAAGTTTGCCTGAGGGATATTAGAAGCGTTACTAGGGGGAGGCTATGAGGGTAAATTCTCTCTTTGGGGGGTAGCAAAGATCAATGCTCCTTCAGTCCAATCTTAACTGGATTGACCATACAGCTCAATAATTCTTTATGATGGCAAGTAGAGCCTAGTTCAGTTTTGATGTGGGGAAAGTTAAGTTGGGATGTTGGGGTGATCTATTCCCGTCTCAAGTCATAGTCTAGATAATTGGGAGGAGTCAGTCAAGGGCATTGAAATAGGCTAAGCCCTTAATTGCTAGTATTCAGACAAGTCGTTTCAGGAGGGAGGCTGAAGGAGGTCGGGAGGATTGGAGCTTGGAAATTCATGGGCCAAAAGGAAGTTCTGTTGGTGGGAGGAGGGGGATTCTTTATGGGGTAACACTAAAGTTTAAGGTAATAAAAGTGGGGGGGATAGGGGGTTAATAAGGGGATTCTCTGAACTTAGATAAGGGGACAGAAATGGGGAAGGGGGAGTTAAATGGGGGTTAAAGGCTTGTTGCAAGGATGAATCTGCTCATCGGGGAGTGTCAGGGGTGAAAGGAGGAGCTCTGGTGTGGCCTAGTATTTTCGGATGTTATATGGAGTACATGAATAATGGGTAGTATATACAAACTTATCACGTGGAATGTGAAAGGGGCAAGGAAGAAATTGAAGAGATACAAGGTACTGAGACACTTACAGTTGCAAAGGGGCCAGATAATATGTCTGCAAGAAACACATTTATTGGAGAGGGAATCTATTGTACTGAGACGTCAGTTTGTGGGTCAGGTATATGCCGCGGGGGATAGTACTGCTAGTAGGGGAGTTGCTATTTTGATAACCAGGAATATTCCATTTGTGTGTGAGGATAAACTGGCAGATCCTGAGGGTCGTTACATCATAGTAGTGGGTCGTATAAACCAAACAAGAATTGTGTTGGGCAGTATTTACGACCCAAATGGGGATTCACCCTTTTTTTTTGTCGAACTAATAAAGGTCCTGACCCCCTTTCTCCACCTTCCTATAATGCTGGGTGGAGATTGGAACTTGGCATTCAATCCAGAATTAGATAGAGAGGGCGTGCGCGGTAGGGGTCTTTCCCCGGCTCCGAGATCCATCAGGGACCTATCGGACAACCTGAGCCTGTGTGACCCGTGGAGGGTATTAAGCCCTTCCAGAAAGGAGTACACATTCCTCTCAGAGGTCCATTAAACCGGGTCACGTAGTGACTACTTCTTGATGAGCCAATGCATGCTCCCCAGACTGATAGATAGTAAGATAGTTCCAGGGGTCATCGTGGACCATTCCATGGTCAGTTGTACCCTTAATTTTGCCCCTAACATCCCCAAGCAAACTATCTGGAAACTGAACAATCAACTTCTCCACGCTGCTGAGATCAAAGATAGTATATCTCAGAGAATCGCACAATATAAGAAACAGAATTGCAACTCGGTGGGAAGGGGTGACATAGAATGGAGTGCTTTGAAATGTGTGTTAAGGGGGGAACTTATTAAGTTTGCGGCAGAGAGAAAGAAAAAGAGAGAAAGCGGAGCCAGACAGTTGCTAACCCAGATTAGAGAAATAGAACATAACCTATCTAAGAGCACACCTGCGGGAACTAGGGAAAACTTAGTCAGACTCCGGTATCAATACGATGAGATTCTGAGAGAGAAAGCAGAATATGCTATAAATAAAACAAAAGCTTTATATTTAGATCAAGGGGAGAAAGCAGGTCACCTTCTAGCTATGCCACTCAAAGCGACAGAAACCTCCAGAATTATTCAAAGTATATCCTCCCTCAAAGATGGGTCCATTAAAACCACCCCCCCATGAGATAGTTAAGGAATTTGAGGAGTATTACAGAGACTTATATAGCTCTATGCCCAATAGGCCAAGTGGTGAGGAGGTAAGGGCTTACCTTACCGCCTGCAAATTGCCCCAGATACCAGAAGGCCAGAAATAGATGCTCTCTTCCCCTATTTCAGATTCGGAAATCCTAAATGTAATCCAGATGCTCCCATCAGATGAAGCCTAGGGACCGGACGGTTTTACCCCGAACTTCTACAAATGCTTTAAGAACCAGCTATGTCCAGGTTTAAATAGACTATTCCAAAGTATCCTCACTTCAGGAGATGTCAACAACTACCTCTTTGAGTCCCTGATAGTCCTCATCCCCAAAGAAGGGAAAGAGCAAGATAAGGTCCCAAACTATAGGCCCATAGCATTAATTAATTATGATGTTAAAATCCTAGCGAAAATATTAGCGAGTTGATTGGCCAAGGTCCTTTCTAGGTTAATCCATCAGGACCAGGTGGGGTTTATGAATGGCAGAATGGCGTCAGACCACTTCCGTAAATTAGCCCACATCTTCTCAACATCCAAGGACGGTAAAATCCCATGTGGGCTGTTATCTGTCGATGCCGAGAAGGCGTGTGACAGAGTGGACTGGAGTTTTTTGTATCTGTCCATGGAGAAATTTGGCTTACCATCCCTTTTCATCAATAAGGTTTTTGGCCTGTATAGGTCCCCGTCTGCAAAAATTTATTATAATGGGGTATTTTCAGCAAGCTTTCCGCTGTTGTCGGGTACCAAACAGGGTTGCCCTTTGTCCCCCCTTTTGTTTAATTTATATTTAGAACCCCTTCTGTGTACAATTAGGATGGATCCCAGGATTGTGGGGATAAAAATTGGATCCCAGGAGTTCAAGATCTCAGCGTTTGTGGATGACATTTTACTGCATCTTAGCCACCCCCCAACCTCGGTGCCAGTGGTACTTGAAGCTATTACAAACTATGGTAAGTTATCCAACTATAAAATTTATGTAAGAAAAACTCAGATGTTCCCCTTTAATATGAAAGTTTACAAATCGGACATTCTGGAATTGGGTATACAGTGGACCCCATTCACTCTGAAGTATCTGGGTATTGTGTTGGCAAGGTCGGAGGCCGAAATAGTGAGACTTAATTTGGATGCCCTTAAGGTTACCATAAAACAGGATTTGGACAGATGGAGTAGGCTTCCACTCTCTCTCTGGGGAAGGATTAACATAATAAAGATGAACATCCTTCCGAGGATTTTTTAACCCCTGAACATGCTCAATGTTTGGTTGCCGTTAAAATGGCACAAAACGTTACATTCAATTATCACAGATTTTATTTGGAGAGGTAAATCTCCCCATAGAGCCTATCACAAACTTGCTGCCTCCAGACAGAAAGCTGGACTAGGGTTACTGCATTTTGGGTTATATTACTGGGCAAGTAGTCTCTGTAAATATCTACGGTGGCTTCGGACCCCTAGGGAACTGGAATTATTGCCGTATGTACCTCCCTGGGTTAATTTGAAAATGGACTTGATAAGAGGGGTGGGTGTGGACCCGAAAGCTCTTCTCCACTCCCCCTTAAGAACTCTCCCCACTAGGTTAGCAGCCTCTCCAATAAAAGATTCCTTATGCACGCATGTTCAGTTATGTGCCTCAATTCATTATACTCCGTACGCAGATAGACACCAGCCGATATGCCATAACCCGAACCTGAGGATGGGGGGGGAAATGATCCACGAATCCTGGCTTCCCTTTTTGAAAGGGTTAAGAATTGCGGATATTATGCAATGGGATAGGTGCCTCTCAGTTATAGAAATACAAGCCAAGTATAACATAGGCCCTAATCAGATCTTCAGAGTTTATCAACTCAAACATCTCTTGGAGAGCCTCAGGAATAAATTAAGTGAGAGGGAGACGAGGGGGGAATGGTTCGATTCCCTGGCCCACAGGGTTTGGGAGCCACATGCAGTTTCCAAGGTTTATAAGGACCTGTTCGACCTAGTTTATGCAGGCACTGACAGCAAGCCTAAGTACTGGTCAGATCGGTTTGGGGATCAGGGACAGAGCTGGGATATAATATGGTGACATATGTACCAGTACACCACCCAGGATAGATTACGTATCATGCAATACCATTTCCTAAACAATCTGTATTGGACCCCTTCCAAAGTGTATAAAATTGGACGTAGAACAGACCAGTTATGTTACAGGTGTCTTCAGGATAATGGAGACTTACTGCACTTTTTCTGGGACTGACCATTGATAAAAGGGTTGGGACCAAATTAAACACAAGGCGGATCCTCTATTGGGTATTGAGCGTTACTTTACCCCAGAAATTTGCCTGATGGGTGACTATACTGGTATCAATGTCAAAGTCCGAAGATATTATATGGCCCTAATTTCATCATCCGTCAAGAAGATAGTGTTAAAGCACTGGCTAGATAATACAACACCTAATTACGCGGAATGGTTACAAGAATTACTTTCGAATTTAAATATGGGAAAATTTAATGCGATGAGACGGAGCAGCCTCTCAAAGTTTGAACGGATATGGAGCCCTTTCCTAGCAACCTACTTGCTTCAGACCTAGTTGACAGCGACTGGGCTTGTTGTCCCTGGCATATACCCCGATGAGTGGATCTATCTCAATTTTTACAGGATTGAGGGGGGTGTGGGGTGGTGGGGGAGGAAGGGTATAGTAATTAATAGAGGGGGTAAGCTTTTTTCACAAAAAAAAAAGTCTTGTCCAGGTTCTGGCTTTACATTGTAAGTGGCAAAATTCTGTCACAGGTTTTCAATTGTAAGATACTGTTTTCTTTTTTGTGCCAGTAGTATTTCAATAAATTTTGAATTTAAAAAAAAAAAGAAGACATATGAGGACAGATTAACGGAGCTCAATATGTAGAGCCTTGAGCAAAGGAGGGAGAGAGGTGACTTGATTGAAACATTCAAACACCTTAAGGGAATTAACAAGGTGAAAGAGTCTAACGTTTAAATATAAGAAAAGTAGCAGGACAAGAGGACACATCATGAGATTAGAGGGAGACCGATTAAGGGGGAATGTGAGGAAATTCTTTTTCACAGAAAAAGTGGTGGATGCATGGAATGGCCTACCTCAGGAAGTGGTGGCTATGAATACAGTGCAGGGCTTCAAACAGGCATGGGATAGGCATAAGGGAACAATACAGATGAGTATGAATAGATAGGCCACTGACAGAGCAAAGGCCGATGGCACATTTATAAGGTAGAAAAAGAAATGGGCAAACTGGATGGGCCTTGTGGTCCTTATCTGCCATCAACCTCTATGTTTCTGTAGCAAAGAAGTCTCGCATTATTCTCACGATCAAAGATTTTGCATGCTCAAAATCAAACCTCGTGAACCATGCGAGTCGCAATCAAAGATTTTGATGTCTTGCGAACAAAGAAATGGCTAACTATATCATGTGACTTTCCTGAACCAATAGCATCAAAGAATAACACTTCAGAGGGCATTTTGAGTCTAGTAGTCGAGCAGCAGCTACTCCAAGGGAAAATAGTGAATTATTTTCTCAGTACAGTTTTAGTTCATTTTAATTATGTTTTTAATCAGTTAGATAGTATATATGACTTTTCAAACAGCATAAGAAGCACTGTGCCATATTTTGTTAGATTTTGTCAATCTGTAGCCATGTTTTGATAAGATAAATTGCATGTTTAATATTGATTTATATTCTTTTATACTGTTGACAGTAGTTATCTTAAGACTGTTACTGTGATTATACTGCCCCAGGTTTGCTATTGCTTGTACCAGTTTTTAATTTTTTATGAGACATTTCTTACATTTTACAGTTGTTGCATAAAGGAGATCTACTGCATTTCACTGGTAATAGTTTATGATATTTGCTTGGTTGTAATGTGAGAATAGCACTACTATTTGCTTAAATATGTATTTATTTTAACACATGTTCAATACTACCTGGGAAAGACATTCTGTGCTGTCTAGGCTAAGATGCTAGTAACTGTTTTACTGTTATTAGATAGAGACATTTAAACGTTTTTGTACTTAACATATATAATATCACTAATTCCCTGTTAATACATACTAAGCACTGAATTATCACAGCTATAATCATAGTATAGCAAGATAATGAAAATAGATAGTACAATTTTAAACTGTTGAAGACTATGTCTGTGAGGTACATATCTATGTTTCCACTCACCACTCAAGCTGCTAGCTGAGAAAGAGAGGGAGTTCAGCTTCACAGACCATAACGACTACTAAGTGTGTCCAATGAAAATCAATGTTGTTGGCTAGTCATGAAGTGTGCCCAACGACCAGTCAATGTTCTCCCACAAAAACAAAAAGAATGTTTAATAAACAAAATACTAATAGAAAAAGCATTTACAGACATAACTAGATCTTTTAGGCTGTAAGAGCCAATATGGGATCAGGATATTACTCGTGATTGTTTTGATTGTATTTATCTTTATGATACAAGGGCATACTGGTCATTCTGCTGATTAGGCTTGGTAATGCTTGGTAGTCAGACAGACACAATTGTGATATTTCTTCATCTGAGTTTTTTGAGATTCTCTCAGCATGGCAGAAAAATCAAGACTGAGTGTGTGGATAGTGGGATCAAGTTTGGTAAGAAGGGCAGCAGTGTTCAGTAGAGGAAGTCATGTTGGCAATTACTTGCACCTACCTGACTGCTCAGTGTCTTGGTTTGGGAAGGGTAGCATGAGGTGGAAACAGCTCATGCCTACAATGTACAACTTGTTGGAGACACACCCAGAACCAGACATACTCCTTATACATCTTGGAGGTAATGATTTGGGGAACAAAAGGGCTATTAATTTAATTAAAGCTGCACAGTTTGACTTGCAGCATATTATGAGAATGTTACCAGCTTGTAAAATTCTGTATTCAGATATTACACAGCACATGATCTGGAGAGGTGAGGATTACTGTCCTGCTCTTGAAAGATCACACAGAAAGGTAAACATAAAACTATTGGGATTCCTCTGTGCTATGGGAATGCATACCATTCGATACCCCCAAATTACATATGACAAATATTGGCTGTATCTAAAAGATAGTGTGCATCTCTCTAGCACAAGTATTAACATTTTTGTTGAGGACCTTCAAAATGGCATCCTTACACTTCTGTGATTGTGTAACTGTATAACTGTACCTTTCAAGCACATGACATAGGCACTGGCAAAAATGGCTCTTTGAAGAGCCAATCTAAATGGTCAAAAAATAGAAAAATTCACACTATACACATCATTGTCTCTAGCTTACAATGTGAGTGTTTGGTCAACATACAGTGTGTGGTATTTCTATAATGGAGGTATTAGATTCATGGTAATAGTTGACTGAGATGTTGATTTATACTCAGGATGTTATACCTTTTTGGGGGGAGGGTGACATATTGGTTGGCTGTTCCTGTGCAACTCTCGTTTTTGTGACATGTGTTGATGTGGTATGAGATATGTGTACTGTTTCTATTCTAAAGTTGTTTTTGGTATGTGACTGTCCACTGAGGATGGAGTATGCTTGATTTTAAGGTGGGGATGTATTGTATGACTAACGATGTGCAACTTTTGAGTGTTTTAACTGCTGTGCAGTTGCTATCAGGCACTTATCTTGAGGCAATGCCACTGAGTCTTGAGAAGCTGGATGCCACATGTTTATCCAGATTGGTGACCTGGCTTTGCAAATGAGTCAATGATATTTGTTATTTGTATGGTAAGACTGTGACAAAGTAGCTGACAAATGCTCTGCCAGTACTGCACATAATGGTGGGATACAGAATGATGTGTGACAGTCTCTGGGGAACCTTGTTACTACTGTGGATGTGTGTGTGTGTGTGTGTGTGTGTGTGTGTGTGTGTGTGTGCACGTGTGTGTGTGTGTGTGTGTGTGTGTGTGTGTGTGTGTGTGTGTAAGATGGGGCATACATGGTGGATATCTGGATATTGGTGCATGGATGACATTTCTATCTGTGTTCCTTTTGGTTTTAAATGAAAAGGAGGGTTGAACAGAGGAGCTTGATAACTGTGCCCTGACATGTGGTTATCAGTGTCATGGAAGGTTAGTGGAGTGGCTTCAGTGGCAGTGCAGCAGTTAGGAAAAGGGCAGCCCTTCACTATCTTGGCTATGGCTGTGCTAGAAGTTTGTCAGATCATGTTAGTCATATGGTAGCTGTCCCTGCAGATGGGGCATGTTGCTGAATTGCCTTATTGGTAAGCTGCTGCAGTTGTGGAGAAATATGACTAAATAAAAATAAAAAATTGATACAGTTATACTGTTAATGTACATAGCTTCAGTTACAGTGTTTCATGTAGTGAGGATTTAGTACATGGGGGTGGCATTATGTGGATGCTACTCTTCATCTTCTTAGTGTTGTAGTATGTGTCTGTGTGCTTTCATGGATGTATACTATTGATGTACATGTCTATATTATTGGTGTGCAAGTGCATTGATCATTCATTTTCTGCTCTGGAGTCAGGGTATTGGGTGTTTTGGCTGCTTGAAGGCATGAAACTGCTCAGTGTTCTAACTTGTATGCATCTGGTATGACAGAGGTACACTATTGATGTATGAGCTTATCTGAGCTGTATATCTATAATGACCAGGTAGTTCCTGGTCTGGTGTGAGGGAGGTATTGCCTGGGTGAGGTTGTGCAATAACTTATTGTTGGTAATAATGTGAAGTTTGTTTGACAGATTTATACTATTTATGTGCATCGGTTTAGTTCACCTGTGGTTATGCAGTACAGGTGTAGTACATGTTCTTTTTTGAGGTGTGGGATGGTACTGTGTGACTCAGATATTGATTTTTCCTTTTTTTTCTATTGACAGTTCTGTAATACCATATCTCTATTTGTTTCAGCAGATAGAGGATAATTGTTAGGAGCCATATTCCTGTGAGATCAAACAAATCAAAACTAAGTACTGCTGTTTTTTGTGTTCTTTCGATGCTCAGCAGGTCAGCACCATGATGCTACATTGAATGATGATTTAAAAACTATTTTCATTTAATATTTGTTAGACTGTTTTTTTGTAGGTTCACATGTCTTAGGTAGACACAATAGTGTCATGCAGTGGATGATGGTATTCTATTAAAAACAGTACTGTTTTTTATATTTTTGGAGTTGTTGGTAGAAGAAACACTATTGACTACCACTACTACTGAGATTAGTTAAATTGTGTACTGAGGTGAAGACAGATATGAAGATAGGAAAACCAGACTATTGTGTGGCAGCATACTGACTGCCAGGTGCTATAGTACTGTTGCCTGACCTATGATACTTTAAGCAGTTGAGCACAATCCATGGTGTTATGGTGGAGTGTAGACTGTGGTAGCATGTTTCTGACCCAGCAGTTAGATAACCCTAGATTCACTGTACTTCTGTTTTAGAAACACATACTCAGTATATTAATAATATACCTTGAATTTGGTTTTAAGAGGACACCACAGTAGGTCTCAATAGAACTTTTGATCGTTCATGTTACTATTCTGTGTTGTCAATCTTGGTGGGGGGGGGGTATTTAATTGTTTGAATAATCCAGTCATTAAAAGTTCACAATTTTTAATTGTTAGCAGTGCATTATTTTGAGTGTTACCAAAGAAACAGATGTGAGATAGACACAGCATTATATAAGTTATACTTACATTTTTGTACTGAAATGCATTTTTTTTTTTACAGAGAGAAAAATGCCCAACTCCTGGAGTGATAGAGAGGTGTTGGCCCTTGTTCAGGCTGTGAAGGAGAATGCTAATCCTGGGACAGTCATGTGCATGACTAACCTCAGCCTGATTCACACCTGGGGCAAAGTAGGTCATTAATTGATTGAGAGATCTCTCTTTTTTTAGTGCTATACATGTAAGCAATAATTGACATTGTGAGCATTCATGGGAAATATCGGAAGGCTCAGTGAAGTAAGGAGACCCGATGCCACAGGTGGAGGGTCTTACAGCTACTGGAAGGTCCGGCGTTTGTCAATAATGCCAACCTTGAGGGTATTATTGTGCTTGCAAAATGGCCCATTAGAGAATAGTACTCTGTGAAGAAGCACTTGGACTGGCTCTTACTTTTACCTGGCCATTTCTTGAAAAATAAATACCCAGCTTGTAGTCTGTCACAGCCAATCAGGTTTAAGAATTGATTATTGACATTTTCTAAATTACAATAATTATAACTGTTGATATATGGTATTAAAGAACAGTTTACTAAGACATAATGTATTTTTACTAGGTCTCATTATGTTTATATGTGCAAGGAGAATGAGTTATTTAGTAGTTAAGCATTGTTTAGATATATAGTATGGATAGAAACATTTCTTTTTAACAGTGATGACAAACCATGGAAACATATTTCAGTTTGAACAGTAGAGTGTGTTACCTAGAAGAATGTAAAAAGTACAAGAAGTATCCTGCTATAGTGGGACAGATTTGCTATCTAGACAATTGAAATACTGAGAAATGTGCTCTGTGAATATTTAATGATCTGTACATATTGTTAGACTTTGTTAGTGACAGCTGCAGTTGTGGTTTTTGTAAATGTACATATTTTAATAGTACAAAAGCATTCACAAAACTTTTTTATCTGTTTTTTTGTTCAGGTTAGTTGCGCTTTGGGGAGAGAGGAGATTGCAAGATCCCCTGATGAGTGTGGGATGAAGTGAAAGATCACCTGCCAGACCTTTTTTAAGGTGAAGGCAGTGATGGGTGATATGCGTAGGAGTGTCAGGGAGTGGTACGACATAGCTTATGCTATGTGGGAGGATGCAGGGAAGCCTGACTTTGGAGATCGTCACCATACCTGTAAGTATATGTTAGTAATGGTACTCATGTAAATATATAGTCTCATATCTTCACTGTGTTATTTGTTGCTATGTGAGCACACGCCTCCTTTGATTTTCTTTTAATTAAGTATGCAAATGTTTTTGCCTAATTTTTGCAGATTATGGTAGACTGTGTGATTGTCCTGAGACTCATCAAATGGCAATGAAAGTGTCAATCACAACTTGATTTCAACAACCATCAACTGAAGACTGCCATTGCAGTGATAGGGCTATTTGAACTAAAAGGCAGACACAAACATTTGTTTACTTCTTTAAAAGATACATTATGAGAATTGTGTACTGCTATGGGAACATATGACATTTACAGAAGAAGACATGACATTTAGTTACCTTTAAATTTTCTCAATATTGTATCTAGAAAACATACAACAATATGCAATTTCTGTTCAGATAAGGTATTAGATTTCTATCAAGTGTGGGTAAATGTAGAGCTAGCAGTACTTACTTTGAAGCTGCTGTTCTGTGGCACAGTTTACCTGTTGACCTTCCTGGAGGTTGTGGCTGAGTTCTACACTCACAGTTTTATGAGTATTAACTTTAGTTCTTGTAAATACTAGGTTGAATTTTGGTCAGATACCCTTTGACCACTACCCTATGTTTTCTACACTGTAGCTGCTAAGTATGAACAGCCTTGTGCCATAGTTCACTGTTTTCATCGTCATGTGCAATGTTTGCCCTTGAGAGTGGTGTTCAGTTGGTAAGAGTTTTTGTAACATGGTTAATTTGTCAGATATGACAACTTCCACAGGAGAATGCTAGGAGTATTCCATAAACCTAATTTCTTCACAGACTATTTACATTAACACAGTGTGCTGTAACACAGTAAGCAGCATGTGCTAAATATTATTAGTGGTTGTTGCCATTCTCCAGTGCATTACTGGCATATTGAAGTACTGCAAAATATCTATACTACTCCTGACATGGTTTCTTGTGCAACTAATGTGATGGAGTATGTAAATATTGGAAACAACAATCTTAGTATGTTGGTAATTGAGGGTGTTAGTACTTAGAATTTTAAACTGTTGCCACACTATTTCAGAGTCGGAGACGGAGTGCGGGGTACTGCATGGTAGGCAGATGTGTGTCACCATGTCACATCTCTGGATGTTAATCCTAAGTGCCAGTGTCCAGGTTGTGAGAGGGGAAGACAGGAGAGGAAAAATACCCTTGCAGTCCTAGAAGATGATTGGACTGTTCACTCTCGGCCACCGATTGCAGGATAGGCCCTGTTGTGTAGATGTCAGGAGGGGTACTCTAAGGGTACATCCTAGGTTCGGGGTCTGGACGTGATGATGAGCAGGCCAAATGAGTGGCTTGTGAGGGCAGGAAAAAGCAGTGCTAAAAAGAAGTTGTACAAATAAAAGAAAAACATAATAAAGTGATATTGATGTTAATGCTGAAATCGTTAGAAATAATGCTCATTTTTTTCTCACTCAGCCACAACACCAAGTGCCCCTGCTTCCTCCCATCATGTGCAGCTGGCACCATTCCCTGAAAGTGTGTCATGAGGGGCTTCTGTCGAGCAGCTGCTTGTGATCGACTCTGCTGGTGAGTTTGAATGATGTAGTGACAACTGTCTTTTAAGTAAATATCAAATATGTACTGTTACATGCTGTGATAATAGTGTGTGAAACAAAGCGTACATGTGATTTATTTTTTAACCTATGCTGTTTCATGTTATTCTAATTATTATCTTCATGTTGAGAGCTTTAGTTCTGCTATCGGTATGTGCTATGGATGTTACACCTAATGTTCATAGTCTTATAGATGGTGTCTATTGAACCTATGCATAGTTTTATGTCACTGTACATATCTAGTTGTGGTTTATTTAATTTTGGATGGGAGTGGGGTATATTGTGTAGGTCACAGTATTAAACTCTTTAGTACATTGTGCTCTGATGGAGTGCTCTGTGGATAGGGCACATTGTCTTAGTGAGATAGTGCCAGTTCTCAGTTATTTGATATGTATTGAATAGTGGAATGTTCTTCTGTATTGAATTTCATTGCCTGTCTAAATGCAACCTTTTGCAGTTCCAAACTGATGCAATTCTGATCTACCCTACTGTGGTAGGACAGCATTCTACGTTTTCTAGAGGATGTATGAGTACATTTTGTGTTGACAACAAAAGAAATGAGAAAAAACAGTTTCATGGAGTACTATGTAGTAGGAAAAATATAGCATGAGAAACTGTATTCAGAAATACTGTGTTCCGTATATTTGGGGTTCTGATTACTATGGACCTCTTGAGGTAAGCTTCCGAAGTCAGAGGGTATCAGAATGCATACATTCGAGATCATATGCTTTTGCATAGCTGTGTATTGCAGTATTATGTATGTCTGCAGATAATGTGAAAGAGGTATGTGTTCAATATGTCCAGTTTTACTTCGGTCTGTCTCTACATTCAGGATGTAGCAGCACTTCTACATATGTAACAGCATTACAGGGTGATGCCATACTAGTCATCAGTGTTGTTAGCAGTTGTGTGTACTTCGTATTATGAAGGTTCAGTATTTATTTTCACAACTTTCATTCGCTGCTTGAGGAGGATGTGCGTATTCTTACAGTGGGCATTTTCGACTCTGTAGCCATGTATATTGTGTACAGGTATATGATGGGTGTATTACATTTATGTAGATATTTTTAGGTCCTCTGCGAATGTGCGCTTACTATGTAGTAGATCTTGTATAAAGAAAGTGGATAAAGAGAATTGTGTGTGACCAGACTCTTGTATTGAGAGGTTTTCTTAGTAACAGATAAGCTCTCAAGCACAGCTTGAGAGCTACACTGTTGTGAAGGGATGCTCAAAATACAAAAATTTCTTTATTTGTGCATCACTGTTAATGTAGTATCTTTTATAATGTGCTGACAGTCACAAGACTGAAAATCGTACAAAACCAGCTGGACAATACAATGAAGAATAGTAATTTTAACATGTTTTTCCCTGTAAGTTAGACAGTATGCTGCAGATGTTTCTACAACTTTACATTTTAAGAAAAGATGATGCTTTAACGCAGTATTCTGTGTTTGATAGTTTTAAACTACTTGCCCAAAATGGGGAGAATCAGCAGCACATTTTCTTGATTAGCTCTTAAAATTGCTCATTATGGTATGTTCTTTGCAGCTACTAACAAGCCAACAATTGTAGTTAGTCTACTGATTCACAGAACAGGTGCACATTGTGTTGTGAATTCTGTAGTAGATACTATTGGAGTTATCAGGATTACAATTGTGTACAAGTGGTAGTGCTGAGATATATATACTCATACTAATATTCACAGACAAGTGATGTTTTGTGTTTTACTATGTTTTTATAGAGGATGAATCATCTACAGAGGGTGCTGCTGGAGGAGGAGACTCCACAGAGGGTATTGAGATTGTGGAGATAGAACCCTCTGTGGAGGAGACACCAGAATCTTCATCAGCGGGTTATCCATCAAGTGCTGCAGGTCCAGCTGGGCCTCCAGCTAAGGAATATAACTACTTTTTATCATCTTTTTGAGTTTCTTTTTAAAGAGTAGTACAGGCCAGTCAGTATACTGATTTGGACTGATGAATTTCATCATAGCTCCCCAATGAACAAATCAAGTTCTGTATAGTGACTGCAGAGTCACAACCTAGCTGAAGCCATGCTGATGATTGGTAGATGTTCCTAATAGCAGTTACACACAAATTAGGATAGTGAGCACAACTGTGGCTTTCCCAGACAATGCCTACCCCCACCGCTACCCCCATCTGAGACACATCAGGTGCTGCATCTTGACTACAGAGCCACATGCCAGCTAAAGCACTGAATATGACAAACTCTACCAAAAACATGCAACTCAGACTTGTACATATGTATATAGTGCTAAACTGCAGATTGAACCTATGCTTCTTACATAGATTCTGAGCTATTTATGATAGCAGCTGTACACAACATAGGCCCCGATCATTACACAGCAGAAATTAGATTCCCAGTACAAAGGCAGAACTGTTGAACAGGTAGAAAGTTAGAAATATGCACATTTTCACATTTACCATATAATTGTCTTCATCACCATAAAGCTGCATTATTAGATAATAAGACAGATGGTGGCTGAACAGCTGGAGTGCTAAGACATGCTGTTGTCAAATGCCCACAATGTACTTGCCAACCCAAGTCTGTAGACACCTAGTGCCCTTATGGCTGTTCTTCCATGGGCACTGCTGTGTTGGGTGCTAAATGTGCTCTAGTAACCTATGCTAGGAGGAGCAAAGTATCTGTTGGTATGGTCAATCATCTTCTTACTGTCTGACCGCTGGTGAGCCATGTAGGTTTTATGAATTTTACATGTTTTTGAGTATTTCTCTGTTCAAGATGTTGAATCATAATATTATTTCTATGCTTTTTAACACTTGAAATGACATATGTTGCATATTCTTTAGTACAGGTGGATTTGGATCAAGGTGAAATCTGTGATTGTGAATGATATTCTTGATGGGTGGATACCAACTGACAGTTGCACTGCTGTAGTACATTATGTTACACTGCAGCACTCCTTTTGGTGGTGCGATGTTAATGATATAATGTTATATCTGATATTTGAAATCTCCAATTCACAGAGATGAACAGTTGCAGCAGCATATTGAACAGACAAACTGTACTTACTAGGAGTTCTCTGGAAGAATAGTATGTCTGAGAAATATTAGACCACTGAGTTGCACTGTGTATACAGATCTACTTTCACTGAATCTATGTTGTTATGTGACTGGAAAGAGAGTATACTAGCATTTTTGTGTTCACGTTGCTTAATCTCAAATTTACTGTTGAAGCACAATTACACTATGCTCATGCGGGATATGTGTGGTACAATTTTATTACAATCAAATTTTTTTAACTATGCTGTCTAACCTTGAGAAACCTGATGAGGTGGGAAGAGATCATAGAGTAGTATAGAAGTGGTAGTTTTGCCACATGGGATCTCAGGACTACCTTGCCTGTTGAGCTATAATGTGTGACCCACAGTACACCCTGAGAGACCCACACACAAATTGTGGTGAGAGACACACAATGGGCTAGAGAGTGTACCTGTGCAATACTGTGTGACTAGAATGTAGCACCTCTGTACCTCTGTGAAGGGGGTATCTGTGGCCTCAGTACTGCACTTTCAGACCTGTTGCCTTATTGTACAGGCCTTCCACACAGTCAGCATGAATTAGCATTACTGAGTGTATATAGCTGTGTGTCATTGTAGACTGCCTAGTCATTATAGTGCCACAGTACAGATGATGTACAGCAGTACACATAACAACGGGGGAGGGGGCAACTAGCAACAGCTGCTAATGTTTCATTATTATATTACTTTTGCACTTACTGCCATACAGAGGTTCCTGAGGTCTTTCAAGAAACCACATTAATGGACACCTATTCTGGGGTTTACAGTGCCACATTTTGCTGGAAGAAGTGTTACATCATAGTATCTGAAAGGGTGATGGCAAATGTGTGACCAACATACTTAAATGATAATATTATTAAGTTAACACAGGTTTACTGGTGTGACATAAGTGTAAATTGATCTCACCTATCATTAATACAACAAATAAACACAGTTCAGTGTAGTCTATTATCAGAAAAGTACAGAACAGCTTACTTTAATGACATGTGAATTGTTGTATTTTTTTGTCTCCACAGGCCAAATAGACATAATAAATAAAATCAGTGACACCCACAGCCAACTGCTGGTGGCCATGCAGAGTGGCAACTGGGCTGTAGCCAAACACGCCCAAGACATTGCAGCAAAGTTAAATTATTTACTGTGGCAAGCTGGGGAGATCATAGCACATGGGTGAGAAATTATAGATTTGCTGCAGTGTCATGGGCGTGTAGGGCGTGCGGCCTTAATAGCCATCTGTGGGCTTGAGCAGAGCAACATGGACCTCACCCAAGTGATTCGCTCACTAAGGGAGCTTGAAGAGGCCTCTGTTGCTTTGCTTGAGTCCACGTACGATCTCAGGGTGCGGCTGGCTAAGAACCAGTTGGAGGCCACAGAAGCTATTCACCATCTGCTTCATCAGGACATGCAGCATCTACAAGATGACCAGCCCTCCACAGCTCCTCAGTAAAAACCCCTCGAAGGTGCCCCTCCAACAACACCACCACCATCAGCTGCAGAAGAGGGGCACCTGGCCACATTCACTCCTGCGCAGCCTTCCATTTCCTCCTCCCCATCCTCTCCCCAAGTCCCTACAGCCTGAATGGCCAGCACCTCTCTAACACTCCTGGCCAATACCTGTACATAGTTTGTCATTAAAAATGTATTTTATTTATTTGCTTTTTTATTTATATGTCCCCCTGCCCGTCTACTACAAGTGTGCAGTAACACTTTTATTTTATTTTTCACAACTTTTATTTTATTTATATTTTATTTATTATTCCTTCCCCTCTGTGTGAATAAACACATTTATTTGTGTATTTCTGTTTTTTTAAAACTGTTGTAAATAAATGTTTTATATTTTTCTAAAATATATTATTTTATTAAATATAATAGTTTTGCAATTATGGGTTTGTCTTGTTATTATATATGTATGTTATTGGTTAGAGAGGAGTGAGCTAATAGCATACCTGACAATATACTAATTATGACTGTCAGAGCTAGTGAATAGTTGGTATCAGACAAATATAGTGTTGATGATCATGGTCTTGTTGGGTCTATGATTCTTGTGTTATGATGCAGTAGCTGTTATGCAGAGATGGACTGACAACTTGGGCGTGGTATTGTTCTGAATGTGTCTTATGTAAAGCTTAGATAGTCTTTTTAACATGCAGTGTGGTAAGAAAACATTGCATTTTTATTTCTTTCTCAAAAAAGTCAGGAAATGAATTTCAAAAAGCTGTGTTAATGCAACAGTTAGGGTATTTTACAGTGACAAAAGTCAGTCAGGAAATTCGGTGTTAGACTTTCCAACCCTAACTCCAGCTTCCTCCCAACCCCCCACCACTCCCACCACTCCGCCCACTGGCACACACACACACACACACACACACAGGCACAAACATACATACACATACACACACACAGGAACACACAACTATAGCGGCAGTACAAGGCAAGACAACCAATCACAGAATGACACCATAACGCACCAGAAATAACATACAGCTTCTTAAACATACCACAACAGGCATCCATCATCATGTTTCATCAACTGTATCACTTGTCCTAGCATCGCAGTCTGTTGTCTGCATAGAGAGAGAGATCTGTTAGAAGCATTTCAGCTAGAACTACCTATGCATCTCCCTCATCACTTATATTGAACTATTTTACATAAACAAAAGATTTGATAATGTAAGGGTATGCTGTCATGTTACAATTATACAATGCTGTGTGGAAATTTTGTAACCTTATTGGTAGTAACGTTTAACTTGATCATGGGTAAATCCTCCATTGCTACGTCTGAGGAATGTTATTTAGAAAAACATTATTAAACACATTTTAACATTCATTTTGCACATGCGTCCATTGTATAATCACAATAAGGCACTCCAGGGTGTGAGTTACTTGAGATTTACCTACTTCTTATGTGGTTAAGTTGCTTGGCTGCATCTCATGATGCACCACCCAATGCATGGGTAAACCTTTAATAACCTACACCCTGTTGTGCCCTATTGGTTAAATATAGAGTACTTAGTAATACACGATGTTGCTACTCATATTATGGTGCTATGAAGAAATGGGCAACTTGGTGACAACATGGCCTATGTCATCATCCACAAATGTGCAAGTTGGTGTAGGATTTCATGTAAGAGGGCCTCACACTCTCACAAATACATGAGATGTACTTCTTACATCATGCTGTTATGCAGCAATGGGTAGCTTTGGAAACTTGCTGCAACTGGAGTAGGTTTAAACCTTCTGTGTTCTCAGCAAGTCATGTGTTTGTCTAGTTTTATCATGGTGATATACAAAAGTCAACAATTAGGTGGAAAGCTTGAGATATTCTGCTATATGGCAATGGTCAAATTGCTGGCCCATTATCCCTAGTAATATGTCTCTGTTACCAGTTATTTAAAAGTTTAACAGAGAAACTGTCAAGTAGGTGGAGTCCTGGGTATGGTGGCATGCAGAAATGGTAAAATACATTGTAGCATACTGTAATGCAGTTATGCACAAATTGTTAAGTCACTAGGGGCTAAATACCATTTTCTTAACAATAAATGTATTTAAGTATTTATATTTTTCTGTCATGCAGAAATGGTCAAGTATGCTGACATATCACGGTGCTATGTTATGCACAATTGGCAACTTTGTGATACTGTGTAGCTATACTCTTATGCAGTAACAAGTAATTTAAGTGGAGGTGTGCAGTATGGTTTCATGCAAAAATGACAACATTGGTAGTGGCACACTGCTATGCTTCTATAGGGGAAATTGACTAGTTGGCAACAGAGCAGTAAACAAAATGGGTCTACACTGCGAACAACACATGTGCATTAGTTTCAGTCATATGCTGTTATGTACGAGGCTGTGTACATATAGGAAAGTGGAATGGCGCAAGAACTGATACAGTTGGTGAACATGATGATGGATGCCTGTTGTGGTATGTTTAAGAAGTTGTATGTTATTTCTGTTGTGTTATGGTGTCTGTCTGTGATCGGTTGTCTTGCCTTGTACTGCCCCCATAGTTGTGTGTGGGTGTGTGTGTGTCTATGTCTATGTTTGTGCCTGTGTGTGTGTGCCTGTGGGGGGGGGTTGGGGGGAAGCCAGAGTTAGGGTTGGAAAGAATAACACCAAATTTCCTGACTTTTGTCACTGTAAAAAACCCTAACACACCATTCCCCACCCTGCACAGACCCACAGGTGGGGGGAGCTGTGTTGGGGCCATCAACCATAACACTCATCCCATTCCATTAGCAAAGAAGTTGACATGGGCAAAGCATAGGAGAATGGAGTGAGTGTTAGGGTTCATGGCTCCAGCACAGCCCCACCCATCTGTGAGTCTGTGCAGAGTGGGGAATGGGATGTTATGGTTGGATATCCTAATGCCATATTTCTCTACTTTTGTCAGTTTAACCCTTACTGATGTATTAAAAAAAAAATTTACTGCAATTTCTATCCTTACTTTCTGAGATAGTATAATCATATCCTTATTTTACTGTGGGAGTGCAAGGTCCTTCATACACTGTGTTACCATCCCTCCATACTGTAGATGCACATATGTATCTAGCTGTGGAAGCACAGGGACCTCCTGCCCCTGCGCTTCCAGTTATAGCAGAACAGTCACCAAATTGTCACCATAGCCATATTATCACCCCATCTCATGTTACAGGTGCAGAAAGTTTTGAGCCCCCCCCCCACCAAAATGTAACTCCTCACAAGTGCAACACCAATCTACAGCACAGGTGCAAAAACACATTTTAGACAGGATTTTAAAAATGACAGCTGTGATATACATGAGGTCATGCAATAAGAATGCTATGTTGAAAATTGTGGCTCAAAATATTTAAAATTCCCAAAGTTATGAGCAGACGTAGCTGTGTTATTGTTAATCATTTTGAGTGCTCATTGTCAACATAGCCTTCTTATGACCTCTCGGCATGTACCCAGTACAACAACATTTGAAATCCCCACCAAAACATAATTCTGCACAACTGCAATGCCATTCTGCACCACAAGTGCAAAAAAGACATTTTGACCAGGATTTGAAGAATGACAGCTGTCACATATATAAGGTTGGGTAATAACAAGGCTATGTTGAAAATATGGAATGAATATATTAAAACTGTCCAAAGATATGAGCGTGCATAGTAAAATTGCAATTAATGGTCATGACACAGCCATCTTTTGACATTTGTGACCCACATTTTCAGCATAGCCTTCGGATGACCTCAACTCATGAACATTAAGACTGTCATTATGCAACTCCCACTGGAAAGGTGATGTCACCACCCAACCACAAAATCACCTTTCTGGCAGGAGTTGCCTAATGAAAGTCATACTGTTCATGAGATGGGGTCCGCAAAAGGCAATGTTCAAAATTTGGGTTCAAAATGTCAAAAAAACAGCTGATTTATGCATGAAAGTTGACCCCCTCATTGAAATACATTGAAGAGCGTTTAAGTACCTTAGTTAATTTTGCAGTGGCCAGTTCCAGCAGCAAGATGTGTCTTCAGTCAGTGGAGTGGGTCTTGAACCTGAGACCTCCATAGGTAAGTGGAGGTCTTTGGGGATGTCAGGGTGGTGTGGGGATGTGGGTGCACAATGGGTGATCGGGTAAGGGATGAGAGTGTGAGCATCGATGGATGGTTTTCTTTCCCCATGTTAAACTGAAGCAAAAAACATTGAGGGATTTTTTTTTCCTTTTCTGCTAAAAAAACACAAATATAAAAAGGGACTGTAAAGGGGATACCACTGCCACCAATGTTTTTGAGGGTGGGGGGGAGTACTACTAGCCACCAGGAAAAACATGGAACTTTTTTAACCCCCCCCAAAAAAAGCAGATGAGGATAAAAAAAAATTAATAACTAAAGAAAGAAAAGGGGCTGCCACTAGACACCATGGATTTTTCCCACATGGGAGGGGGCAACACATAATAAATACAAAAGAAATGAAAAAAACCTATTTGACACATAGACTTTAATTATCCTTATTCATCAGAAATTCTCATCCATTTTCATGATGACAAAAAAGCATGACGACATCTGAAGAAAAGGGAATATATCTGATGAAAAAAAGAATAGAGATTTTTCTGACCAATTGGCTCTGCTGCTAATCCTTGTTCATCAGAGACATTTTTTTTCATGAGGTGTCATAATCCTTTCTCATCATCATGAAAAAAGAATTTGTCTGACGAAAAAGGATTACCTCAGGGCCAACTGGTAAGAGAAGTTCTAATCCTTTTTGCCATAATGAAAAAGGATTATGTCATCACACAAAAAAGGAATTTGTTGATTAAAGATTTAGGACATCTCGGGGGGAAAAAGATGACTTTTTAAAATCCTTTTTCAGGAGATGTCCTAATCCTTTTTCATCAGCAAATTCCTTTTTGTGAAATTATCTAATCCTTTTTCGTCATGGCAAAAAAGGATTAAGACTCCTCCAACCAGATGGCTCTGTCAGTAATCCATTTTCATCAGACAAATTCCTTTTTTCATGATGAAGAAAAAGGATTAAAACATATCGCAAAAAAGGAATTTGTCTGATGAAAAGGATTACCAGCAGGGCCATTTGATCGGAGAAGTCCCCAATCTATTTTAAACAGATTAATTCCTTTTTCGTGAGACATCATAATCCTTTTTCGACATCACAAAAAAGGAAAGGAAGTGAATCAAGAAAAGGATTTAAATAAATAGAAATAAGCATTCTGAGGCCACATAAAATTAAGGTAAAGGCACACAACAGTAAAGGATGTGCTGACGAACAAGATAAATACTTGTAAGTCTAGAGAAGACATCCCTGGGCACAGTTATGAAAATGTGTTTTGCCTAAAAAAAATGACGGCTGACAAGAAATGTTTTTTCTTCTGATGAAAAAGGATGCTAAAAATCCTTTATTGTGAGGGGCAAATCTTTTTCATCAGAGCAAAATCTTTTTTTTTTCCCATGCAGCTATCCAAAAGATTAAACTGAGCATGCTCAGAACCCGCAAAATTTCTAAATATAGTAACTTTGGCATGGATTAATATTTTTTCACCAATGCTGGCTTGTTTTTTTTTTTTTTTTTTGAATAAGCTCTTCCTACCCTGAAAATGTCAGACCAATATTCAAAATGGTTTGCTGCAGAGCAATTATGAAAAAAAAAACAGGCAACATGGTGAGTTTTAGTGTTTTTTTTTACTATGTGCAGCAAAACATCTGTGAAGCCAATCAAAACAAAGCTTGGTACATCAAGAGACCTATCCCACAGGACAGGGCATATCAAATTTCTTGCAAATCCATTTAACAGTTGCAAAGTTACTATGTTATATTTTGTACTATATATATATTTATATATATATAAATATATATATAGTGATATATATAGATATAGCTATATAGCTATTCATGACAAAAAAATCCATTTAATGCATCAGTTAGAGGTGTTCCACAGTGACAAAAGCAAGAAAATTCAGTGTTAGGGTTGCCACTCCTACCATCCCACCACCACCCCAACCCCACTAACAGGCATTGGGGTGTGCAATGGGGTCATCAGCCTAACTTTCTCCCCATCCCATGTGTTAAGAAGCTGAGGTGGTGCAGTATAGGAGAATGGGTGGAGAGTTAGGCATGATGACCTCAACACACACCCCGATGCCGGTTGGTGGGGATGTTGTGGTAGTGGGATGGTAGGGGTGGCAACCCAACACCACATTTTCACTTGTGTCACTGTAGAAGAGCCCTAACTGATGTATTAAATGGAGTTGTTTTCATGAATGTATATATATATATATATATATATATATATATATAGGTGTATATATATATATATATATATATATATATATATACACCTATATATATATATATATATATATATATATATATATATATATATATATACAGTATATTCATTGAAAAACTTTGTTAATACACCAGTTAAGGTTCAAGCAACAAAAACAGGGAATGAGACATTAGGGTTGAGCCCCTAACCCTCCCACCCTACCCCACCATCCTCCACACACCAACAGGCATTGGGGTGTGCAATGGGGTCATTAGGCCCAACTCTCACCCCATTCCATGTGTAAAGAAGCTCACATAGTACAGCATAGGAGAAAGGGGTGAAACTTAAGCCTAACAACCCCACGGCACATCCCAAAGCATGTTGGTGTATGGAGCATGCAGGGTGAGGTGGTAAGGTTAGGGGGGCTTAGGGGCTCATAGAAACATAGAATTTGATGGCAGATAAGGACCACTTGGCCCACCCAGTCTGCCCATTTCCTTACCTAATGGATAAGTTGCAGATCCTAGTTAACCAACAGCCTATATCTTTCTACCCCCAACCCCTAGAATTGCCTTATGACTGTCCCATGCATACTTGAATTGAACTACTGTTTTTGACTCCACAGTCTCCTCCGGAAGGCCATTCCATGCATCCACAACCCTCTCTGTGAAAAAATACTTCCTTACATTACCTCTGAGCCCCCCCATCTTCAAATTGTGCCCCCTTGTTCTTGCACACCTCTTTTTTTGAAAGATGCTACCCTCTTGGACTTTGCTGATTCCCTTGAGGTATTTGAAAGTTTCTATGTGTCCGCCCCTTTCATTGAAGCTATATGTTAAGCTCCTTTAGTCTCTCTTCATATGTCTTCTGGTGCAGACTCTGCACCATTTTAGTTGCCTTCCTCTGGACAGCTTCCATTCTGTCTATGTCCTTGTGGAGATTGGGTCTCCAGAACTGCACACAGTACTCCAGATGGGGTCTCACCAGCTGTCTGTACAGAGGGATAACAACTTCCTGTTTTCTACTGGTGATGCCTCTCCCTATGCATCCCAGTATCCCCCCAGCCCTCCTTAATGCCCTCTCACATTGCCTGCCCACCTTAAAGTCATCTGATATGACTACCCCCAGGACCCTTTCCATTTTTGTTGTTGTTAGCATCTCACCTCCCATTGTGTACTCTTCCCCTGGGTTTTTGTTTCCTAGGTGCATTACCTTGCACTTCTTAGCATTGAATCTAAACTGCCATACATTTGACCATTCCTCTAACCTTGCCAAGTCCCTTCTCATCCTTTCCTCCCCACCTTGTGCATCAACTCTGTTGCAGATCTTTGTGTCATCTGCAAAGAGACATACTTTTCCTTCCAGTCCCTCTGCAATGTCACTTATAAAGACATTGAAGAGGACTGGTCCTAATTCTGAACCCTGTGGTACTCAACTAGTAACCCCTCTTTCTTCAGAGTGGACTCCATTTACTATGTGTCCTATTCTCCAGCCAATTCTTTACCCAGGCTGTCATCTTGGGACCCACTCCCAGGCTGGCTAACTTGTATATTACTCTTTTGTGTGGGACTGTGTCAAATGCCTTGCTAAAGACTAGGTAGGCCATGTCCACAGCCCCTCTCTGATCTACTACTTTGGTCACCCAGTCAAAGAAATCTATTAGATTTGTCTGGCATGACCTTCCCACTGTGAATCCATGCTGCCTTGGGTCCTGTGCCCTCTGGCCTCTAGGTACTTGACAATTCTCTCCTTCAGAAGTGATTCCATCATTTTCCCTATCACTGAGGTTAAACTAACAGGTCTGTAGTTTCCTGCTTCTGCCCTGCTCCCACTTTTGTGAAGGGAATCACATCTGCCCTCCTCCAGTCCTCAGGTACCACCCCATCCTCCCATGATTTGTTAAACAGGGTAGTCAGTGGTGTCACTAGTTCTACCCTTAGTTCTTTTAGAATTCTGGGATGAATCCCATCAGGCCCCATTGCTTTGTCCACCTTCAGTTTTAAGAGTTCTTTCAGAATCCTTTCTTCTGTAAATGGGCTGGTATCAACTTCTGTATCCAGAGTGTGTCTATTGTTTGTTTTTGGTACCTCTCCCTCTTCATTTGTAAATACTGAGCAAAAATATTTGTTTAATATCTCTGCCTTTTCACCATCACCCTCTGCCCAGCCCTCATCCCCTTTATTAAGCCTCACTATCCCTCCCTTGGTCTTCATTCGCTCCCTGATGTACCTAAAAAAGGTTTTATCCCCCTTCTTAACTGAGTTGGCTATCTTTTCCTTGGTTCAGTCCTTTGCTGTTCTGACTGCCTTCCCAGCTTCCTTTTGCTTTAACTGATACAATTCTCAATCCTGCTGCTTCTGTGATTCCTTGTACTTCCTGAATGCTTTCTTTTTCTCTTGAACCTTCACTGCCACCTCCTTTGAGAACCATAGTGGTGTCTTACATCATTTTGTTTTGTTTACTTGCTTCACACAAAGGCTTGTTACCTCTGTGATGGCAGTTTTTATTATTCCCCATTGTTCTTCCACCCCTCCTTCCTGCTCATTTGCTAGTGCATTCCTTAGGCACTCACCCATTTTGGCAAAGTCAGCCCTCCTGAAGTCCAGTACTTTTGCCTTTGTATGGCTTGACTCTATTGCTGTGTTTATTGTGAACCATACTGTTCAATGGTCGCTAGTTCCCAGATGGCTACCCACTTCTACATCTGTGATCCTCTCTAGATCTCCATTTGTGAGAACCAGGTCTAAGATTGCTCCCTCTTGTGTGAGTTCTAATACTAGTTGTCTAAGGCATGCCCCCTGTAGGTCATCTAGAATATCCCCACTCTTAGAAGTGGCTGCTGCAACTGCACTCCAGTTAACATCTGGCATATTCAGATCACCCATCAGCAATATCTCCCCTTTTTCTGCCATTCTAAGTATACTTTCTATCATTTCCTTGTCCATTCCCTCCCCCTGAGAGGGGGGGTCTGTATACAACCCCTGTGCGGATTGTGGTGCCATTGCCTGTCTCCAAATTGACCAACAGTGCTTCTTCTCCTCCCTGTTTACCCTTTTGTTCTGTTGCTTTGATTCCTTTCCTTATGTAGAGAGCTACTCCTCCTCCTCCTCCTCTTTTACCCTCCCTATCCCTCCTGTAGATAGTGTATCCTGGTGTGTTTACATCCCAGTCAGGGTTCTGTGTGTACCATGTTTCTGTGACTGCCATAATATCCAGATGTTCCTCCTCCATCAAGGCCACTAATTCAGGAAGCGTGTTACCCAGACTATGGGCATCGGTACTCATTGCTCTCCATTTTTTGATGGCTTTACCTTCTGTAGCAGCCTCCCCCACTGACCTTTCTACCAATGAAGCATTTAAACCAATTGCCCAAAAGACTTGTTCCCTTCCTGGACAGATGCAGACCATCCTGCCAGTATAGGCTGGTGTCCCTCCAGGTGGAACCTCAGTCCCCAATGAAGCCAAACCCCTGTGCTCCACACCATTTTTTCAACCATTCATTAAACTGCATGGTGCAAAGTACCCTTACCTCACCCATGCCACTGACAGGCAGCACCTCTGAGAAGGATACTGTGTGTGCTACCTGTCTTAGGCCCCTTCCGAACTCTGCAAAGTCCTTCTGCACTGCTCTAATCTCATGATGAGCCAAGTCATTTGTCCCTAGGTGGACAATGACATCCAGCTCAAACTCCCGTGCAACTGTTGTTGTGATCCTAAGGATGCACTTCCTGTCCCTCCAAGCCATGGCACCAGGCAGGTACCTTGCTTCAGTTTTCCCTGCTCCCCCCAGTTCTATCCCCCTAATAATTGAGTCATCCCCCACCAGGAGATGCTTCCTTTCCCTGTGGTGTCCTCTGCCTCCTTTCTGAGGCCCTCCCTTATAACAGTTGTCTGAAACCTCCTTAGTCTCCACTGCGGATGCATCCATAGGGGAACTATGCTCCCCCAGAATGGTGTATGGATTGTGGAGTGGAACAACTGACTGGGTGTGCCTCTGTTACACCACCCTTACCCTCCCTGAGCCCACTGTGGTCCAACTGTTGTGCTTTCTTTGCAACCTCTGAGGTAGTGATGGTGGCTCTGGTGCTCCCTGGATGGGGGAGGTTCCCTTACTACTGTCCAGTGTGGCCTGAAGATGAGCAACTTCCTCCCTCTTGGCAGAGAGCTGTTTGCAAACAGGGCAGCATCTCAGCCTCCAGAAAGACTCCCGGAAGACTGCTGCACCACAGCCATTACATTGCACTACTCCCCACATGTTTGTCTACCTTATTTTTTTTTGGTTTTTGTGTGTGTGATTGGTTTGTTATACAGAAATATATCTATGATATAATGTGTATGCTTATATTGTCAGTGCAGTGTGCTAGAGAGGATATGACAGTGATATGCACCTTGCCCTCTTGAGGAAATGATGTCAGAACCCCAGGTACAAAGGAACTATTTCCAGGGGTGGGTAGGGTGAGGGGTGGGAAGGGTTTGGGCCTAAACTGTGCCCTCATGAAACAATCAGCTAAAAGCTCTGACCTATCACTGTAAAGAGTGCCTTCCTGTCAGCAAGATGCCCTACATGACAATTTGACAGAGAAAATACCCTGCTAATCAAACAGAGAAAAATCCAAACATCCAAGTCAGACACAGGTAAACCTCCCCAGCCCCAAAACAGTCTGGTGACTTGTGCACTGAACGCAGTCAGCCCCAAAACACATCAGCTGTGCACAAGGACAGACACAGTAAACAGTATTCGGTCCCTGTGGGTTTAAACTCTTCCTGCACTGAAAATCTTAGCAATTGTAACAAAAGTAAGGCAAGGTCCACCTGCCTCTGTTGATTGAAAGACTGCTTTTTCTGATAATTCTAAGTTCCTTATTTCACCTTTCAGTTAGAAGTATCCTCCACCTGAAGAATATTAACTTTCCTAAGGAATCTGCTTCAAACCAAAGACAATTGTAAATTGTAAGGTTCACTTCCCTCTGTTGTGAGCACAACTCACTTTCTTGCAAATCCTAAGTCCAGTGTTGCAGCTTCCAGCCAGAGGTAGCTTCACCTGAAGAATATTAGGTTATCTGATGAGCCTGCTAAAAATCCACTTGCTTATAGTACTGTTATCCGGTTTGTAAAACTCTTTCAAAGCTATTGGCAGATAAGTAGCTGTGATGTAAGCACTTCCTGACACAGTCTGGCCTGGCCTTTTAAGACACACAGAAATAAAGAAAAGAAAAAACAGTTTCCACCCCCTGGGCACTGTCTGGGTCAAATACACAACCTGTAACCTGCTCTCAATTCAGGACTTATGACAAATTCTTAGCCCAGTGAATAACTCACAGTATTACAAATATTGCAGTGCAGTCAATCACTGACTCCAATCAAGTCAGCTGTGCACAAGGACAGACACAGTAAGCAGTATTCAGTCCCTGTGGGTTTAAACTCTTCCTGCACTGAAAATCTTAACAATTGTAACAAAAGTAAAGCAAGGTCCACCTCCCTCTGTTGATTGAAAGACTGCCTTTTCTGATAATTCTAATGTCGCATTTCCCTACTTTTGTCACTTCAGCCCTAAAATGATACATTAACAAAGATTTTTGCAATGAATTTCCTTACTTTTTGAGAAAGTGTAATGTAACAGGTAAGTGGTATATGTTGGTGGGAGTGTGGGCCCCTTGGGCCCTGAGCTCACATTATGCTGCCCATTTGTGCATAATGATATGCATCTGTGGAAGCGCAGGCCCTCTGGGCCCTGTGCTCCCACTTACACATAACAACGGAGCCATATATTAGCACTATAGTGAGGAAAAGGAACTCTTGTAACACTAATTTGCCAATGTCTCAGTAACCTCACAAGCTATGAAACAAATTCCACTGCAGTTGTAATCATGACTTTGAAACCTCCATGGGTGCTTAGTCCACCTAAGCTGCAGGTAGCGAAAAATCCTTATCTCTCATTGTTTGCTACATACGGGCACCAAAAGTCTCTGTGGGTGCTGCAATGTTATCCTATGGGAAAAATCTCAACTTTGTGATGGCATATCTATGGAATTGATTAGCCTGTTTACACATAAACAGCATAATTCACATCTCTGGGACACCCCCTTTATACCCTGCAAATTTCAAGCCAAAAGACCAAACCATTTATTTACAGTGCAGTGGCAATATTTTTTAATTCCTAGTTAATGAGGTGGCAAAATCCCCATTCATGAGGTCAATCCCTTTTCTCGAGCTGTCAAAATCACCATTTGTGAGAATCCCTTGATCATCAGATTTTGGCAATCTGGTCTGGAAGTTGCGGGTGGGTATTTTGTCAGCTCACAAATGGGGGTTGGCACTGGAAGGAGTTTTTGATAGCTTGCGATTGAGGAATTAAAAAAACATTCCCCTTTCATGAGCTTTCAAAATCCCCTTTCATGATGTGTCAAAATTAGGGCTGTGCGAATATCTTATTTTGAATATTTTGCCGAATATTCAGTATTCAGCTGCCAAATATTCATTATGCGGCCAAATATTCATATTTGGCACAGCCCTAAATAAAAAAAAAACAAATGTCCTCCTCAGACCCCCCAAAAACAGTAATATCTTCCCACCACCCTCTAGCATCCACCAAATTCTGCCCTCCTCCCCACCCAGCACCTGCAATTTGGTAATTTCTTTTTTAGAAAAATCTTTTAATGAGGACCGGCACAACCCACCCACCTCCACAGCCGGCCCTCATTTTATACAACTAAGTGACAGGTCAGACAGCATGAAGAATTAACAGAATACTCACCCCCCCCACTGTTTGCAGTTCAATGTCAGCATCAGCACCCTCCTTGACCCTACTCTGTTCCCCCTCCCCCAAGCATCCAATTCTCCTCATTTGAAGAAAGCGATCACCACTGCCAGTCCAGCACTACACTTCCTCCTCCACTGCCAAGTATCTTCATGCGCATGTTGCTCATTGCTATAGTAAAACTGGTTTTACTATATCAACAAGCAGTGCGCGTGCTTTCATTCATAAAAAGATAACACACATCAATTGAGGAGGGAGGGTTGTTCCAGACTGGTGATATTGATTGCTTTCTTCAAATGAGGAGAATTGGGTTCTTGTGGGGGGAATGAAGCATGGTCAAAGCGGGTGCTGACATTGAGCTGTAGACAGTGTCGGGGGGGGATTATTCTTTTAATTCTTCAGGCTGTCTGACCTGTCACTTAGTTTATAAAATGTGAGCTGGCTGTGGAGGCAGTTGTGTTGTGCCAGTCCCCATTAAAATTTTTTTTCTGATAAAAAATTGCCAAATTGCAGGTGATGGGTACACAGGACTGTGGGATTTGCTGACTGCTAGAGGGTGGGGAGATACTGTACTTTTTTCTGGGGGCTGTGGAACAGATCTTTTTTTTTTTTAGTGCAGTGCAGTGGTGACAATGCCGAATATGAATACTTCTCGAATAGTCCTCTATTTGGGAAGGGCTTCAGAATATTCGGGAGCCCTAATATTCATGGTATTCAGAAATTAATATTCAGCCCCTCCACAGCCCTAGTCAAAATCCCCTTTCGCAAGCCAATCCTTGTTTGTGAGACGGGCCATCTGGTCTGGAAATGACAGTCAAGAATGTTGTCAAATCATGAAGGGGATAGGCTCGTGAAAGGGGATTTTATAAGCATATGAATGAGGCTCGGAAGCGAGTCACAAAAAAAGAATTTCAAAACTTAAAATTGCCTGTTTTGAGCCAAAATGAAGGAAACCAAAAGCATGGGTTTGTAGAGGGTGTCACCCTGAACAAAACCCATGCTTCATTTGGAAAAGAAGTCAGCCATGGGGCAAGCTACAATATTTTGTTTGGAGGAAAAAATGAAAACAAGATGGCAGCTTGCAAAAGGGGAATCTTTCCTTAAAAAAGGGGATTTTATAGATCCCCTTTCATGATGTGACAAATCCTTGATCGTGAGCCCAATCTCCTTTCAGAAAACATACATATAAATCTTAGATTGAACTGAGCATGCTTAGAACCTGGAATTTCAAAATTAAATAACTTTGGAACAGATTAATATTTTTTCAACAAAACAGTGCTGGATTGCTCTTGGACCAATCCTCTTTCTACAATGAAAAGCTCAGAACAAAATACCAAACAGTGTGGCCGCAGCTTGATGGACAAAAATCATCCAAAAAATGCAAAAATAAAGTGCAAAATGCATTTTTTGGTGCGTCGTTGAATGAAAACCGCAAGCCCAATAAATATGCAGCTTGGCAAATCAAGAGATCCACCATACAAGACCACGCATACCAACTTTAGTGCAAATCTGTTGAATGGTTATAAAGTTATTAAGGTGCACATTTGGAGGTTTAACATGAAACTGCTTGCTCAGCCCTAATTATACTGGTACAACTGCCCCAGTATAATATATATGTATATGTATATGTATATGTATATGTATATGTATATGTATATGTATATGTATATGTATATGTATATGTGTGTGTATATATATATATGTATATGTGTATATATATATATATATATATATATATATATATATATATATATATCTATATATATATATATATATACATATATATATATATATATATATATATATACACATATATACACACACACACATATATATATATATATATATATTAGAGGCAAAAAACTCCATTTAATGCATCAGTTAGGGTCATTTCACAGTGACAAATGAGAGAAATTCAGCGGTAGGGTTGAAACCCCACCTGGACACCTCCAGCCTGCCCCCACAACTGGCATCAGGGTATGAGTTGGGGTCATCACCCCTAACTCTCACCCCATCACATGTGTAAAGAAACAGAGGTACAGAAGAATGGGGTGAGATGCCAGTTGGGGAGGCGGGCTGGAGGTGTCGAGGGTTTCAACCCCTAGCACCAATTTCTCTCTTTATTGCTGTGGAACAACCCTAACTGATGCATTAAACAATTTTTTGCCTCTAATTTCCCTTCTTTTGAAATGATGCCGACAAATAGTGAAAGTAATGAAGCAGCAGGGCGATGAGCCGCTGGGCCCCACGATCCTACTAAAGTGTCTTGTGACATTAACAGGAACAACAAAGCAAACAGAGGTTATAACAGTGGCGCACATGGTAGCAGGCGTAAATGGTAAAGGAAACATTAATAGAAGCAAGTGCAAAGTGACACCAAAGTGAACAGTGACGCAAACGGATATTGAAGCACATATGAAAATGCAACTGGTAATGTGAACAGTGATGGCAGTGGTATTTTAAATGGAAATGTTAAGTGTCACAGAAAAGAAATGTGAAAAGGAACAGAAGCGGAAATGCGTAAGCGTTATCACATAAACACAAAACATAACGTTGCTGAGCATGATACAACAATTGTAAAATGCAAATGAGTAAAGATTAACATGAAGAATAATGCCAAGGAAGAGAAACAGAAACAGGAACAGTAGCGCGTCTGAAGCGTAAACCAGAAAGCGTTACGGGCACAATTACATAATTAAAGCAAATGGTAATGGTAACAGGAAGAATAACACCAAAGGAAAGACAAACAGAAATGGGAACAGAGGCAAGTACAGAAATGCAAACCATTACATGCACAGTCATGGTACCGCAATTGTAAATGCAAATGGTAACAGTAACAGCAAAAATAACGCCAAAGAAAACAGAAATGAAACAGAAACTCAAGCGCGTATGGAAATGCAAACCGTAACGCATGTGCACTTTAATACAATTGCAAATGAAACAGGTAATGGTAACAGCAACAATAGCGTAAATGACACAAATGCAAACACAATAGTAAAAGCGCAAACTGTAACGAACACAGTGGTAGATGGTAATGGTGCCGCAAACGGTAACGGAAATACAACTGGAAATGCTAACAAGCACAGTAATGAAAGGGCACACCCTTCTTTTCCCCAAAAAATGCATTGGAAAACACAGTGAAAACAAAGAATGTATACATAACAATGGGCCTTGGAACAGAAAATGAGGGCTTGGAATATTAAATTGCTTATATCTCAGGACCCGTACGACGTAGGAAAAAATGTTAACTTTATATGAATTATGACTTTCCTGGCTAATTTTGTACTTAGCCTCCATTTGGGGGCTAAGCATTTTTGTGACAAAAAGTCCATATCTCACACCGTTCGAGATACTGGCCCGGATAGCCGATAGATGCCGTAATGTTATCAATGGGAAAAAGCGTCAACTGAGTGCCATCACTGTGCTGCTCTGTAATATTTTTCACCAAACCACCAAAAGGCATCAGTGGATGTTGGCTTTCTTACCTCAAATTTCAGTCCAAAAGACCAACCGTTGTTTTGCAGTAGGGCAAAGTTCCCTGTAATGCAGCCTTGAGTGCATTGTTACGTATGAGCCGCCAGGCCAAGTGCATCAGCTACCCAAGTCGATATATATATCAGGAGCAACTGCACACCCTACATGGGTTATCTATCTATAAAATGGCAAAATTGTTTTGGAGGGTAAAATGTAGGTGTGCAGTCATGGTCTGATATTTGCACGATCACCTGATGGTGTTTGTCCAATGCAATTGCTACAATTGCTTGATTTCTTTTACCCATTATATATATATATATATATATATATATATATAGATTGATAGATATAGCTATAGATATAGATATATATATATGTATATGGCTATATATATCTGAATCTATATCTATCTATCTATCTATCTATCTATCTATCTATATCTATATGTAATTGATAACCCACTCTTAGGTGCGTAGTTGTGCTCTGATATACACACACCTTGGTGTGCATTGTATGCGCGAGGGCCACAGGCTGAGGGCATCAACCACCCAAGGCATGCATATTTCAGAGCACAGCAGCACACCGTAGAGTGGGTTATGTACCTTATAAAATGGCAAAGTTGTTTTGGAGGGGGGTAAAAGTGCAGGTGTGCAGTCATGCTCTGATATATGCATGATCATCTGATATGTTCCAACCAAATTTTTCCCTGGTCTTAGAGAAGCAGTTTCACTTTTCATGTTATCAATTTGTAGTGTGACCGAGTGCTTTCAGCACAGTATAGTAAGGACCTATCAGAGATTTAAAATAAGCATTCTCCCAGTGAAATGTTACAAATCTGTTGCTTTTTTGTAAAGTTTGTTGAACTTTTTTAAAATATGCTGCCAACAGTAGAAAAAGGAAAGAGACTGAGTCACACCTTTAGAGAAGAGAACGCAAGCCAGAGCGAGTGTTACGATAGCAACACTCACACAGTCTTGCATTCTCTTCTCTTAAGGAACAACTCACTGTCTCTCCACTTTCTACTGTCAGCAGCATATTTTACAAAAAGCTTAATAAACTTTACAAAAAATTAAAAAATTTGTAAAGTTTCACACGGAGAGTGTTTATTTCAAATCTGTGGCAGGTCCTTATTGTACTGTGCTGAAAGCGTTCAGTCACGTTACAAATTTAGAGCATGAAAAGTGAAACTGTTTCTGTAAGACCAGGGAAAAAATGACAAGATCAACCAGATATGTTTTTTTTAAATAACTATTTGTTTGAAAGTGATGGCAGGATCAACCAGATTTCATTGTCATACAGTGGTGGTGGTGGGGGGTGCAGGTTGTGGATGGGCAGAACCTTTTGAACACTTTCATTGTCTTTAGAATGATGTATAGGATCATAGAGGTATCACCATAATGTGTACGAACATAGAGCTATCACTATGACATGTAGGAATGTGGAGATATTACAATATATATATATATATATATATATATATATATATATTTTTAACTGGTAGGGACTTGCCAGTATAGTTAGGGTGAAATTGTACTTTTATGTTAAAGTCTAAAGTTTGAACTTTAATACCTTTGGGACTGTTCAATGGATTTACACGATATTCAGCACACACAATCACTCAGGACATGTCTCTGGAACTGCAAAATTTTGTGGGAATACATTGACTGGTTTCTGAGATATAAACTGTTGAATAAACAGTAAAATCCATTTTTATTTCATCCTGGATCTCAGAAATGGCTTTAGGTTTTGGTCTGAAATTTCCAAGGGAGAAAGCCTTTGGGTCACAGATGTGCCTTTTGAAGGTTTGTGGAAAAATATTATTCCATTCAAAAGTTATGATATTTTAAATGTTCCCATGATATCCTATGGGAAAATTTATATGTCAGGCACAAAATATATATTTTTTGCACAATACTCATATCGTATGAAAAATACCTGCATCTTTTCGCACAGTAGTAGTATAGTGTGAAAAATATCAGCTTCTGTGCAAAAAATACCAGTGACTTTTTGCAAAGAAGGGTGGTATTTTGCATACAGTTCATGGTCATTCCAACAATTGAGTTGGGTTACATCTGCCATCTTGTTTGCCACTTAGCAAGGTTGCTTAAGTGCCAAATGTTTAAAAAAAAATCAGAACACAGCCCGATCCTTGCTGAAATTGTCTGGAGTTCCTTGGAGTAGGGGGTCTTTCCTGATCCCCTGAAGGAGGCGGTCATTCGACCACCCCTTAAAAAATCATCCTGGGATCCAGACTGTCTAGCTAACTATAGACCTGTCTCTAATCTTGCCTTTGTGGGTAAGGTTATTGAGAAGGTGGTTACGTTACAGCTGGATGACCACCTTACAACCCACAATTTCTATGATGTTCTCCAATCTGGGTTTAGGAAAAGACATAGCAATGAGACCACTCTGGCGCAGGTTTTAAATAATCTCCTAATGGTGAGAGAGTGAAAGACTCATACTATTCTAGTCCTTCTCGATCTTTTGGCAGCATTTAACACAGTGGACTATGATGTACTACTGGAGTACATGCGGGCTCTTTGTGGACTATCTGGTAGAGTCTTGCACTGGTTTTGATCTTTCCTCCTGGGTACGACACAGAGGGTTGTCACTGGAATTTATTCCTCTGATACCCTCTCCCTGTCCTGTGGGGTACCGTAGGGCTCCATATTGGCACCCATGTTATTCGCTGTGTATATGCTACCATTAGGAGATATCATCAGTTGATACAGTTTGGGTTTTCACTGCTATGCAGATGATACCCAATTGTATATGTCCTTTATTCCCGGACAGGATGATGTGATCCGTGTGCTTAACAACTGTCTAGCTGAAATCAGAGATTGGATGAGCACTAGGTGGCAGAAGTTAAATCTGGATAAGACTGAGGTGTTGGTTGTGGACCCGGGTCACCCTGAGGTAGGTCTTAGGGCTGGGCTTCCCTCAGGCCTATGGCTTGATGGCGCCCAGCTCTTGACCTCAGATCAGGTGCATAACCTGGGCATTATTTTTGATGATGGTTTGACTATGAAATTGCATGTGTTGGCCATTGTCAAATCTTCCTTTTACCATCTTAGGAATATCGCCCGGATGAAACACCTGTTTCCTCTGGCTGACTTTCCTACATTGGTCCATGCCTTCGTAACCACCCGCCTTGATTACTGCAATGCCCTTTACCTAGGGCTTCTGGGGGGATAATATCCATTGCTTGCAGCTAGTGCAGAACGTGGTAGACAGGCTTTTGACTGGGAAATCTAGAACTACTCATAGTATGCCTGTGCTGCATGAACTGCACTGGCTGCCGGTACAGTGGCAGATCACCTTTAAGGTCAGGTTACTGACCTGTAAGGCCCTACATGAACAGGGACCCCAGTATCTACAAGATCTCCTTACTCCCTACTGTCCCTCATGCTCACTCTGATCCGCCGATGAGGGATTGCTGGAGATTCCCAGGGTTTGGTTAAAAACATCTGGGGTACACGCTTTCTCTTATGCTGCCCCTACTCTGTGGAATTCTCTACCTCATCAGATAAGAGAATGCCTGACCGTCCCGTTTTAAATCTGAGCTCAAGACTTATTTGTTTTGTAAGACTTTCTCTGAAGGTTTTTTAAATGTTAACTGTATGTTTTATCTGATGTTTATCTGATTTATTTTATTGTACAGCACCTTGATATCTGAAAGGCGCTTAAAAATTAAAGTTTACTTTACTTTACTTTACTACTTACTTTACTTTCTTTTTTGTTTTAAGCTGGACCCAGACAAGTTTTTTTGTTGGGTGCCAGCTGATAGAAACATAGAAACATAGAAGTTGACGGCAGATAAGGACCACAAGGCCCATCCAGTCAGCCCAATTTTTCTACCTTATGAATGTGCCATAGGCCTTTACTCTGTCAATGGCCTATCTATTCATACTATCCATACAGGAGGCAGTATAGCACAGTGGTCTAAGGCTCTGAGCTGCAAATCTGGTGACATCCTGCAGAACAGACCTGAGTTTGAATTCCACAGCTTCCACTTGCATACTGTGTGACCCTGAGCAAGTCACTTAACCTCCTTGTGCTCCCAGGTCGCTCCTGTATAAAAGCTTTCAGCTTAGTGTGCTATACCTGGTTAAACAACTAAATAAAAAAAAATACTCATCTGTATTGCTCCCTTATGCCTATTCCATGCCTGTTTGAAGCCCTGCACTGTATTCATATCCACCAATTCCTGAGATAGGCCGTTCCATGCATCCAACACCCTTTCTGTGAAAAAGAACTTCCTCACATTACCCCTTAATTGGTCTCCCTCTAATCTCATGCTGTGTCCTCTTATCCTGCTATTTTTCTTATACTGAAACATTAGACTCTTTCACCTTGTTAATGCCCTTAAGAAATTTGAATGTTTCGATCATATCACCACTCTCCCTCCTTTGCTCTAGGGTACACATATTGAGCTCCGTTAATCTATCCTCATATGTTTTCTGATGCAGTCCCTGAACCATTTTGGTTGCCCTTCTCTGGACTGCCTCTATTTTGTTAATGTCCTTGTGCAGGTGCACCCTCCAGTACTGCATGCAGTACTCTAGATGGGGTTTAACCAGTGTCTTGTAAAGAGGGATTATTACCTTCCACTTATGACTCGTTATACCCCTACTGATAGACCCCAACATCCCTCTAGCCTTTCCTACTGCTTTAGTGGTCTGCTTGGATGATTACAGGTCATCTGTGATGATGATGATGCCCAAATCTCTTTCTTCCCTTGTGATTGCCAGCAACTCCCTTACCAGCCTATAGGTGGCTTCAGGTTTTCTTTTCCCTATGTGCATGATCTTGCACTTCTTTGCATTAAACTCCAGTTGCCACTCTTCCAATCATTTTGCCAGTTTATCCAGATCTCTTCTCATTCTGCCCACCCCATCTGGATCATTTACTCTGCGGCAGATCTTGGTGTCATCTGCAAACTCACAAACCTTATAATCCAGTCCATCTGCAATGTCACTGATGAAGATATGGAAGGGGACTGGCCCCAGAGCTGGTCCCTGATGTACCCCACTTGTGACTTGCATCTCTTCTGACTCTATACCGTTTACTATCACTCTCTGTTTTCTGCTCGCTAACCAGTTTGCCACCCAGTTGATCAACTCCTGACCCACCCCAAGCCTACCAGGCTTATTAATCAATCATCTATGTGGAAGAGTATCGAAAGCTTTGCTGAAGTCAAGGTAGGTGACATCAAGTGCACCCACTTGGTCCACCACTCTGGTTACCTAGTCAAAGAAATCTATGAGATTAGTTTGACAGGACCTTCCTGTTGTAAACCCACGCTGTCTTACATCCTGTGCTCCTATAGATTCCAGGTGGTGCACTACCCTTTCCTTAAGGAGTTCCTCCATAATCTTGCCCGCTACTGAGGTAACACTGACTGGTCTCTAGTTCTCTGCCTCCTCTCTGCTGCCACTCTTGTTGAGTGGGATCACATGAGCCCTTCTCCTTTCTTCTGACACCTCTCTGGTGGTCAGAGACTCACTAAAATGTTCTGCTAATGTTTCTGCTAGTTCCACCTTTTGCTCCTTTAGTACCCTGGGATGTATGACATCGGGTCCCATTGACTTGTCTACCCTGAGCTTAGTGAGTTCTTGTAGGACCCTTTCTTTTGTGAAGTAACTAGTGCACACCTCCCCCCCCCCCGTGTCCATAGTGCTGAGCTGTGGGCCCTGCCCTACCTTCTCCTTAGTAAATACTGAGCAGAAGTATCCATTTAGGTTAGATGCTTTTCCTTATTCTTCCTCCACACACTTCCCCTTATCCCCTTTGATCTTAGCAATACCCCCTCTGGACTTTCTCTTTTCACTAATGTATCAATAGAAAGTCTTGTCCCCTTCGTTTACTGTTTGTGCTAGTGTTTCCTCAGTTTGGGTTTTTGCCTGACTTACTGCCTTTCCTGTTTCCCTAAGGAAAGTTTGTTATGCCTCCCTATCCTCGTCCTGCTGCGTTCCCTTATATTTCCTGAAGGCCAGCATTTTGGCTCTGATCTTTTCTGTTAATGTTTTTGAGAACCAAAGTGGTTTCCTCCTTCATTTGCAATTGCTTTTCTCTCTAACACAATGGGATGTTGCTTCAAGTATTGCATCCGTAATGCTTGCCCACTTTGTCTGTACCCCTTCACCTGTATTTCTTCTTGCCAGGGATAGCTTAACTCTGTTGGCCATCTCATTAAAGTCAGCTCCTCTGAAGTCCCATACTTTTGCCTTGGAATGGGATGATTTAGTTCTAGTGGCCAACTTGAACCATACCATGTGATGGTCACTGGTTCTCAGGTGACCTTCTACCTGGAGATCTGTGATCCTTTCCCCATTAATCAGTACTAGATCTAGGATAGCCCTTCTCTTGTGGGTTGTCTTTAGTTCTGGTTAATGTTCCTGCTGGTAATGATCAATCTGTGTCTAGTATGTTGAAGTCTCCCATTATCAGAACCTCTCCTTTAGCTGTCATGTTTTGTATATATTCTAACAGTAATGTGTATATGTCCTCCTCCTGGTCTGGAGGCCTGTAGACAACCCCAGTTTGTATGGCTGTCCTGTTTCCAATTTCCAGGGTCACCCACAGTTCTTCTGGCTCCTTATGTGTATTCTGAATTTCTTGTAGCTTTGATATTTTATCTCATACAGAGAATGGCTTGTAGGCCATTCTCTGTATGAGAAGAGTGGTATTTTCTTGACTTCTGCAGCCATAGCTGGAACTCATGCTGCCAGTTGCAGACTCAAGTAAGATCCGTCTACCCCCCACAGACACACACACACTTACTTGGCACACTGGGAGCTCACCCCAGTGTGCCCTACTGTTCTATTATTGTGAAAGAAACTGAAAAGAAAAAAAATCCCCGACCTCTTTTCTTCTATGCAGAATCCTGCATCATAATTTGTGATAATTTTGATGCAGGATCCTGCATCAAAGTATTCAGCCCCCCCCATCTCCCAATTCCTATTTTTCACACCGACATTGTGGTGCCAAATCCCTGTGTCTGTGAGTATTCCCCTCCCACTATTGTGGCACACTTGGAGCCCACCCCAGTGTGCCCAGATAAATCAATTTTGTTTTATTAATTGCCAACAAAGGGATGCCCACTCACGGTGTTGGATCCTCCCACCAACCTACTTTCATTGCCTATGGAGGTGCCCAATCCCCCTGTCGGCATCATGTATGCCCCTCCCAAACTCATATGGCTCACTGGGAACCTACCCCAGTGTGTCCAAATGTATTTTTTTAATAAATGTCCTGTGAATGAAGAAAACTGTCACCTAAAGTCTTTTTTTTGTAACCCTGCAAAAAAGAAATGGTCTCTTGTCTTCTTCCCACTCTCCCCTCCCCACCCTTCCTCTGTGCACCGACCTCCCAGCACCCCCCTCAGCCACACTTATCCTCTAGAGGTCTGGATTAGTGATCTTCTCTGGACTGGGGACACTTCTGCACTGTTTGAAGCTGAACTGTGATCTGAGGAATCAAGGTAAGCCCTATAGTGGGAGTCAAAAGGGGGTGCAACTTATATTGATAACTCTGCCAATTTTATGAATTTGTGCACCAAATTTCCAACATGGGGTTCTTTGAACGCCACCCCATGAACAATGTCACTGTCTTTTTGTTTCTCTGTCCCAAAACATGATTTCAATGGTCGCTTAGTGGAATCACATTTCAGAACAAATTCACAAAACAACAGTGCCACTGTTCATGAGGTGGGGTCCCAAAAAGTCAATGTTGCAAATCTGGTAAAAAAATTCCCAAATATGACAGTGTTATGAGCATGCATTGTGCAGTTTCTATGCATGCTCGTAACTTTTAACACCTCCTTATGAACAGTATAATTACAAAGAAAAAGACTACCTGTGCTACTGAGAGGATGTGGTGCGCTGTTAAATGGATGGTCACCCCAAACATTAATGAAAGTCCACAAGTAAACAGCGCTCTTCCGAAAAGCAGAACTGTCCAAGTTTAAACAAAACATATTTTTTATTATTCTGAAAATCAGCGGCATACAATCAAATCAATTTTATTTGTAAAAAGGCACCTTTCTAAAACCAAGGCACCTGTACAATAAAATATATAAAATAAAATAAATTATTATAAAACGAAACAAACATATACATTACAACAGAATACAGTATAATAGCAGCAGAATAGCAGCAGCAGCATTAATCCCCAAATGCCAAGCCAAAAAGATGAGTCTTTAAAGCATTTTTAAAATTCTGGATGGTTAGGTAATCTCATACCTGATGAGGTAGAGAATTTCACAGGGACGGGGTAGCAAAGCTAAATGCCCTTGCTCCAGATGTTCGCAAATGAACCCTGGGAATCTTTAGCAATCCCTCATCAGTTGATTGGAGAGGACAGAAGGGACAGTAGGGACAAAGGAGATCTTTCAGGTAACCCAGTCCCTGGTCATGTAGGGCCTTATAGGTTAGCAAAGCAACCTTGAAGGTGATCCTTCACTGTATCGGCAGCCAGTGCAGACCGCAGAGCACAGGCATTATATGACTGGCTCTTGAGGCACCAGTCATTACCCTGGCTGCCGCGTTCTGCACCAGCTGCAAGTGGTGGCTATCAACCCCTGGGAGACCTAAGTACAGGGCATTGCAGTAGTCAAGGCGGGAGGTAACGAAGGCATGAACCAATGTTGGAAGATCGTCAGGATGAACCAGGTGTTTCACCAGGGTGATATTTCTAAGATGGTAAAAAGAAGTTTTAACAACTGCTCGCACCTGTAACTTTAGGGTCAAACAGTCATCAAACATAACGCCCAGGTCTGAGGTAGCTAGCTGGACACCTCCAAGCCATAAACCTGAAGGAGAACCTGCCAACATACCTGCCTCATGACGACCCGGGTCCACAACCAACACCTCAGTTTTTTCAGGGTTCAACCTTACCCAGCTCACATTCATCCAGGCCTGAATTTCGGCCAGACAGCTGTTAAGCACTGAGACAGCATCATCCTGTTCAGTCACAAAAGACATGTATAGCAGAGTATCATCTGCATAGCGGTGAAAACTCAAGCCATACCACTTAATAATTGCTCCCAATGGCAGCATATACACTGCAAACAACATGGGCACTAAAATGGATCCCTGAGGGACCCTACAGGATAGGGGAAATGTAGCTGAGGTACAAATCCCAGACACCACTCTCTGAGTCCTACCCATGAGGTAAGATTGAAACCATCAGAAGACAACTCCCGAGAGTCCACAGATAAGCCACATGTGATCCAACAGCACACCATGGTCCACAGTATCAAATGCTGCAGAAAGATCAAGAAGGACAAAGTTGGAATGAGTCTTTCAATCTCTCGCTATCAGGAGGTCATTTAGTACCCGAACAAGAGTCATCTCAGTACTATGTCTCTTCCTGAAACCGGACTGGAGAGAATCATAGATACCGTGGCTGGTCAAATGGTCCTCCAGCTGTAATTCCACCACCTTCTCAATAATCTTACCCAAAAAGGGAAGGTTAAAGACCGGCCTGTAGTTTGTTAGACAGTCGGGATCCAAGGAGGACTTCTTAAGAAGGGGCCAAACCACAACCTTCTTAAGATATCTGGAAGGATTCCCCCTCTCCAAGGATAACCAGACTATCTCAGCAAGGACTGGGCCAATGGCATCAACGCAGCCAACAAGCAAGCACGTGGGGCCCGGATCCAAACTACAGCTGGTAGGACATAATGACTGGATAACCATCACAATATCACTGATTGTGGGCCAGCCAAAGTCGCACCACACAAACTGGGAGTCTGACATCTCCTGCCGACCACTGCTACTCCCTTGAGAAAGGGTTAGGCAGATGTTGGACCTGATCGTGGCAAACTTATCCGCAAAGAATCGAGCAATCTCCTCACACTACTCTTGAGAAAAAGCACTTCTGGGCTGAAGACAGAGTGGATTGCACAGTCTGTCCACAGTCCGGAAGAGCTGAGCTGGTCAATTCCACATGGCAGCAATTTCCCTTGACAGGAATTCTGCCTTCTTATGGGAAATTGTTGATTGATAGACCAAATAATGGTCCATCAAACTAAGCCTGTCACACGCCAGGCCAGACCTCTGCCATCGCCTCTCTAGCCTTCATCCAAATCTCCTCAACTCCCTCAGAGTCTCATCAAACCATGGAGACCTGGGGTGAAGGGAGATTGGATGAACACGAACAGGATCAATGGAATCCAGGGACTCTGTTACCGCTTTATTATAAGCGAGTACAAGATCCCCTGGATCCGAGAATTCCCTCAGTATACCCGATCGGTCCAGCACCACCATCAGACCATTAGGGGATACTCCACTCAAAGTGCTGTATTGGACCATCTCCATAGGGGCAGGCCTCTTGGGGGGGCCTCAAAACTGAAACTGATTGTGTGATGGTAAGACCACCTGACTGGTTCCACCACCAAGCTGGATATCTCCATCCCCAGAGGAAACACGAAGTCCAATGAATGACCACCAGTGTGGGTCAAGGAGGAAAGAACCTGTGTGAGGCCCAGTGAAGACATTAACTGGAGGAAGTCTTGTCCAAACTGTTAGAGTTCATTGTCGACCCAGGCATTAAAATCCCCCAGGATCAGCCATCTGTGGGGTCACAATGTCAGGTCGACAGTGAAGTCTGTGACTTCCCGAAGGAAAACATTCCTATCTTCTGGTGGATGGTAAACAAGAAGAATTCTGCACCCCACACCCTCACCCATGATACATTCAAAGGAGTTGGTGGCTCCCACTGGAACTCCCATCAGGTTCAGTTCTGATTTAAAACAAAGGGCCACACCCCCATCCCTACAATCAGTCCTCAGGTGGTGCATCACAGAGTACCCGGGTGGAACCGCTGCAGTCAAAACAGGACCAGCATTTCCATCCAACCAGGTCTCAGTGATGCAAGCCAGGTCAGTTGAATTAACAAGATCCCCAATTATGGCGGTCTTGTTTTTAATGAATCTGGCATTGCATAACACCGCCCGAGTCCGATGAGCAGCCGAGGAAGACTGAGTTTCCTTTCTGCAATAAGCAGAGCCCTTGGGTATGGGAACCAGATAGGGAGAACCCCTTTCCTGGATCCATTGCACCCCAGGGCATCTCCTTGTCCCTACGATCCCAATCTGCCCATTCTTCTCCATTCCCCCAACAGGCCGAGTCCCCACCCTTACCCTCCTTACTATTCCTAATGCCCTACACCAACTATACAACTCCGGAGATAGAGGGGGGCAATAAAAAGGATGAATATGCCTCAGCCTGGAGGGGGAGTAATGCCTAACCATCAACATACCTGGACAGCACATATCTAAAACAAATACCCAAACCAAATAATATATAAACTTCCAAACACAATGCAATCTATAACAAATACAATCCCCCCCCCCCCAACAATACAGTCAGCTATCTAAAATAGAGCACAAAGGTTTCCAGGTAGCAGCAAAGTAAAATGATCCAGGAGCAGCAATTTATCTCTTTCTAGGGAGCTCCCACCTCCCCAAAAGATAAAAAAAAACAAATAAATTTTCCCAGACACTATCTATAGCAATTGTCAGGGTGAAATCATTAAATGATATAAGACTTGACACTCTCACTGTCCAAAGTATCAGTTTTATGCTCTCTCACTGCCCATGATAATAATAATAATCTGGCCAAAAACAATGAGTAAAGGAAGAGAAAGTCAAACCAGGTTGTAGTCCAATGGTCCAGTTCAATTAAGATTAAGCTTCCCGGGTATTCAGATTGATTCAGGTAGGGAACCTCCAGCCTTCTGAGCTTCCAGATATAATTATAACAGACTGGGCCTATGATGCTCCATGACGGCCCTCCTCCCTCCCCTATCACAAGTGACTCGACACTTAACTCTCCTTAATAAAGCTACCAACAGTCCCTATTTTCCCAGGACAGTCCCTATTTTAGGCAGCATGTCCCAGTGTCCCCACAAGTTTTGCAAAATGTCACTTTTGTCCTGATTTTTGCTTACTTGTCCCAGTTTTGTCCCTTTTTTTTTTTTTGCTGGTTGCTAATCCGTGAGTGACAGTTATTTCAGCACCACTGTGGTGCTGCTCGAGCCGGATAACAGTTTGCAACTTCAATCCCTGCACCTGTGTTGCACCGCAAGCATGTCAGTGGGAGCACAGTAAAGCATGTTCCTTCCTGTTAGATTAGACTGGGTAGTAGTGCAAATAAGTGCATGTGGACGTCTGCTTGCCAGCAGAGAAGCGGGACTCCTGATAGAGAAGAGACTGGCAGCAGTGAACCAAGGTACCGGAACCTGATCAGCTGTGGGGAAGTGTGTGAAAACAATCTGGTGTGGTGGTGAGAGTCACACAAGTGAAATTTGCTCAGCAAATGAGATGAGTGTAAGTGGGTTGGATGGAACAGTCAGGAGGAGCAATACTGTACATGCAGCTCGAATGTCTGATCACAATTTAATGCAGGTTTGTTTCTAATGAACTTTCTTTATATCATTGATTTGGAACTTGGTGCAGCAGAATGATGTATTGTTTTAATCTGGGTGTTTGCTGCTGGCATTTCCAGAGCAAGCAGCAAAATGTAATTGTGTGCAGCGCTGTCTGCGGCGGTGCCCATGGGAGTGATATGGTGGGGAGTGGGGTCATAGTCAGGATGGACTGTCCCAGTTTTAGGCCTCAGAAAGTTGGTAGCTTTACTCCTTAAACACAGCCCACTGGCTGAATCCCCAGACAGCTTAGGGATAATAGGTTCAGGGTCAACCTTCAAGTAAAACCCTGAACCCAACCCATGCATGAGCACCAGCAAGGGAGAGAGATCAGGCCCTCAAATACTAGAACCAGCCACAGTCCAAAAAAAAGTCAAAATGTTAACAGCGATAACAAACTCCACCAAAGGCCCCTTAGATCTCCACAATAGCCCCGGAGTTCCTCAGAAGCAGTTCCGGATAAACAAGGCAGTCCAGCGGTAAACTAAGTCCTGACCACATACACTCCAACACTGTCCAGCACTGATCCAGTGCCGCTCCCCCGACAACAGTTCTGATGCAGAACGTGAAACGTAGATGTAAAAATGGACTCCTCATCAAGATCTCAAAGTGAATCCTCCAAACAACAGGATCAAACAGCCGGGCAGACAAAAAGGGTAAAAAGCATTTGTCTAATTACTCCTGCTTCACCCTCTTCAATTTGTGTGGGCCAGAATAACTTTCAAAATGAACTCCAAAACTAAGAAGTCATTAAATGAGAGTGCTGCTAACTGAGCTGAAATACACTACGTTAGCTTACTCACTTACAATCCCTCACTAAAACTAAACTAATCGCTAACTAAAATATTAATCTTACAAACTGAGTACAAGAAGCCCCTTGTGGACTTTTATGAACAGTATAGCTGTCATTTTGCACATCCTGCCTGGAACATGTTTTCACACCTGTGGCAGAGAAAGGCACGGTTGCTGTGTGAAATCAACAAAGATCTGCAACAGGGTTGATACACAAGGAGGCATGGAAAGGATGAGAAGGGACTTGGCAATGTTGGAGGAATGGTCAGAAGTATGGCAGCTTGGATTCAATGCAAAGAAGTGCAAAGTAATGCACCTAGGAAACAAAAACACAGGAGAAGATTACACAATGGGGGGAGGTAGTAACAACAACAAGAATGGAAAGGAACCTGGGGGTAATCATATCAGATGACCTTAAGGTTGGCAAGCAGTGTGAGAAGGTGGTAGGGAGGGCAGGGGGGATACTGGGATGTATAGGGAGAGGTATCACCAGCAGAAAACAGGAAGTTGTTCTCCCCCTGTACAGACAGTTGGTGAGACCCCATCTGGAATACTGCGTCCAGTTCTGGAGACCCCATCTCCGCAAGGACATAGACAGGATGGAGGCAGTTCAGAGGAGGGCAACTAAAATGGTGCAGGGTCTGAAATAGAAGCCGTATGAGGAGAGACTAAAGGAGCTTAATATGTATATCCTTGAGGAAAGGAGGGAGAGGGGGGACATAATAGAAACATTTAAGTACCTCAGTGGAATCAACAAAGTTCAAGAGGGTAGTATCTTTCAGAAAAAGAGATGTGCAAGAACAAGGGGACACAATTTGAAGATAGAGGGGGGGATGGCTCAGAGGCAATGTGAGAAAGTATTGTTTCACAGAGAGGGTGGTGGATGCATGGAACAGCCTTTCTGAGGCGGTTGTGGGGTCTAAAACTGTGGGAGAATTCAAGAATGCATGGGACAGACATAAGGCAATTTTTGTGGGGGGTAGGAAGAAATAGACTGTTGGTTAAATAGGATCTGCAGCTTATCCTCTAGGTAGGGAAATGGGCAGACTAGGTGGGCCAAGCGGTCCTTATCTGCCGTCAAAGTCTATGTTTCTATGTTTTGTGATGGATTAACAAAATCACAGTTACACAGTTCAGGATGGGAGGTCCCAAAATGTCAGTGTTAAAAATTTGACAAAAACATCCCAGAAAATGACTGCGTTATGAGCGTGCACTGCACAGTTTCTACGCAAGCTCGTAACTTTGCCCATTTTTCTTATTTTCACTCCAGATTTTTAACATTGTTATTTTTTCACACCACCTCATGAATAGTACAGCTATCATTTTTCAAATCCTACTAAAAATTTTATCTTGCAACTGTGGCTCAAAAACGGTGTTACAGTTGCGCTGAATTACATTTTGACTGGGATTTGAAATTTCCTGTACTGGATACATGTGGTGAGGTGCTAAGAAGGTAGGTTGAACATTTTGGCCCATATATTAAGAACTGCACCAAAGGCAGGTGCAAGTCCAACACAGCGCAAGTCAGATGAGCGGTGGCCCAACGTGTGCCATATTCAGCAGGTGCGCATGCCAAACTGCGCCCGTGCAACATAGCTGAATATGGCACAGGTGTGCCAATGCACAACCAGAGATGTGCTGGCACAACTGCAGAAGTGCTGAGCAAAGCTGAGCAACAACAGCGGGAGGCAGCACAGAGACATGTGACCCAGGGACACAACTGGGGAAGTACAGTGACAATGGCCAAAGGACCATGCCAGCAGGGCACACCAGTGCACAAACAGGCACAGTGCAGGGTGGGAGAACAGACTACAAGTGATGGAGCACAGCTGCCTGAATTTGGGCCATGCACCACAGCACCCATTGGTGGTTCACTGGTGGCATGGCCAGCAGGCAACAGGAGGGGAGGGGAGGATGGCCACCACAGGACTGCCAACGGTGCCCCCCCACCAATTGTCAGTCCACCATACCCACCGACATGCTGCAATGGACGTCCACCCCCAGGCCCATGGAGTCAAACACACCAAGACCACACATGTGCACAGGCAGCCCATATGCTGGGCAGTGAAGGAAGCTGGACCCAGGCAGAGTGGCATCTGACATGGGACTCAGTGTCCAACAGGGGATGCAGACACCCCCCACCCTAGTGGGAGGATAGGACCAGAAAGAGGACCATGGCAGTGTGGCAACACCATGCACACACCCGCTGCCCACCCCTGACCACAGCCCCATGGTGAGCCAGAAGCCACACGGCATACCCAGCAAACTGGGCGATGAAGCCCAGTGCAATGTGACATACCACTATACAGAGCAGTGAGCCACAGTAGCACCACACAGCCCTACCCCCAAACACCGTGGACTGAGGCCAGAGCATCGCGGCATGACCCCACATGCCACCTGCAAAACAGACATGGACACAGGCATGGAGGTGGAAAAGCTTTATAATACTAAAATAGTGATACAAAACCAGGAACAGGGGTCAAGGACAGGGAAGCTACAAAGAGGGACAGGGAACAGGGGCTATAACGGGAAAGGAGACTGTAGGGGAACAGGGCCAACAAGGGTAAAGGGGTCATAGACAGTCCAGCTAGTGGCATCCACAGCTGGACACTCCACCAAGATGCCATCTCCTCCTGCCAACCGTCAACACATGGTGGATTGCCACCACAACATTCAGTACCCTCATCACCATGGTCAGGATAATAATAATAATAATAAAATTTATTTGATTAAGCGCCTTTCAAATTTCAAAGCGCTGTACAATATTTATAAAAACAAAACACATGTACAAGTACATGCAATATAAAATCAAGATAATACAGGAAATGCCTTCTCTCATAAAAAAGTCTTCAGTGATGCTTGAAACTCCCCACCGTCCTGCACTCCTGAAGCTGACAGGGCAGAGAATTCCAGAGGGTAGGTGCCGCAAACCCAAAGGCACGCGCACCAGATGACTTTAGGTTAACCCTCGGAATCTCCAGCAACCCCTCATCAGCTGATCAGAGCTGTTGCAAAGGGATATAAGGAACCAGGAGCTCTTTCAAGTAATCAGGACCCGATCCATGTAGGGCTTTGTAAGTCAATAGACCTACTTTAAAGGTGATCCACCACTGTAGTGGCAGCCAGTGCAGAGCGTGCAGCACAGGAGTAATATGAGATCTTCCGGATGCCCCAGTCAACAAATGTGATGCCGCATTCTGCACTAGCTGTAAGGGCAGATATCAACCCCAGAAAGCCCTAGATAAAGGGAGTTGTAGCAATCAAGGTGCGATGTAACAAAGGCATGGACCAAAACAGGCAGGGCGCTTGGTGGAACAAGGTGTCTAATCCTGGCAATGTTCCTAAGATGGAAAAAGGCCAGCTTGATGACTGCCGATACCTGATGTCGAAGAGTCAGACCATCGACAAGCACCACTCCCAGGTTATGCACCCGTTCAAAGGTGAGAATCTGGGCCTCTCCCAGGACTAAACCAGAAAGGAGCCCAGTCCTCAACCCCTCGACCCTATGACCTGGGTCCACAACCAAAACCTCAGTCTTTCCTGGGTTCAGCTTTAGACCGCTGGAATTCATCCAATCTTGGATTTCTGGGAGGCAGCTGTTCAGTACCAAGATAGCACTATCCTGGTCAGGAGCAAAAGACAGGTAGAGCTGGGTATTATCAGCATAGCAATGAAACCTCAGCCCATACCATCTTACAATGTCTCCGAGGGGTAGCATATATACTGCGAATAACATGGAGGACAGCACTGAACCCTGAGGTACCCCACAAGGCAGTGAGAAAGCCCCAAATGAAAACAAACCCGAGACCACTCTCTGCGTTCTCCCAGAGAGGAAAGATGAAAACCATCTGAGGACTGTACCCAACATCCCACAGATAAGCCTCAGGCGTTCAAGCAGAACCCCATGATCCACCGTATCAAAAGATGATGATAGATTCAGGAGAACCAAGATAGAATGGTGTCTCTGATCTCTCGCCATCAGGAGATCATTGAGCACCTGAACCAGAGCAGTCTCAGTACTATGCCTCTTATGAAAACCTGATTGGAGAGGTTCGTATAAATTAGGGATGGTTAAATGATTATCCAGTTGAGCAGCCACAACTTTCTCAATAACCTTCCCCAAAAAAGGGAGCCTAGAGATAGGCCTGTAGTTTGCTAGGTTCTCCGGGTCTAAAGAAGGTTTCTTCAGAAGGGGGATCACCACCCCCTACTTTAGGGAGGTAAGGAACTCACCCATGTCTAGAGAACACCGGACAATCTGAGCTAAGACCAGGCCAATGATCTCACTACAACCCAAAATCAGGGAAGTAGGGCCTGGGTCTAAACTACAGCATGTGTGATGCATGTCCTGGACAATCCACATAATGTCTACGAAATACAGCAGGTCAAAGGTACTCCAGGAAACTCCAGGCTCTGTGACAGAGCACCGATCAACAGCAACCCCCTTAGAGTGATGTTGGTGGCACTCCCTCCTGATGTCGTCAAGCTTATTCACAAAGAAGTGAGAGATCTCATCACAGTCAGTTTGTGTAAAAACTCGATGGCGCTGCTGACAGGCTGGGTTGCACAGCCTGTCAACAGTTCTGAAGAGTTGAGCCGGTCGGTTCCGTGCAACATAAATTTCCCTGGACAGGAATTCTGCCTTCTTATGGGAAATTTCTGTTTGGTAGAGTGTATAATGCTCTAGCAAAATATGGTGGTCGGCATCAGCGGCAGTCTTCCTCCAGTGACTCTCTAACCTACGCCCCAATTTCCACAACTCTCTCAGAGCCCCATCAAACCATGGGGCTCCAGGGTGATGCGGAAAGGAGTGAACTTGGATGGGGCAATCAGATCGAGGGCTGAAGATATGGCCCCATTATAGGCCACAACCAACTGCTCAGGATCTGTGCAAGACTCGTCCAACAACTAGAGGTCAATAACTGCCATCAGGTCTTCAGGGACCACATTCTGCAAAAGACAGTACCTTACCGACTCCACAGGGGCCAATCTACCCATGGGGGCCACAAAATTGAACCCAACAGAGTAATGATCAGACCAACCGACTGGTTCCACCACTATATCGGAGGCCTCGATCTCCAGGAGGAAGACCAGGTCAAGAGAGTGACATCCCTTGTGTGTAGCTGAGGAAACAGCCTGTGTGAAGCCCAGAAATGTCATCACCTGGAGGAAATGTTGACCAAAAAGTGAGGATTCATCATCAACCCAGACATTGAAGTTGCCCAGAACCATCAGTCTGGGTGAATCCAAAGCCATGTCGTTGGTGAAGTCTGCTATTTCCTGCAGGAATAGCTTCTCATCACCTGGTGGATGGTAGATGAGGGTGATCCTGCACCCAACACCAGCTACCATGGTATACTCAATCTGGATCTGGAGCAGCAGATGTGTCTGGACCCTCCGCACCCTCCAAGCTGCCATCCGCCCAACACCTATGGCGTGGGACAAGACAGGTAATCAGTGGAATAGTCCAGGGAACCATACCCACCGACAAAGCACAATAGGCAGGATGCAGACACACCCCTGGAGAGTCTGGTATGGACCCCTATGGAGGGGACAATGACCGCACATGTCACGGAACACAACGCCAGTGCAGACTGGCAGATGTTGTCACACAGCATCCCCAAGTCTGCACAGTGTTGACCACATGGCACACAGCAACAGCAGCACCGCAGCACTACTGGTGGCATCCAGGTGCAATCCTGCCCCACCAACAGCCAGTACACATGGCCAACATACAAGTCACTGTGACATGCACAATGGACTGTGCACCACACACAGCTGTCAAGGTACATGGCACAGGCAGCCATGGTCGTTCCCCTGCCCCAGTGCCACCCCCAAGGTACAGTGACAAACAAGACAGTAATCACCTGCACCGGACTGTGCTGCTGGCACTGGTTGCCCAGAATCAGTTTGGTGCATTGCCCTGGCCTGCTCTGCTGCCACCCCTAGCCCTCCTGCAGTCCTCCAGCCCTGGGTAGGGAAGGATGAGAGGTGTACATCAGTACACAAGCATGCCGGCAGTGCCCCCCCACCAGCCTGCTGAGCACAGGGCATACCCCTGTCTGCCCTGTGGCCCACACGCCAGCACGGCAGCAACACATGCAGCAGCCAGGCATGATGCAAGGTGCCTGGAAGGACAGCTATGTAAACCACTGCGGCTCATGCCAAGCAGCAATGCTAAAATTACAGTACTGTGCCTAGCCATACAGGCAACATGCAAACACCTACCTGGCTGTGGCACTGCACCATCCTGCACGTGTGCCGCATCTTTCAGAGGCAATCAGGTGCCCTCTGCCACAGGTCCCAATAGCAGTGCATGCACTGCTTGGGTGTGCGTGGCACACCTGTCTTCCTCTCCCAGGGCCACAGCAACTGAGTTCCAGACTTCACCTCTGGCCTGCTGCAGGGTCACCATCCTAAATAGCTGCCCATCCAAAGGGCTGGATGACTGCCACCAGGTTGATCAGCTCAACCTCATTCCAGTGCCCATCTACCAGTGCCCTGTGCCATGGCTGACATCCGAAGTGGCAATGCAAATGGCGGTGCACAGTGCAAATGCCTGCCACATGTGCAGGATGAGCGATATGCACTACTGGGCCACAATTGTGCGGCATGTGGATGTGCACCAGGGTACACAATGTGGGCCCATTGCACAATGATGGTCATGCACACAATGACAGGGCCTAGCGGGGTCACATAGGTGACCCGTGAGTCAGAGGTCACCAAACATCGTGCAATGCTCATGTACACAATATGGCGCATGGCATGATGCGTGGGCATGAGCAGTGCACCCACATGCGCAGTGCCGATGCATTGCGTAGTCCACGCATTGTGCATGATTGTACCATGGGACATGCAGCGCACATGCTCACTGCAGGCATGCACACCACGCATACATGGGTATTGCACCACGGGCTTGCTCCAGCACAATACGGCTGTGCATGGTGCACTTTTGTGATATTCAGATGCCCTATGCAAATGAGCTTATCAGCCAATGCATGGCACAGTAGGATGCATTAGGATAACATTACAATTTCACACAACCACAGGGCTGCCACTGGGCATGGCCATGCAAACAGGACCCCCCTGCAGTGTGCTGTCCATCCCACAGAACTGTTGTCACATGACAACAACAGAATGGATGCTGGGTTTGGCTGTAGGCATCCCTAGCATGCCCGGGGCTGGCCTGTTTGGCCACCTACACCCCCCCATTAGAACATGGTCGCGGTCCTGAACATTCACCCCTGAAGGTGTCTGACACTCCACCATGGTTGATGAGCAGCCTGCAGCTGCCGATCGGCCCTGGCACAGCTTCCCCCTTGGCCATGGTGGCTGTGGAGCCACACAGCCACCCTGAAGTGTGTGCTGCCCTGTCCATAGTCAGCTGCTGCTGCTGCCCTGTGTACACATGGGTGGTGTGTGTGTGCTTCACTCCTGTGGTGGTGCACATGTGTGTCATGCCACATGCTGCCTATGTTTGTCTGCCAGCTGCTGGGACGTGTGGTGTGGGTGTGATGAGGGCAGACTAGCACTGGTTGCACCTGTGCACTGGTGCAATGTGTCTGATCCACACCACATTCCACTCCGTGTGTGTGTGGGTGAGTGTGTGTACATGCCTGTGTGGCATGTGTGTGTGTTGCTGTGTGCCAGTGTGTGTCACTGCCACCCATTCCATTGCTTAGTGCCATTGTCTGTGCATGCCTCCCACCATGCACACTTCTGCATGTGTGTGATGTGCTGGTCTACATGGCCCATGCATGTGTGCCACACCACCTACTTGTGTTCTCCAAAGTGTTCCTGTGCAACCATGTCATGGTGGCATCATGCCTGATGCCCAAGTCAGGGGTTCTTCCATCAAGAGGGTAGCTGCACATCCCACTTTGGCCCACTGTCACCATCGTACCACCTATTGTCACCCTCCTCAGCCTCAACAGCTATCCCACAGTCAATGGCCATGTTGTGCAGTATGCAGGCTTTTGAGGGGCTGTATTGTAAGGCACCACCTGACCTGTCTAGGCAATAGAATAGTGCTTTCAACATGCAAAAGACATGCTCAGTGGTGTTGCGCATGCTGGCATGTGCCTCGTTGTACCATTCCTCTGTGGGGGACGACAATCGCTGGTAGGGTGTGAGCAGCCAGGGCCTCAGTGGGTATGAGCTGTCACCTATATGGAGATTGACATGGTTAGCTCTCTGCTGTGCTGTTCTGCAGCCCTTGCCCTTTCCCTGGCACACCCACCAACACAGCCCCCTGCCATCCCCCACCCCAGCTCTACAATGCCACACACCTCTGGCCTGTGCCATACTCACCTACTAGGTGGCCCATGGGGATGTCCCCATGTTCAAACCTGTGGCACAGCATGGAGCTGTGCCAGATGAATGTGTTGTGTGCACTCCCAGGGTGTGTGGTGCAGACACTGATGATGCGTCCTGTTGCATCGAGCAGCACCTGGCAGATGATGGTCAGGCTCCCCTTCCTATTGATGTACACAATGCCTTCGGGGCCAGGTGGCATACGGATACCCACATGGGTGCAGTCAATGGCTCCTAGCATGCCAGGCATGCATGCAATCCTGTGGAAGACCAGCATGTTTGCTGTGCACTCCAAATGTGTGCTGGGGAAACGTATGTACTCTGAGGCACGTGGCAGCAGTGCATTGAGGAACTGTGTGTGGAGGTAGGATGTGGTTGACTGGATGATGCCCGTGGTATCCCCGTTGGTCATTGGAGGTGCCTGTGGCATGCAGGCACATGACAGCGGTCACCGTAGTCTCCATGGACATGGCATGGCTCCATCTATGGGTGCCTGCATCTCCTCACTGCACAGCTTGCAGAGCTGCCTCAGAATGGCCCTGTTCAGGAGGCACCAGCACCCAATCTCTGTGCCACTATAGTTCTCGAATGTGATGTGGGCAAGGTACTACCTGTGTCAGACATACTGCCACCGGGCCCTTCATTGGCCACGTGCCTGTTTCTCCTGCCTCCTCACACCCCTCATTACTGCCTCCATCAGGAACAGCACACTCGCAATACCTCCTTCTCCTTCTCCTTGTGTGACCCCCTAGGCAGTTCATTGCCTGTCTGTGGCCCTGGTGCCCAGTTTCTGCATGTCTCTTTCTCTTTCTCTTTCTCTCTGACCCTCTCTCCCTCTCCCACTCCTCCTGTCTGTCTCTCTCGCCTTCTGTGTTTGTTGCCCTGTCTGTCTCTCTTTGAGCCCTGTTTTTATAGGAACAAGTCTGGTCAGCGCATCTTGGGTTTGCGCCATGGCTTCCCAGTTGAATATCCCATTGTACTGCATATTCATGGGAACACCCCCTGCACTTGCACAGCATACATTATCATTGTGCATTGGCACAAAGGGATTTGCACTGTGCCGTGGTTCCCACTGAATATTGCCTGGGGGTGCATCTTCACACTTGTGCCTGCGCATCTCGGTTGCACCATGCACAAGTGCTCTGAATATCCAGCCCTTTGGGTGAAAATCATTTCAGATGGCACATTTATGACTATTTATTGCTATCTGTCTATGCCTGCTGGTAACTTTATGTGTGGAAGAGCAGGGGCCAGAGACCCCTGTGTTTCCACAGCAACATATATATGTGCATTTGTGGAGGGATGAGATCGCAGGGTCTGAAGGATCTTGTGCTCCCACCATCACATATGGACACTGTTCTACTATCTGGAAGGAGGGATGGGAGCGCAGGGTCCAAAGGCCCCTGTGCTCCCACAGTAAAATGAGGATACAATTATACTATCTGAAAAGAAGGGAAATTCTTTGCAAAAAAACTCCATTAATGCATCAGTTAGGGTGAATACCACAGCAACAAAAGCAGGGAAATGAGGCATTAGGGTTTCCAGCACTAACACCCTACCCACTGGTTTCCCACCCCTACTACCCTACCCCTATCCTCCCATCTGCCACAAACCAATAGGCATTGGGGTGTGCTATTGAGTCATCAAGCCTAACTCTCACCCCATTGTTCTATAGTGTGTAAGGTTGTTTACACATGCAATGGGATGAGAGTTGGGCCTGAAGACCCAATGACACACCCCAATGTCTGTTGGTGTTTGGAAGGTGGGGGGATGGGAGGAGGGTGGTATGGGTGGGAACTCAGGAGGTAGGGGTGCTGGGGTTGGAAACTCACATCTCATTTCCTGCTTTTGATGCTCTGGTATTCATCCTAACTGATGCATTGACTGAGTTTTTTTTCCCAAAGAGTGTTTGTGTGTGTGTGTGTGTGTGTGTGTGTGTGTGTGATGTATATATATATATATATATATATATATATATATATATATATATATATATATATATATATATATAATATATATATATATATATATATATATATAATATGTATATATATATATATATATATATATATATATATATATATGTATGGATATGCAACCCCCTACTGGAAATATTGTAAATATTTTTTGTTTGAGTGCCAATTGACCAAATAACATCAATAGTGGCAAAGCCACCAGTGATGTCAATGGGTTAACTGGCATGAGAACAAAAAATATTGCCAATATTTTCAGTAGGGGGGTTTGCTTATTCCAGCTATGCCATACCTCTAAAAAAGTGAAAACAAATGTAATTTCTGTCCATTTTTTGCCAATTATAAAAAATCTAAAGGAAATCTGTAAATGAAACACCACTCTTTTTGTAGGTATTTTTGTCCTGATCAACTTTTGTGCTCAAAGTACCATTGTATGATTTTTCAATTTAAAGTTATATGCATTTGTTTGTTGCAAAAAGTGAAAAAAATTGCATTTTCTACTGTTTTTTGCTAATTATAAAAAAAATAAAAGGTATCTATAAATGAAACACCACTCATTTTGTAGATATTTTTGTGCTGAACAACTTTTGTGCTCATTGTACCGTGCTATCATTTTTCATTTTAAAGTTATTTGCATTTATTTATCAAAAAAGTGAAAGAAATTGCATTTTTTACAGTTTTTTTGCTAGCTATTTTAAAAAAAAGAAAGTTAGCTATAAGTGAAACACCACTCACTTTGTAGATATTTTTGTGCTGAACAACTTTCATGCTTACAGTACCATGTTTTCATTTTTAGTTATAAAGTTATTCGTATTTGAATATGGTTAGTACTGCTACTGAGGCTGAATATGCAGATGAGTTCCAAATGAGCCACTGTGTGGATATATTTATCTACAGTGAGGATAAATGTGATATTCTCACTGTATGTCTGACCATCTTGAGAATATTGAAAATATTTGCTTTTTTTATCCTCAAAGGTATGTCATAAATATATATATATTTTCACTCCTGTTGAATAACCTGATGACATGACATTTATTCAATGGCGCAAACCCATGCAAAACTTGTAAAAACCATGCAAACCTGTGCAAAGGCATGCAAATTATAACTTTTGCAAAAATAGGGGTCCCTGTTGTATAAATCGGATACATGATATGCACTCACATGATATAAAAAATATTTTCACTCCTGCACAGTGACCTCTGGATACTCACAAGTGGCTTTGCCATTTGTGAATATCCAGAGGTCACTCTAAAGGAGTAAAAATATATATACACACATTGCAAATAACTTAGTTAATGCATCAGTTAGGGTGCTTACTATAGCGACAATAGCAGGGAAATGAAGTGTTAGGGTTTCCAATCCTAACACCCCACCTGAACCCTGCAGACACCGACAGGTATCAGTGGGGTGACTTGGGGTCATGGATGTTGGGGGAGGGAGATGGCAGGGGATGGCGAGGGATGGTTTTCTTATTTTTTAGGTTAAAAAGAAAAAAGACATTGGGGATGGTTTTCTTTTTCACAGGTAAAAAAGAAAACCATCTGGGGACACTGGGAGTGGGCTCCCCAGTGTCTCCCAGTGCAGGGAGAGGGGGTAAATATATTTGGGGACACTGGAAGTGGGTTCCACAGTGTCCCAAAGCAATGGAAACAAAAGCACACATTTGGGATACTGGGAGTGGGCTCCCCAGTGTCCCTACAAGAAAGAGGTAGGGGGTCACTACTGAAGCTCTAGGGATTCTGGGACTGGGCTCCCAAGTGTCCCACGCTGCTGGCAGGGGTCAGCAAACAAAGGGTCTGACCCTTGACTCTGCAGACAGCAGCAAGAGTTCCAGATGCCACTACAGAACTCAAGAAAATTCCACTGTTCTCATGCAGAGAACAGGACACAAGTGGTCCTCTTGCTAACCTGGCACCCAAGATTTCAGAAACTCAACAAAAACTGTTTTGTGACACTTTCAGTAAAAAAAAACATCAGAATGTAGCTAAATGGATCCCCATTATCTAAGTTTAGATTTTTTTTTATTTAACATTACTTTTTTGCATATTTTCCACACCTGTTTGTCCTCGCTAAGAGGAAAACAAAATGGTGTACACTACAGAGCCCCTGCAATCAAAATAGATACTTTGTGCAAAGTACCTCCCTTCTTTCAAAGAAAGGGACTATATTTTGTGCAAAGTATCATTTGTGCAAAAAATAAAATATTTTATGTGACATATACATTTTCCCATAGGAAATCATGGGAACATTTAAAATATAATAACTTTTAAATGGATTAATATTTTTCACCAAACCTTCAAAAGGTACTTCTGTGATACGAAGGCTTTCTGACCTGAAAATTTCAGACCACAACCTAAAGCCATTTCTGAGATCCAGGTGGACAAAGAAATAGCAAACAACATGGATTTTCCTGTTTTTTCAACTCTATGTATCTTACAAACCACACAATGGTTTCAGACAAAATTTGGCACATCAAGAGACCTACCCTAGAGATTATGCATACCAAATTTCATGCAAATCCATTGAATGGTTCCAAAGTTATTAAGGTTCACAAATTTGTGCTTAACCTAGAAGTTACATTTCACCCTAACTATAGTGGTGCTACCTCACCAGTATAATATACAGTGAAGTCACTCAGGATGAAGCGCCTTGCTGCAGAATTCTGCAGTAGATTTACTGCAGTAAACATTTAGTGTACCCGTGACTCTGCGCTTCATCCTGGCTGACTTATCTGTGTATATATATGTGTGTGTATATATATATATATATATATATAGTGTGAGTTGTGTGTGTATGTGTGCATGTGTTTAATGCATATGTGTGTGTATATATATATATATATATATATATATATACACACACACACACATATTCATGTATATATGCTGAGAAGCATGCCAGTGGTTCAGAATACACAAGTGGGTTTTCCCTGTCCTCTATGCCTTAAGTTATATATAGAATAAATGAAAGGTAAGTCTGTGGCGTATAGGGATATAATTCCATTGAGGGGTCCTAATGATGTCAATAAGCCATGTGTCCAAAGGCAAGTGGCATTATGACCTCATTAGGACCCCAAGATGATTGAATTATTTTCCTATCCACCACATGTATGTATTGTTTATTTTTTATAATACATAGGGATGGTAAATAATGAGTTTGGAGACAGAAATGCAGTGAGCAACATTGGGCATGGTGCCATCAACGATTGACATGGTGATATCACTGGGGGCATCGGGCTTCAGGACTGGCTGTTCCATTCGATGAGGAATACAGGGAAATGCACAATAATGGGTTACTATAGGAAAGGATCCCATCCATGTATTATAAAATTATAATTACTGCTAACCCCCATCAATGACTGGTTTCAGTACTAGTTTCAAAAGCTGTAACAACCGTGCAACCTGGTTATTACGGCATCCAGTTTACATTATGTGCTTAGTTTTGCATTCCTATCTGCAATTCCCTCCCTGAGAATGCAGCTGCTGTCAAACCACCATTAGCATCTTGCAGTATTCTACAACTGCTATCAGTTATATTCTGTCTTGACTAGGTGGTTGTTTCAAATGCATTTTCCTGTGGAAAGTTAACCTAGCTGAGTGCTCCCAACAAAAAAGAATATCCTGAAAAAATAAGTAGTATAGTAGCAACCACAATGTACTTTGCTCACAATCCCCAATGGTTTTTTTTACCATGATTTTCTTCAGATCCAGCACTTCTGTGACCCAGACAGGAAGCACCTCCTTGCAGGAAAATGGAAATACTTCATCTTCACAGTAAACGCAATGTGCGCTGCTGAATTAGAGTCTCTTGTTTTCTTTTAGTAGATAGAAAACTCCTTGCACCAGCAATTATAAAAAAAATACATAGATACATAGAAACATAGACTTTGACAGCAGATAAGGACCTCTTGGCCACCTAGTCTGCCCATTTTCCTACCTAGAGGATAAGCTGCAGATCCTCTTTAACCAACAGCCTATTTCTTCCTAGCCCACACAAAAATTGCCTTATGTCTGTCCCATGCATTCTTGAATTCTGCCAGTTTTAGACCCCACAACCTCCTCAGGAAGGCTGTTCCATGCTTCCACCACCCTCTCTGTGAAAAAATACTTCCTCACATTGCCCCTGAGCCGTCCCTCCTCTATCTTCAAATTGTGTCCCTTTGTTCTTGCACATTTCTTTATCTGAAAGATGCTACCCTCTTGGACTTTGTTGATTCCACTGAGGTACTTAAATGTTTCTATCATGTCCCCCTCTCCCTCCTTTCCTCAAGGGTATACATATTAAGCTCCTTTAGTCTCTCCTCATATGGCTTCTCTTGCAGACCCTGCACCATTTTAGTTGCCCTCCTCTGAACTGCCTCCATCCTGTCTATGTCCTTGCGGAGATGGGGTCTCCAGAACTGGACGCAGTACTCCAGATGGGGTCTCACCAACTGTCTGTACAGGGGGATAACAACTTCCTGTTTTCTGCTGGTGATACCTCTCCCTATACATCCCAGTATCCCCCCAGCCCTCCCTACCGCCTTCTCACATTGCTTGCCAACCTTAAGGTCATCTGATATGATTACCCCAGGTCCCTTTCCATTTTTGTTGTTGTTACTACCCCCCATTGTGTAATCTCCTCCTGGGTTTTTGTTTCCCAGGTGCATTACTTTGCATTTCTTTGCATTGAATCCAAGCTGCCATACTTCTGACCATTCCTCCAACCTTGCCAAGTCCCTTCTCATCCTTTCCATGCCTCCTTGTATCAACCCTGTTGCAGATCTTTGTGTCATCTGCAAAGAGGCATACTTTTCCTTCCAGTCCCTCTGCAATGTCACTTATAAAGACATTAAAAAGGACTGGACCCAGTATTGAACCCTGCGGTACCCCACTAGTAACCGCTCTTTCTTCAGAGTGGACTCCATTTACAATTACCTTCTGTGTCCTGTTGTTCAGCCAATGTTTTACCCAGGCTACCACACTGGGACCCATTCCCAGGCTGGTTAATTTGACTACTAATCTTCTGTGTGGGACTGTGTCAAATGCCTTGCTAAAGTCTAGGTAGGCCATGTCCACAGCCCCTCCCTGGTCTACTACTTTGGTCACCCAGTCAAAGAAATCAATTAGATTCGTCTGACATGACCTTCCCACTGTAAACCCATGCTGCCTTGGGTCCTGTGCCCCACTGGCCTCTAGGTACTCAACAATTCTTTCCTTCAGAAGTGACTCCATCACTTTCCCTACCACAGAGGTCAAACTGACAGGTCTGTAGTTTCCTGCCTCTGTCTTGGTTCCACTTTTGTGAAGGGGAATCACATCCGCCTTCTTCCAGTCCTCAGGTACCTCACCATCCTCCCATGATTTGTTAAAAAGGGTAGTCAGTGGTGTCACTAGTTCTCCGCTTAATTCTTTTAGAATTCTGGGTGAATTCATCTGGCCCCATTGCTTTGTCCACCTTCTGTTTTTGGAGTTCTTTCAGAACCCTTTCTTCTGTGAAAGGACTGGGATCAACCCCCCTCTCCAGAGTGCTTCTGTTAATTGGATTAGGCACCTCCCCCACTTCCTCTTTTGTGAATACTGAACAGAAGTATTCATTCAGTATCCCTGCTTTTTCACTGTCACTCTCTGCCCACCCACCATCCATTCTACTCAGTCTCACTATCCCTCCCTTTGTCTTTCTACACTCCCTGATATACCTATAAAAGGTTTTATCTCCCTTCTTAACCGAGTTGGCTATCTTTTCCTCAGTTTGTACCTTTGCTATTCTGACTACCCTCCCTGCTTCCTTCTGCCTTAACTGGTACAGTTATCTGTCCTGCTCCTTCTGTGTTTCCTTATACTTCCTAAATGCTATCTTTTTCTCCCTAACCTTCACCGCCACCTCTTTTGAGAACCATAGTGGCTTTTTCTTTTGTTTTGATTTGTTTATTTGCTTCATGCAAAGGCTTGTTGCCTCTGTGATGGCAGTACTAATATTTCCCCATTGTTGATCCACCCCTCCTTCTAGCCTGTTTGCTAGTGCTTTTCTAAGGCACTCTCCCATCTTGCCAAAGTTAGCCCTCCAAAAGTCCAGAACCCTCACTTTTGTATGACTTGACTCTGTAGCTGAGTTTATCATGAACCACACTGTTTTGGGGTCACTTTTTCCCAAATGGTTACGCACTTCTAGATCTGAGATCCTCTCACTGTCCCCATTTGAGAGTATGAGGTCTAAGATTGCTCCCTCACGAGTAGGTTCCAAAACTAGCTGTTTGAAGCATGCCACCTGAAGGGCATCAAGAATGGCCCTGCTTTTGGATGTGGCTGCCACCAAAGGTGCTCCAGTTAACATCTGGCATGTTAAGGTCCCCCATCAACAGTATCTCCCCTGTCTCTGCCATCCTAAGTATGCCTTCTATCATATCTTTGTCCATTCCCTCCCTCTGACATGGGGGTCTATATACAACCCCTGTGCAGATTGTGGTGCCATTTCCTGCCTCTAAGGTGACCCACAGTGCCTCCTATCCTTCCTGTTCACTCTTTTGTTCAGTTGCTTTTATCCCTTTCCTTACAAAGAGAGCTACTCCCCCCTCTTCTGCCCTCCCTGTCTCTCCTGTAGGTTGTGTACCCTGGTATGTTAACATCTCAGTCATGGTTCTCTGTGTAGCAAGTTTCTGTGACTGCTACAATATCCAGGCATCCCTCTTCCATCAAGGCCACCAGTTCAGGGAGCTTGTTGCCCAGACTACAGGCATTGGTACTCCCCTGGCTATGCTGAGTGTTGATGAATGGATTTTTTTACACACCCTCATTGTATGCTGAACCTGTAAACCTCTTGATCATTGCTCTCAAGGTTTATGGGTCATCACACAACTTGGGTGTGTGAAAAAAATCCATAAGGCATACTCACATAGCCATTATTTTCTATATAATATTATAATATATCACCCTCATTTGGGCCTGAATTGAGTTTCTACAGTTTCTTCACTGAGTCATCTCCACCATTTCTAAATCATCAAGGTTGCATGTCTTTTCTCTTTAGAGGAAGTAAGTCTTTTTGTACATTCTGTCCATTGGCTGCTTGGGCGTTCATCACAAATTTAAAAGGTTGTAACCTTTAGTTCATTGGGGTTGTGAATGATATCCCAGCACTGCCTGCAAGAAGTTCTTAAACAGTGAGAGTTTAAGTATACTTTGGAGACTTGTTTTGCTGCTTCATCATCCTCTCTGATGAACACTATCTTCCCTTATGGGAACTGTGACCTTCTGACCCAAGGTACCTTTGGTCTAAGTGAACCATATTCCTGCAGCACCTCTAGGGCTGTAATCCTCCTCAAGAGGGATCCTGTGTTTTTATGACAAATCATAAGGGTGGTAGTCCCTGTAGCAGGGACAGAGAGAAAACATTAGCAAAATCTATGTTGCTTAAGCACAACATTCAAACATGCTAGTTGGTACAGCAACTCTGCTCAGCCTAATACCACCTCGGTACAACATAATCAGGACCTAACATCCTACTTAGTTAGCTTACCATCTATGCCCACTGCATTACTTAAGTATTCCTTCATAAATCACCTGATGCCCCAGTGAACAAGGTGCAACCTTATCCTTCACCTTGATACCTTAGTTTATGCTCCATTTTCTACTACTAACCTGAACTATTTGGCAAAGCTTTCAGTGGTCCACACTCTCATTGCTATTGATTGAAATTCTACTATTATGATTCCTTACTCTTTTTATTTTCTCCAGTGAGAAGTCATCTATATTCTCCAGCCTCCTCAAAGGAATGGCTTTTGAAACCCTAAATCTTTTTGTGTCTCCATATATTGTATGGACTGTACAGTTTTTCTCTGTTACGTCTTCTTTTCACACTTTTTCCTTCCTGTTAGTTGACTACCTTAGTCTGAACTGACATCTCCCTTCTCATCATAAACTGTGAATGTGCCGGGGTCCTTTTGATACCAACCCCTTAATGTTGCAGGAGCTACACCAGTGAAGATGGTTATCATGTGTCACCTGCTCTAATTACCAGACATAGAAGCAAGGGTACCAAATGACACAAAGGCTATTGGGAAGTAGGTGGAAAGGATGTATTTTGCTTGTGTATATCACTAGGCATTTTTCTCTGTGTGCTTCTTTTGTCCACTTCCTCTTGATTGAAGCCATTCACCACTCCACAACATGAAAAGGAGGTCAGGATTGCCATACTGTAAGTTACCCATGACATACAATAGCAGTTGTAGTCTACTGAGTAAAATATTTGTGCTTTGGGACAGTTGCAGATTTGTAGCACTCCTCAGACTCCAGTAGGTTTCAGAAGGGTTTGGGGTGAATTGGAGGGAGGGAAGAAATTTATGACCCTGGTGTTACCCTATGCACTTTGCAGTGTTTCTGCTTCATTTCCTGCTTTGTTTCCTATCCCTTCTGCTAGGACACAAATATCTTCCCTCTCTCCAGGCCACTGCACTGTCCACTAGGGTTAGCCAGGTGGTGGTAAAGTAGGTGTGTTAGCAACTTTCCCCCTGGGACATTCAATCATCCTTTTATTTAGTAATTATATACATTTTTGGGGGGTAGGTACTTTTAACTGCTTATACGGTCTGTGCCTTAGACAAATTCCAGCAAGCCTCCAAATGCTATTGCCTGTACAAAAAAAAAATGCTACAAAAATATGACAGCCATACCACATGGGAGCAGTGTGCAGAAATTAATTATTTAATTGTTGCTACATCTCAAGTGTTGCTCACATATTTTATCTCAAACAGATTGTAATTCAATATGCCATTTCCATGAGATTAATAACAAGATGAGACGTATTGATTGCCCAAGCAAATACAAGTGTCATTAGCAAGAACCACTTATTCATTCTAAAGTAAAATGAGTATTATGATCATAAATCTAACTGTTACTTAGTTAGATTCTGTATATCTTTCCAAACACAAACATACCTAAACGCAGTTTAACATTTCATTGGTAGAGAGTACAAATTCTTGTGTAGGGGTAATGGACAAGGCTTCACCGAAAGCAAAGTCAGCCTATATTCAGGCTTTTATATCTTTTTCAGCTAATGTCAGTATAAGAGACCTGCAGATGTGTTTATGTTTTCCTGCTGGGACTCTTTAATGATGTGCATTCACTAACCCCAAAAAATATCAAGTCATGGGATGCAAAGAGGAAGCACATTTCCAAATTGTTTGTTTTCTGTATATCTCACAGACAACTCACATGCACTCACGTGCCTAGTGACACATAAATCATCTCACTCAGACCACTGTTAAGAAATTACAAATGGAACTAATTCTGTAGGAACATTGGAAATATCAAAAGTAATGTTGTGTCTAGAAAAACAATGCTTACACTCTTGCTGTATTGGGTTTTGGTTCCTCCACAAGCAGTATGAATTATCATTATTCTATGGACTGCACCTAAGAAATGATATAATTATGATTGAAAGGGTTCAGAGAATGTGTAATCTTCAATATATTAATCAGCAACATTGCAGAAGGAATTTGGGTCAAGTTGTGAGTCTTCATTGATGACACAAAGCTGTGTAGAAAGGTAGGCAGTGATGAAGGGATCATGGAGATGAAGAAGGAGGTACAAGGCTAGAGAAGTGGTCTGAAGTTTGGCAGCTGAAATTCAGAACCAAAAATGTAAGTTTTATGCACCTAGAAAATTAAGACCCCAGGACAGAGTACTGGACATGAGGGGTTTAATATGAGCACTACAGCAGAGGAAAGGGAGCTGGCAGTCATCATTAGTGGCTCCCTCAAACAATCAAGCCAGTGTAACAAGGCCTATAATAAGGCTAGCAGGAAGCTTGGGTCAGAGGTTAAACTGGAAATGTTTATGAAGTGGAATTGTAATATCTACATTTGTAGGAAGTGGAGCTGTTAGCCATAGTAGGTGGAACTCTCCAACAGTATTCAATGGAGAAAGGTGTTAGACGTGGAACTAAGTACCTGCCCAAGGTAACCACTGGCTGGGGTGTATCAAAAGGGGTACTGACAGCAGAAAAAGTAAGCAATACTACCTCTATATAGGTCAATCATGAGCCCAACCTGGAATACTGTACTCAATGTTGGAGTCCCTACCTAAGGAAGGACAGGAACAGGCTGGAGACGATGCAATGCAGATTGACCAAGATGATTCAGGACCAACAGGACAGATTTTTTCAAAGACTGTCTCAAGGCTCTGAACATGTACTCACTGGTGACCATGTAAATGACGGGATATGATAGAGACATGCTAGTTCCTGAAGGGAATAAACAAGGTGAACTGCAAGGAATTTTTAGCATGAGTACAGAGTCAAGAACCTGAGGACTCAAGTTGAAACTGGTGGGTGGAAGGTTTGAGAGGAATATGAAGAAATTACATTTTACAGAAAGGGTGGTGGAGCCATGAAATGGTCTGCCAGAGGAGGTGGTGGGTGCCAAGACCCTAAATGGTTTCAAATAAGGCTAGGACAGATTGAAGACTATGGTAATTGCTTATGATGGTAGCAACATGGAGAGGAACAGGAGGGTGGACTGAGAGAGTTAAAACCCTTAATTGACAGTAGGTCCTCGGGTAGATAGAGAACTCTGGGCACTCTGGAGCAACATGTGGTCTTTATCTGCAACCATTTTCTATGTTTCTAAAGAAAGGCTATGAAGTTCATCTGGGGTATGGAAGACATGCGTTATGAAACAGACTTACATAACTGGGATTGATGAAACTTAAAACAAGAAAGCAAATGGGGGACCTGCTATTGATACATAGTGTGTTTAAAAATGAAAAAATTGCTGCAGGGAATGGGTTTGGAATTTAAGAAATCTGTTTTTGCAAACTGAGGACATAAACAACTGAAATTATTTTTGGCCAAAGAGTTGTGAGGCTGTGGAACAAATTATCCCACCAGAATGTTGGCTGTGGTACTAAAATCAGCTTCAAGGGGCAGATTAAATAAATTGGTAACTGCTGGCTATACAAGCAGGTATTACCACAGACACAGTGTGTGTGTGGGGGGGGGGCTGATGAACCACATGGTCTTTGTATGCCTTTTTCCCCCCAAGAAGACCTTAATAAACCCTAGACTCAAAATGAACACAAAATTTCATAGATATCCAAAGCCATCATTCTTCCTTCAGCACAAAGTTTGGTACTCCTCACTGCAGTGCAGTGACTGTTCTAATCAAACACCTTGCCAGATCACAGCACTTCAGGGAACTTCAATCGCAATTGTGCTGCAGTATGGTGTCCCAGCAGGATGAAACAAGCACTGAATTTACTGAATTTTGTTGACCAGGTAAGCCCACTGAGACTAGAAGTAACTTTTTCAGGGATGGCTTGGGGGTTGGGATACAAATGGTAACCAACTGAAACTGAACCAGATTAAGCTGTTGGTGGTATTTCTAGTGAATGGAGGAAATTTGGCCAGGATACCAGGGAAATTTCCCCTCCTCTTTTTCAGAAGTGCCATGGGATCAAGTGTCTATAGTTTGTTGCTCTCAGCATCCAGAAAAACAGATGTAACAGCGTGACTTTTGTTTAAGTGAATTGACACCAACCTACTCCCTACAGAAGGATTTGTATATTCATTATGCTTTGCACTAGGGTTGAGGCTTCAGAGTTCACATTTGGGGTTTGGAGATACACAGACACCAAACAATTTGGAAATTTGCTCTCTTCTTGAATGCTTTTGGTTTCCACATTCTTCTCCTTTTTCCAATCTGCCTCTTTGGTTTTCTACTACTGATTGTACTTATTGCCCAAAACACTGTGGTCCAGATTAGTATTAGGTTGGGATAGTGGCTACACTGTACTCAGGAGTCCCAACAGGACAAAACACATGTTTGTAACTTGTTGCTCTTAGCCTTGGCTAAAACAGATATAAAAGCGTGTACTGTATGTAGGGTATTTTTTTTAGCAGATCCTTACCAGCCTACTGTATGCCCCACACATTGATATCCACTCCCATGATGACTTGTGCTAGGTTTGAGGCTTTTGATGGTTTGTACTGCATGTGGTTTGGGCAGCTATAATGAACACAAACAATTTAGAAATTGTCTTTCCTACTGTATCCCTTTTAATACCACATTGTGGTCATTTCCAATCTACTTCTCTTGTATGCTTCCTCAAAGTGTACTAATTGTTTGAAAGAATTTTTTTTACTTAAAATTGTTTGTGAATTTTGTTCTTATTTAATTGTGCTGTTTGGGCTCTGGCATTGTGTTTCTGTGTGATGTGGCAGTTCTTTCAATGGAAGTTATGACTTTGCATGTCAGCCAATCAGAAAGTGTATTTCGCTTAATAATATTTAAACAGACCAGTAATGAAATGTGTAACACTGGACTTATAATGAACTTGTAGTACATACGTATGCAGTTTCCAAGGCCTTACAGAATGTGCATTTATCTCAGATCCACCAGACAATTAGTGTTGATCTCTAGTTCATTCATTGTCAAAATATAGCTCTAAAAGAAGACTCTGACTACAAGAAAAAATACATGATATAAATATAGAATTGTAGAAAGAGTTGCACATACATATGCACAAGAAATAAAAGATGACTTGCTTTTAGTCAAAAAGATGACTGACTTTCAGACAAGAAGGGAGCTGTTTGCAGAACTCCTTTATTGGACTTTGGCTGAACTACTGTCATTGCTAACGTGTTCTTCTATGTTGCTTTTCAGAATCAAGTTCCTTTTTCACAAACTTAATTAATTGATTTCCTATTAAAGGCTGCTAGAACTGTATAAAAATGAATAGACCTGTAAAGGAAACATAAACTTTGTTGCTTTAAATTTTAATACTATTTTAAAAGTTTGCATGTATGAAGAAAGCAGTAAGAAATAATGGGATGTGGGCCGTCGTCTTATAAACACGAGTCAGGTCAGGTGGTAGCGAGGCACAAGGCACTTGCTCCAAGTACCTTCAGCACATGGGAAGTGCGTTTACCAGACAACCCATACCCAGAGAGGATCTTATTGCTCTTACAAATAAGATTTTATGCAAACTGCAAAATAAAATAAAATTAACATAGTAAAAAAGATGCTAAAAAATAAAAATGCAGAAAATAGTCATGACATTCTGTATGTAAGAAGGAATTGTTATGGAGATGTTATAACAATAACACTAGAGGGCAGTAGTTTCTCAGTCCTGCAGCAGTTCCCTCCCTCCATTCCTCCTCCCCATGCTTGGGGTTTTTTGGTTTTGTTTGTTTAATGTATGCTATTCTTTGCATTGGGAGTGAGGCTTATGTTACAGGTCTGCATAGATGCCTGGAGAATAACTTAAATCTGCTGTGTTGCAGAGTGAAAATAAATGCATTGATCTGTATTATGTAGAGGATAACAGAGTGGCGAGCTTGAATACCAAGCTGTTTTTCATTTTAAAGAAAGCTGGTGTCTTCTTTTTTTTTCTCTCTTTTTTTTTAAGGCTTTACTCCCATTTCGGGAAGACCAACTTTGTTCCATTGATAGCTGCGTTATGGAGTGAATCTGAACACACTTGTCTGTCTTATATAGACAAAGTCTCCAGTGCAAGCTCTAATACAGACATGTTTTTCATTTTTTAAAAAAGGTTCTTTTTTTTCAAAATGGAAAAGGTTTTACTCCCATTTCTGGGAAAATGATGCTGGCACTATTCGTGGTGCTCTCGATGTTTGACTTTGGGATGGTAGACATTGGAGTCTGGGTTGTTAGCACAGGAAGCAGCCATGCCGGGGGTGGGGTGCTGTTGTATTCAGCTACAGTTGGTGTGGGAAGCAATTTAGTAGGATGACCATAGAGTCCAGGCCTACAAAGAAACTAGTTTACAACAGAAAAATAAAAGAAAAGCTCAGATGATGTGTTTAAATATTGTTGTACATAACTTTCCTGTTTCTTCGATGAGTAGTAGGGAGCTATGTTACTGTGTGAAAGTGTAATTCTATATGTAAGGACAAGTAATGTGTGCAAAGGTTTTTAATATTACTAACATGGCTGCCAGAATTATTTTTCCCAAAAATTTCAGAGTCATGGAAATGTGGGGAGTGCTGCATCCAGATTGACAGAAAAGTATCACATACACATGGCTGCTGCTTCACAGGGTCTATCAAAAAGAGAGGATGTTGCATAGTTTTGCTGAAATAGAGCAAGGCAAAACCATAGACTGGATTTCAAAAGCCATGTGTCTAATCAACATCCACTAGCACTTTCAATGTTGGCTAAATGTAAATGCAATTGCAAATACTGTCTAGGTCTTATTTTGGATGCTTGCAAGAGGGCATAGTGATGCTTGGCAATGTTTGTCAGTTATGTTCCATGGAAGGAATGGGTATCTTAAATCTGAAAGAACTACAACTTGTTTCTGATGTTGGATGGAAATTACCATTAATTGCATGAAACCATTAAAAACATACAGTGTAACTGAATATAGCTCCAGCACATCTGAGCAGCTGATACATGCAGAGGAGTGAAAGCAGATACAGACACATCTTGAACATACTCTTGTCCTTTTAAAAATCCAACAACTGATGCTCAGATGTGTATGGGTGTGTGGTTTTCATTCAGTGGTTCCTCAAAGGATTGGTTCCAGTGCATAGATCATAGACCAACGAGTATGATCATATCACTCTGCAGGCTAAGATCAGACAACCCAATATACAGAGGTATGTCTTGATCCAGCAATATTGCAATAAAGGATCCATCTCAATACACTGGTAGCCATTAACTTTTGTTGTGCTTACTATGTACAAGCAGGAGCCTTTGGTCTGGGCAAAATTTCAGTAAGCAAAGACTTAATTTAAAGGCTTAGAAGCTCTCAACTAATAGTACTGAATGAACTCTGGTCTTTCAATTCTTTTTTCAGGGTTGGATTTCAGTTTACAAAAAGAGGCAGACTTCTTCAAACATTATTCATGTAATAAGTCAACACAGTGCATTGTGATAAAAATGTCCATACGCCCAGCCTTCTCCCCCTACCTCCCTCCCTTCCCCCACTACCTGGTGTACATTTTTATTTTATTTTTTTTTCTTCCATTACTTCCTGCTGCAACCTTAGATAACCTGCTTTATCTTCCTATAGACACTTCTATGTATGTAAATACTCTGTAATCTGTACAATATCTGTGTAATTCTATGTACATATGAACTTCTTTTTCTTCCTCTCTGTAAACAGTATTATCTGTATTGCCTTGTAAATACCTGTGTTGATCTGTTTATACAATTGTTCATGCTCCACCCAGGTCCATCTTGCAAATGAGCTTCTGCTCAACGATGAACGCCTGGTTAAATAAAGACTTGATTGATTGATTGATTGATTGACTGATTGACATGTGAGCAGAATGACCAGGATATATTACTCTAATCCAGACTTAGAATCCAAATATGTGAAATGCATTTATTGTGTATTAACACAAGAGTAAATCTTATTCTCAGTTTACAGGATCTTAAATACTTAGAAATCAAATATGTTGGAGGCAATCTGATTTATTTTTTATTAGCCCAAGAGCAAATCTTAATCTCACTTTATAGGCTCTTACATACCAATGAGTCTCATGATGTTGTATGTTTCACAGCAAAAGAATCAATATGAAGAAACCAGTAATATACCATTCAAAAGAGAAAACATTCACGTGTTAAGTTGCCATTTATTTGCAATATAGTAAGACAAAGGTGTTATATAAGCAATTAGCAACTAATTAAGCAAAATTATATGTGTAATCAAATATTCTTGAGCCTTATGAGGCTCCTAATTGGCTACTGGATCAGTAACTAATGTCTTTCAAATGACTGATTCAGTTACTACCTAATGCAGTGTAGCATGCAACATCTTGAATGCAAGACATGCTCGTGCCACACTACTTGCACCACATCACTCAAATGATAAAAGTAAGCAAAAAAAACTGTAAAAATTAATGTTGCTATTGTGATAGACTTATAATCACAATAAGAGCCTCAAAGCCAGTCTTTTTCTTGGATTAATGGCAGACTGGTGGGAGGTGGCCTTCAGCTGCACCTCAGACCACACCTCAAGCCACACCTCACCCTAACTGATTGTTAATCCCTTGGAAATTATGGGCTTTTCAATTATTACTGCTTATGTCTCTATTAAATACATTGGTAACGGGACTCTCTTATAGATGCCCAGTAGATTGCTGACAGTATTTTTCCTCCCAATGGAAGGAGTTGTCCTGTAAAAGCATATGTTTTGAACAGTCCCTTTTTAGTTGATACCCTCATGACAATAGTTCAAATGTCAGCTTGGCATATAAGGAGCACAAATTTTTACAGTTTTTAGGAAAATATACACATACATCAGTGACTTGATGAACCCACAGCCACCTCATCACATAAAATCTCACTCTTAGTGCTTTTATTTTCTTGTCAAAGATGAGTAGTGAGGGAGTTTTGTTTGGCAAGGGTTTTCAGTCTTTTACAAACATTTGTGTTTACCTGGCCCATGGGGGAGTGATGCTTTATTGAGATTGTCTGTCTTGATGGTTCAATTCAGAGACAGATGTTTGGGACTGGTAGGAGTCGCTTCTGACTGATTAGTTTCATCATGATTTTGAGATATGGTAAATTACAGAGGATTCTACATGTTTCTCACCTGCAGGCCATCGGCATTGAGGTTTCTGCAGACAGAATCATAGCATACATAGAAGGCAATGGATACTTTGCTTCTGGTGAATGGTATATGGTATCTGATGTTCAGATATCAGAGTAATGGCATCAACAAATGTTAAACAATCAATACCACATCTCTTTCTCTCTCTCTCTCTTTTCTCTCTCTCATTCAGACAAAATTGCATCCCAAGTTGGCACCTTATTTAGGAACTGTGCCTGCATCCCACCCACGGCTAGGTGTGAGATTGTCCAGAAGATGATCCTATCTATCTTCGACCACTGTGACATCATCTATGGTGCTGCCCATAAGTCCTCCCTGGCCAGACTAGTTACCCTCTTCAACTCCTTTTCCATTTTGCCCTTGACACCCCCCTCCACACTCATCATTGTGATCTCTACCATGCCCTATCCTTCCCTTCCCTGACAAACCAGCATCTCTCTCACAGCGCAAAATTCACCTCAAAGCACTGGTTGTGTGAACTTCCCTCCTATCTATCCCTTGTCTTTTCAACAGCCACCCTCCTTCCCACACCCTAAGATCTACTGACTTATGAACTCTGGTGGTCCCTTGCCACTTCACCCTTATTGGCCAATTGGGTTTTTCTTATCGCCTCACAAAAATCTGGAATTCACTTCCCACTCAAATTTGCCACTCATCCTTTTGCTACTCCATTAACTCTACCCTCAAGAACTTCTTTGCCCCTTCCTGTGCCTGCCATAACCCTCCCTCATCCCCCACCATCTCATCTAATCCCATATTACCATATGCCTACTCCCCACCAGTCCTTTTTCCCTCTGATTGTGCTCCTCCTAGTCCCTTACTCTCCCTTCTCCTAAAGTGTTCCTCCCCCTTCTTTCTCTACCCTTAATCTATATTCCTTCTTTGAGATCGATCACTGCCTTGTGCAGGCAGGATCCATTGTGCACAGTGGGCAACAACTTTATCCCTTTCCCATATTTCTCCTTTTACTGCACCCCCTCAGTCATTGCTTGCTCACTGCTTTGTGCAGGCAGGGTCACCCAGCACACTGGAGGAGTACTACCCCCCCATAGTTTACCTCTGCTACCCACTTCCACAACATCCCTTCCCCAACACCCCCTCTCTCACATCACTATATATAAATAACTCTCATCACCTATAACCTGTGCTCTACCAGTAGGCTGTGCACCACCCTGCCCATATAGGAATAATAGAACACTGTTCAATTTCAACTCCCTCCCCTCCCCCCTCACCTACAATACCTCTCTCTCATCACCCTGCCACACTCTACCTCTCCTCTTCTCCTACCTCCTTCTGGTTGACATAGACTAACACTGGCCTACCCATACTCTCAATTAAGCACTTATAACCTACCCCTACACCCCTCTTATATGCATTTTAATCCACCCTGTCATCTCTGTTTGCCTTGAAAATCATGTTCTGCGTGTGTCTCTCCGTAAATTTCCATTCCCTTCTTCCATTCTGCCCTCCACAATTTTTCATTCCCTCCTTCTATTCTTCCTCTCTTTACTCAGTTCTATGTGATAAAGGCAAGTCTGAAAGACCACCTATCACATAGAGTGAGCAAACTAAAGCCCATAGTCAAAAGGGCAACAGATATTGTAGCTACCATTGCAAATAGCGACAATTGCTATAATACTTAACTAAACCACACAGAAATATTTTTTATGCGGGGGGTTCACCCCCCTGAGCCCCCCACACCCTCCAATCTTAAATAACCAACTCTGGGGGGGCAGACCACAGGGCAAGTTACTGGATTCTGGAGGAAAAAAAAAGTTTCTGCATGTAGCTGGACCCGAACCAGGGTCAACTTGCATCACAGGCAGTGGTGAACACCACTACACTACGCAAGCAACTCGGAGGGAACTGGCCACAAAGCATAATATCAGAAGTGCAGCACTGAATAATCAGCACTCTCCATGTGTGCTACCCTTTATTCCTGTCACTGTAAATCTTGAATATCTATGTTTTGAAGGAATTCTGAAGTGTGTAAGGGAGGAAGGGGAGGAGGGTAGTATGGAGTCATTTTGGATGCAAATCCAGGATTCCAAGAATAGGATTCCTAGAATGAGAGTGGTGTACAGGCCACCATCTCAGACAGAGGAGTTAGACAGGAAACTAGTGGGACAGATCAGGAGGACCTGCAAGAAAGGTAGTGTGGTCATTGTAGGGGACTTCAACATGCCAGGAGTGGACTGGAGTACCCCAACAACCAGGAACAGAAGGGAGCAGGTACTGCTGGATGCCTTCCAGGACAGCTTCCTGCTGCAAATGGTCAGTGAACCAACCAGGTTAGGGAATACCCTTGACCTGTGCTGGCAAATGGGGACTTTGTGAGAGAACTTACAGTGGAGGAACCGCTGTCAGGGAGTGACCACCACTCAGTATGGTTCACATTGGATATGGGCAAGGAAGGAGTGGAATCTGGCACAAGAGTGCTGGACTTCATGAGGGCTGACTTTGGGAGGACGGGGAAGTGGTAAAAGGGTACCTGGCCAGAATTCAGTCTAGTATGGACACTAACCAGAGGTGGGAGCTCATAAAGCTGGGGATAGTGGAGGCAACCAAAACCTGCTGCAAGGCCCAGAGCAAGAAGGCTAGGGCTAAGAAACCAAGCTGGTTGAGCAAGGAGGTCATGGAAAAGGTAAGGAGGAAAAGAGCTGCCTTTAGGAAGTACAAGAAAACAGGGAGAGGGGAGGACAGGGAGGAGTACTTGACGAAATCGAAGGAGGTGACAAGGGCAGTAAGGGGAGCCAAGGCATCTAAGGAACTCAGGCTGGCACAAGGCATTAAGAAGGGGGAGAAGGACTTCTTTAGGTACATCAGGGAGAAAAGGAGCTTTAAGGACCACATAGTAAGGATTAGGAAGGAGGGGGGTTTGGTGGAAGCAGGGCACGATAAGGCAGAAGCACTAAATGAGTACTTCTACTCAGTATTTACTAAAGAAAAGAGGGGGGTGACACCCAATGGGGGAGAAATGGCAGAAACAGGGGGAAGGGTGACAGATGGGGAAATCATGGAGGGCAGAGTTCGGGAGGGTTTGAAAGCTCTGAGGGTGGATAAGGCGCCAGGCCCAGATGGCATCCACCCCAGGGTACTGAAGGAGCTGGCAGAGGTCCTTGCAGGACCTTTGGCAGACCTATTTAATGCCTCACTACATTCAGGGTGTGTACCTCAGGACTGGAGGATGGCTCATGTGGTGCCCCTCCACAAGAGTGGCCCCAAGGATGAACCGGGAAACTACAGACCAGTGAGCCTCACATCCATCATGGCTAAGCTAATGGAGACTATCCTGAAGGAGAGGCTGGTGGCCCTCCTAGAGGCCAAAGGACTACAGGACAATAGACAGCATGGCTTCATATGGGTCAGATCCTGCCAAACCAACCTGGTGGAGTTCTACGACTGGGTAACTAGCCAACTGGACAGGGGCCATGCAGTGGATGTCCTGTAACTGGACTTCAGTAAGGCATTTGACTTGGTGCCACATTGAAGGCTGGGAAGTAAGTTAGTAGGCACGGGGCAGGTACAAAACTAGTGAGATGGGTAGGGAACTGGCTTCAGGGAAGGCAACAGAGGGTGGTGGTGGGTGGGGAGCTCTCACACCCAAGGGTAGTGACGAGCAGTGTTCCACAGGGCTCGGTGTTGGAGCCAGTGTTTTTTGGGATATTCATTGCAGACATATCATTGGACATCAAGAGCAATATCAGTCTGTTTGCTGATGATACCAAGGTAGGAGCGGTGGTGAATGACCTAGGTGGATGGCAGTGGTTGCAGGATGATCTGGCAAACCTTGAAACCTGGTCAGACACCTGGCAACTGGGGTTTAATGCCAAAAAGTGCAAAGAGCTGCATTTTGGGATGAAGAACCCAAGGAGGAGTTACCAGCTGGGAGGAGTGCAGCTAGCCCAGACAGAGGAGGAGAAGGATCTGGGGTGCTCATTACAGGGTCAATGAACAACTTGGCACAATGTAGGAAGACAGCTGCAAAGGCCAACAAAATGCTGGGTTGTATTGCAAGGGGTATGTCCTCGAGGAGGGAGGAGGTAATTCTGCCACTGTATAGGTCATTAGTTAGATCGCACCTAGAGTACTGCGTGCAGTACTGGTGCCCATATCTGAAGAGGGATATTAAGTTACTGGAGGGGGTGCAGCACAGGGTGGCAAAGATGATCAAGGGGCTGGGGGACTTATCATACGAAAGGCGGCTGAGGGAGTTGAACATGTACTCACTGGAGGAGAGGAGGGACAGGGGGGATATGATTGAAACCTTTAAGTACATGAAAGAAATGAACAAGACAGGTACAGAGGGGATGTTCAAAGTAAGGGAGGGGAGGGACACCAGGGGCTAATGATATGAGAATGGAGGGAGGACGGTTCAGGAGGGAGATAAGGAGACACTTTTTTACAGAGAGGGTGGTGGCTGGGTGGAATGCGTTACCTGTAGAAATGGTATCCAGTAGAACAGTGGACTGCATCAAAAGAAGATGGGACAGGACAAGGGGGAGACTCAATGAAGTAGAAGGGTGGAAGGGAGGAGCAGCTGCAGAATAAGGGTGCTAGCTGAACATTTGAGCAGACTTGATAGATCTCTAGACCTTTAGCTGCTGGCAAATTTTGTATGTTCATATGTTACACTAATGGCTACCAGTTACTATAGTGTCACCTAACCATCTAGTGCTGCATTCTGTTACCAAGTTATTATTTGTGTTCCAGTGTTACCAACTGTCTCCAACTGTTGCCTAATTGCTATATGTGTTTTCACATCTACTATATTTAACAGTTTCATTGTTAGCCAATGTGATCCACCTGTAATCCCTCCTGCTCTCATTGTATGGAAGTAAGGAAATTGTATTCCAACATTGTAACATTTCTATGTATTCTAGCCCATTGTTCCCTACCCCCCAGGTCGCACAGAGAGACAAGCAACTTGTTGCTCAGCGTGCCTTCCTGGTGAAACATTTCAATAAATAAATAAATAAATGGTCATATTTATAATACTTTACATTTTACAGATCAATCTTTTCCCATCTAAAGTCATTTGCCACAAAGATGGCTATGCATTACTGCCTGTGGCCCTAATGACCTGTGTTCAGAAGTGAGCACAGTGCATCAGATGGTAGGCTGGGGGGAGATTGAATGAACATCCTATGGACAACACTCCACCTCCAGGGATGTGAGGTCTCTAGTCATACTAGTGACATACAGCAGAGGCTGGGTGTCCAGCATTTGGGATCACCTGGCACTGCGGAGTAATGAAGGACATCTGTGGGTTGAGTGTGGGAATGTGCCCATCCTCCACTGACATCATTGCACATCCGTGCTCCTGGGGAAACTAAAACAGGAAAACCCCTAGTCATTGAGCTCTGTGAAGCCCCTTGACCATCTTCTGAATGATGCCCCAGGGTTAAGCCTCAGTTGGGGTTGCTGGTTGATTTAGGTTCCTCCCCAACTCCCCCAGGGGAGCCCCACCATAGTGGCAAGTTATGGGCTAACCAGAATGGGCAGCCTGGAGGGAGTTGCTGGGAGAATGAGGAGATACCCCCCCCAAATGTTGGCCAGGCACTAAATACAGTAGAGAAAAAAAGATGGCTATGTAGAGAAAACAATGCCATGGCTGAACTCCAGGACCTATGTGGTTGGGTGTGCAGTGCCAGGCAGTTCAACTGTAAAGAAAATGTTGTACTCACTACTTCACTGGCATAGCAGCTTCCCAATGTCTTCCAGAGGCATCTGACTGGCAGCCAGTCACTTCCAAGACAGCAGCACCACTATTCCACTGATAGCAATTGGTGACTTGCTTTTGTTTGATTCTCATTATAAAGCTGGTTGACATGTTGAGGAGAACTTTAACAAAATCTAATATTTTTTTTATTTGGTTGTTTAACCAGGTATAGCACACTAAGCTGAAAGCTTTTTTACAAGAGCGACCTGGGAGCACAAGGAGGTTAAGTGACTTGCTTAGGGTCACACAGTATGCAAGTGGAAGCTGTGGGATTCAAACCCAAGTCTGGTCTGCTGGATGTTACCAGATTTGCAGCTCAGAGCCTTAGACCACTACGCTATACTGCCTACATCTGTGAACAGTCCAGTTTATATTTCCCATTAGTGCTGTATTACTCCTCCCCATTATTTACAACTGAGGTCATTTGTATGAAAACAGGATCTTTGCTCTTGAAGAGTTTATCTATTCTTGCTGCTTTCTCCCTACCTGAAGTCATGGAGCACTGCTTGTGGTATCTCAGTTACTCCCTTAGCAACAGATTGTGATGTCACAACAAAGGATTATGACTTGAAGTAGGGAGTATGCTATAGAGCCAGATGGACTCTGAAGGAACTCTAAGGGATAAAGATCATACAGTCATGCACATTTCCTTAGTAATAAATAATGGGGAGGAGAAATATACAAAATAAAAATGGAATGCAGGCAGAATTGTGCCTAATTATTATGATTTTCAGAGTTTTCTTTGATGCATCAGTAGCTCTTTAATTGAGACAATTTGCAACCTTAAAGTATAACAATTCAGCTATTCTTTTATTTTGGAAAAGTTACAATGAAATTTATCCTGACTGTAAAAGCCAGACAGCTAGCCCTTGTGCAATGTTCATGAATCATTATGACTCTTATCAAGTGGATGAGCAGACCATGTAAAGTCCTTTACTGTTTAAAGACATTGAACTAATGGGAGTAGCGCACCTATTTGGAAAAAGCAGTAACACAACATTCAGTTTTGCTAATACTCACCTCAGTTAGATGCATTTCACTAGCATTCATAATCCTATTAAATACTTTTCTTTTCAACTTTTATGCTTTTCTGTTGTTCCCCATATAAAGCCATTTATTTTAATATAATAACTGGTGACCCCTATAATGCCTGGATGTCCACTTCAGATAAAACACTGTAATAACTGTGGGACATTTTTTCTCATTGGAGAAGCTGGTTATAATTTGCTGTTATAACCCGTGGGTTATAATGGCGAACAGGCTTCAGCGTCTTCAGAGCCCCACTCATGCTGTCTCATCAATGGCACTCAATTGTAATAGCCGTCAAATCTGGTCACCACAAAAACAGTTACAGTGACTACAAAGTCATTACCAGAAGTAAAAAACAAAGAAAGTAAAAAAATCTGTAACCTACTGGACCACTATCAGGCAGATTACAATTTCACAGTACAGAGACCCAGCTTCTGCTTGTACTTTCAGCCATGATGGTCTCAGAAAACCAGCAGTCAGTCGTTGGCATTTCTTGAATTCCCAGAAGTAAATCATTTAAAAAAGCACAAAAAACACAGTTCCATTATCTGTTTACTTACATTTCTTAACATTTCTTTTCAGGTCCTATTCCTTATTGTCACGCAGACATGCAAATGAACTCCAGACCTTAATTCAATCAATCAATCAATCAAACTTTATTCAACCAGGCAATTAAATCATTGAGCAAGCTCATTTTCAAGATGGTCCTGGACACAGGGGACACTTTCGCTCACAGTCGACAACACTTCATACAAAATTAGACATAGGTTCAGACAGTTACAATATACAAAGTCAGTACTTGGTTGAATCAGAAATGTAAAGCAAGTGCAAATATATGCATTTAAAGTGCAGTATATACAGGTTGTAGCTTGCAGAGTACAAGTGAGGAGAGGAAGGAGGGACATAGAGAAGTACAGTGAGAAGAAAGGGTATCAGACACACAGTAGAGAGGGAAAATAGGGCAGCCTAATAGAATGAGGCTGCTGCGAAGCTAATTGATGAGAGGGGGGAGGTGGGGGGGTTGCCCTAAAGGGATGCTAGCAGACATGGGAAATAGGCAGCCCAGGATTACAGAGGTTAAAGGACTCAGTTGAGTGGGGTAAGGCTTTACCTGAAACAATCACACACTGTTTTCAGGTCTCTGTAGAGCAGCCCCCTAAATATAAAATGGCTGGGCAGCAGGGAGATTATAAGTAATTTTTGCATGCTGTTCCAAAGCGCTGGTGAAAAGGAGCTAATGGCATTTGAGCCAAGACATGTCCTTGTTCGTTGTAGCTTAAGGAGGACAAAGGAGGAGTTGCTTAGTCCATAGGCACCCTTTGAATGTTCAAACAGGTCATAGATATAGGGTAGTAGTTTGTTGGACAAAGCCCAGAATAGCCACATGAGAGCGTTTATTTGCCTCCTTGTGGAGACTGACGGCCAGTCTAATGCTTGGTACAATGAGCAGTGATGAGTCTGCAAGGGCAAGTCAAGGACAAATCTTAATGTGCAATGACAGAGTGTATCCAGCTTTTGGAGCACATACTGGGGGCAATGGCTGTACAGGAAGTCGGCATAGTCAATCAGGGGAAGAAAGGTTGTTTGAACCAGCCGCTTTCTAGCTTCCAGGGTGAGTAGGTGTCTTATGGGATAGAAAATACTGAGGCACTGCCTTAGCTTTTTTGGTAACTCAGATGTACACCGAAGGTGAGTTTGTTATCCAACCAGACTCCCAGTTATTAAAATGTATCCACTTGCTCTAGTGGTTCATTAAGGAGGGTAATAATCTGTGGGGCCCCAGGTATCCCCGTACTGTGGGATGGAATGATAATCATAGCTTTTTTTTTTTTTTTTTGCATTTAACAAGAGCTTTAGATTCAGCAGGTTGTGCTGGAGGATGATAAAATCCCACTGTAGCTCCTTGTACGCAATGTCCAAAGAGGGGTTGGTCGTGTAGAGGATTGGGTCATCTGCGAAGAGATGAATGTTTCCAGAAACCAGGCCAGAGTTGATGCAGTTGATGTAAAGGGTGAAGAGGATAGGTCCCAAAATGGAACCTTGCTTAACGCATAGGGGCAGTAATTTTAGTGGGGAGAATTCTCCTTGGGATTTAATTTGCTCTTTATGATTTGTGAGGTAGCAGCGGAACCACTTTACTACAGCTGATGTTAGACTGATGCTACTCAGGGAATCAAGAAGTATGGAATGATCAACCATATCAAATGCCTTGCTGAGGTCAAGGAAGAGTGCATAGATGTTCTGTTTACTGTCCAGGGCTTTTAGCCAGTTATTTGACACTTTGGCAAGAGCAGACACGGTACTGTGCTTAGGTTTGAAATCTGATTGGACTGGATTGAGGATTTTCTCACGATCCAAGTACTCCCTTAATTGAGAGTTTACAATTTTTTCAAGTAGCTTGGATAAAACAGATGCATATCACCGTGACAACAACCACCCAGACCTAAACCAAATCTTCAAAATACCAAGTAAAAACACATCGCAGCAAAGTTTTAAAACTTTATTTCATAATGTTTTAAACACCCAGGATAACAGCCCAGTATTTTTTGCTCTTGTGTAAAAGTTTTAATACAAAAAAATGCAGACACATGACTGTACTAAAAACAGCAAGTCCAGTTCTCAAAATGTTATGTCTGGTGTAAATTGACTTACACCATAAAAAATAGTGCAAGTGGCAAGTTACATCAGCAGTTGCGACATTTGGTATTCTGCAAAGCAGCCTGTGACATGCCACATGCTGCTTGTGCCAAAGTGGACCTATGCCACCAGTTATTCCCTAAACCCCCTGCAACATGGTGCTCAGGGGTTTATGGCAGTAGTTGCACCCTATTCTAGAAGGGCAGCAACCATGTCCTACAGTTTGCGATTCTCAAACAACCCCCAAAGGACATCCTCCAAAGTACAGTTACATCAGCTTTTAGCTGGTGTAAGTGGACATACACCCTCCTGGGGTTGCGCAAATGTGTTGCTATTCTTCCCTGGTACATGTAGCCCCCATCCCCCAGTATGTAAAGCCCCACAGGGCTTGTTCATGTCCTCGACACCCAATCTCTGATTAAAACCCCTCCGGGCTTTGTCATGCCCCCTCAATCCCCCTATATTTTGAAACAGCCTGTCGGGGCTTTATGTCCCCCCAACCCCCCAATACAGGTCCAAAGCCCTGAATCCCCTCAATGTGTGAACAGCACCCACCCCAACCCCTGACCTGATCCCTGACATATAGGCATAAACTGCAAAACTCCCCATTACCTTGGTGGTCCAGTGGCCCCCCACCACTCCACTCAGCAGTGCCTGACCTCCCCGCTCCCACCCGCTGACCCCTTACAGGCCAGTGACTGGTACAGCCCATCTCTCACTACCATGGCCAGCCACTGAATGAACATGAATGAGCATGTCCTACCGTACTGTGCATACATGCAGAGTGCAATGCGAGCATGTACAGTACAGCAGTACAGCTCATTCATGTTCAGTCAGCAGCTGGCTACAATGGTGAGAGGTGGGCTGTGCCAGTCGCCGGCCTTTAAGGGGTCAGGGGTGGGAGCAGGGAGGTCAGCCACTGCTGAGTGGGGGGGATGTGAGGGGCCACTTGATCACCGGGGTAATGGGGAATTTTGCAGTTTGTGCCTAAATGTTGTGTGAATCTTTTGTTTGGTTTTTGAGACACAGATTGTCAAAAATTCTTATATGCACTTAATTTTTGCTATTTTCTGTACACTTGTATCTCAGAAATAGCTTTAGGTTGTGGGCTGAAATTTTCAGAGTTGAAAGCCTTTGCCTCATAGTTGTGTCTTTTTAAGGTTTGGTGAAAACATAATAATCCATTCAAAAGTTATGACACTTTTAATTTTCCCATTATTTCCTACTTGAAAAGTTAGATGTTCTGCATGAAAATACTTATGTTTTCGTAAAGAGCTACTTTGTTTTTGCAGACAGGGTCACATGGTGTCGCAGGGACCCTAGTGTATTTTCACAGAGCTCTGTTGTGTTCACACAAAAATAATGCTTGTTTTTGCAGGAGCTACTTTGTTTTAGCAGGCAGGGTTTACCAAGTGAATGCATGGGTTTACTGAGTGAATGCATTGATCCAGGGGACATGGTACTTGTCTATAATAAGGCGGTGATAGGGGCCCTGGATTCCATTGCTCCTTTTCGTGTCTGTCCCCTTACACTTTACCCAGGTCTCTTTGATTCAATGAGACTCTGAGAGAGTTGAAGAGAGTGGGACAAAAGCTAGAGAGGTGTTGGTAGAGGTCGGGCCTGGAGTGTGACAGACTTAGTTTGATGGACCACTATGGGGTCTATCAAACAGCAATTACCCATAAGAAGGCAGAATTCCTGTCCTGGGAAATTGCTGCTGCACACAATTGACCAGCTCAGCTTTTCCGGACTGTGGACAGATCATGCAATCCAATCTGTCTTCATGTCTTTAGCCTGGAAATGCCTTTTCTCAAGAACAGTGTGAGGAGTTTGTTCATTTCTTTTCAGATAAGGATGCCACAATCAGGTCTGGCATCTGTTTGACCCTCTCTAATGGGACCTGCGGTGCTCGGCATTAGATATCAAATGCCCAGTTTGTGTGATGTGACTTCAGGCTCCCCGCAATCAGTGACATTGTGATGGTCATCCAGTCATTGCGTCCGACCAACTGTAGTTTGGAAACTGGCCCCACACATCTTCTGGTGGACTGTGTGGATAAAATTGGCCTGGTCCTTGCATAGATATTCTGATTGTCTTTGGAGAGGGGGATCTTTCCTGATTCCCTGAAGGAGGCCGTGGTTCGGCCCCTTTTTAAAAAGCCCTCCTTGGACCTGGATTGCCCGGCTAACTACAGGTCTGTCTCTAACCTACCCTTTGTGGGTAAGGTTATTGAGAAGGTGGTTGTGTCACAGCTGGATGATCATTTGGCCAGCCACAATGTCTATGATTCTCTCCAGTCTGGATTTAGGAAGAGACATAGCACCGAGACAGCCCTTATCTGAGTACTAAATGACCTCCTAATAGTGAAAGATTGAAGGACCCATTCCATCTTGGTCCTTAAAAACATCAGAACCTAGCAAAACGGATCTCATTTAGCCACATTCTTATGTTTGTTTTTCAAAATTATGGGCAAACAACCTTTTTTGGGCACCTCAACTTTCAGGTGTCCAGGTTAGCAAAAGAATTATTTCAAACACATTCTCTGTATAAGAACAGTGGGATTTTCTTGACTTCTTGAGCCACAGTTGGTGCTCCTGCTGTCGGCAGTAGTCTGTTCCATGAGCCATCATTTTTTGGTGAGTCTCGTGATTGTCCCCAGTTGTGGATGACTGTGTTCCATCAAGTGGATGCTTATGTGTGAAAATGCATTTTTGAAGAGGAAATGGTCTTGGTGGCAAAGTGGTCCGCTTTTGAAAATGCATTGATTTTCACAGAACCCATAATAAAAAAATGAGGAAAGAGTAGTTTTGAACTGAGGACCTTGAGTCTTGTGCCTTGTCCGTTACACCACCAAACAAGCACTGTTAAGGGATATATTTTTCTGTAGTTAAGAATTCTGTAATTGCTGTGTAGGGCTTGATCACAAGTGGATGTTTATGTGCAAAATATGATATGTACAAAAACAGCTTATACTTATTTTTGCACATAGAAAATTTTCATACACAAACATATATTTGCAATCAAGCAATGCACACCATTCACATAATTCATAGGTAAAGGAAAAAAAACAACTCCCTAAAGGTACTATTTAAAAAAAAAGGTCTTGCTGGCCCAGTGGTTGGCATTGTTTTGAAAATACATTGATTTCCACAGAACCCACAATAAAAAGTAGGTAAAAAAAAAACAGAAAAGAGTAGCAACAAACTAAGGACCTTGACACCTGTAGCCCTGTGCCCTGTTCTCCACACCACCAATCACTGTTAAGGGTTTGTTTTTTTCTGCAGTTAAGAATTCTGTAATTGATGTGCAGTGCTTGATCACAAGTGGATGTTTTTGTGCAAAAATGTGATGGGTGTGAAAACAACCTATACCTATTTTCACACATAGCAGATTTTGGCACTTAAATATATATCTGTGATCAAGGCATGCATGTCACTCACAGAATTCATAAGTAAAGGAAAAACAACTCCTTAAAGGTACTTGTCCTGCGGAGTAGAGGAGAGGCAGCTTTGCTGGTCTGGTGATCCCAGAATAAATGCAAGTAGAAAAAAATAAAAATAAAAAAAACAAAGGGTATGTGCAAAAATGTATTTTCAAAAAGGAAGTGGTCTTGTTGGCCCAGTGGTCTACTTCATTTTCCTAAATACATTGATTTTCACAGAACCCACAATAAATACTTGGTAAAAAAAAATTGAAAAGAGTAGTTTTGAACCAAGGAGCTTTGGACCTACAGTCCTGTGCCTTGTCCTCTGCACCATAGAAGAAACACTGTTAAGGGGCTGCTTTTTCTTTAGTTAAGAATTCTGTAATTGGTCTGCTGGACTTGATCACAAGTGGACGTTTATATGCGAAAACGTGATATGTGCGAAAGCAATCTATACCTATTTTTGCACACACTACGTTTTCACACATAGACATATACTTGTGATGTGGCCATGCACACCATTCATAAGTAAGGAAAAAAACATAGAGAATACTGGCTGGGCAACTGTGCACAACCAGCCTGTGCTGCCTCCAAGGGGTTCTGATTCTGTTAGACCTCAAGAGCGAAGCTCAAGATGTCATACAGAATCATAACCCCAAAGTGGTAGCTCAGGTTGATTGGGCACCATTTGCTCAGTCAGTATTTTTTATAGTGTATAGTGACCCCACAAGTTCTGTAACAGCAAAAAAATAAAATAAAAAACTTGAACTGATTTTGAAATTAATGTGCTCCTCTGCCACATACTTTCAGAAAAAAAAATGCTGTCGCCATCCTGTTAGAAAATTTACTGTTCACATTCTGAGATGTGCGCACAGTGGTTTTTCCTTTAGTTAAACCACTGTCTCATGTGATCTCAAAACCAGCCAAGCTGTTGTTGTACCACAGTAAGGTATAACCATGTTCCATGAACTTTGAATTGTGGTACAACAACATTTTGACCGAGATGGATTTCTGCCTATGACAAGGGGTCAATATACATTATAACTCTTAATGGTGCTTGTCCTGTGTTGTGAAGGCAGAGCGGATGTGCGGGTCTGGTGGTTTCAGAATAAAGGCAAAATGAAAAAAAAAAATGAGGAAAGGGTATGTGTGCAGGAAAAAAATGAGAAAAGAGTAGTTTTGAACTGAGGACCATGGGTGCTACCATTTTGTCCCTTGTCCTCTGCACCACAGGTCAAGCACTATTAAGAGATTGCTTTTTTGTTTAGTTAATAATTCTGTAATTGGTGTGCAGTGCTTGATTGCAAGTGCATGTTTATGTGCAAAAATGTGATATGTGCAAAAACAATCTATACCTATTTTCGCACATAGTAGATTTTTACATGTAAACATATATCTGCAATGAAGCCATACACACCATTCTCAGAATTCATAAGTAAAGAAAAAAATACTCCTTAACAGTACTTGCATTGTGTGATAGAGTTGGGGTGGCTCTTCTGATCGGGTGGTCCCATAATAAAGGCAAGATGAAAAAAAGGAAAGGGTATGTGTGAAGGGAATAAAATGAGAACAAAATAGTTTCAAACCAAGGACCTTGAGTCCTGCCATTCTGTGCCTTGTTCAGTACACCACAAGCCAACTGTTAAAGGGTTGTTTATTTTGTTTAGTTATGAATTCTGTGAATGATGTGCATGGCTTGACTGCAATTGTATGTTTATGTGCGAAAATGTGCTATGTGCAAAAGTTAGCATAGGTTGTTTTCGCACATATACAGGTACTTGTGATTAGGCCATGATTAGACCATGTAAATATCAATTTACAGGTACATAAGTGAAAAAAGAAAGACAAAGGGAGGGATAGTGAGACTGAAGGGGGAGGATGGGGGCCACGTGGAGGATGACAACAGTAAAGCTGACATACTGAACAGGTATTTCTGCTCAGTCTTTACTGAGGAAGAGGAGGGTAATGGGTCTGAAGGGAGTACAAGGGTGAGAATGGTGCAGAAATGGACACAAGTCCCTTTACAGAGAAAGGGTCCTGAAGGAACTGGAAGTAATAAGAGTTGATAAAGCAATGGGGCCAGATGGGTGCACCAGGTCCTTAAAGAACTAAGAGAGGTGGTGGCTGAACCTCTGGCTATCCTGTTTAGCCGATCACTGGAAACAGGAGGTACCCAAAGACTGGAAGACAGCAGATGTAGTCCCCTTATACAAAAGTGGGAACAAAGAGGAAGCAGGGAACTACAGACCAGTCAGCCTCACCTCGGTAGTGGGAAGATCATGGAAGCACTACTACTGAAGGAGAGATTGGTGGAACATCTGGTTGTCAATGGACTACAGGACCCAAGGCAGCATGGTTTCACCTGGGGAGGTCGTGTCAGACCAACCTCATTGAATTTTTGACTGGGTGACTAGGGAGGTGGGTCAGGGGAGGCAGTGGACATGGCCTATCTGGACGTCAGCAAGGCCTTGACACTGTCCCACATAGAAGACTATTACATAAACTGGGAATATGGGTGTGGGCAGGACAGTAGTGTGGTGGGTAGGTAACTGGCTGGGTGGCAGGACACAGAGGTGGTGGTAAATGGCTGTCACTCCACAGAGAGAAGAGTGACCAGTGGGGTACCACAGGGATCAGTGCTGGGACCGGTCCTATTCAACATCTTCATCAGTGACATTGCACAGGATATAGAAGGCAGAATTTCACTGTTAGCTGATGACACAAAGCTCTGTAACAGAGTAGACACACCAGAGGGTGTAGACAGAATGAGAAGGACCTGCAGAAACTTGAAGAATGGTCAAGGGTTTGGCAGTTGAAATTCAATGCAAGAAGTGCAAGATAATGCATATGAGACACAAAAACCTGGCACAATATATATCAGTTGGGGGTGAGGAATAGCATGACCAAGCAGGAAAGAGATCTTGGGGTTATCATCTCTGATGACCCTCAAGGTAGGGAAACAGTGCACAAGGCAGCAGGTAAAGCAAATAGGATGCTGGGATGTATAGGCAGGGGCATTACCAAGGAAAAAGGGAGGTCATAATTCTGCCAATACAAGACACTAGTGAGGCCCCACCTGGAATACAGTGTACAGTTCTGGAGACCATACCTTACGTAAGGACATAGACAGGGTAGAGAAGGTTCAGAGGAGGGCAACAAAGATGGTGCATGGATTGCATCACAAGTCCTATGAAGATAGGTTGAAGAAACTGAACATGTACTCCCTGGAGGAGAGGAGGGAGAGAGGGGATATGATAGAGACATACAAGTATCTTACAGGGAGGAACAGGGTGCAGGAAAACACTATTTTTAAGCGAAAAAGATGTTCCAGGACTAGAGGGCATGGGATGAAGTTGGAGAGAGGACGATTCAGAGGAAACATGAGAAAGAATTTCTTCACAGAACAGGTGGTGGACAAGTGGAACACCCTGCCAGAGGAAGTGGTGGGGGCTGAAACAATCACAGGATTTAAGAATGCATGGGATAGACATAAAGGAATTCTGGAGGTCAGGGGTAAGGTGCAACAGACTTCCAAGAAAACAAACTGAACTTACAAGCTCCAATGGGCAGACTGGGTGGGCCATAGGCCCTTATCTGCTGACACTGTCTATGTATCTATGTATGTATAAAAAGAAAGTGCCATCATCTTCCTCCAGCTCTATTATCATAATGGCCTTAATTTTGCCAGTCACTGCTGGTGATGGTGATGCAGGTTGCTACTGCATGCCTGGCTCTTCAATTTGTTTGATGTTGCGTGTGTCTAAAATGTATATATTGGTACTGTTGTGTTAAATACTGTGGCATGCAGATATGTTTATGTGAGATAATCATTAAGTCTACTCACCTGAAATGGCCTTTTTTTCTGCTTCACTGTCCTGTTTGTCTTCATTTGTCTGTGAGTCTTTGTCACTATTTGTTAATTCCCCTTCTTTCAAGGGTAGCCTGTGCTAGTGGTGGGGTTTCCTTTCATGCGTTCTGTAAGACATGTGTAAAAATAGTACATTTAGTAATGTATTGTGTGTTTGGGTAATGCTGTCTGTAATTATATATGTTTTGTGTGTTTGTTGTTTCTCACTTACTGCCATAGTAGCGTTTTCCCAGTTTTGTTTTGCCCGCTGTGTTCCAAAGGTTCTGTACCATGCCAAATCACTTCCTATGGGACTGCAGAATGTTTTCTGCTGTCTGTAATTTGAAAAAAAAAAAACATTTGCTGCACCAGTTTTCATTTTCTCTTACAAGAAACTTAATCCTTCTGTAGTTTATGGTGTTTTGGATGCTGGTGCTGATGGCCTGCCACATCTCAGTTAGTGGCTGATTTGTTGTTCTTATAATTATGTGAGGGTTAGCCAGTGCCTGCACAGCATCCACCAAGTATGGGATTTAGCTGTTCTGCAAAAATGGTTCATTTCTCTTTGGAAGTAAAAAAAATTAAAGAAAACAATGTTGTAAATATAGTGTACATAATAAGGGCATGTGCATTAGTTATGCCATTGTAGGAAAGGATATGATATTATAATACTGGAGTGTACTTTAGCTGTTATGTAATATGTAGTGTATCTTTGTATAAGAGTTGTTCTATTTTGTGATCAACATAGTATGGTTCTGAGAAGAGTCTTTGTGTATTTACAGCATTTACAGCATTTACTGCAGTTGTTGAAGAAGGTAGCTTACAAGACAGTCTAAGTCCCATGCTGGAGGTCCCACAGGAAAATGCAATTGCTAGCATCTGAGACATGCACACCACCTTTTAGAAAAATCCAGTCCTTGTAGTATCTAATTTGGGAATGACGTAGGTGTGCATACTCAGATCATGATGGGAACCAAATATTTGAATGCTGACATTTTTTGTGATCTGTCAAGCAAGTATCTGTGCTTGTGTGCTCTCCAGATCATCTGCTTCATAATATCTGATAAGAGAATTTTACAGGCAGATAATATTCGTACTAGCACAGCTAAATCTGATTTAGCTTCTGCTACTAACTCTATTTGCCTTTTGTCAGCCAGATCATTCCCTCCAAGATGGATTAGCAGTATATCTGGCATAATGTATCTGTCCAACAATTTGTGTATGGTTGGCTTGACTTGGTGCCACCTCATGACTCCCCTGCCAAACCAATAGACAGAGCAGTTTGGAAGACACAAGTCATTGCCAAAATGACTTGATCTTGCAAACTACCTCTACGCACATGGAAACTGCCAATGACCCAGGCTTTCCTTGTGGAGCATCCTGTCATACTCAATTTTGCTAGAAAGAGTAGATACAGTACCAGTAATCTCAGAAGCAAACCTGCTTCTGTTACCAGTCTGACAGAAGTGAGTTGTTGAGTGGTGTGATTCCTGCACTTCTTAGTGGAGATTTCCTCAGGTGGCTTTGCAACTGATGTTTGATTGGAAAATGATGACAACAGTGATTATGTCATAGTGTAATTTGTTGAGTACTGTGTACTGTGGTGTTTCTGACTGGTTCAGTTCTGTAAAAATATTGTTGAATTGGGTTGGAAAGTTTTGATTTCTGATTAGTTGACAGCAAATAACTCCACAATATTATGAGTATCTGTTGGTTGTTTATTGTTATGTCTGGAAGTCTCAAAAAGGAATCTTCCCTCTTTTTTCTTCTGACATTGTAAATGGTAAGTTATGTTTTTTGTTCTAAAATTAGTAGTATGTGCACTTATTCTTAATTCATACTGATTAATGGTTGAGGTTTAGTAGAGCTGTGCCTGTAATATTTAAAATTAGTACTTGCTTTCTATATGGTAAAGTTTTGTTGGAAATAAAAGTAAGAAATCTAAGAAAGAGAGGTAGCATGCCTTTGTTCATTAAATGTACTGGTAGGGAATAACCTTAGTGTTAGTGTGTCCTAAGAGTAAGAAAAAAATAAAAATAAATCAGGATCTTTTGTGAAGATTGTGAATGGTTGTGCTGAGTAATTTGTTATAATACTTCTCAAATTTTCAGCAAGAAACTTTAGGAAAAACAAAATCTGAGCCAAATAACAGAATTAGCTGATGTTTATGTTGAAGTAAACCATAGTGTGTAAAGAGCTTTCGATTTGTGACAATGTGTATTATTAGTGGAATATTCTGATTAAGGTAAAACATAGTTGTTAATTGTCATTGTTTAGCAGGGACATGTTATTTTATTCTTTGAAGTTGCTTTCTTCATGATGTGTTTATCATTGAAACAATAGTCCAGTCATAGGGAGTATTCTGTTAGTTCACACCCTAAAAGGAAAATGCATACTATTATAAGGTGGCATATTTGAAATAGAGTTTGTACAAAAAATATTGGTTCTGACAGTGTTCTAAGGTTGCATCTCCCTGTTTGGAGATGTGACTGATTATGTGGTTCAATGTCCTTTAATGTGCCTTTTGTTGAGTGTTTGTGTCCCTGTTTTCAGTGACAAAAGGTTGACAGGCATTAGGGACACTTTGGCATTTAAATGTAAACCAGGATAAATATTTGAATTGTGTAATGTTAATAAGAAAAAAGTATAATGCTGTGATAAAAAAATACAGATGTTGCAGGTCTTTGGTATTAGTGATAGTGGTTGTTATGCAATTAGTGTGAAATAATCTTTTCTTTAGCAGCTGTGAAGTATTGCAATGATCTTTCTGTGTTATTTAAAATGAAAAAGTACACTTACTTTTTGATGAATGAGTAATTATTTGTGAACACAGAGTTGTTTTTCAAAATCCGGCTGTATTTTCGCAAATAAGAGCCTTCCATATTGTTATCTTGGGAAAGTGTGTGTTTTCTTTTTTCTTTAGAAGTTTGAAAAATGCTGTGTTTTTATTGGCTATTATGCTAGACTTCCAATAAAATGTCCAGCCCATAGGCTGTCAATCATATATACTTTTGAAAACTTTTTTTTGATGTGATCCTGGTTTATATTTGCAAGTATACTTGCATATTTCTTAACAAATGAGAACATATGTTTTTGTTTGTGAAAGTAGTAATACTAGTTTTCTGCTGGTGTTTGAGATGGATAATTTTTTCTAAAATGCTTGTATTTTCGCTAGTAGTTTCCTTATCTAGGACCAATGGGAATGTATATAAGGGTATGCACGTGTTTTCTCAAATATGAAAGTTACTTTGCAAAAATAGTTTTATTTTCAAAAATGTATGTGTTTTTCGGAAAAGGTTAGCAGGTCAATGGCCAATAGTAATTCATTTGCACAAAAGAAAATACTTTTGCATATACTCAAATGCTGCATTTCCATGAGATACAATGGTGGATTTTCAGTAAATGTCCTGCAAATAGGTTGTCAGAAATATGTACTTTCAATAACTTTTTTTGTTTTTGTGGTTTGTTTTCTCAAGCATACTTGTAGATTTTTTACCAAGTATATTTGCAAAAATTGTTTTATTTTCAAAAATAAATCTATTTTCATAAATACATTTCCGAATATGGATTTTCCACTTGGTTTTTCCTTTTCTCTTTAAATGGGCTTTGCCTTATTTTTTTAGACTTCTGCATGAATGTTATTAATTATGGTATAGATGTTCTTTTGTTCTTACATGTCCAGAAGAGGCTAATCAAAATGGTGCAGGGTCTGCACTGGAAGGCATATGAAGAGACAGTTCTGATGCTGAAGTGTTGAAGTTCATTCTGCAATTTGTTACATGTCAGATGCCAGACAATTATGATAGCCCAACACTGTGAAAGTTGGTGCTAAAGTTTCAGAGTCACTTGTGCTGGATGTACTGTCACAAGTTTGTGAAAAGTGGATCTCAGTGGTATACCAGGTGTTGTTTTGGATTCCAAGGCAGGTGTGTGAACAGGGTCGCATGAATGTTGTGTTCTCAGCAATGCAACATCATCTCAAAGCAAAATAAACAAAGAGGGTGTATGAGCTACCCAGAATGAAGAATGAGTTGTACATCAATGACCACAATACTGTTCTTCTGCTGAGGCAGGCAAACATGGATTTTCAGTTTGTGACTAAGAATTCTATGGCTCTTGTGTGATATGCTATGTCATGTATCACCAAACATAAGAAACTGCCTGCAGAAGCTTTGGGAGGAACTGTCAAATGCAAACAGATGAATGACATCATGTATGTAGTCCTAGGGTTTGAAAACATCAATGCATAGAGAGTGATATGCAGATGAGGCAAGTGACATGTTTATTGGTACTTATCTCTATGGGAAGTCAGATCCAATATGGTTCCTCAATGTAAACTACAAGCAGAATCAGAAGCATGTGCTATGTTTAGTTGAACAGATTGAAGAATTGGCATCTACTACGCAACGACTACGCCTTCTTCAGGATACATATATACATACAAAAATGCAGCAGATTAGGCCTTGAGGTCTATTGTGTCTGCTCAAAATGCAGCTCACAGTTTGAAAACTGCTGCTGCCCCCCCTTCCCTCTCCCTTCCATCCATTCCCTGATTCCCAGTCAGAGTTCCTCTGGTCTCTACCTTCTCTACCTGTGCTCTGTCCATGTATTCATACCATTCCTTCTTAAAACCTCCCACTAAATCCCTTAATATTAACTTCTCAGGCAGCATGTTCCAAGACACCACTACCCTCTCTGTGAAGTAATGTTTTATCAGGTCCCTTCTATACCTCCCCCCAACCAGTTTTATGCTATGACCCCTCGTGGTCCCTTACTCCTTCAGTATGAACAGACACTTAGTGTTTACTCTGTTAAAATCCTTCAAGTATTTAAAGGTCTTTATCATTTCCCCTCTGTCTCTTCTGTCTTCCAAGGTGTACATGTTCAGCTCTCGAAGTCTCTCCTCTTAGGGCTTATCCCCCATTCTGAAGATCATCTTTGATGCCCTCCTCTGGACCCTCTCCATGAACATAATGCCCTTTTTTAAAAAAGGTTGGCAGAACTGCACACAGTACTCAACTCTTCAACCTGTTGCTACTTACAAGATATGTCCCTTCCCTCTGGAAGACTGCTTGAGTAGTCCCTGTTCACAAAAAGGGTGACACCATCAACTTGGATAACTACCATCCTATTGCCATCATCTTTACCCTCTCTAAAATGCTGGAGAAAATTGTAGCCACCCAAATCTCGGATTACGTCCATTCGTTTCACCTCCTCTCCAAGTAATGCACCTGGAAAACAAAAGCCCAGGGGAAGAGAACACAATGGGAGGAGGTATTTACAGCAAAAATGGAAAGGGACCTGGGGGTAGTCATCTCAGATGACTTAAAGGTAAGCAAGCAATGTGAGAAGGCATTAAGAATGGCTCGGGGGATACTGGGATGTATAGGGAGAGGCATCTCCAGTAGAAAACAGGAAGTTGTCATCCGTCTGTACAGACAGTTGGTGAGACCCCATCTGGAGTACTGCATGCAGTTATGGAGACCCCCATCTCTGCAAGGACATAGACAGGATGGAGGCAGTCCAAAGGAGGGCAACTAAAGTGGTGCAGGATCTGCAACAGAAGCCATATGAAGAGAGAGACTAAAGAAGCTTAATATGAATACCCATGAGGAAAGGAGGGGGGGGGGGGCATGATAGAAACTTTCAAGTACCTCAAGGAAATCAACAAAGCCCAAGAAGGTAGCATCTTTCAGAAAAAGAGATGTGCAAGAACAAAGGGACACAATTTGAAGATAGAGGGGGGACCGCTCCGAGGCAATGTGAGGAAGCAATTTTTCAGAGACGAGGTGGTGTACTCATGGAATGGCCTTCCTGAAGAGGTCATGGGATCAAAAAAAGTGGACAATTCAAGAATGCATGGGACAGACATAAGGCAATTCTGGTGGAGGTAGGAAGAAGTAGGCTGTTGGTTAACTACAATCTGCAGTTTATCCAATAGGTAGGGAAATATGCGGACTAGGTGGGCCAAGTGGTCCTTATCTACCACCAAAGTCTATGTTTCCATGTTTCACCCTTAATCAACATGTTTTTTGATGAGGGCGCAGTACATCCATGGCACTCATATGGTTTACAAATGATGTAAGACTAGCGATGGACAATGGCTCTCTAACTGGGGCTACTTTTATAGATCTTTTGAAAGCATTTGAATTGCTCCTATCAAAGTTGTCTTCTCTTGGCTTCTCAACCTCTGCTACTGCCTGGTTTCAAAATTACCTCTCAGGCATCAGCAATTTGTCCAGATCAGAGGTACCAAGTCCCGCCTTGCTCCCACCCAGATCAGAGTGCCCCAAGGTTCTATTCTTGGCCCTCTCCTGTTTACGATTTTCATAAATGCTCTCCCACAATCTATTGGCCCCTGCTCAGCCCTGCTATATGCAAATTATCTGGTGCTCTACTCTTTCTCTCCAAGCCTATTGGACAACAACTAGAATTTCAATCATAATTTCAACACCCTTCAGCTTTGTCTATTGCAGAATAAACTTGACCTGAATAAAAAGAAAACTATTACTATGCTCTTCAGCTCGGGTTCAGGGATTTGGTTCTTTACCCAATATTTATGCATCAGAGTGTTTAAAGGTGCTCCCCTCAATTCAGTTACCTCCTTTAAATACCGAGGAGTCACCCTTGATCCCGCCTTGGACTTTGACCTGCACCTAGCAACAGTCATCAAATCCATAAATATTCAACTGGGACTGGCATATAAGGTTAGATACAACCTTTGGCCATTGCACAGGGGGATCCTGAAACCCAAATTAGCATATTGGTTAGTAGCCTATCCAGATACTACTGGTTGGCTCCTCTGAAAGTGGGGTATCTTCTACAACATTTGTCACTTTGTGTTGTCTCTACTTAAACATACTCACCGATGCTCACTATATTCCAGACTGGGATGGCTTACCCCCCTAGATTGCCATCAGTTTACTTCCTTTTGTTTCATAAAAAAATATAATCTCCAAGATCCCTGACAAATTGGCTTCTCTGCACAAGCCTGCGATCTCTGCCTACCCCCTGAGATCAGTGATAAATCCCTGCATGTCCAGCATAAATGTAAAATCAAAAATGGGTGAAAATGCCCTTCTCAGATTGTGTCTCCAAACTATGGAATACCCTTCCACTGAATGTCAGAACCTCCACTTCTCAACACAGCTTCAAACAAGACCTTTGTAAGGCTCTTTTAAGCTCTGAACCCTGATCCTGTAGTGTTCCCACCCACTCCTTTGCTGGCTCCTCCTAGCTGCCTATCAGCGCCTACCTCTTCTACTCTCAAACCTGCTTTGAAAACCTTACTACACCCTGTTCCACTTATCTACTAGATGTCAATACAAATAGCTGTTAGTTTTTGCACTTATATCATGTGTCTATGTTACTACATATTGTTCTTCTGACTGTGCTGTCATTTGCTGAATATGTTGCACAGTTGTACTGTGACTGCTCAAGCCTGTTCCTCTACTGAATCATGTTCACTTGACTATTCTTTGTATATACTGTTGTCTACCTGCCCTCTGTTCTAATCTTCTGGGTCGTACCTGAAAATAGGCAGCCATGCTATCTAGTGTTTCCACCTGATCAACAGAAACAAACTAAATAAATAAATAAATACTCCAAGTACATTGTGAAAAATAACCTAATTGACATGTACTATCCTCAGCAGTATACTGCCATTGGGGAGATGTGCTTGCATGAGGTTGCCAAAAGGTACGATTATGTTCCTGGTGTTCAAGACAGGTAGCCTGATGAAGAGAAGGAAACCATGGCTGATGACCACTGCAAGCTTAGTTTGGCTAATGATGACAAAAAAAGAGTATCACTACTTTGCTGCACTTGTTCTATTTAACCATGGAGAGATGAAAGCTCTCTTAAAGGAGAGTGCAGCACTTTTGAGGAACAGTTCAATGTCAACTGTGAGATATTCAAAACTGATGCATGTGATACTAATATTCACCTGCTGCAGCTGTGAGTTATGTCTGTACATACATTAAAGTTTGTGTGGTCATTCAGAGAGAGAAACCACTGATGATATGCTGTGGATTTCTTTGTATGTTCTTCATGCTACATCTGTTAAGTCCAGACAGTTTTTTAGCCATGTGGAATGTGATCAATTTTGTAATAGGTGTGGTAGTCAGTGCACTCCATCAATACTGTTGGGGAATTTGTCTCAGTACCTTATGATTGTGCTGCAAAGACTTGACTCAAGTGGAGTAAGAGAAGTTACACAAGTCACAAACTACACTGCATATAGCATTGTGTTTGGACACCATGTGTATGACACACATGTTGTCATTTTCCACCATGTAGTATCTGTACATTCTGGGCATTATATTACTTACCTGAGGTATAGCACTGGTTGGGAGGAGTGTAATGACTCTGTGTGCACCTTCAAGCAGAGGTTACTCAAAAACCTGAAGGATGCCTATGTTTTGTTCGTGAAGAATTATAATGAACTACAGTGCTCAGAGGACTAGTTTTGCCACATGTTGCCTATTTCTGAAGAGATTGTGACAGCCACAGAACTGTGCCAGATTGTATAGTGTTGCTGTTCTTTGTGCACTTCAAGGTTTTCTGTAACAAAAGAAAACTGTTACATAGATTGCTCAATATACTTATCAACATGGTAGAACATAGACATACCTGTGATTCATACAATACACACAAATGAAGTGGGCCCAGACAATGGCACAGATTGTGTATGTGATCACTTAACATGATATGCTGTGTCACATTTTTTGCCAACTGATACTGCTCATGATAGCAAACATATAGTCAGGGCCCTGTATTCACTGTGGCAAACTGGACCTACATTCTGTGGCAGGACCTCATGCTTGCATCAGTCAGGCTATCGGCAATTCTGCTGTAATTCTACAGCAATTCTGTGATGGACTTTATACTCCTGGCAACTCAAATGAGCTCCAAAATAAAATCTAGTTGCCCAGATAGAATGGTCAGGAATAGGCAGCCTGGGGCAGTTTGAAAGACGCACAGGTAAGGCAATGAAAAGCAACTCTGGAATAATAATTTGGATTGGATGGAAGGCATGGGGAATTGAAGGGTTATTTATTTTTTTACTGCAGTCTGTTTATTGTCCCATGGCTCCCTCCCACCTGGCCAGTGCTGGTTTACCACAGCTATGCTCCTGAGAATTTATCCCTCTGCCTGCCCAGTTGCTTGAAAACGAGTACTGCTTGGTTGTAGACAATGGTGCCCCAAGACTGGAAAGTGGCGCATATAGTGCCTATCCACAAGGGGGGATCAAGGGAGGTGGCAGGGAACTACAGGCCTGTCAGCCTGACATCGGTGGTGGGCAAGGTGATGGAGGGCATTGTCAAGGAGAGGCTAGGGGGGGACCTGGATAAGTCAGGGTGCCTGGACGATAGACAGCATGGATTCATCCCGGGAAATCATGTCAGACAAACCTGGTGGAGTTCTATGACTGGTGACAAGTGCCTTGGACCTGGGTAGACCAGTGGATGTCCTCTTTCTAGACTTCAGCAAGGCATTTGACTCTGTTCCTCACGGGCCTGTTGGATAAGCTGGGAGAAATGGGGGTGGGGAACCAGATGATCAGATGGATAGGCAATTGGCTCCAGGACCGGACCCAGAAGGTCGTAGTTGGTGGGATAGTCTCATCCCCAAGGAGGGTCATTAGTGGGGTCCCACAGGGATCAGCCCTTGGGCCCCTTCTGTTCGATGCCTACGTATCTGACATAAGGACAGGAATCAGGAGTGAGATGAGTCTCTTTGCAGATGACTCGAAACTGGGGGCGGTGGTGGATGGGGAGGAGGGGAGAGTGGCCCTACATGGGACCTGGAGGCTCTGGAAAGATGGTCTAAAAAGTGGAAGCTGAGGTTCAATGCAGGGAAATGCAAGGTACTCCACCTGGGGGCCAGAAACCCAGGCCATGTGTACACCTTGGGGGAAATGCTACAAGTCTCGATGGCTGAGAGGGACCTGGGGGTGGTGGTGGATGTCAAGATGAACAACTCTGAGACTTGTAGAAGGGCAGCAGCCAAGGCCAACAGGATGCTGGGATGCATCGCTGGATCACCTCCAGAAGGAGGAAGTGATACCCTCTGTATAACTGCTTGGTGAGGCCGCACCTTGAGTACTGCGTGCAGTTTTGGAGGCCACACTTAAAGAGGGGACATTAACCTCCTGGAGAGGGTCCAGAGGAGGGCAACCAAAATGATTTGGGGCTTGGGGGACAGGACCTATGAGGAGAGGCTCGAAGAGCTAAATATGTACACATTGGAAGAGAGAAGGGACCGGGGGGACATGATAGAGGTCTTCAGGTACATGAAGAGGGTAAATAGGGGAGGAACAGTCAGGGTGCTTCGAAGGAAGAAGGAGGAGGGGGCCACTAGAGGGCATGGGTGGAAGCTGGAGGGGGGAAGATTCAGGGGAGAAAGGAGGAGGTGCTACTTCACTGAGAGGGTGGTGGAGCCATGGAATGCACTGCCTAGGGGGCTGGTGGAGGCAGAGACAGTGGAGGGGTTCAAGAGGGGTGGGACAGGTACAGGGGAAGGGTTCTGGAAGCAAAATCCAATGCAGCAAGAATATCCGGAACTGGGAAGGGAGAAGCCAGAGAAGGCGAGGGGGACAGCAAGGTCAGCACCCAGGGTGGGGGCTGACCAAACGAGCAGACACGAAAGACCATTAGGCCTATTCTGCTGGCATTTTAGTATGTTAGTATGTTAATGACTCCCTTCCACACTCTTGATTGAAGCCTGGGGTGATGGCTTGTGTTGTAGTGCAGCTCTAGTTGCTTCCTCCTGCTCGTGAAGTTCAACACTGGTTGTGTCATTTGTGTCAATGCTGCTTGGCTTCCATATCTTCTTCTCTGCCACTCTGTATGGATTTACTGTGATGCTAAAGAAAAGCTAGATAGCTTTACATTAGACAAAGGTCCTGAAAGCCTCTCATTTTCTGTCTGCAATAATTAATAATACTTTTTCATTCCACAGTTCAATTCAATTCAAGTTTATTGTAGGAAAATTCCATTGAGGAAGCTCATTCTCAAGGAGATCCTAGTATAAGACAGATGTACAACAACAGGATTACAAAATAAAAGGAACATACTTTGACTAAGACTATGGACTTCATACATCACAACGTACAATCACAGTAAAAACAGGTCCTGGTGATAAAATAGAGCAGCAATGAGGCAATTTACATAATGCAACAATGCAACCATCTGCAGTAGGATTTATAAAACAATGGGTATAGAACATAACAACATACTTTCACAGTAAAAACAGGTCCTGGCAACAAGATAGTGCAATAATGAAGCACATTACATAATACAACAATGTGGCAATCTGTGGTAGGATATAGAGAAGGCAAGGAATGTAGCAGAGGGAGGGAACAATACAGGAGTGAGTAAGGACATGAAATAGTCAGTTAATAGTGAGGGAAGTGCTACAGGAGAGGGTAAGGGACTTAGACAGTGACAGGTTAACACATGAGACAGGGCCAGGGGGGAAGTTAGAGGAAAAGGGGGGGGGAGAAGAGGGATTCAGAGAGCTAAGCCCCCGAGCATTTGCAAGGATTTGTGCAGAATCTTGAGGTGAGCGACTTGAACAAATTAATAATGACCAGGCTGGTGAGCTTGAGTACCATTTGAATGCTGTTCCAAGCCACAGGGGAGAGAATGCAATTTGTAACACGGCATCAAACAGAAATGGTAAATAAAGCAATTTCATTGGACCAAATACAACATGTGACCAAAGTAGGGGCGTTGAATAATTCCCCAGTAAGGACCACTCGAACTATTATTCACAGGGCCACCGGGTCAAGCTCCAGCACCACTAGCTGTCACAGCAACAACCAGAACACACAACGCTGTGATTATGGAACATCTCAATGTGCTGACACAAAGCCGAACAGAACTGCAAGAATGGACACAACAACAACAACACAAGTATTGCCATGTTACAAATGCATTAATGCCCTCCGGAGTCAGCTTCTACTGGGGAATTAATGCATGGTTGGGTGGTTGTAGGCCCTCAGCCAAGGCCTCGTGCCACAACCCCCCTCAACCATGCATTAATTCCCCAGTAGAAGCCTGCTTCATCGGACATTAATGCTTACATAGCTCCCTTGTTGAGGGAGGCTCAAGTTCTGGAGATATCCAGCTGGAGAAAGGAAGACTTCTTAAGGCAATAAGTGCAGTGCAAGATGTGGATGAGAGAGGAAATATTGTCTAGGAGTTTATTATGCAGTGATTTGCACATCCATGTACCAAGGTGTAGCAGTCTTCTAGTGGCTAGGGATGTCAACTCAGCAGTAGAATACAGGTCACAGTGATGGGTCCTGGGGGGGGTGCATTAGTGATAAAATGAAGGGCACGGTGGAAGAGGACATTGAGCCTGTGGAGATTGGTAGCTGAAGTGCAGCTGTATATTATATCACCATAGCTAAAAGCAGAAGGAATGTTGCCTGGATGAGTCTGAGTCTGACCTCCAGTGGAAAGAGGGTTCTATGTCTAAAAAAGAAGCCTAATATGGCTTTGAGCTTGGTGGAGAAATTATCAATGTAGGCATTGACGGATAGTTTTTTGTCAATCCAGACTTCTAGGTATTTGAACTTGTCAACAACTTCAAGTGGTTGCCTTAGTGATAATGACAGTTGCGAGGTTGGACTTGGTCCTGATGGTGGAAGGGGTTGTTTTTGTGGTGGAAGTACATTACCTTAGTTTTCTTAACATTGAGCAAAAGCTTGACACAGGAAAGATTACATTTGAGATGAAGGAAGTCAGTTTGGAGCTCTTCACAGACATCAAGAAGTGAGAGCTTGGAGGTGTAAAGAACAGTATCGTCAGTGAAAAAGTGCAGTTTTGAGTTAGTGATATTGGAATTAAGGTTGTTGATGTAGATGCAGAACAGGATGGGGCCAAATATGGACCCTTGGGGGACACCTCGAGTGATGGGAAGGGGGTTAGAAAGGAGACCATCTGCTTTTACTTGCTGAACGCACCCTCTGAGATAGCTGGAGAACCATCGGATTGTGGAGGCAGAGGCATCTAGGTTGGAGTGGCTGTGCAGGGATAGATTATGGTCCACTGTACTTAATGTTTTGCAAAGATCGAGGAACACTACCCCTGTTACTTGCTTGGAGTCCCAGGCTGTGAACCAGTCATTGGTGACTTTACCTAGGGCAAAGATAGTGCTTTGATTATGTCTGAAGCCCAATTGAGCAGGGTTGAGGAGAGAGTGGTCTTGATGTGGTCTTTCAGCTGAGAGTATACAAGTTTTTCTAGGATTTTGGGGAGCAGTGGTAATGTTGAAATTGGCCTATAGTTGTTTAAGTTAGAGTGGTCACTGGATTTGAAGAGGGGCAGAACATGGGCCGACTTCCAGCAGGAATGAACCGTGGCCACTGAGATAGACATGTTAAAAATGTGGAGAATGAGGACAGTGAAATAGTAATATCCAATTTAAGAAAAAAGGATTCTAGCCCATCAGAACCATCACCCTTCTTAGTGTCAAGTCTAGGAAGGTGGTCTTTGATATCCTTATATGTTACAGGAAGAAGTCAGAGGGGGTGTGGTGAAGGGAGTGCAGTAGGGGCAGTGGGGGGCAGAGCTTTCAGAGCTGGCATGAACCAGGTGTGGGAGAGTTTACAGGCTCTAATTTTAAAGAAGGGGTGTGCTTGTCAGCTAGTTGAAAGAGATGTATATTGAGGATAGTGATGGCCTTGTCCACAGTTTTAGTGAGGTGGAGGCTTTCCCAGTTAATTGCCCTGAGGTCAGTGAGATAGTGACAGGCATTGAATTTATGGAAGCTGCTTTTGGTAGCGAATTTATAGGGGAGGGGTCTCTCTCCTGGGCCCTTGTGCACACAACAATACCATCATCACTCAGGTCATTGTGCGACACTGCTGTGCTCAGGATCTAGTTGGGGTCATTCAATAGGAGATGTCAAGGAGAGAGCTGTTGTCACAAGTTCTAGAATTTTCCCCTGGTAGGTTCTGTGATAAGTTGGAAAAAGCTGACTTCGTCACAGAATCCTTTTAAGGCATTTTGATTTATGAGTTAGCCATCCAAAGTTTCGATCACCAAGAATGATGGTCTCACTATTGCAGAGGGTAACCAAAGGTCTGAGGGTGCTAATAACTGCGTTACCCCCAGAGGGGGGTCTGTAGCAGATGATGATGTGGAGGACTTCGAAGGATGGGAGATAGAATTTTAGTGACACATATCCATACTCTTTAGACACAGAAGCAGTCCAGATATCGGAAACTTTAAATTTATCTTTGTAATAGATGATCATCCCCCCTTTTGAGGGCCTATCTGTGTGGTGTAGGTTGTAGGCAGGAGTAGCTATAGCTTTGTTTGAGATGGAGTGCTTCAGCCAGGATTCAATTATGATGATGAGGTCTGACTAAGTGTGAGCAGCCCACACTTGTAGTTGGTCAATTTTATTGATCAGGCTTCTTGCATTTATTAACATTAGTTTGAGGCCAGGGGCAGAGGTGAAGTCCAGGGGGAGATGATGGGACTGGGGGTGGCAGGTTTACTTCCAACATTTCCTGAACATAGCAGTAGCAGGATGAGCTTCATGCAGTGCTGTCAAGCCATGGATAGTGCCTTGTGCAGTTCTGCAATTGGCAAATAGAACTACCATTCGTTCTCATAAAAAAGACCTCTTGAAGTTCCCTAAATGTTTGTAAAAGGCGATAATGATCATAAGCTTCAGGGCTGAGTGCTAGTGGATTGGGAAATGGTGGCCCCACTGACTACTGTAACCCAGGGGGGATGGATGTATAGTGGAGCTGCCAACAGCTCACACTAATGCCATTTTAAGCTTGCTCACAACCACTTTAGCCATTTTGTTGGGGTTTTCAGTAGTAATGGCCATTTTTGCTGCACAAAACAATGCTGTTTCATCGGCAAAGGCTTTTATTTATGTGGCAGGACCATATTTCTGGGGCAGTTGCTGCAACCACAGAATCATAGAAAACACGGGACCCTGCATATAATGTGATACATGATACAGGTTGTTTGCCCAAAAAAATCATTTACTGCGGTGTGTGTACAATGACAGTGTCTTTCTATTTGAATCATTTGTCATGTTGGTGGTCTGTGTTCTTAGGACACTGTAAATGGCATTAGCACGTATTGTATTACCTGCATGGTGGTACTACGTTTTAGTAATTGCACCTCACAAATTACTATACAGTAGACATTGTTTAGAACATGATATAATACTGTTGTACATGTTGTATATAGTTATAGAAATGTTAGAAGTGTTTACTTATATACATATAATAGCATGGGTAAGGACACTACAAATGTATAACAATGTTAAAAATTGTTTTGTGTTGTGTTATAGTTTACCTGATTGCATGTTCTCATAATTATTTGATTAAAGAAAGTTGTTTGATGATATTATTCATTGATTATTATACTGTTGTGGTTGATAAGTATGCAAATATTTATTGACTTCATTCTGTATGCAGTTTAAATAGTTCCTATAGACTTTGTTTTACCTATTTTAGTAGTTGTGTATTTCTTGACAAGTTGTATTAAAAAAATATTTGGTATCATATGATGGATTTTAAACATCTGTACATCTTGTATACAGTCACAGAAATGTTAACATTCCTTATGTGCATGCATAGCATAGCACAGATATTTTTTTATTCTATGCTTACTTTTTAATGATAACATTTTATTGTGTGCAATATGCAGTGATAGACATATATATGAGCACTGCGCCTGCTATTCGTGTTGACATTACCTTGATTTTTTTTACAGTAGTTGATTTTTTGCTCATTCCTGGAACTCTGTATAATTTGGTTTAATTTCAATTTTTTTTTTTTCAAATATAAGGGTTTACACCCAAACAAAGTAAGTGGTGCTGCATGTCTTTCTTTCTTTCATTTTAGAACAGTTAGATGTGGTACAGTTTCTTTAATGTCTTGCGTTTTGTTCCTCACAGTCATTACTACTTTTTTGTGACATTGCAAAATATAGTGTATTATTCTGACTCTAAAGGAATCTGTTATGTAAAGGTATGACAAACCTATGACTGTGTAGGGGTGGAGGGTTTGCATGAAACTGTACTGTGATAGTATACGAATATCACATGTAGCTTGCACTATTGGTTTTAAAGCTCTCCGTGATTCACAATATAATGCAAAACATAATAAAGAAGTAAGACTTTGTTCAGAAAATTATTTGGGGGTCAGAACACATGGTTCAAGGGATCATGTGGTTGTTCAGCACAACAGTTATATTTCTTTGGGAATGCAATATCTTGCAAATTCTATGCTACCAGCATATGGGAGAAGCCTTTTTCTCTGGGATACGAGTTTCATGGTATGCATGTCTTAGTTTTGTTTCATTTAAGTTGAATTCAAAAAAATAAGGGAAATTTATTGCAAAAAAAAAACCTTTTTAATGCATCAGTTAGGGTTGCCACTAAAGCAACAAATGTAGGGAAATACGTCTTTAGGTTTTCCAACCCTAACTCCTCATCCGCTCCCCCCGACACACACATGCAATTAGGAGAAGGCGTAAAGCAACACAATCAATTAGAGACAGCCATCATCAGGTAAGTGAAACAATATACAACTTTCTGAACATAACACAAGAGACCTCCATCATCATGGTCCACTAACTGTATGAGTTCTGCTACCATCCCAGTGTCTTTGGTGTACACATGCATCCTAGGCAACATGGGGGATGGCCCACTGCATACAATGCACTACAGACTTCTCTGTAGACATGTGAGAGCACACAGTCCAAAGGACCCTGCACTCCCAAATCATGTAATAGTGATGTTTAAGTGGCAGCACAGAGTCCAGAGGACCCTGTGCTCCTACATAGTACCAAAATTAGGTTTATTTTATAGTACTGGGTCCATGGCATCCTGCACAGTGACAGTAAGGTAAAAGTATGTTTCTGTGCAGTGCACAGTCCATAGGACCCTCCACTTGTGTAACATAGGGAAGGACATATGTTACTGAGATTTGAGGCTTTAGAGGAAACTGTGCCTGTATACCAGAAAAAATAAATAAATGTGTAGTTGTTAATGCAGGACACAAAGTGATCTGTAGTTCAAGAACATGGAAAACTTATGCTTGCATTGGGCAATATGGTGTACAGGACGTTGCAGTCTTACAGTGTATAACAATTATGTTTTCATGGAAGTGTAGGGTTTGGAGGAGCCTCCAAGTGGCAGCATATACAAAAATGTATGCATAGGAGTGACAGCAGTGTGTATGGAATATATGGTTCCATAGTAAATTTCATATTCTACTAAATCTCCCCTCTGTCCTCCCCCTGGTGCCAGTTCAAGCTTATTTCTCTTGTCTGTGGCAGCCTCCCCCACCACCCCTCTACCAAATTCCCTCTCTCTCTCTCTCTCTCTCTCTCTCTCTCTCTCCACTGCACACGCCCCTGATTTACTCTCCAGTGTCACCCTTTGTTATTTCTGTGACTCACAATCTGTTACTCTGTTCCTTTCCTCAGATCTCTCAGCCCCTGATCAGGGAGACAACTGAGTGGCCAGGGCTACCTGGGCCAGCTGTCCACACCACCACTGCACACCGCCAAGGAACCCTCCTCTTGCTGGTAAGCTCCCAGGCCAAACTGGGAAGTGCTGAAAGGTTCCCATTGGCTGCTGCCTGTTGCTTCCATCTTCTCTTGTGCTCCGCGTGGCCACTGATTGGCCCTGCAATCTTGACTGATTCAAACTGTTTTGCTGGGCTCTGAAATTTTCACCCACCCCCCCACCTCCCACCTTAATTAAATAGGCCTTAGCTCCACCCACTTCTGCCTAGGGAACCGCCCTTTTGTTTCCTATTGGATACTCTCTTTCCTGTACCTCTTCTCTTTACTGCCCACTCTCCCTCCTCCCTGCTCCTCTTCCCCATCTGCTAATCAACTCAGTCCCCTCACTGCCCCTGCCTCCCTTCTGTGCCTGACACCCCGGCGGCTTGAGAGGATGCCTCCACTGAGAGGTTGTCCTGGGTAGCACGGACTGGCTGGGGCCCCTATTCAAATTATGGGCTTGATGAGAACTAGACCCTCCCCAAAAACACCCTCCTCCTGGCTATCGGCCAAAGGCTTGAGGCTTGTGCACTTAAACATATGCAGCCTTCTACCAAACCTTACTGAGCTAACAGCTTGGGCAGCCCACTATAATCCAGACATTATGGGGATCACTGAGACATGGCTTAAGCCACACTTATCTGACTCAGCTTGTGACCTTCCAGGCTACAACCTCATTAAGTTGGACAGGCCCCAGAACAAGGGGGGGTGGAGTACTCATATACTACAAGATGCACTTAAATGTCTCAGTCATAGGACACTCACAATCTGCATCACAGCTCTGTGAGTTCCTACATGTCCTCCTCCTGCTAGGGAACACCAAAAAGGTGCATGTGATATGTGCCTACAACCGTCCCAAGGGTGCTGTGTCTGGGCTTTCCTACCTCCTAGACAGTCTCAGCCCAAAGGTTGGCTCAAACGAGTTACTAGTCCTGGGGGACTTCAACCTTAACTGGGCAGGTCGTAGTGCCCAGCAATACGAACCACTGTTGGCTGGACTGGCCATAAGCCAGCTCATCTCTGTACCCACTAGGCCCTCTCTCAGAGGCAACAAGGGCTCCGTCATCGATTGGGTACTAAGCAACAGAAAGAAGAAAAACTATCTCCTGTGGCATTCTGCCTGATGGTATATCGGATCATTCTCCCACCTTCTGCATATGGGGCAATGCCCCTCCCAAAATCCCACACAAGGTGATTCAAATGAGAGATTACTCCAAACTCAATGCTGGAGACTTCCTTGAAGACCTGAGGCATACTGACTGGTCTCAGGCCATGGCCACCAATGACCCTTCAATGGCCCTTGACAACTTTCTATAAGCGTTCACCCCACTTCAAGACAGGCATGCCCCCCTCACAAGAAGGAGAATGAGGGGCACTGCAACTAAATGGCTCCATGGAGGCCTGTATATTCTCATGAGGCAAAGGGATAAATGCTGGGCCAGGTATAAGAGCTCACTGTCCAGCACGGATCTCCAGAATTACAGACAGCTGAGGAACTCATGCAAGAGAGCCATTCATTCAGCAAAAAGTGAATATTGTCAGTTCATCCTGCTCTCCACAGCCAAAAATCTGAGGACTTTCTGGCAGAGCATTAAGAAAGTGGTGGGTGGGGCCACGAGAGCACAGGTCACTGACATGCTCATTGATGGGGTTAACTGCAACAACGCCCTCACTATTGCCAATGCCTTCAACGTTCAGTTCACAGACTTGCCTGCTTTACCCAAACTGCTGCACTACCCTGCTGGCTGGGCCTCCTCACCCAGAGGGACAACCTCCCCTACTGCCCTTTTACCTCAAGGCAGTAACAGACATGGAGTCCCAGAAGCTCCTTGCTGGTCTATCCCCATACACTGGAGCTGGGCATGACTGCCTGGAGCCCAAGCTGCTGAGGCTAGGGGCATCAGTACTAGCCCAGCACATAGCCCATGTCTTCAACGCATCGTTCACCTCAGGCATAGTCCCGGACATCTGGAAGATGGCCAAGGTGATACCTGTACCCAAGCAAGGGGACACAAAAGACCTCAAGAACTACCATCCCTTTGCAATCCTATCAACAATCAGTAAGCTCCTGGAAAAGGTAGTCGCCTCTCAGGTCACCCACTACCTACAGACCCACAACCTTCTCTCCCCTGCACAACATGGGTTTAGAAAGGGGCATAGCACCTCCACGGCTCTAGCAGTTGTTACCTCGGAGATCAGGTCAGCTGCTGACCGAGGTGAACTGACCGGGGCCATCTTTGTTGATCTCTCAAAAGCCTTTGATTGGGTTGACCACACATTACTGTGCTCCTCTCTCCTGTCACTTGGCTTCTCCTCCCCACCTCTTGCATGGATCAGTAATTACCTCACGGGCAGGCATCAGTACACCAAATTCAACAAGGTCCTGTCTGAGCCTACCCAGGTTAACTGCAGAGTCCCCCAGGGCTCTGTTCTGGTGCCTCTCCTGTTCTCTCTCTTCATAAATGAGCTACCCTTGGCTCCAGCTCTTGGGTCCTCAGTGCTGTATGCAGATGACCTAGTCATCATGGCCAAATCCCAGGACATCGCCACCATTAACACCAAACTAAACTCAGACTTCGACCACATCCAAACTTGGTTGCAGGACCATACACTTGTTCTTAACCTACAGAAGATGCAGGCCATGCTATCTGACTCAGTAGCCAAGTTAAAAGCCGCCCTAGATTCACTACAGATCTCCAGGCTGATGGGTCATGGCAGACTGTCGCAGGCTCGGTCAAGTACCTGGGGATGACCCTTGACCCGCAGCTGGATATGAACCTGCACATATGAAATACATGCAAGGCCTCAGACTGCAAGCTGGGTCAGGCTTACAGAGCAAAAAGCTGTCTAACTCCAGCTGCCCGTCTTGCTCAAGCCAGGGGAGTCCTCCTACCCACGCTTTGCTACGGACTAATCACCTTTGCCCACATTGCAAAAACTAGTCCAGTAAAGTGGGACTCAACGTACAACAACATATGCCGTTTTGCGCTCTCAGCCCTCCTCGCCACTGCTGTGAGCTTTAAACCCGCTTGAGTGGCTCTCCACCGAAAATCACCGCTCTTATGTGTGGCAACTTCATTGACAATATTGTCAGAACTGCCACCCCTCAAAACCTCACTGAGACCCTTGTTCTTGCTGCACCCTCCTACAACCTGCGATCCAGTGGCTCCCATGCCCTCCTGGTGCCTAAAACCCACCCACAAATGGGTGACCGAGCCTTCGCTGCGTATGCGCCCAGGGTTTGGAACTCTCTTCCAACTAGCACTCGCTCCTCTCCCTCGCACCAGAGCTTTAAAGCCTCCCTCTGGGGGTTTTCTCAAAACAGCTGCCACCTGTCTCTGCACTAGACAAACCCTCTCAGCCTGAGATGCCCCAACTAACTGAGATGCTACCTAAACATTATGACTTGGGCTGAGCACAACTGTGCTCATACTCCTTCTGTTCTCACAGCATTTATAAAAATGGACCATTTAGGCCCACCAGCAAAACAGGGTGAGCACTATAACTGTGCAGTCCTTTCTCTCACACTGGGCCCACTCTGTCCCAACTGTGACTCCTCCTTATTCTAACTGCTAGCCTTACAACTTGCTGCCTGGAGTGATGAATTCACACTGCACTTCTTCCTACTGACTGCAATGTTTAATACTATATTGTAATACCTGTTTTTGATATTGTTGTCTTACAATGTCCCTGTGTTCTGGTCACTTTATATTAACTCTTCGCTACTATTTGCCTGATGAAATCTGATGCTTGTAAAGTCCCTGTTGTGTTAATTCTATGTAATGTAATCCTCCACTTGTATTTGCCTGATGTTCATGTATGTACCTTGTAATGTACCTTGTAATCTCCTGGGTCACACCTGAAAATAAGCACTTGGCTGTCTAGTGTGCTTACCTGGTTAACAAAAGCAAATAAATAAATAAAAACATAACAAAAGAAAATTTAGCTAGTACTGCACAGTCCAATGTATTGTGTATTATTAGTACATGGAAAGATTATGACTGTCCCACACCATAGAACAAATATGTTTGTGTTGGAGTGCAGGGTGCTCTGGAACCTGTGCTTCTATAGCCTACAAAAAAAAATGTATCTATGTGAGAAGAGAATCTACTCCAGCATGTGATTTAAAAGCATATACAACTTTTGTAAGGATAGTAGAAGAGTATAGCTTATGTTACAGGCCCATAGGATAAGAATATTATAAAGGACTGGAAGCACAAGGCACAGAGGAACCTATAGTCACACAGTGCAGGAAAATTATGTGATGGTGGGAGCACAGGGTCCAGAGGACCCATTCCTACATACATGATTTTTTTCTATGCATTTCTATATGTCTTAACAAAAATATGATTCTTCATGTCTGTATGGAGAAGATTGGGGTGCAGTGCAAGCAGTGAGCCATCCACCATGGTTGTCCAGCTCACCTGTGTACTTCTCCCTTTAGAGACCACTACTCCTTTTGAAATCAGATTAGTAAATTGCCAATCCAGGCTGAAAAAAATATGTTTAGTGTTTCATTTACCCCTTTTTTTTGGGGGGGGGGAGATGAAGGTTTTTCACTGACTTCTTGTTTTTGCTGATGTTTGTGAGGGTGGGTGCTAGGTTGATGTGTGCCATATGCAGTAGCACCCCTCATTTAGAATCCCATTTATAGTTTGTGAATGAGCAAGGATGAGCAACTTACGTTGGTTAAGGTTTGTAAAGGGAGAACTATGGCTCTCTCATTTAGCTAGCTCTCCATTAGTCATCTGCACATTGACTGAGGACTAGAGATGCAGCAAAGCTTTACTTCCTTAGCAAAGTACAGGGGAAGTAGCCCACTTCACATCCATTTAAGGATATGCAAAGTCCACATTAAAGTGGGCTACTTTGCATTCACTTCACCTTATTTTCAGAAAGGCACAATGTGTGAAATTTGAAACAGCCCACAGATCACGTCTCACAGGCTCAGTCTACAGGTCACGTGCTGAAGGCAGGAAGTTAATCAGGCAAGACAGTGAAATAGTTTCACTTTCACCTTGCCTACTCTTGGAGAAGGAGCTGTTTTGTATTGGAGAAAGACAGTTAGATTTCAAATTTTCAATCAAATTTGTAGATTGTTGGGGGAGTTTAGTTGCCTATTTCTTGTTTGGAGTTGTGCCTCTTTTGATTCTGAGTTCATATTCCACTCCAGATTCCTTAGTTTACCTCTTTTTTATTTTTGTTTCAGTAGTTGTTGTTGTTAATAGTTTATTTTTTTGTGTGTGTGTATAAAATGGAGAAAGGTGGGTTTGTTTCTTCCGGGGCATGTAGAGGACAGTATGTTGGGCCACGTATGTACAGTGGCATCACTCATAAAATTGCAGCACTGTGTTTAGTGCTAGTCCTCCCCTCCCTGAAAGAGGATGCATTGGTGCTATGCAAGCACCCCTGCTGGTGGCACCAACCACTGCCCCCGCAATGCCTGCCATGGCCCCAGCAGATCATCATCAGCAGCAGGAAGTCATTCTGGAGCTGCTGTAGCAGTCTCAGCAGCAGCAGGTTGTGCCCCCCCACAATTTTGCACCAGCAGCTGATAACCATAACACCTGGGTTCCCCCTCACCTGTGCCCGGTCTGCCCCATGGCTCTGTTGTGTGGGAATTCTTTATTTCACTGCCCCATGACCCCAGTGTTGTAAAGTGCAAGATCTGCAGTGTGCTTGTGCATCATGGGCCATGGGGTACTCATCTGGAGACAGGTGGGCAGTGCACGCACCTCACAAACCACCATCATGTGGAGTGGGAGGCCAAGGCTGCAGAACATGTAAGGAAGGTGCCTGCTGGGCAACAGGTGGTAGCACAACCTCCACCAGCATGGGTGTGAAACTTAGAAGGGCCAGGGAGCAAGAGGCTGCTTCAGAACTTGCACATGACTCTGGAAACCCTGCAACAATGCCTGACACACAGGCTGATTTGGGTGTTATGTGAAGTGAGGTTGACCACCTTAACAACAGGGTGGAGAACCTTGAGCAGTGGTTGGAGCATATGGAGGGTCACCAACTGCAAATTATCTCCATGCTCCAACTGCTGCTGTCTCACCATAACTTGTAACACTAGAGTTTTTGTTTGGTGTATCATTTTCATTTTGTGTTCTGTCTTTTTTTCTCAGTCATTACCTTGTTTCCCCCCCCAAAAAAAAATTAAAACACCCCCTAAAAAACATTTGAAGAAAATAAACTAAACAAATGCAGTCCTTCCCTTCCTTATATTCCTAGTTAATAATCTCTGTTTACAAACAGGGCATTTTTTTCAGTAATGTTTTCTTCTTCTTGTGTTGTTTGTGTTAAAGTAGCAGTGCAATAATCTGTTAAAGAGCAGGTGCACACTGCCAGGTACCTAGCCCCCTGCAAACATACATGATAGATGACTTTGTCCAGCATTTGTGGTATTAATAATATACCATGCTGTCCCATCTATCAAAGTAGCAACAGTCAGTACTGCTCTCAGTCCCCCTATCCACAGCTTAATAATCCACAGCAATTGCAGTAGAATAAATTTCCCTAAAGTTTATTTTACCAGCACACAGACAGAGGTGCCCCTCTCCACATAGCAATCCGAACATTGTTGTGTGGTACCCACCCTGTGTCAAGGTTGAGATGGTAAATAATGTTATGAGGAATTCATCCTACTGCAATGATTGTGGATCATTAAACTGTGGACAGTGAATGAGAGCCATACTGATTGGTCTTCCTCTTCCAGTCAAACAGTTATAGCACCCTGAATGTGTACCCAGAGAAAAACAAAGGCTTTTCCTGAACCTGCTAACACACGACCATGCAGGCAGGCAACCTGTTGTTAATTTTGTAATGTTAGAAAATGAATGGTGAGTGTGCATGCCATTGATCTGTGCAGACATGATCTGTCTTTAGCTATTAGTGCTATTTATAGCTGCAGTTTAGAAAACTGAAAGCAACTGCTCTAGTTAGAGTGGCTGTTACTCCACTCCTGTGATCGCTTTAATTTCTTGAAATGGCAAAACTAAGTAGTACGAGATGCTCTAGAAAAATCATCCCCATACATTTCAGTGGAGTGCATACTCCCAATTAATTTCCTGATGTCCCCAGATTAACATGGGGGTGCATGCCTGAGGGTTATGTTAGCCAGTTCCAGACACTGCTGTGTTTTTCTGGGGGTACACATTCGTGGTGCTCCAACTTTGTTACTAGACTTGACCACATGGTATTATTAATACCCCTCAACACTGGAGCATGTCAGTTGTCATATATGTTTGAGGGGTGCTGGATAATAACCACCTGACAATGTGTACCTGCTGTTGAACAATTTTGACCTATACAGTTTTATTCTATTTTCAATTGTCCCTTATTTACTTATTTGTTTGTATGATACCATTCCTTCTACTATTAATGTTCTTCTGCTTTATAAAAGGGTAATTAATGAAAGTTCAAATGAGATGACTTGCCATTTGACAAGAAGTGTCACCTGGTCATTAATGCCCTGCTCGACCAACAGTTGGCATGCTTATTGTAAAAAGGTTTTTAATTTTTGCTTTCTACAGTAAGTCAGACTGTTTAATAAGCGTGATACAACCCACTCCAGCCCATGGGTGTATCAGGGCATTAATGCACTTCTCAGCTGGTGAATGTCACTCTGGCAAGCCTTCATGCCTCACATCACACCCAGGACATGCATTAATGCCCTGACACACCCATGTTCTGTTTTGGGTTCGTTGTAGCATGCTTACTCCTTTTTCTTCAGATATGGAATAACAGTAGTGCTCCTTTTAATCTTGTTCTCAGCCGTTGTTTTAATCAGTAGACCCAGCTGTTTTTGAACACCTACTTCTCCGTAATATAATGGTGGTGCACCATGTCCTGCTGGATTGCATGGTACTTCATCTGAGTCCCAACAGAAAGGATTTGAAATGATAGATATACAAAAACCAGTGTGAATACTGATGAAAACTTGTAGCAAGCAAAATTAAAAGGAGCACTGTTTATTATGCCATATGTGAAAAAACATAGTCCAGCAGTTGTAATTTGTGGAAATAAGGGGCACTAGGGTGATTAGTCGCCGGCTGTAATGCCGCAGACAAAAACTTATGGTTTAAAGGTCACGTGGAGCTTACACTGCCAGATTAAACGTCACCAAAAATGTTGCCGAGATGTTAAGTGGCGACGTATTTTACTATTTTCTGTAACAAACTGGCAGTAACATTGTTTAACTTCGATCTACAGCATACATTTAATTTAAATTACTCGCAACTTACATTGGCCACCTCTGAATTTATGTTACCAGGATGGAGATCTAATTAGCTCAATTGCTACATCACATATTAATTAGTCTCACCTGTGAGTATTCAATTTAAGGACGCAATGCACTTCATTGGTATTTTCCGTTGACATGGAGTGCATTCAAAGTCAGAAAGGCAACCCACGTTAGTAAGTGGGGTTAACCGTCCATGTGTTTATGCCTCAAATGCATACAGCTCACATAAGAAGTTCACCTGTAAAGCATACAAAATTCTCCCAAATCTTCCCACTGTGAATCCATGCTGTGGGTATAAGCAGCATATAAAGCAAATAAGCTGCATACTGATCTTCTTTTCAAATGCATACACAGCATACAGATCACATAAGAAGTTCACCGGTAAAGCACACAAAAATCTCCTAATTTCAGTCTGTGTCCCACAGTCTCCCATTTCCCCATACAGAGCACACAGATAGCATACAGATGGGCAACATTAAAAATCTCCTAATTTCAGTCTGTGTCTGTTTCTCCAAGCAGTCTCCCATTTCCCTATACAGAGCATACAGATCGCATACAGATGAGTGACATTTAGTCCACGACTATATGTGATAGGTGACATTTTAATCCAACATTAATTTGTCCACTAGGCTTTTTAACCTCGCTATTTTCTCCATGACATTTTGTCTGGGGACAAATTGTCCACTTTCAAAATTAGGGTATCATATAGACAAGTCAGTAGATAACTACTACCAATTGAAAATCACATAGAAAAGTACAGGCAAAAATTGTCAACGGATTATTGCACTGCTACGGTAGTTGTCATGCAATGTAAGTTTTTGGGTATTGTTGGCTGTGTTCTGTTTTCTTAGCATACCCACAAGAACCACAGTCTAAATACCCTAGCATCACCCAACACAATTACTGTACAACTCCCCCAGAAAAAAAAATTACTTTAATATGTGAATGTAGCATGCTTATACTGCTACCTTGCTACATCATTTGGCATGCAGTATTAGTGTCCCGATTCCCAATGAAGAATAATCACATGAGAAAATGTACTGAAAAGTTACAATTATTTCACAACTCACTGATTAAAGAGTGCACCAACAGCCACAACTTTGCATAAGGGTGCCCACTAAAATGGCTGCTGTTGAACTGTCATTAAAAGGCCAGACCCCAGATGACGAACAATCATATGAGAAAATTTGCTGAAAAGTCACATTAATTTCAGGACGTGCTGATTAAAGCATGCACCAACTTCCACAACTCTGGCACCTGCTGCTATTGTCCTTCTGTTTTCTGCTGCTGATGCTGACTGAGCTGATGCACAGTGTGTTGCCAAATGATGATAGCCACAGATGACCATTGGGTGGATCACAGTGTGATGTTCTGGAGGACCATTAATCTGCTGTGCTGACTAAAACATGTTGCCGTATGTCATAGATTCATACCACCATTGGTAAGTTACTGTACATTTCACACACAGGTTTTTTCAGAGACCCAGACATTTACTTTCTATATCCATATATATACTGTATATGTAATCATTTTTTTTTCTCTCACAGGTCATAGAGTCCTACTTTGGTTGCACACATTTCAGCTTGCTGCTGACTTTGGCTGTATGAAAACTGTCAAGCCATGAAAGGTAAGTATTTCTTTTTTGGGGGGGTCTGTTTATCCTCCAGATTCATGCAAGTTTAATGTGTTCTGATTTGAAGAAAGCACCCATGGCAGCACACAGCACTTACATGTTACCTGCAAAAAGACGAAGAAGAAAGTATTCTGACTTCATTGCACTAAAGCATTCTGTTACAAGTGTGGCTGTTCTTGTCTGTTATATCCAACTTAAAATACCAAGCTATTAGTAACCCACTACAAGACCACCTAACAAGTTTAGTGTGTGTGACATGCACTAGCCCACTGTCTTAAGTTACATTATATGAGGTGTTGTCATGACCAGGGTAAAACTTAATACAACAATGGCAAGCTGTAGTAAGCCAGTGACAGCTGTGCACGAAAAATATATTATCTGACCTGTATGCCACCTCTGTTGTATGCTTTACACCGGCTTGAATAAATGAAAGACAAAAAAGAACAAATGAAATAAGATTGATACTTACCTGAAAATGATATCCTTTAGGTGGGTTGTAGTACTACAGTACTCCTGTCCTGTTAAACTGATTGTAAGTGGAACCTGTGAAAAAAATACAAAATCAGTTGCCAGTATTTGGTAACAAAGGCATCTATAAAATGGTTAAGGAAGCATTCACACAGTTCAAGGAAAAACCATAGTATGAAAAATTAGTACATACTCACTGTAAACTATTGATAATATGAAGCACGGTGGCTGTGGCTGGCTGCCGGTTCTTCTGGGCATGGGTACAGATACACATTCTCTGTCTCTCACTCTCATGTAGACAGGTGCCTGTGGCAGGCTGAAGGTTAGTTCATTAGGCATGGGCACAGGTACAAATTCTCTGTCTCTCACTCTCATGTAGACGGGTGGCTGTGGCAGGCTGTGGGTTTGTTCATTGAGCATGGACACAGGTACACATTCTCTGCCTGTCACTCTCATGTAGATGGGTGGCTGTGGCAGGCTGCTGGTTCGTTCATTGGGCATGGGCACAATATCGCTGCCTCTCACTCTCATCAAGATGGGTGGCTGGATATGGTGTGTTACAGTCTTTCAGTGTTAGGAGGAGGATATCTGTTATTTAATCAGCATGATTTCATTGGCTACAACAACTGGACAGTTGTGTTTATAAGACTGACTTTGTTTGCTAATGACAGCACACATTCTGTTAAGTGTACTTAGAAAATCTACTAAGGGGAAGGTCAAATAGAATGATGGGTCATTATTTGTGCATACTTGTCATATGGAATAAGAGTCAAGGACACTGTTTTTCTTTTATGAAAGACAAAAAATATTAACATTACAGAAATGTGGCAGCATTTAAACCCATTACACTCTACCAGCACTGTCATCCGCATCCTGATTAAAGAGGAAGATGCTCTCGCAGTCGTCAAGGTAGGAATTGTGCCCACTAGGGAATTATTTTTATATGACTGAATCATCAGCCTGAATGGTAGACAGTTTGACACTGCCACCAGGATGGTCTGCTTCACCTACATCATCAGCACAACCATCGTCTTGATGGGGTACAAACACAGATGTGGTAGTTCAACTTGGTAAGTGACCTTCATTTATTTTTATAAATATCAGAATGCTGACATTTGTCAGTGAGAGGTTAGTATGACGGTCATGCACTATTGCCCCTGCAGAACTGAATACTCTTTCCACACTTACACTGGAGGGTGGGCTGGTTAGGTACTTCAGTGCTACTGAAGTCAGCTCTGGCCATTCATTCACCTTGCCACTCAAGTACAGCAGAGGATTATCAAGTACTGACAAATGCATGTTTTCTGCCAATAGGCATCAACCATTCTCTGTGCTGCACACAGTCTTGATGATGAGCCATCCACCTGTTCACAGGATTCATCAAGGTCACAGATTCCTACTTGAGACAAGGCACCCAAAAGTGGGTTAATGGCAACCTGCTTTTCTGACATTCCGCTTGCCCCACAGCCACCTTACTGGATGTGCTTACTCCACAGTGACCTTCAGCCTTGTTATGCTGTGGTTTGCAGAACTTTGCATGTGAGTTCTGAGCCCCATGAACCAATCGCACCAGCTGTCCAGTAAGATTTTGAACCCGAGCAGGCCCTCCCTCCAATAAGGATGCAATGCTATGTTTGTAGCATGGGTCCAACATTGTTGCTATTCCAAATTCTGCACTTTGCTGAATAGTGGTGCAGTGGTGATTTCAGTTGAATATTGTAAGCATGTGTTTAAGTAATGCATTGCTTGACCTGTCTCTGGACGCATCAGGGCTAGGATGCAGAATCAGCAAAGCCTGCCTCAGCACCCGCAGCAGTGGAGTGAATGACTAATGGATGGAGTATCACCACTCACTGCCTGTGTGGCATGTTCAAACAGCCTCAAAATTGATATCACTGAGTCCATGAGGTGCCGCTGTTCAGTTGTCATAGACATTGAGGCCCCTGAACTGTCACAGCTAGTGTGAATTATTAGGTATTCTGAGATGTCTTTGTACTGTTCATCTAACTTCTCTGCCATGTAAAGTGTTGAGTTCCAGCATGTGACAACACCCAACTTGAGGCGGTGTTGAGGGAGGGTGTTTTGAATCTGCAGCTGCCTAAGCTGGTCATGGGCCTTTCCAGAGCCTGCAAAGTGTGCACAGATGTGGTGTGCAACTATCAGCATTTGCTTGATGTCAGGGTGCTGCAGAAACTCCTGTATCACAAGATTTAAACAGTGGGCCATGCAGGGAACCCTCACAAAGCCACCATTGCTGATACATTTAACAATGTTTGCTCCACTGTCACCAGCATAAAGCCAGCTTTGAGGGACAAGGGGTTCAGTCACTCATCAGTTACTGTCAGTAGCAAGTCTAGCATGTTTTGAACTGTATGGGACCCTGCAACACTGTGTATTGCAAGCGTTGCATGCTGTCCAATTCCCTGAAGCTTGCTACTATGACAATCTGCCTTATTACTCTTCATTCCAATCTTGACAGCACAGACAACCCCTGTTACCTGCTCCCAATGTGCAGTAATACACAAATAGGAATTACCCGCAGTTTTGAGACTTGTCCACATATCCATACATAAGTGAATGTATGGGGAGGAGGAATGTTGAAGGGCATGTCTTACAGACTTTGTCACAGTCCAGTATGACTCCGGGACAGCACGGGTGGAAAAGTAGATCCTAGATGGGACTTTCCATTTAGGACAGGCACATGCTGCAAAACACAATAATCCAGAATTCTCCACAAAGGAGAAGTGCAAAAGGTCAATTGCCAGCATTTCCAAGACAGCAGAATTCAGTTCACATGACACTGCATGATTTGGAGGGTATTTCATGTTCAGGGCAAAAAGACTGTGCAGTGTGGGCTGCGTTGTTACCCGTTTTGCATGTGGAGTGCCCAAAGGCTCTGCTCTGTGAACTGCCATGGGTGGGGTGCTTTTGTCACGTGATGATGAGGGATGCACAGTTGACAAGTCAATAAATTATGTTATTTTCCCCATTGTAAGCACAGGGGTTGATACTAGACTAGCAATACTGCATAGACCATCACCACTGCTACTCTGACTACTACTTGACAATTCAAAATCCTCCTCCTCCTCATGCCTGTAGTAATCCTCAGGTGTTATTTCACCATTACTACAGACATGGCTACCTGGGCTACTTACAGTCAAGGAAGGGGATAACATGCTCAATAAGGTGGATGAGGGTGAATGCCCCACTATGGCATGAGCTTTGATCTGGTGCCTAGTCCACAGTGCCAATTTCCTGCTCTTCAGATGTGTATGGCCCCAGTGCCCAGATGGCTAACCTCTTTACCACACCTCACAAGCACTTGGCAAAGCTGATAGATTACTACTGTTTCACCACTTGCATCTTATACAAAAAAATCCCAAAACAGGGATTTTGATGCCCTACTTTTCACATGTCCCTGATGCTGCATATTGGACTCCAGTTTTTTAGACACTGAAATGGGGGGTGTACTTCATGATTTCTGTTGTTGGGCACACTTGGAGTCTACCTGACCATCATAATCTATGACTATTACAGGGTCATCATCATCAACAGACACAGTGACATCACAACTTTGACAAGGGGGTGATTTACCAAAAGACTGTTTACACACAGCCTCCTTTACTTTCTTTTTCTCTGGTTCCCAGTTGAGGTCACTGAAATCATCATAATCACCACCTGTAGCCACAATTTCAGCTTGGATGTTGTCCTGTGGAGAACATATTCCAACCACAGCCTCATTATGATCATCAACTATTTTTTCTTCAACATCTGAATTATTGGATGGCCCAGGCATAACCTCAACAGCAATGGAAACATGAGATTGTGAGTTATCATCAGGATTAGAATCATGTTCAACTACTGTGGGGATGGGGACAGGAAGTATGACATCTACTACACTCTGACTCACATCTTGAGACTCCACAACATTTTGGTAGCTTGTTAACTTGTCATGGGTTGAACTTGGGACAATACTCATGCCATCAACAACTTCACTACCACCACCAGTGGGGACAATAGCATCTCCAACCATCACTGAAGCAACTAATTGCACTGTGAAAAACATAGTCAGAGAAATCCCTTTACTGCAAACAACTATGCACTTATGCTGCTTACTACCACAGCCATGGCCACTCTTGCCACTGGCAACAGTGGATACATGGATTCACAAGTAATTCAAGTTTTCTTCATTTCAAAACAACACACCAATTGGATATCCTTTTGGGGTAAGTGGGGGGCAGCTTAGTCGGGATGACAAAGGGTGGTGGGATGGATATCTAACCATGTTGTTTAACTTGGATTGGTGGGAGAAGTTTGGCCCTCAGGTTGTGTGTACACAACTGCTACAAAGAAGACATTAGATAAGAGGAAGGGTACAAATAATTGGCAATTTAGCCAACATTGGGAGGAAGAGGGTGATATGGGTGCTAGAAGGATGGGAGGGAAGGGGCTCTCATTTCTCTGGTCTGAGTTGTGTGTGGGAATGGTAGAAGACAGCTACATAAGTAGAGGGCTTAAACACTCTAAACACAAATTAAAAAACAACCACACATAGTTGCACTTTACCAGGAAAATGTAGACTTCACCAGGAGAGAACTTTCTTTTAAAATTGTTTAGCCACGAGTGGCACACTAAGCTGAAAGCTTGTTTACAGGTGTGACCTGGGAGCACAGGGAAGTTAAGTGATTTGTTCAGGGTCACACAGTATTGGATAATCATCTAATCCAATTAAATTATTTGATTTTATGTCAGACTGGAACCAGATAAGGAAGATAATTTGAGAATTCACCAGATTTCCACTGAATCTGATACTGCAGTATTTGAGCATCCTGATTCCCCTTTGTGTAATAGTGCTATGCTGAATTCCTACTGAAAACATTTATCATAGTTAAAGAACAAAGGTTTGTACTCAGTTCCAGAATATTTCAATCACATCTGCAAATCTCTCTAATGTATATGTTTCCATTTTGTTGTAGAAGCATTTCCAGAAGCAGAAAATTGTAAAGATGCATGTAGAGATATAGTATGTTAGCCAGCTAATTTTCAGTGCCAATAGTAATGTTACTAACTAGCACCACTGCAAAAGGAAAATACCATGGATTATTTCAGTAAAAGGAAAGATTCATTCCTTTCCCAGGAGTCAAACTTTCAACTGGCTTTAGATTTGTGAGATGTTATTTCCTCTTCTGGACCATTGAAAATAAATGTCTGCTAGATCAAAGGTTCAGTAGAACAGCAGCTGGGGGAATTTGGAGCTGTTGCTGAGACTTGGATAAGGGTGAGCTGTATTTCTCTATATTGTGCCTACTGTACACACAATTTCTTGCACAGTATGTCTTATACAGTATTTTGCTGAACTACAGGCAAAGTATATGCAAATATTTCTAATTTGCTATCATAACAATCAGTATCTTTTACTGTCATATGTTTACTTCAGGGTGATACTATTAAGAAATATTAGAAAAAATTCTTCCATAAACATTGAACATTAAAAATACTAATCCTTAATCTGTGAGAAAAAAAGTGAAATATTTGAATAAGCGCCCCACACAGGAAAGCATATACTTTTGATATTTGTTGTTTTGTGATTTTTTATGTTTTAAAACATTTAAAGACTTGATAACACCTCATGGAAAACTATGGAAAATATAATATTTATAAGTAATTCAGCATGTATTTCATATACTCTATCTTCTATTGAGTTCTCCGTCCCCTTATTTTTTTGCTGAAGAAATATGTATGAAATCAGGATTATACTTTATTTCTTAGACATCATCCTCCACTACAGCATATTTCCTACTTGATGTCTTAATCCTCTGTTGTGATATATCATGTTGTCATGGAAGTAAAAGAAATTCCAATATATGTATTATGACATTAGGTAGAGAATATGCAACAGGAACTCACAAGGAAAGGGCATTTTGTTTTCTTGCACATGAACTTGGATTTAAATACTGAGGAAATTAAATACATAGCTAATGTGAAATATAAGCTCAGTTTTGTCCAAATATTATATTTTTGAAGTTCTTCAAAAGATGTGTTTATTTATTTTTAATTTTTGAATTTCGGTAACTGGGTGGGCACATTAAGGCCAATGGCCCCCTTTTTAGGGGTGTCCCAGGATTAGTTACATATACAAGAGTGTAACACATAATCAAGTCAAATAAAGCATGAACAATGTAAACATGGTCAGGTAACAGAATTTTACACAGGACTAAGTAATACAAAATAGGTAGACAAAATACATGTAGCAGAGGGATTATACATGACTAAGTAATAGTAAATTACAGTTACTGTATCCAATTACTTTCAATGGAAGTGTGCATACATCAGAAGTGTTTCAGTTTATTTGTTCAAACCTTAAAAATGATTATCACAAAATAGAACATTTTATAACATCAACATGCATACAAACAAAACAATGTCACACAACATAAAAATAGAATCTGACACAACAATTAATACAAAGTGACCAAAAGTGCAAATAACTACAAGGAGTACAATTTATGTGCAAAAATAGCAGTAGGGGGTCAGGTTGATGAATCCAGGGTGTACCACTATGGGGGACCAAGATACTGTACCACAAGACTGCTAAGGATGAGCCCTTAAGGGCACTCACATTCCTTCTCCTAATTTTCCTTGTTAGGAATGCAAATTTCCCCATGGAATATATGATAGTTTGGTCCTCAGAGAAAAGAAAAACCTTAATGAGCTCTGTGTCACTGGATGTTGTTATTCCAGTGATTAATGGAAATAACCATTTGTGCCTAATTTTAGTGTACCAGGGACACCTCAGGAAAACATGGGCCAAATCCTCCCTTTCCCCCATTTCACAGGCACAGAGCATATCCTCAGGATTACTAGAGTTCTTGTATAAAGCATTTCTAACATTAGATTCAAACAATTCAAGCTTGAATTTATTGTATACATTTTATAAATATCTGGATTTTCTAAAACATCAAGATAAAATCTGTGTGCAAGATCGTCAATACTGTGGGAGTACCATTTAGAATATTTTGAAGTAGCAATACGTGCCAAGTCCAACTCTCTATGGAACTGTACCGCTTTGTTTTTTTACATAAACTGTGTATTTCTCACTGATACTCACACACTGGTGTCAACAAATATTTATCAAGGAAATTAAACAAATAGGAGAGCCAAGTCAAATGCTTGTGGTTACATTGAGCCCAAACCTCTTTCTCCATTAAACTTATCTTAACCCATCTATCCTTTGATAATCTTAAAATCCTGATCCAAAAAGCCAGTGCCTGTAAATTAGACATTCCCAATTCCGCTCTTAGGAAATAGGCCGGTGTGGATCTTTGACAGTCAGTAACTTTCCTCAAGAGTTTATTGGCTGGTATTTCTAAATGGTTGAATGGTTTTAACCCCAAAATTTCTACCCTGTATAGGTATTATGCATTGTACTTTGCCTGTAAGGTGGACAAAAGAGATCTAAGTGAATATCCACCATAGGCATGGTTACATTTAGTCAAGGCCCCTATTGTGTTATTAGTTTTAGAAAGCGTGTAATCATGATGTCTACACCAAGATTCATTATTGGACTATAATAAACCCAAGTATATATACAGTATGATGAAACTGTTTCCAAATAGTCATCTACCAATTTCAACCTATATCTGCTAGTTCTGGCACCAAATACTATTACTTTTGTTTTACTAAGATTCATTTTCAATTATACAGACTTAAACTCAATTGACAAAAGGTTTAGCTTCTTATGAAGGCCTGAGACTGAAAGAGAACACAAGACAAGATCATCAGTGTAAGCAAGTGCTGAGCAGACATTTGTACCAATTTTAGGAGAATCTGATTGTAAAGACTGTAATTGAATTAATAAATCATCCAAGTAAATTGAGAAAAGCATGGGTCCCAAAATGCATCCCTGTCTGATGCCTTTATTTGTTTTTATTCTGCCTGATAGTACACTCCCAGAGTGAATCTGAGCCCAAGTGTGAGAATAAAGATTTCTGATGCTATTAACCAATACAGGGGAAATATCACATGATAACATTATTTCCCATAATGTTGATCTGTTAATTGCATCAAACGTTGAGCTGTAGTTCACAAAGACTACATACAGTTTTTGTTTCCTTATGTTTACATATTTTTCAATCAAATGTGAAAGTACAAAACAATTGTCAAGTGTTGAATAACCTTGCCAAAATCCCACTTGAGCTGGGGGAAGCCCCCCTAATAATTCTATCTCGTCCCAAAGTCTAACCAATAATAATTTGGCAAGAATTTTGCCCAATCTGTCCAGTAGGTGTATAGGATGGTATATCGCAGAATCGTACTTCGGACCCTTTTTATAAATTGGAGAGATAATGGCCCCTTCCCATGACTAGGGGACAAAATTGTTACACACACATTGATTTAAAAAAGGAACCAAATAATTTGCCCAGACTTCAGGTAAGCACAAAAAACTTCCCCCCAGAATCTTATCTGGGCCCGATACCTTATTAGATTTAATATTCTGAAGTGCCTCAATCATCTCTGTTTCTGTGAATGGAACAAATTGATCTTTAATAATGTTCATATCCATTGAATCCCAAACAGATACCATATTTGGATCTAACAGCATGTTACCATAAAACTCAAGCCATCTACTTGGTTCAATATGTTGCTCTAACTCATTAGTCCACCCCTTACAACCTTTGGCAACCAAAGACCAAAAGGATTTAATATTGTTATCCATAACTGCTAGATACATCCTGCCTCTTTGTTGTTCACAAAATATTTTTTTTTTTGCTTTACTAAATGTGTATATATTTTTTTAACTATTTTCAGATCGATGGCACTAGACTGATCTGGATTAGCCTTGTCTTTTCTAGATATTTTACACAGCTGCCTTTTATAAGACTTAGACTCAGAATCAAACCATCCTATGGTTGCTGGTGAACTAGGCATAATTATGGTTTTATATTAATTAGGCTCAAGAATATTAAAGAAAGATTTAAGATTTTTATAAATTAATGACAGATCTATGATTGAATTATCCTAGGTATTAAAAAAAGAAGTTATTAAAGATGATACGCCAAATTCCAAATCCCAAAACCATTCAATTTTTTTAGAGTAGCAAATTATATTTGGTAGAGGCAATGGACAAATCTCATACTTTGCATGAATCATTTTATGCAAAGTGATCAGAAAATTATCACTTTCCACTCTATTTACTACTGTGATGTCCCCCCCCAATAATGGGGTGGGACCCTGCGAGGGGACCAAATCACTTACTGAAAAATGAGTTTTTGTGAAGTTAGAGGGCAAGCCTAGATGATCTCCCTGTGTTCGAGCATTTAGGGGATATACCAAATTATTGTTCATAAATGTTATTAATCTGTGACCATTGTAATTAAATTTTGCATCAGATGGAATTCTCTTTACTGTAGGAATATCCAGAAACATGTAGCCCAGTATTGAATTATCACTTAGTCCATCAAAATTACCAATCCTGGCATTAAAATCTCAACTTAATAGTAGAAAAGCATTAGGGTATTCCATTTGATATGTTCGTACCAAGCCAGTTAATCTATCCAAGATTTCATTTGAGTATTTTCTATCCTTTAATGGAGAAATATAGCAGTTGAAAAGAAGAAGCAGAGTTTTGTTAACAGAGAATATAATCCCAACAAAGTTATGTTCCAATATCAATTGTTTAACACTCTTAAAGATCCCAGTTTTAATATATGTTAAGATATCACCAGATAGATGACCTATCTTTCCAGACTTGAAGCCTGGAGAGTGAAACAATGTATAACCATTAATATCTAAGTCATCCACTTGAGTATGCCAAGATTCTTGCAAACAGATAATATAAAAGAAACAGATATAATCCAACCAGCCCTGTCTTGAAGCTTTGACCTGAAACCAGCTATATTCCATGAAATTAAAAAAGATGCTTTCCCTTCCATGGACTTGGAGGACAAATTTCCTGGTTGGGATCCCAGATTAGGAACACCCCTGGATTCATCCACCTGAACCCCCAAATCAGAAGGGCCAGGCCCCATTATGGGGACAGGAAGTCAATCCTCATATCCTGCAATAGCTATAAATCTATTTGAGATTGGAACTGTATAGATGCTTCTTGTGTCAGAGTGAAGTATATTTCCTTTAGATACAAGGCTGGGGCCAGAAGAAAAAGACAGAATTCCATCTGCAGTAGTAAGATCAAACAAATGAAGGTTAAGTGCATTAAGCATTCCTGCTGCATTCCAAACCCTACTGGCTATCACAGGATTCTTGAAGATTATATCAATTTGTCCCCCATTTGACAGGGTTGGATGCCTGGAAACTCCTTTATGGCCTAATCTAATATTTTAAAAAATGTGCAAACAAATTACATAAAACTCTTGCCAGTTTGTCATTGGTTTCCTTATACAATTTCCTGTGCCTAAAAAGGCTTAGGGTAACCAGTGCAAAATCATAAGCAAGAACAGTTGCACCAAACATCCCGTTTTTACCTCCTGGTGGACCCTCCTTATATTGATTGATAGGATCAATCACCTTAGAATCCTTATCCAGTAAAACTGCATTAAGATTAAGTCTTTGAAAGCCCAAGAAATTTCTCCAGACTTTGGGCCCGATTCTAGAAGGATTGCGTAATTTGCCACTGAATGCAACTTGCACCACCTGCAACTGTGACATTGACGGTGAGCCCTATTTTACAAGGGGCAGGGTATTTGCAGCAAAGTCCTGCAACTTGTGACATGCAGCTAGGTATGCTGCACAGAGGGTGTTCCTGGCCAGCATGCCACAACCACTGCTGCAGGTCACACGTGCACCCCCCTGTCCAGCAAGCCACAACCGACACACCCTACCCCCCCAGCCACCAGTATGTGCCCCGCAGTGCAGGCCACAACAACTAGCCCTGAATCCCCCACAGCTATGCCCCACAGGGTTGCCCACTCCCCCAGCCCCCCAAAACCTACATTGCTAATGCACCACAGGGTGGTGCTATCATCCCTCACCCATACCCCGACCCCCAAGTCACCGGCCGCAAATGTGGCAAAATGCCTGCCCTGGTAGTCTAGTGGCCTTCTCATCAGTATAAGATACTTAAAGAACCCCACAACCCTTGTAGTCTAGCGGCCTCCCCGATCAACATAAAGTAATGAATGTCCTTCAATTTCCTGGTAGTCTCGCCCCTCATCAACATAAATAAGTGAAAGTCCTTCTTCCTTGGTAGTCTAGTGGCCCCCACCCCCCACGCAGCCATGCCAGGCCACCCAGCACCCCCCCACCCAGCACCCCCCACCCATCCCCAGCCAGCGACTGGTACGGTCCACCTCTCACCACCACGGCCAGCCACTAACTGAGTTCAGTATCAGCGCATACTGTAAAGATGCGCTCAGATATTAATTTTAAAATTTTAAAAGATTATAACTTGGTAAAGAACATCATTCAACTATACTCACTTTTTTATATATATTCATTAAAACCAGAGGTCTCTGCCCTTTAGGGAAGTCAAGAGGAAATCAAGAAGCAACAAAACCAGTGTCAAATGTGAGGGCCCAGTAATTACTGAAGCGGGGTGAGCAGCCAAATTGATGTAGTGCCGTAATGCCAGACTAATGCCGTAGCCCACTTGCATCAAACAAACAAATTAACTTCTAGTTAAGCAAGGGATATAAGAAGAAGAGTGTAGCTTGTGATTTAAAATACAAAGTCACCCAGAGGATTTAAAAATGACCTGTAAACTTATAAAAACCACAATATTCAACTACATACACCGAGCAGAAAAACACCCGCGTTCGTGTCCATCTCCTTTCTCCCTTCTCTGACCCACAGGTAGTGTCAGATGTTAATGGTCAGATGTAAGGACTGCACCTTAAATTACCACAAGTTGTGATAAGGAAATGTAGGTTTGGCACAAAAATACATTTGAAATAAAATGTGATAAAATGAAAATAAAATAATACCAGATCAAAACTAAACTAAACTAAAGCTGACTAAAGCAACTATAGACTAGAAATTCTCAGCACCTGCAGTCAAACCAAAAAGTTGTAATTAAAAATTAAAACAGCAGCAAATCTAAAAGATAAAAAAAATGCAACAAGTTTAAAAACCTGTAGCTCACGTAAACATCACACAACAGAATTTTAACTCAGTACCAACTTCCCTTGAATACTTTTGTCATTCCCAAGTTAGGAGAATTTAGTTGAAAATCACTAGGAACCCCAACTGAACAGTCTTTGTTCGGCAGTGTTTTTCTCCTCTTTTCTCTGTGGCGTTCTCAGTCAGAAGTGGTGCTCAGGAGAGCACATGGTCAGTACAACAGTAGCATGCCACAGTTAAATTAGAACATGCTCAAAGGCATTTTGCTAAACAGAGTCGACTATTGGAAGGTTGCCAGGTACAGGTTCACTTATTTAGGAAGATCAGGTGTGCTTTTTGTGAAAGTTTAAATGAGGGCAGTAGGGGACAGTTCTGCAGGGCAGAAAGGATCTTCTTCCAGCACTGTGAAGCTCTATATGTGAATACTCTTTGAGCAACAGCCATGAGGGCTCTAGGTACTTCTAAAAAGGGCTGTGAGGAAGAGTGGAGGGTTCTTCCATGTTGCCTATGTGCCACTATGTTCTGGAGGTGAGGTAGATGATTGCTTGATATTTTCTAGCTAAGGCAGAGTAAGGAGTGATTGAGTTTGTCTTCATGGGAGGGCCAGTTTAGAGATGCAAGGAATATGCAGTGGTGTGCCCTGTTTTCAGCCCAAGCAGCAAACTTGCCTTCCTTGTGGTTGACCATTCTGAGTCTAGTGAACTAAGTCTTCTGTAATGAGGCTAGCACTGGAGCTTCATATAGGAGCGTGGGAAGCAGGATGGAGTTTGCTACTGCTAGGCAGGCTGCATTAGTGAGGTAGCCCTCTAAGTCTGTATAGTAGGCCGATCTTTTGGGATACCAGTTTGATGGTGTTGTCAATAGGTGTTTTAAATGTGTGTTCTTGGTCCAGTAGCATTCCCAGTTATTTAAAATTGTCAAAAACATCCAGTCTGTTTCCATTGACATCAGTGATCTTTAGGAGTTCAGTTCTGTCTATGCCTGGTGTTTTAGACCCAAAAAGAAAGGTCTTGTTTTTGGTGTTTAGGACTAGGTGGTTGGATGTGAGACAATTTTCCAGTATGGTAAAGTCTTCAGTGAGCCCCATTTCAATTTTTGTGGTATCAGAGCCCTCCCTATACAAAACTGCATAATTTGAATATGGTATCGTTTTAGTTTTTTCCACAGTTAGATGGTAGTTCATTGCTAAAAAAGGGAAAAGAGTAGTGGTCGAAGTATAAATCCCTGCAGGATCACATCAGTGATTGCATGGCAAGGAGGGAGGCAGGAATTCCACTTAACTGTTTGCTTGCCAAAAATTAAGTAAATTAAGTAACTTGGGAATCAGGTAGTCACAGGGTGGTCTAATCCAAGATTCCCTAGTTTAGAAAGTAGGATCTCATGATTCACCAGGTTGAAGGCCATGGTAAGATCAATGAAAATTGCTCCTCTAGCATTTCCCTTGTTGATGACGCTGAAGATGTCAGTGGTGAGGTGTACCAGTGCTGTGCTGGTATCGTGATGTTTGCAGAAACCATGTTGTACAGTAATAAGCATGTTGTTTGTCTCTATGACTATATATCAGATGTCCTTGAACTTTAGCTAGGGTGTTAAGAATTGATATTGGATGATAGCTTTTGATCAATTCCCTGACTCTTCTTTGTGAATTGGTACAACGTTTGTAGTTTTCCATTTTTGAGGGACTTCCCCATTTAGAAGGGACATGTTGTACAGTTTAGCCATTGGAGAAGCAAGTACTGGGGTTCCAGCTTTGAGGAGCCTGGATTCCAGTCCTTCATGGTCTGCAGTTTTATTAGGTTTAATTTTAAGCTGGTGTTTCGGCACTTCCTTTCCAGTGAATAGTCTGAAGTGGAAAATTATGTAGTTGATAGTGGTTGTGATGAGATAGCCCCATATATTTGTACTCTTCAGATATGTTATGTGTACATGGGTTGTATTTCAGAATAAAGCCACTAGCACTTTAAGCAGTATAGCGCAGTGGTCTAAGGCTCTGAGCTGCAAGTCTGGTGACATCCAACAGACCAGACCAGGGTTTGAATCCCACAGCTTCCCCTTGCATACTGTGTGGCCCTGAGCAAGTCACTTAACCTCCTTGTGCTCCCAGGTCACTCCTGTAAAAAAGCTTCCAGCTTAGTGTGCTATACCTGGTTAAATGACTAAATTAAAAAAGAAAGCATCCTATAAGAAAAAAAAACATTGGTAAATATTTTTTTCAACTCATTGCTGGGTCTAGCCCTTGGACAGGTTTACATATCGAAGGACTGAAAACCAGGATCTGTTTTAAATGCATCATTTAAAACTTCATTTGTGTTTGAAGGTCCAGACCTCAAAACCAGGAGAATGGCGACATGATGTCTGTGGTCCTTTTGTACTGTATGTTGTGGGTTTCCTGAGATCAAAGGGCAGGAATGTCTCTTACCAGAAACTGTTCAGCAGGGGCCAACATGCTAATCTAAGCTCATTAGACCACAATGGGGGGAGGGCTACTTTTCTGGTACTTTATACTCTGGAGAAACTAGGGTGGAGTGATAAAGACATCTCCAGGAAAAAGTGGTGAACTGCTGAAACATCACAACCTGTATAGCCATCCAATCAAAAGGGTAGGCTGGAATGACATCACTTGAGTTATAAAACATGAATACAGCTAGAAAACAGTGCTTCTTTGGTATAATTTTGCCAAGTGTTCGCTTTCTGTAGTGTTGCAGAAAAGGAACTACTGATTAGTGAGGAGAACTTTGCCTCACTGAAGAAAGAGAGAAAAACCCTTGGGAAAGGGGCTTTTCTCTGAAAAACCCTGAATTTTGATGAAAAAGAAAAGTCAGAGATTGACGTATCACCTTGCCGAATGTTTTGAGAATTATTTTCAGAAAACCTGAAAAAGTTTTCTAGCAGATGGGACTTTTCATATATTGGACTCCAAATATCAATAAGGTAGAAAATGTTAGCATTCATAGTAGAAACATAGAAACATAGACTTTGATGGCAGATAAAGACCACTTGGCCCACCCAGTCTTCCCATTTCTCTACTTATTGGATAAGCTGCAAATCCGAGTTAACCACAGCCTACTTCCTCCTACCCCCACTCCAAAATTGCCTTATATCTGTTCCATGCATTTTTGAATTCCCCTCACTGTTTTTGACCCCATGACCTCCTCAGGAAGGCCATTCCATGTGTTCACCACCATCTCTGTGAAAAATACTTCCTCACATTGCCCCCTTGGCCATTCCTCCTCTATCTTCAAACTGTGCCTCCTTGTTCTTTCACGTATCTTTTTCTAAAAGCTGCTACCCTCTTGGAGTTTGTTGATTCCCTTGAGGTACTTGAAAGTTTCTATCATGTCACCCCTCTCCCTCCTTTCCCTCGAGAGTATACATATTAAGCTTCTTTAGTCTCTCTTCATATGGTTTCTGGTGCAGACCCTGCACCATTTTAGTTGTCCTCCTCTGGGCTGCCTCAATCCTCTCTATGTCCTTACAGAGATGGTGTTTAAAGAACTGCACTCAGTACTCCAGATGGTGTCTCACCAATTGTCTGTACAGAGGGATGACCACTTCTTGTATTCTACTGGTGATGCCTTTCCCTGTGCATCCCAGTATCCCCCAGCCCTCCTTACTGCCTTTTCACATTACCTGCCTACCTTTAGGTTATCTGATATGACTACCCCCAGGTCCCTTTCCATTGTTGTTGTTGTTACTATCCCCCCCCCAACAGTGTACACTTCCCCTGAGTTTTTGTTTACTAGGTGTATTACTTTGCACATCTTTGCATTGAATCTAAGCTGCCATACATTCCGCCATTCCTCCAACTTTGCCAAGTCCCTTCTCATCCTTTCCACTCACTCAAAGAAATCTATTACATTCATCTGACATGACCTTCCTACAGTGAATTCATGCTGCCTTGGGTCATGTGCCCCACTAGCCACTAGGTGCTCAACAGTTCTTTCTTTCAGAAGTGATTCCATCATTTTTCCTTTCCACTGAGGTCAAGCTAACAGATCTGTAGTTTCCTTCCTCTGCTTTGCTCCCATTTTTGTGAAGGGGAATCACATCCACCCTCCTCCATTCCTCAGGTTCCACACCATCTTCCCATGATATGTTAAAAAAGGTAGTCAGTAGTGTCACTAGTTCTACCTGTAGTTCTTTCAGAATTCTGGGGTGAATCATGTCAGGCCTCATTGCTTTGTCCACCTTGAGTTTTAGGAGTTCTTTTAGGACCCTTTCTTTTGTGAATGGACTGGTATCGACCTCCCTATCCAGAATTCTTCGATTGTTAGGCTTAGGTACATTCCCCTCCTCTTCTTTTGTGAATACTGAACAGATGTATTTATTCAGTATCTCTGCCATTTCACTGTCACCCTCTGCTCACCCCCTTCCCTTTATTAAGCCTCACTGTCCCTCCCTTGGTCTTTCTTCGCTCACTAATGTCCCTGTAAAATATTTTTTCCCCCTTCTTAACTGAGTTGGCTATCTTTTCCTAGGTTTGGGCCTTTGCTATACTGACTGCTTTCCCTACTTCTTCTGCTTTAACTTGTAGAGTTCTTTTTTCTGCTCTGTCTGTGATTCTTTATACTTTATGAATGCTATCCTTTTCTCCCTAACCTTCCCAGCCACCTCTTTTGAGGACCATAGTAGTTATTGCCTTAATTATGCTTCGTTTGTTTTCTTCACAATCACTTGTTTGTAAATGTATATAGTACTGTGTTTATTGTTCAAATATTTTGTACTTGTTTTGTGTTATGTTTTTATTGTTGATGTCTTGCTTCATTGTTCGAAGCACCAGTTCAATACTAAAAAAGGGCCTTGACCCAGTTGTCTTACCTGGTAAATAAAGTGAATTGAATTGAATTCACACAAAGGCTTGCTTCCTCTGTGATGTCAGTTTTGATTTTGCCCCATTGTTCCTCAACCCCTCCTTCCTACCCTTTTGCTAGTGCATTCCTTAGGCACTCTCCCATTTTGCCAAAGTCAGCCATCTAAAAGTCCAGTACCCTTGCTTTTGTATGGCTTGACTCTGTGGCTGTGTTTATTGAGAACCACATTGTCTGGTGGTTGCTTATTCCCAGATGGCTACCCACTTCTAAATCCAAAATCTTCTCACCAACCCCCGTTTGAGAGTACCATGTCTAAGACTGCTTCCTTCTGAGTGGGAGCACAGCTTACCATGTGTGCAACTTGTCTAAGGGCCCTCTCCAACTCCACAAACTCCTCCGGCACAGCTCTGATCCCATTCCCAGCAAGGTCATTTGTCCCTAGGCAGGTAATGACATCCGGCTCCTTCTCCTGTGCATCTGCTCCCATGATCCTGAGGATTCACTTCCTGTGCCTCCATGCATTGGCACCAGGCAGACACCTTACCTCCCTCTCCCCTCCTTCACCCAGTTTTACACCCCTAATGACTGACATAGTATGTAGGCTTATTGTTCAGTTCCTCATTAGTTAGCATTGTTGTCTGCAACCCAATACTCTCAACTGTGTAAAATATTTTAATGTGTTTTCTTTCTTTAAGCAAACTTTTCATGATTTTCTTATCAGCTCTGTCTGTGTCTAATTTGTGTGGTATAGCATTTTAAGGGAAAAACTTTTATCCGACTGATGCCTCATTTTAGTAGCACCGCTCGACTACTGACTACTGAATTTTAGAAAAAAAAGGCTACTTGAATAGAAGGATGGGAAGCTCTCCTTCTTGGCAGTTAAAGACTTAAGGTTCATCAAAGGGGGGGTCTCCAGGGAGTATGGGATCCAGCTGTGCCTAGGGGTGGGCTCATGACAGATTTGGTATCAGTGGTGGGATTTCTGAATTGTCTGTACAAAACCACCACACAATAGAGGGCAGAATTTGAAAAAAGGTGGAAAAATTGCTTGCAGTCAATAATACCCTACCCTGTTTAATTTTTCTTTTGAGAAGCAATAAATAGTGTTAGTATAGGGGAGAACATGCCTTCCAAGTACAACACTTTAAATATGGAATAGCTAAGGCAGCTCTATGATGAAAAGGGTATTTCAAGTGAGAGCCCAAATAAAAAGCAGCTCACTGAAGCCTTCTTGATGGCTGATGCAGAGGCAGCCACAAGGAATGTGGAGTCACAGTCGGTGACTCAAGGTGACAAGACCTCAGATGTGGAGGGGCCAGAGAGGAACCAGGAACCATGGGTCCAGAAGGAGGCATCCGAAGACAAGGAGCTGTAAAGGCTGAGACTTCAGGTAGAGCTGCAGAAAGCACAACTCGGCCAGCATGCCCAACAGCAGAAGATGGATCTGAAGCAGAGAAAGTTAGAAATGGAGATGGAGGAAATGTGGCACCAAAGAGAGGACAATGTCAAGGAAAAGCAGTGCCAAAGAGAGGCAGAGGAAATGTAATTTCAAAGAGAGGCCAAGATGGAGGAAAAGCAACACCAGTCAGTGTTTGAACTGGAGAAGCTGAAAATCCAACCAACCGCACCTAAGCAGGTAAGTGGTGGGGGTGAACCTGAGAATCCAGGCTAGGGTATAAATTAAATTCAAAATTGATCGATGAATTTAAAGTGGGGAGAATATGGAAACAGTTTTAAATTCATATGAAAAGGTCTGTATTCAGGCCAATATATTTAAGGAGGCCTGGAGCTTTCATGTATCCCCTCTGCTTACTAGCAATGGGCATGATGCAATAGGACAGATGGACAATGTGGATAGCCGAGATTATGAAAAGCTAAAAACTGCACTGTAAAAAAAAAATATAATTTGAACCCTGTGGCCTACAATGCACAATTTCAGAAACTTAGAAAGGTGCATTAAATTAGCTTTGAGAAACTCGCCACGAAACACTGTCAGTATCTAAAATATTGGTGTGAGGGGGTGAAAACAAATTCAGTTGAAGCAATTGAAGAGGTTGTACTGTTTGAACAACTCTTTTAGGCATGTTTAACAGAGCTGAAAAGCTGGCTGGATGAATGAGATCCTCAGACAGCCAAACAGGCTGCTGAGCTGGCAGATCTCTATGCTCAGAACAGGCCTGCTCTCAAAGGAAATGGAGGAACATGGAATACAGGAGCAAAAGGGAAAGGTGTGTCTTTTGAGCAGTCAAAAGCCACGTTGCCACTACGAAAAGAAGGAAACCACACTCTACCTTTATGGGATTTTGTGGAAAGAAAAAATGATGAGTGTTGATTGTGCAAAAGGCCAGGCCATATTTCTAGGCAGTGCCCCAAAAAGACATAAAATTGGAAGGAGCCTGTGCCATCTGAGATGGTTGCAAACTCTATTCCTGAAGCTTTTCCTGAGAATATGTGAAAGTTCATTCACACAGTCATGGTGAATGGGGTACAGACTTAAAAGTTAAGAGATAATGGAGCATCTCTTACTCAAGTAAAAGGGGATTTTGTGGGACCAGAACAAATCCTGCCAAATCAGTTTAAATCCATAAGGGATTTCACTGGGGCAGAGGCACCCTACCACTTAGCCAGTGTTACCCTGGATTGGGGAGATACAGGTGAAGGGATATGGAAGGTGGCTGTAGCCGACACCCTCATTATGGATGTTATTGTAGGAAACAATGTTCCACAGAGGTGTGTATGTGCTGCCACCTGGAGCCAGATGGCTTGGGGCTCGCATGACCTTTGAAACTCCACATAGATTCCTTCAGGAGAGGTTAGGAGACAGGCCAGCCAGCCTGTGACTTTTGAAAGAGAGGATGCTAACAGAGGATTGGAACTTCCCCTAGCGGCAGTTCACCAAACTGCTACTGAGGTCTCTAAAAAGGGAAGGATAACACATAGCCAGAGGATAGGGGATGGTTGTTATACTGAGTTACAAATGGCCATAGATATGGACCTCAATCTGCGAACTGATGGGGGCATACCCCATGCCTTGGGTAAGTGTGAGCAGTTAGCAGCAGCAGCACAGCAAACTGACCCTAGCTTGGAGAAGTTGAGGGCCTGTGCAGAAGCTGATGGGACACATGGAAGTGACAGAAAACATAGAGTATTTTGGGATGATGGGCTGTTGTATACCAAGGACATGAAGACAGAGGGAGGGGTGATGGGCAGGCAGCTTGTTGTTCACCAGGGGTATCATGAGTCATTGCTCAAGATGGCTCATGACAGTCCCATGTTCGGACATCTGGGCATTGCTTGCACCATGAAGAGCTTAGCCCAAAATGTCTATTGGCCAAATTTCACAAAGCAAGTGAAGGAGTACAGCCAATCCTGTCACCAGTGTCAGGAACTAGGGAAGTCCAGCAGCAAAGCCAAGGCTGCCCTGATTCTTTTGCCAGTTGTGGAGGAACCATGTCAAAGGTTGATAGTGGATATTATGGATTCTTTGAATACCCCAAGCTCCTACAGAAAAAGGTAAATATTGATTGTAGTTGATTATGCTACCCGCTAACCAGAAGCCATTGCCCTGTCCCCAATTAAGGCAGACAAAGTGGAGGATATATTGTTAGAGACTTTCTAGTGTGTAAGGTTCCTGCAGGAGGTTATCTCTGATCAGGGGGTTAACTTCATGTCGGACCTTATGAAGAGTTCGTGGGAGAAGTGTGGTGTCATACAGAGGCGCACAATGCCTTACCACCAACAAGCCAATGACCTCATAGAGAGAGTTAATGGGACCCTAAAGGCTATGCTTATGGCATTTGCAGAACACCCTGTGTTGGACCGGGAGAGGTACCTTCCTCACCTGCTGTTTACCTACAGATAAGTTTCACAGGAATCAGCAGGGCTTTCATTCTTCAAACTCTTGTATGGACACCAGGTGGGGGAAATTAGATTTGATATGAGAAGACTGGGAAGGTAAGATCAAAACATAGAAACATAGACTTCGATAGCAGATAAGGACCACTTGGGCCACCCAGTCTGCCCATTTCCCTACCTAATGGATGAGCTGCAGATCCAATCTAACCAACAGTCTATTTCCTCCTATGCCCCAGTAGAATTACCTTATGTCTGTCCCATGCATTCTTGAATTCCCTCACTGTTTTGGACCCTATTACCTCCTCAGAAAGGCCCATTTATATGTCCACCACCCTTTCTGTGAAAAAATACTTCCTCACATTGCCCCTGAGCCACCTCCCCCATCTTCAAACTGTGCCCTCTTGTTCTTGCACATCTCTTTTTCAAAAAGATGCTGCTGTCTTGGAATTTGTTGATTCCCTTGAGGTACTTGAATGTTTCTGTCATGTCCACCCTCTCCCCCCTTTCCTCGAGGGTATACACATAAAGCTTCTTTAGTCTCTGTTTGTATGGTTTCTGGTGCAGACCCTGTACCATTTTTGTTGCCCTCCTCTGGACTTCCTCTATCCTGCCTATGTCCTTGTGGAGATGGGGTTTCCAGAACTGCACACAATACTCCAGATAGAATCTCACCAACTGTCTGTACAGAGGGATGACAACTTCCTGTTTTCTACTAGTGATGCCTCTCCCTGTGCAACTCAGCATCCTCCTAGCCCTCCTTACTGCCTTCACACACTGCCTGCCTACTTTTAAGTCATCAGATATGACTACCCCCAGGTCCCCGTCCATTTTTGTTGTTGTTAGTACCTGCCCCCATTGTGTACTCTTCCCCTGGGTTTTTGCTTCCCATGTGCATTACTTTGTACTTCTTTGCATTGAATCTAAGCTGCCATACTTTTGGCCATTCCTCGAACCTTTCCAAGTCCCTTCTCATACTTTCCATTCCCTCCTGTGTATCAACTCTCTTGCAGATCTTTGTGACATCTGCAAAGAGGCATAGTTTTCCTTTCAGTCCCTCTGCAATGTCACTTATAAAGAAAATAAAGAGGACCAGCAGCTGGCCTGCCGCCTCAGTGGAAAGATTCACCACTGTGATGCTGGCATCCTGAGTTTGGCAACAGACTCGGGCTTTGGAGGGCTGGCCGGGAGAGTGAAGGATTGAGCATCCGCTGACTACTCGCCTTCTCTCGGGAGGAGGGAGGGGTCAAGGACTGGTGCCTGCTGACCCCCGGCAGCGGCCGAAGGTACAGCAGTGAATCTGGTCCAGCTATCTAAGGAGTATGACAGATGCTGGCATTTGCCTTGCATCCTGCATGTCATGCTCCTGTGGGAGAAAGGTGGAAAATGGTGCACTGGTCGATCCGGTGACGTCCTTCTGGATCCTCCCCACCAGTGCTCCTGAATCTCGATCAGTCCGCTTAGCATCCCTTAGGACCATTGGTACAGCTGATAAGGCTCATTCCCTATGTAGGAAGGGGACCGGACCCACCCAATGAAGGGATACATCTGGGTAATCTGGGGTGACTGCGATGTGGAGCTGTGTGAGTCAGGAGCAATAGGGATGAGAATTGGTCTCTGAGAGGCCAGAATGAGGGATTGGGACTTCTGGTGATGCACCATACTGAATAGCAGCTTCCTTGTAGAGCTCCAGCAACCTGCCCCAATAAATTACTCCTTAGGCTGTAATTGACATGAATTGGGCATCACAGCTTATACTGACCAATGTCGGAATATCACAGGAACAGCTGGAGATATAGTTTCCAGTTCAGTATGGAAGTAGATGTGAAAAAAATCCTGCCTAAGCTCACACCACCAGTAAATCCCGAGAAGGCCCCGAAGAAGCAGCGGGCTTCCGGTTTCAGTACTAATCTCTCTCCCAGCTCTGCTACAATAGATAATTAACTGCTAACCTTACTACAGTTCCTGGAAGAATTCGAACCATTTTGGGACGACTTACACAAACTGGAGTCCAGCTTCAGCTCTCTGAATCTAAAACTAGATGAAGTCACGCGAAGAGCCTCAGACAAGTCAACTAGGCTTTTTTCACTGGAAAAGAAAAAAAGAAAAGATTCATCCCGAACTGACCTCATACAGACAGTGTCTCAGCAAACTAGAATCAAAAGTATCATAGGTATCATAGGTAAATCAGAGCCAAGAAGACAGTAGTCCATATTGCTCGCCAATTTGATTTAATTATAACCTTTGATTGATTTGTTACTTAAAAAAGTATCTAATCAAATTTTAAATAAATTCATGCTTTCACTGGTCACCACAGAAAGTGGTAGACCATTCCAAATTTTAGATACTCTGACAGAGAACCAAGAGCTTCTCTGTTTAGTTCTACATCGTTCAACTATTAATTGCAATGGGTGAGCCCTTGTTTCATAAGTCACCTCTCTGAAAACCAGTCCTAAGGAATCCCATAAGGTAGTATCATATAGAGCTCTATACATCAAGCATAAGTCTCCTCTCAGTCTGCGGTATTCAAGACTGTAAAGTCCAAGTTTTTTACGTCTGTTATCATATTCTAGACCCTGAACTTCATCCATTCTTTTGGTTGCCCTTCTCTGAATACGTTCAAGGGCATTTATAGAACCCCTGTCTCCTGGTGCCCAGAGGACCTCGAGGGGCGTAGTAGGAGAAGTAATGTCATCATAATTGGTCTCCCAGAAGGGGAAGAAGGGCATGACATGATCCCCTTTATTCAAAAGCTGGTAGAGAAACTAGTGGGCCCCTCTCCTTTTGGTGCTAAATATATTATTGAGAGGGATCACAGAGTGCTGCGCCCGAAAACAGCTCTGGGTGCCCTCCACATACCGTCATCTTTCATTTCCTTAACTTCCTAGAAATACAACATTTCTTGCAAAAATTGAAAGAGCTTCAGGAAGTTTTGTGAGAGGGTAAACGGCTGAGGATAGCCCAAGATCTCCCAGCATCGGTCCGGCTCAAATGCACAGCATTTCATCCTGTGGTGACCAAATTGATTGCTGCTGGGGTCAAATTTAGGAAGGTATACCTGGCAAAGCTGCATGTTTTAGTGGAAGGAACCTGGACCACCTTTGAGGACTTTGAAACTGCCTCTTTTCAGCTGAAATCCACCTTCCCTGATTTATTTAAAAATCCATGAAGGTAATATTATGATGCTCCATCAGTAGAGGCAATTTAATATGGGCTGGATGTGAGAAATCTCTCTCTCTTGGGCTTGTTTGCATACACAGGTCACTTTTGGCATGCAGTCCTAAGGTTATTGGGTATTGCTCGTTGCTCAGCTTAATAAATTGTTTGATCGCGTCCTGGCAGTCTGAGATACTTTCCCTGCATCTCCTAAAACCGAGCCATGTGTTGGGATGCAAATCTGGCTCAATTCCTGTAGCAGTGCCATACCTGCTCCAAATATTTGAACAAACTTGTTCAGGTCGATTTCCCCAACTGGTGTAACAACATCTTCACCACTAGAGGGGCCCCAACACCACGAATGCAAGATAGTTTGTTTTAACGCAGCTAACTTCGCTCGATGTTGATGTCTTTTGCTCGTTTGATTATTGCCAATCTCTGAGACATTATAACTCTAGTGTTTTCTTGTTCCTTGGATGAACTGCCTACCTGCTTTTTCAGATACGTAGTTGTTGATTTTTGCAGACTGCCCTGTTAATATTTATATCTTTTTGTGCATGTTTGGTAGACTTAGGGATTTTAGACGTTCCAGATGTTGTTCTGTCAAAATGTTTTGGGTGAAATTTGACAGTTGCAATGTTAGCCTAATATGTTTGCTTGCTCTCTCCCTGTTTTAGTTTTTTTTTTATTTGTTCTTTTTATTTAATTAGGGAGTAGTCTCCTTAGATACTGATAGTTAATAACTGTGACTTGTGGGGTAAAATAAGCTTAATATTTTCAGATGCCCCAGCAACAGGATGGCTTCTTTTATTTTTATTTTTTAAGCCAGTTTCCCTGAACTGATTCTTAATTTAATACACTGGGGACTATTTTCCAGTGTATCGAAACACCCCAGCCAAGTCAAATTTTCTACTTAATGCTTCCAAAATGTTAATACATGTTAACTACTGTTTATCTTTATCTTCATACTGAATTAGTGTTAAGTATTATTAGGGTGGCTGGAGTTGAAGGGAATGTGTTGGAGCATGATGCAGAAGGCGAAGCTTAGAAATAAAGGTGGGGGTGGGTTGGGATAAGGAGTTCAAGTGTTTATACAGTAGGTCACTTTGTAATTGGGTTGGTATTCTGTGGTTGGAGTAGGGGAGGTGGGAGGTTTAATTCACACAGAGACAGTTTCCACAGGGAGACCTTGGTGGCCTATCTGGCATCTCAACCAATCTCTTAAACTCACTTGGCTGGAGCATTAAAAATACTTACTTGGAATATACAGGGTGCTAGACCCAAAACTAAACAATATCATATCCTCAAACATTTAAGCCTTCTGGCAGCAGACATTGTGTTCCTGCAAGAATCTCATTTACTTAACTCCAAGGCTGCTCAATTACGCAGACAATAGATGGGTTAATACTTTGCGACAGAGGGCAATAATCAAAGCCGCAGGGTTATGATCCTATTACGGAGGACTATTCCATTCTACCCCAGTCAAATCATCACAGATCTGGAAGGCCATTACATCTTAGCAAGAGGAATGCTCCACACCAGGGAAATTGTGTTATGTAGCATTTACGGTCCCAATAATGACACACCTGGCTTTTTTATGCAGCTTCTAAATGTTCTTACCCCATTTTTACACATCCCACTTATCATAGGTGGTGATTTTAACCTTATTTTTGACCCGTGCATGGATCACTCAGGTAAACTACACAGAGGGATCTCTCCAGCACAGAGGGCACTTAGAGACTTGTTAGATGGAGCCGGTTTATCAGATATTTGGCATAGCCTCCATCCCTCAGATAGAGAGTATACTTTTACATCTCCAGTTCACCATTCATCTTCCCATATTGATTACCTGCTTATCTCTCAATCTTTAATTCCTGGGGTGTTAGATTCATCAATACTCTCAGGACCACTCTTAGATCATTCCCCAGTTTCCTGTTTGATCTCCCTTTCATCTCTCCCCAAAGCAGGAGGGAGATGGAAGATCAATAATCAACTGCTTAAAGACCCGAATAACATGCAATATGTAACCAAACACATTGCTACACTTACTGCCATTAATGTAAACTCTACTGGAAAATCTGACATTGAGTGGTGTTCCCTGAAAGCTGATCTTAGAAGTCTGCTGATTGGATTGGCTGCCAAGAGAAAAAGAAGCCAGGAAGAGAAGTTTAAAATTTTATTATCCCAAATTCGCGTTATAGAACATAATCTGTCTCCCCAATCATTGGATCAAACAAGGGAAAGACTGGTGAAGTTAAAGGATTCATACTTGAACCTATTAAGGGAAAAGGCTGAATTTACTATTTTGAAAACCAAGGCTCTCCATTTAGATCAAGGAGAAAAAGCAGGTCGTCTCTTGGCCTTTAAACTTAAACAACTTGAATCCCATAGATTAATTGCCATGGTTCATTTCCAGAATGATGACACTTTGAGAACCTCTCCATCAGATATAGCTTCTGAATTTAGAAGTTATTATGCAAAACTTTACAGTCCTATGAATGACCCCCCGTTTTTATCACAATGAAAATTCTATTTAGAACACTCTTCGTTACCTTCACTTTCAGATTCACAGAAAGCTTCCCAGGTCACTCCCTTCACTGTAGGGGAAATAATTGGCATTATCAAAGATTTTCCCCCTGACAAAACACCTGGTCCGGATGGATTCTCTTCGAATTTTTATAAAGTTTTCACCCAACAACTAGCACCATTCCTCCTCTCCTTATTTCAACATATTCTTTCTGGACAAAGTTCAAATAGCTCTTTGTTTGAAGCTTTAATTACTTTAATACTCAAGGAAGGTAAACCCTCTGATAGGGTCCAAAGTTATAGGCCAATCCTCCTCCTGAATCAAGACCTTAAAATTTTGATGAAACTTCTTGCGGATCAGCTAAGCCTTATCATATCGGATATTATAGGCCCAAAACAGATTAGTTTCATGAAGGGCAGATCCTCGGTTGATCACCTCAGAACCCTCTCACATGTCTTCTCGGTTTCCAGGGATGCTGATTTTCCCACTACTTTGTTCTCCCTGGATGCTGAGAAGGCATTTGATAGGGTTGATTGGAATTTTCTGTTTCATTCATTGGCAGCATTTGGTTTCCCCGCACTGTTCATAAAATGGATAAGAGTTTTATTCAGATCTCCAACAGTGTGTGTTATCTGTAACGGTTCAATGTCTGATTCCTTCACGTTACATGCTGGGACTAGACAGGGCTGTCCTTTATCCCCTCTATTGTTTAACCTTTACTTGGAACCCCTTATTCGAAGGATTACGGCGAATCTGGAGAAAAGAGGTATTAATTTCCACCACCAAATAGTTAAAGTTTCAGCCTATGCAGACGATTTGCTCCTCTAATTATCTCACCTGATAAGTCTATACCTGCTCTGCTCATTGTCTTGGACGAATTTAGCTCCTTGTCCAATTATAAATTAAATAAAGACAAGACATTGGTCTTCCCCTTGAATCATAAAGCAATGAAGATAGCTGCCTCAGCCGTGGGTTTCTCTTGGCAGACTAATTCCTTGAGATACTTAGGAATTAACCTGTTTAGAGATCCGAATAAATTTATCAAGTTGAATCTTGACCCATTAATCTCGGTTATCAGGCAGGACCTAAAAAGATGGACACAGTTACCTTTCTCTCTCTGGGGAAAAATCAATATAATTAAAATTAACATTTTCCCATGGTTATTTTTTCTAATAAATCTTTCCAATATCTGGTTACTTTTGGTGTGGTTTAAAAAGATACATCAGATACTCTCAGATTTTATCTGGAATGATAAGAAACCCCGGATAGCTTATGATAAGATCTCGGCGCCAAAAATGAAAAGAGGATTACGGCTTCCACACCTCGATCTTTATTACTGGGCCAGCCATGCAAGTAAGTATCTGAGGTGGCTAATGCCAGATCATCTCCTATCTTCAAGTGCTTTCACTCCCATATGGTTTAAAATAGAATGCTTCCTTATACGAATGCATGGACTATCTCCTGTTGCTCTCTTATATGTTAATTCAGAATCTTTGCCCCCAGTATTCAAAGGCAACCCCATTGCATTATCATTCAGAATTCATGCCCAGCTTTGTTCTTTTTTGAAATATAAGCATACTACAGACCCATCTCAACCTTGGTGGGGGAACCTTAATCTCACAATAGATGGTAAACCTCTTCAGTTACGCTGGATCCCGCAATTAGGGGATCAACCCCTTAACTTTTTTCTGAAGACTGACTGCTCATGGCTAACTTCACTGGAACTTTTAAATAAAGCCCACATCCCAAATTCTGCTGTTTTAAAAATATTCCAATTACGACACTTAATAATAAAATTCTTTGGTACAACTCTACCTATAGACACCAGTTTGTCTCATCTGACAGAGTTGATTCCCCATGCGGTTTCCAAGGTGTATGGAATAATCCACAACTGGAAATGGTCTGACAGCTTTGGTCCAACTCACTTTTGGGTTTCCCTTTTCCCCAATCAAGAAATCATCTGGCCCTCTCTGTGGCAAAGTTGTCACAAATTTGTCATACAAGACAGGCTCCGATTAACACAATTCAAAATCCTGCATAACCTCTATTGTACATCCCAGAAAATGGCTAAATTGGGACTCCTTCCTTCACCAACATGTACTTGTCTTCAGAATGAAGGCAATTTGCTGCATATTTTCTGGGCCTGTCCCAAGATAACCCCCCTTTGGGAGGCCATCAAACAGAGGGTCGATCCTCTGTTGGCTCAATCGGATCTAGTTACTGCTGAGATCTGCATATTGGGGGAACTCTCCTCTGTTGTTGTTACTAACAGAAAATATCACATAACTCTCATTGCCATGTCAGTTAAGAAACTGGTCTTGAGACACTGGAAGGATATGGCTGACATCTCTTATAGTGAATGGTTAAAAGAATTGTTGGCCAATCTTAGAATGGAGAGGACAATTGCTGGTTTGCATAATCAATCCCAGAAATTTCTTAAAATATGGGGCCCTTTTGTTACTCTATATTCTCTCCAGAAGCCCTAAAGGTTTTTCTCCCTTTTCCTGATAGATAATTTTGCATGATGTAATTGTGTTTTGTGTGAATTGAGGAATAGGGTGGGTTGGGGGGAGAGTTGATCTCACTGTTTTAATACGTATCTTTGTATTTCTATCTGTATGTAACAATAGATCTTCTCTCTGTAAAGGTATAAAACTGAAAAAAAATTTGAATTAAAAAAAGAAAAAAAAAAAGAATGAGGGATTGGCCAGTGTGTGGGGAAGGAGCATAAAAAAAGGACTGGCCCCAATACTGAACCCTGTGGTACCCCGCTAGTAATCCCCTTTCTTCAGAGTGAACCCCGTTTATTATTACTCTCTGCATCCTCTTGTCCAGCCACTTTTTTACCCAGGCTTCAACCCGGGGACCCACTCCCAGGCTAGTTAGCTTGTTTATTAATCTTTTGTGTGGGACTGTGTCAAATGCCTTGCTGAAGTCTAGGTAGGCTATGTCCATAGCCCCTCCCTGGTCTACTACTTTGGTCACCCAGTCAAAGAAATCCATTAGATTCATCTGACATGACCTTACCACAGTGAATCCATGCTGCCTTGGGTCCTGTGCCCTGCTGGTCCGTAAGTACTCAAAAATTATTTCTTTCAGAAGTGATTCCATATTTTTTCCTACCACTGAGGTCAAACTAACAAGTCTGTAGTTTCCCGCCTCTGCCTTGCTCCCACATCTGCCTTCTTGCAGTCCTCAGGAATCCACATCATCCTTCCATGATTTGTTAAAAAGGGTAGTCAGTGGTATCACTAGTTCTTCCCTTAGTTCTTTCAGAATTCTGGGGTGAATCCCATCAAGCCCCATTGCCTTGTCCACCTTGAGTTTTAGGAGTTCTTTCTGGACTTTTTCTTCTGTGAATGAACTGGTATAGACACCTCTATCCAGAATGCTTCTACTGTTTTGTTTATTGTATGATCCATACTCTTCTTTTGTGATTACTGAATAAAAGTATTCATTCAGTATCTCTGCCTTTTCACTGTCACCCTATGTCCACCACCTTCCCCTTTATTAAGTCTCACTATCCCTCCCTTGGTTTTTCTTTACTCACTAATGTGCCTGTAAAACATTTTTCCCCCTTCTTTACTGAATTGGCTATCTTTTCCTTGGGTAAGCATGCTACCCAGAGGACTCCCATATTGTAGCATATTTTAAAATTCAGAAAGAAGCTGAAGGAAATTATGCGTATGGTCCAGAGCAACCTGTCAACTGCCCAGCAAAAACAAAAGACGTGGTATGACCGTGGATCCAGAGATCACTGGTATGTGGTAGGATGGGAGGTAATGTTTCTTATCCCAGTTGGAAAAGGCAAGCTGTAGACAGAGTGGTCAGGACCATACAAGGTTATCCGGTAGGTAAACAATGTGAACTGCATTGTACAGTTACCTGACCAAAAACACCCACAGGATGTACCATGTAAATATGATGAAGCCCTATTTTAATAGGGTTGGCATGGTACTTGTGGTTTGCAGTCCTGGGGAAGAGGTAGGTGAGGAGGATGCCCTTCTTAACTTGTTAGAGGAAAGTAAGTAGGAGTAATTTGTGGGGACCATTCTGTTTTCACAGTAGTTGACACCTGTACAGGCCCAGGAAGTAAGAATGCTTATGCAGGAACTTGCCCCCTTATTTATGTCCAGGCCATGATGGACCCCATTAGCAGTGCATGATACAGACATGGAGACACAAGCACATATGGATAGGACAGCCTACTGGATGTCTGAGGCAGTCATCAAAGACATTGGGAAGGAGGTGTGGGAGATGCTGGATCTAGGGGTGACCAAAAAAATCCCACACTCCTGGGCCTCATCTGTAGTCCTCATCCCCAAGCCAGATGGGACTACACGGTTCTGTGCAGACTATTATGGGCTCAACACCATCATGAAACCTGACACCCACTCAATGCCCCACACAGATGACTTGCTGGACAAACTGGGAGGGGCAACATACTTTAACCACTTTAGACTGGACAAAAGGTATTGGCAGGTGGAACTCACTCATATTGCTAGAGAAAGGTAAGCTTTCATCAACCCAGTCAGCCTGTATGAATTTAAGGTCATGCCCTTTGGGATGAAGAATGTCCCTGCCACATTCCAATGTTTAGTGAATCAGGTGTTACAGGTTATGGAGGACTTTGCAGTCACCTACCTGGATGACATAGCTATATTCAGCCATAGTTGGGAGGAACACCTGACACATTTGAGGGAAGTGTTTGGCAGAATACAGGCTGCAGGGCTGACTATCAAAGCAGAGAAGTGCCATGTGACCATGGCAGAGGTCACTCATTTGGGACATGTCATGAGGAGGGGCCAGCTCCACGCAAACCAGGCAAAAATATAGGCAGTTGTGGCCTAGCCCATTCCTGGAACCCAAAAACAAATTAGGAACTGTTTTGGGACCACAGAGTATTGTAGGAAATTTGTACCAAAATTACAGTTCCCTAGAAGTTCATTTATCTGAGCTGTTAAAAAAGAAGCAGCGTAAGAAAATAAAATGGAATATGGCCTGTGACAGGCCTTCACAGAACTGAAAACCTTGTTTTGTAGATCCTAAGTGCTGGCCAGCCCAGACTACACCAGGCCATTTGTGGTGCAAACAGGCAGCTTGGATTTGGGACTAGGGCCGTCCTCAGTCAGATATCCAATCAGGGTAAAGAACACCCCATAGTATACCTCAGCAAGAAGCTGCTTCCCCATGAACAAACCTATTCCATGACGGAAATAGAATGTCTTGCTTTGGTACAGTCATTGAAAATGTTGGAACAGTACCTTTATGGGAGACATTTTAAGGTACAAATGGACCACAACTTGTTGATGTGGTTGGGCCAATTGGTAAAATGAATGGAAAACTCATTAGATGGAGTATTGCCCTACAGGCCTATGATATGGAGGTTACCCACAGGACTGGATCTGAAAATGAGAACACAGATGGCCTATCTCACATATTGGAACAATGACAGAACTGTGAGAACTCTGCCATAAAATGGTGCACGTTCTCACAAGTTCAGTCTTAGGAGGGAGGGATGTGACAAGATAGCTTCATACATTTTTTTCAGATATAATATACAGTATATACATGGATTGTGTTTCAGAATTAAGCCACAGGCATTTAAGCAGCCTATGAAAAAAAAATGGGGAAAGATTTTTCAACTGAGTGCTGGGTCTAGCCCTGCAATGGCTTTACATATCAAAGGACTGGCAGCCAGGAACTGGCTTAAATGCATCATTTAAAACTTCATTTGTGTTTGAATGTCCAGACCTCACAACTGGGAGAATGGTAACATGACAGCTGTGGTCCTTTTGTACTGTATGTTGTGGGTTTCCTGAGATCAAATGGCAGGAATGTCTCTTACAAGAAGCTATTCAGCAAGGGGTCAACATGCTAAACTAAGCTCATTAGCCCACAGTGGGAGGGTGTTAGTTTTCTTGTATTTTATACTCTGAGAAAACTAGGGTGGGTGAAAGAGACATCTCCTTGAAAAAGTGGTGAACTGCTGAAACACCCCAGCATGAATAGCAGACCAATCAAAAGGATAGGCTGGAATGACATCACTTGAGGTATATACAGGTAGAAAACAGTGCGTTTTGGTATAATTGTGCCAAGTGTTAGCTTTCTGTAGTTTTGCTGAAAAAGAACTACTGATTAATGAGGAGAACTTTGCCTCACTGAAGAAAGAGAGAAACACTCTTGGGGGAAAAAAACCTGAATTTTACTGAAGAAGAAAATTTGGAGACTGACTTATCACCTTGCTGAACTTTTTGAGAACTATTTTCAGAAAACTTGAAGAAGCTTTCTAGCAGATGACACTTTTCATACCTTGGACTTCAAACATGAATAAGGTAGAACATTTTAGCATTCATAATGTGTAGGTTTATTGTTCAGTTACACATTTTTTAAACATTGTTGTCTGCAACCCAAAGCCCTAATTGTGTGGAATATTTGAATATGTTTTCTTCCTTTTAGTAAACATTTTATGATTTTCTTATCAGCTGTGCCTAGATCTAATTTGTGTGGTATAACATTTTAAGGGAAAACATTTTGTCATACTGATGCCTCATTTTAGTAGGACTGCTCAACTACTATCGAATTTTAGAAAACAAAAGGCTCCTTGGCTAGAAGTAGGGGAAGCTCTCCTTTTTGACAGTCAAAGTCAGAGTGTTCATCAAAGCGAGGGTCTCCCCTGTGAGTAGGGGTCTGGCTGTGCCTAGGGGTGAACTTGTGACAGTGGTAGGGGTGATTGGAATGGATTTGGTTGGAGGCTCTTAGAAGCAATCAAGATATGTGAAGAATTTGTTAAAAGCATCTACAATAAGTTGTGTATCCCTAATGGGTGCATTGTTGTGGTGTATCTCCTGATTAGAGGCAATTGTCTATCCTTTTAGGAGATTGTTGACTTGGGTCCAGAATCATAGGAACATAAGAACATCAGAAAAGTGTCAGAAGATGGGGACCATGTGGTCCATCTTATCTGCCCAAGGTGGCTATCCCCCTTTTATATTTTTTTCCTAAGTTCCCACATTGCCTCTCCTAAGCTAGTATGAATTTCCATACTGTCTTTGATGCCACCACTTCTGGTAGCATGAGGTTCCATGGGTCAATGACTCTTTCCATGAAAAAGTACTTTCTAGAGTTGCTTTTAAAGTTTCCTTCCACCAGACACAAGTTGTGCCCTGTTATACATGCCACACTGTTTTTCTGGGAAGAGGTTTTCCTTCTGTGTTGTGCTAATTCCCTTGATGTGCTGTACTTAAATGTTTCCATCATGTCCCCATTTTTCTTTTCTGTTCCAGAGAGAATAAATTCAACTCTATGAGTCTTGTTTCATATGGCTCATGATGCAGCCCCTGCACCATCTTTGTGGCTTTTCTATGCACCATCTCCAGATGGTCAATGTTCATTTTTAGGTGAGTCCTCCAGAACTGGACACAGTACTTGAGGTATGGCCCCACCAAGAATCTGTAGAAGGGTGAGATAACTTCCTGCTTTCTGCTCATGATATCCCTTTCTACGCATCCAAGGATACCACTTGCCTTCTGCGCTGCTTTTTTGAATCATTTTGGGTTATGCAAGTTTCTTGCTTGTAGGTCCTTTATGTACATGGCTCTGGCTTTCTTCAGCATGGACTTGCATAAGTGTCTTAGTCACCTGTATTCATGCCAGTCATGAGGGGAGCCTGTGGTCTTGTATGTGTTCAAGGCCCAATCATGTGTCTTCATCAGACTGTGGTGGACAAGGGTGAGACACTTTGAGCAGAGGCCTTTGTATGTCTCTTGGACAAAAGGGGCATACTTATTCATTACTGATGTAAGATTGCAGATTAAAAACTCTAAGGATAGGTTTACGTCCATCATGTTTCCATATTGTTCCACTTTATATTGGAGAGGTGTTCCAGAAAGGTGTCCCTGTCTAACTTGGCTAGTTTCTTGACCTGCGGGGGGGGAGGTTAGAAAAGCAATTGTTCCAGATGCAAAATATGGGGGAGTGGTCACTCAGGGAGTCAGTGAAGACCCTCAGCAGTTTGGATTCTTTCTGGTCTGCTTACTAGGATCCAGTCATGTAGGGAGTGGTTCCCTAATCTATTGTCAAGTCTTGTGCACTTCTCGATTATTTGGTGAAGCTGAGCATTGCTAAGTATTTGTTTAAAGTGTCTGGACCTTTGTCCAACCAGTTATGGTTGAAAGCCCCCAGAAATATAAATTCTTTGGGAAATATATACCCGAGGCATTCCTGGAGCTTGAGAAGGGTTGAATTGACTATACGGGCAGGCTGTAGCTACATGCTGTATATAAGGATTTGGTATTCCCCAGTAGAAGTTTAATGAGCATACTTTCACTGACATTGGAGACTAAGGATGATACAGGATAATAGGCTTGGAAAGAGTTTCTAATGCATAACAGTACTCCTTCTTTTTTCTTACCCTTCCGGTCCTTTCTATAAGCATTGTAGCCTGTGATAAATAATTCATACAGGGTAAGTTTGGGTGGTTGGTTTCAACCATATTTCTGTGATAGCTACCACATCAGTGGAGTAAAGACCAACCCTGGCCTCAAGTTCTGGCATTTTAGGGTGCGGGCTGTTGATGTTCATGTGTTCTAATCTTATCCATTTGATATAAGCCTAGGGGTCAGTAGGGATGCGACTCTATTGTTTAAAGAACAAGGGCCTGGATTTGGCTCAATGACTCCTGCAATTAGCAGCAAAAGGAATAGGGCTGACTTAAACTAGAGTCCAGGAGGGAGACTAGTTCACTTTCTGTATGGCTGAGTGATGTAGCTGGACAGATCATAGAAAACACCATTGAGTTTGTCACTATAAAGGGCTATCTCATGGGGGTTGTAGGTTATGGAGGATGTAGCATGATGCTTGAAGGAGGGCAGTGGCTCAGTATAACATCCCCTTGGGTTGGAAAGGGCATCAGGCAACAGTCTGTCAGTGAATAACATGAGGCTCAAGGTATGCAAGGTGATGACATGCCCAGAAATAGGCATATTTGCTGTGTGTGGGGGAGGGCACAGCAAATTAAGGCTATTCACATTTATGTGCAAAAGAAGTTTCAAATGTATAGACCCAATATAGGGAGTCAGGTGGGGAAACAAGTGATTAAACAACATACAGCTTGATAAGTGACCTAAGAATGCAATCCATTCTCTAATCTGATTAAGGATATACAGTGCTTAACCTTTAGTACTGAGGCAGCAACAGTATTAGCAGTACTATATTATGGTATATCTTGCACATTAGTCAGTAGTAGCTGAACCTGTAGCACATTGTGAGTAAGTGTTATATGGGCAATATGTGGATAGTAACTTAAAATATAAGCAGCAGTACAGACAGTAGCAAGGCAGCAACTGAATCTGTACTCAGCTGTGTAAACAGTAGTATGACAGTGAATTAGCCTATATTCAATAATTTAAACAGTAGCAAGATAATAATTGCACTGTACACAGCAGTCTAAACAGTAGCAAGACTGTAATTATATTATTTTCAGTAGTCTAAACAGCAGCAAAATGATACATGCTCTGTACACAGCAGTCTAGTAAGTACGGTACAAGTCACATTAAACTGTCCCACCAATGAGTTGGTTTAGTTTAGCACTGTTTTTTACAGTTGACAATGTATTGGCAACTCATTGCATTATTTTCCAGTTCTTAACCAGCTCAAGAGCAGTGTTTGTAAAATGTTTTTGCAACTCAGTTGGAATGCATCTGCAGTCCACTCACAATGGAATGAAAAACTGTGTGTTATCTCTTAAGAAACGGTTTGTGCAAGGCTTTGTTCTGGATCCAGCAACACTTATGCAACTCAGTCAGAAATGCTAGAACAGCTCATCGGAGAAACAGTTTAATGTGACTTGTCCTGTAGCAAGATAGTAATTAAAACTATATTCAGCTGATGAACAGTAGCAGGCAGAGGCTTAAGCTGTTTATAGAAATGTAAGCAGTATTAGGTGCATTCGATGCTAGTTTGGATGAGCATGCAGCAGCAGCAGCTAACAGAGAGCAGAGTACCCATTAGTATAGGCAATATATTGTTACCTTCCCAGATGTACAGGTTGCAGGTAGTAGAGCATGGAACAGGGTGGCTGACCAACAGGCTGCATATTGGATGACACTGGCAGACACAAGGCAAAGAATACCATTGGCACAGAGGGGGCTGATTTTGTTATGCCTCTGAAATACAGGGAGAGCCACACCCCCAAAGCAGTAATCAGCCCTAGGATTGGCTGGGGAGGCTAGAGGGGTGCCCAGAGAGCCAATTTCAAATGGGTTTAGCTGGATTGCACTGGTATAAAACTCTGGCAATGGTTGAGGGAGAGGGCAAGAAACCAACAGCTGCCCTCATGACTCCTTGCTGCTTCATTCAAGTGGTGATGAGCTACTGAGTCGGAGGGGCCAACATGCAGTTTTCAAAAGTCCCAGGCCAAGTCCAAAATGCCCCCAAAGCAGGAATTAGTCTCAGGGTTGTCTGGGAGGCTAGAGGGGTGCATAGCACACCAAGTTCAAATGGGGGTAGTTGGACTTCACTGGCGTGATATTCCACCAACTGTTGGAGGGGGCAAGATTTCAACAGCAACCCTCATGACCCCTTGCTGCTCCATTCAAGTGGTGATGCGGTACTGAGTTGGAGATGCCTACTAGCAGTTTTCAAAAGTCCTGGCCCAGGTCCAAAATGTCCCCAAAGCAGGAATCAACATCAGGATTGACTGGGATGCTGGATGGATGCCTAGAGTGCCAAGTTCAAATAGGGGTATTTGGACTGCACTGGCAGGAAACGCTGGTGACTGTTGGGGGGAAGGAGAGAGTCCAACAGCAGCCCTCATGACCCTTTACTGCTCCATTCAAGTGACAATGCAGTGAAGTCAGAGATGCCAACCTGCAATTTTCAAAAGTCCCAAGACATGTCCAAAATGCCCCCAAAGCAGGAATCAGCCTCAGAACTGACTGGGAGGCTGGAGGGATATCTAGCATGAGTTGTTAGCTGCTTTTCAAATGTTTGCATTGATGTATTATAGACATAAGGTCATGGTAAGAAGAGTGGCTAACCAAGTTCATTCTCTCCACTCATTGTAGTTGCACACATGGTATTTTAAAATTCATTAGAGAATGGGGCTTTCCCTTTGATTGTTCAGATATTTGTATTCATTGATAGTCTGTTCTAATAGAAATGTAACTAGCTCAGATGTTTTTTTCTATCTACATTTCACAACCTCAATTGCCCCTTGCATGCCCCTTTTTATCAAGTACCCCAGTGCTGTCACATGGCATCTCCAGGACTTACATTCACACTGACTTCTGGCTTCTGGATTGTGGCAAGGTGTCCAGTCACTGGTGCAGGACCTGCAAGGGACCAGACTTCATCCTGCAGCCAAGAGGGATTTTCTACCTTGAGTAGGTTTCTCTTAGGGTCTGGACTCTGAAAAGATGTTGCAGATGAGCTCCAGCTCTGTGGAGACATCCTAGCACATCCAATTGTGGTCTTGTCTCCTGATGCACCTTGACCATAACTGCCACTTGAATATCTCCAAATGGCAGTAATGCAGTGGGTTGTAGTAATCTCACCTTCTCTGAGGGAGGAGAGCTGTCTTCCAGATTCTCAATCATTCCTACGTCCAGCCACTTCCCAAGTGAGCCATGCCCATTCTTTCTTGGGGAAGTGGGGTCCATGGACGTGGTGTTCATCGACTAGTCAAAAGCTTTTGTTCTTGTGGATCACGAAATCCTTATAAACAGAGTCATAGAAATAGGAATAGCAAACGAGCCTTACAAATGGATCAAATCATATTTAACAAACTGAACCCGGATGATTTCTGTGGGCAGAAAACACTCCAGCATCCTTTCAGTTACAAGGGGTGTCCCACAGGGGTCCATATTGGGTCCATTACTGTTTCTGATATATATTAACGATTTACATAAACACATGAAACACACCAAAATACGCCTTTAAGCTGATGACACAGTGTTAGTTTTAGTGGGGCAAAATGTTAGGGTAATGGAATAAAAATTTGAATTAGACCATGACATTTAAAAAAATTTGTTTGCTACTTCAAAATTGCTACTGAATACTAAAAAAATACACTGGCCCAGATATTCAAAATGGTTGCGCCATGCGCAACAGGGATGCGATAGCACAAGTCCGAAAATGCACCATTTTGCAATATTCAGTGGGAGGCAGATGTGCCCCCCAAATCACAATGCGTAAGAGCGCAATGATAATGAATGCATGCGCAACTGAAGGGGGATGAACTATGAATAAATGGTGCAGTGCGATATTGAACAACATGCACCATGCGCAATAGGGGAGCAAGCAGAAGTTGTGCGATAGCGGAAATGATCCAAAATAAAAAGGAACAAGAGAGAGGCACAAGAACGCTACAGGGAAGCCACATGTTGCTGAACTGCAGGCAGGCACACAGAAACTGTGAGCAGGACAGGACAGGAGCAGGACAGAGCACCTGGAACCACTAGGAACAGGGAAGGTGTGGGGAGCCTGTGCCACAGCACAGGACAAAATTGGGAAGTGCCACACAGCACTGAGGGCACAGACAGTGGGCAGTACAGCTACTACAGGGAGGTGTTCCTGGTGCAGGGGGAGTAGCAGTAAGGACAGCAGGGGGAACAGTAAAACAGCTGCCAGGTGGGGTAACACAAGCCAGGGACATGGCCAGTGCCACCATCCAGATGGACGCAGTAATGAGGTGGGTGAGAAGGCAGGCAGTAGGGGGACGCGGCTGTGGAAGGGCCCGTAGGTGGTATACCCCCAACAGGCAGTACTGAGCCTGCACCAGCTTCGAGCTGTACACTGATACTGAGATCATGGGCCAGTACCGCCTGAACCGGGTGATCCTGAGGTGGCTCTGTGAGCTGTGCAGTGATGTGATGCAGGCACCCACACGACGGAGCCATGCTCTGTCAGTGGAGACCAAAGTGACAGCTGTCATGTGCCTGCTCACCACAGGTACCTTCCAGAGACCAACAGGGGCCACGACAGGCATAACCCAGTCAGCCGCATCATGCCTTCTCACCCAATTCCTCAGCGTACTGCTGCCACATGCTGCAGAGTACATCCATTTCCCCAGCACACTGGCGGACAGCACAGCAAACATACAGGTGTTCCACAGGGTAGCACATATGCCTGGTGTGCTCAGGGCAATAGACTGCACCCATGTGGCCATCCGCACACCACCTGGCCCCGAAGGGGCTGCATACATAAATCAGAATGGGTATGCTAGCATCAACTGCCAGGTGGTGTGCGATGCCAGGGGGCGCATAATCAATGTCTGTGCCATGCACCCTGGGGGAGCACATGATGCCTTCATCTGGCACCAGTCTGCACTGTGCCACAGGTTCGAGAGTGGAGACATCCCCACTGGCCAACTAGTGGGTGAGTATGCAAATCACGCAGAAAGACATGGAGCTTGGGAGGGGCATAGTCAGAGGTGACATGGTTACCGGCCTAGATGGCCCATGGCAGGGCGACGCTGATCACCAAACTAATGTCCACCCTCTACACACAGGTGACAGTGGATACCCACTCCGTCCCTGGCTGCTCACACCATACCAGCAGCCCGCAACCCCATCGCAGCAACTCTACAATGAGGCACATACCACCACACACAATGTCACCAGGTGGGTGTTCAGGATGCTGAAGGCACGTTTCCATTGCCTGGACACATCTGGCAGTGCCCTATGGTACAGCCCCTCAAAGGCCTGTGGGCTATTCCTGTCCTGTTGTATCCTGCACAACATGGCCAACGACTGTGGGATAGCCATACAGGTCGATGAGGGTGACAGCAATGGGGACGATGAGGATGCTGGTGAAGATGGTGATGGGCAGCCCCCCCTTGATCGAAGGGACCCTCGACTGATCCGGATGGCACAGCTGCACCGGGACACCATCACAGATGAGCACTTCAACCAACCCAGGTAAGTCATGGGGCCATGTGCAACCACCAGTGGCAAGGGCACAACCCACAAACATGCATGGACAAAGCCCAGGGGTACATGTCATTAAAGGAATTGGCTGAGCATGGAACCACACATGCCATCAGGGATGGGCAAGGTCTAACATGGCACGCGACACACACACACACACACACACACACACACACACACACCACAAGCCATGCACAAAGGGTAGGAGGCACGACGACCCCAACTGCCACCCCTAGCCACACACACATCCACAGACTACCATGCCCAGTGCCTGTCATTGTGCATGTGTCAGATGCTGGGCACCATTGCACAGTGGCAGACAGCGCAACGCAGGCATCATCATGCACACACCACAGCAGACAGCAGCGGGAGGTATGCAGATTGGAACGTGTGTGTGTGTGTGTGTGTGTGTGTGTGTGTGTGTGTGTGCGGGGCTCCATGCCACCGTGCATTGCACATTGAACAACACACTGCACACAGGACAGCATCAGACAGTAGCCTTGGTGGGAGACAGGTCCGTCACGCGCCACAGTGCCACGGCTGCCATGGATGCGTGGGTGGCCCCGCTGAGACCCGCCAGCAGTGACAGGCTGACCAATGGCCTCATGGGGTGGTACTGACGGTCCCCCAGGGGTTCCGCTGCACGAACGTGACCGTGCTTTCACAGAGGTCTGCAGCACACTGAACATACCTGCATCAGACATGCTCGGGATGCCCACAGCCGAACCCGGTGTCAACAAGGAGGGTGTCACACGATGCCAGGAATGGGGGGTGGACATTGCACTGCTAGGTGTCTGCGATGCATGGGCAAATAACTGTATGCCCACTGTGGCCATGGCAGCTGTGGTAGTCTGTGTCAGCCTGTCAATGGCAGTGATCACATCCTCTGGCATCTGGTCCATCCCTGCCAGGAGCAGACCGGTATCCCTGCTGCGACGCTCCTCTGCCTGTTGCAGGGCCGCACTGAGTGCATCCACTGCCGTCACAAGCCACAATTGCTGACTGACTGAATCTTGGAGTATGCGGGTGTGCTCTTCTAAGAGGTCATCTGCCTGATTGGCATGCTGTCCCTCACGGTGTTCGTGGCCCTGATGGGCAGCACCCCTTGAGGGTGGGCGCTGCACACCAGGGCCATGCCTGGGCATGTCCACAGGTGGTGCACTGACGCCACCCCCCAACACTGTACCCCCATGGCCATTGGCCGACTGCTGACACTGCCCCTCCAGCTGCCACTCTCCAGGGATCAACGGTGCTGCCACAGCAGCTGCAACAGCCCAACTGTCCTGGACACACACCAGTGCTGCCCCACTGGTGCAGACAGGCACAGGCTGGGACTGTGATGTTACACAGGCCTCCACAGCGGCTGCACTACCCACAGCCATGCCCATGCTGTTACCTGCTGTGTGGCCATCCTGCAGCCCACACATATCACTGTCCATGAAGTGAGCTCCATCATCATCAGTGATGGATCTGGCACCAGTCCAAGTCTCAGCATGATGGCATCCATGGACGCTGTCACGCTGGGACAGAGGCACTGCCTCCTCTGCACCCTGCTCCACCAACATCAGTCCAGACAGCCAGGTGGGCCCACTGTTGCCATGACCCTCGTACACCTGTGGAGGTGGACAGGCCCTCCTCTATGTCCATGGTATCACCCTCAGTGGACAAGCCCACCACCGCTGACCCATGTAGATGCTCAGGGGCTATAAAGGAACACAGTAGCATTAATGTATCTGCCCTACCCTGTCTTCCCCCCCATTGACAGATCAGGACCTACCATGCAGTGACGGGCTACCACCCATCTGGAATCCACCACCTGGAACACCCTCGATGGCACAACGCCACATGCTGCCAGAAACCCACTCTTCTTGTGGGGTCAGGTGTTGCACAGCTGGCTGTCCCCCACAGGTCACAGCCCGTGCTGCCCTGATGGCAGCCACCTTGTCCTTAATCCTCCAGCTGTCCGTGCCCATCTTCTTTTTGCACTCCTGCACAGACCGCTGGTGGCTGCCATGCAGGTTGATGGCACACACCACCTCTTCCCATGCAGCAGCACGGGCCTGTGGTGTTCCCTGCTGTCTGCTGAGCAGCAGCTCCTGGTCAAGGTAGGTCTCAAACAGGGCATCTGTTTCTGCCTTGGTGAAGTTAGGCCTCCTCTTCCTCCCATGTCTCTGTTCCTCTTCCTCCATCTCCACATGTCAGATGAATCTAATTGATTTCTTTGACTGGGTGACCAGAGTAGTAGACCAGGGAGGGGCTATGGACATGGCCTACCTAGACTTTAGCAAGGCATTTGACACAGTCCCACACAAAAGATTAGTAGTCAAATTAACTAGCCCGGGAGTGGGTCCCAAGGCGGTAGACTGGGTAAAACATTGGCTGAACAACAGGACACAGAAGATAATTGTAAATGGAGTCCACTCTGAAGAAAGAGGGGTTACTAGTGGGGTACCGCAGGGTTCAGTACTGGGTCCAGTCCTTTTTAATGTCTTTATAAGTGACATTGCAGAGGGACTGGCAGGACAAGTATGCCTTTTTGCAGATGACACAAAGATCTGCAACAGGGTTGATACACAAGGAGGCATGGAAAGGATGAGAAGGGACTTGGCAAGGTTGGAGGAATGGTCAGAAGTATGGCAGCTTGGATTCAATGCAAAGAAGTGCAAAGCAATGCACCTGGGAAACAAAAACCATGGGGAAGATTACACAATTGGGGGGGGAGGTAGTAACAACAACAAAAATGGAAAGAGACATTGTGGTAATCATATCAGATGACCTTAAGATTGGCAAGCAATGAGAGAAGGTGGTAGGGAGGGCTGGGGGTATACTGGGATGTATAGGGAGAGGAATAACCAGCAAAAAACAGGAAGTTGTTATCCCCCTGTACAGACAGTTGGTGAGACCCCATCTGGAGTACTGCGTCCAGTTCTGGAAACCCCATCTCCGCAAGGATATAGACAGGATGGAGGCAGTTCAGAGGAGGGCAACTGAAATGGTGCAGGGTCTGCAAGAGAAGCCATACGAGGAGAGACTAAAGGAGCTTAATATGTATACCCTTGAGGAAAGGAGGGGGAGAGGGGACATGATAGAAACATTTAAGTACCTCAGTGGAATCAACAAAGTCCAAGAGGGTAGCATCTTTCAGAAAAAGAGATGTGCAAGAACAAGGGGACACAATTTGAAGATAGAGGGGAGACGGCTCAGGGACAATGTGAGGAAGTATTTTTTCACAGAGAGGGTGGTGGATGCATGGAACAGCCTTCCTGAGGAGGTTGCAGGGTCTAAAATTGTGGAAGAATTCAAGAATGCATGGGGCAGACATAAGGCAATTTTTGTAGGGGGTAGAAAGAAATAGGCTGTTGGTTAAATTGGATCTGCAGCTTATCCTCTAGGTAGGGAAATGGGCAGACTAGGTGGGCCAAGCGGTCCTTATCTGCCGTCAAAGTCTATGTTTCTATGTTTCCACCTCATGATCGGTCATTATTCATCCTGTGAGAATGACAGGTGTTACCTGTGACTATGCAGTCCCATGCATGTCCCACACACCACAGTCCACACTCCCAAACAGCATGCTACTCACCACAATAGACTGCAGTAACCACCTATGGCCAGTGCAGCCCAATGTCACATTTTTATAGCGCAACGCATGCAAATGAGGCGAGGAGCAATTTTAAGTGGATGTTAATTGGATATCTGCACCACTGAATAGCTGATCAGCTGATTTGCATATGCCGGCTGACTATTGTGCTGTTGCGCTTTGCGCTATTGTGTTGAATGTGCTCAGTCAAGGGCGCATTTCTGTGACATGCCCAGTGGACACTGAAACGCGCATGCCTGGGGTGCTGATGCCGATGCCTGCCACACTGCTGATGTGCTGTGTGCGGGAGGCAATGCAGGGCATGGCCACAATTGTGCCAGTCATTCTATTGTGCTGTTCACATGTATGGCGCTATGGCACTGGGGCACAGTAGACACACTGGGGCCACAGCATGGTAGGCTGCTACAGGAAGTGGCACACAGGTGCCCTACTGCACTACACGTGGTGAGTACCAGTCGCGTTGTGGCGGTCCGTGTGCGAGAGACCCCTGACCCTGTGTCGACCTTTACCCCTAGGCGTCATGCGTCCGCATGGGTGCACCTCTATCACACTGTATGGTGACAGCATGATGGGGAGTGACAGCGCAGTACCGCGCAGCATCCTCACATGGTGAATGTGCGCTACAGAGCGCCATTTTGACACTAAAACAGTACAGGATGGCACGGAGACCGGCAACCATCTGGATCCAAATGGAACTGGCCAATCTGGTTCAGTTAGTGGAGCCCCATGCTGCTGCCCTATTTGGGGAGGCACCCCCAGACAGGGACAGGAGTGCAGTGTGGGAGGAGGTGGCGGTAGCCCTGGAGGAGGCCACTGGCATGGAGAGGACCGCGGAACAGTGCAGGCACCGCTATGGCGACCTGCAGCACTGGGACCCAGAAAGGCTTGCACACCTGCGGGCATGTGCCAGGAGGGGCATGGTGCCACAGCCAGGTAGGTGCCCCATCCATACACTGTCAATGCCCATACAGGTATCACAGTGGCATGTATCCAGCACATGGAGGGGCCATCCAGTGTGGGCTGTGGTGGTGGTATTGGGGTTGGGGAAGGATGGGTATGGCTGTGTGGGATTGCACACACATGGGGTGAGGGGACTTTGCTACCAGATTGTACTGATGTTCCTCTCTCCATGTTTGCACTCTAGGCCCAGAGGTGCACCGGCGTGTGAGGGAGGGGAGGCTATGCCGTGAGCAACAGCAAGCCAAGAGGGCAGCTGGACCAGACAGGTGCAAGGACCAGCCTGATGATGGTGAGTGCCTTACATCCATGATTACTTTTGCATGCTGTGTAACAGGGTGGGCAGCAGGGCATGGCCACCATCCATTGACACCACTGCCATGCACGCAACTCGGTACAGTCAGCACTGCCCAGTGGCACTGCATGTCTGTGAGTGCATCAATGGTGGTCCATGCGTGCACCAGGCACATGGCTGTGCCACTGCCTTTGCACCGCAGAGCCATGTCACTGAACAGCCATGGTGGTGTGCAGGACTTGACCGGTGGGTGTGTGCAGTGGTCCGCATGGCTGTGTGCAGCTGGGTGGGCAGGTCTTGTGGACTCAATCACTGTGGGTGGTCACACACCATCACAGAGGCATGTCCCATGGCCATATGCCATGCACAGTGGGTGGGCTGCATGGGGCTGTGCATTCACACCTATTGACTCTGCTCCCTTGTCCTAGGTGGATGGCAGCTGCAGACCATCAGAGAGGTGCTGCAGGAGATCCTTCATGTTGCCAGGGCCTCACTGGAGATCCTAGAAAGGATAGACAGGCTGGGAGTGAGACGGTGGCATGGCGGGAGGAGCATCCAGAGCAGGGAGCGGGGCTCTGGCTGAGCATACTGATGCCTCTGATTTCCCCTACCCCCAGACCCACCCTCACACCCCTCCTTCCCTCTACCATTTGTTCACCCCTGCCCCTTACCCACCCCCACCTTGTTTGTGGCCCTCCCCCCAACCTTTTGTAAATATTTGTATATAGATTTATTTGCTGTCTTTCAATACATTTGCTTTGATATGCCTACTGTGGTGGTCTCTGATTTGCAGCGGGCTATAAGTGCTCAGCTGCAATGGTGTGCATGGAGTCAGGGGTGCTGCAGTCATGTGCGTGTGTGTGTGTCCAGGGAGAAGTGACTATGGTGTGGGAGTAGCTACCAGTCACTGTCTATGGTGTGTGTGTTGTTCCCTGTGCACTGGATGACTGTGTGCAGTGGTCCACAGTGCATGCTCTGTGTCCATGGTGCACCTGTCAGACTGTCCATGGCCTGTGCAGCTGACACCATTGCATGTCTGTGACCTGCATGGTCCACTGGCATGTCAGTGGTGGCTGTCCATGCTGGACAGCCGCTGTACCCAGCACAATGCCGGGTTGCCTCCTGTCACTGGTGTGGTGCATGTCTGCCTTGGGTGACACTGTGGTCTCCACTGTTGTTGGCCCACCCCCATGCTGTCTCTTGTGTGTGTCACAGTGGATGTGCACCACTGTCTGTCACTTGTGCTCCGGGCACATGCTGGTGGTGTACAGCTCCATGGTGCCTGTGTAGGGTGGCTGGCACTCCTGTGCCATGGAGGGGTGCTGGCCATGTGTACACAGTTTATGTGGCCATACGCTGGGGACCTAGTTGCCCCACTACTGTGTCCCTGTGTTGCTGTGCCCTTGGGTATGGGTGGGTGTTTGTCTATGCACTGTGTTGCATCCTGTGTGGTGCATGCTTCCATGCACCACTGTGGGTGTCTGTGCTGGCTGTTGTGGCTAGTGCTAGATCAGGGTGTGTCCTTGGGAGGGTGTGCAGGGTGATGTACCACTGGTGGTGGGGTCCAGGGCATGCCCTGTCACATGTGGGGTACCTCGTGTGTCGACGCATGGTCGTTCTCTCAGCTGTACCTTGGGGGGGGACGTGCATGGTGGTACTGTGTATGCAGTTGTTGCATTGCTGTGTGCTGCCACCCACTGACAAGTGCTCGTGGTGGGACTGCCTTGCATGGTTCTGTGGTGCACAGGGTTCCATTGTCACAGTAGGGGTGGTGGCATGCATGGGGTGTCCTGCACTGGTAGATGCTGCTCCTGGGCAGGGTGTCTGGGGATCATGGTGCAGGGTGTGCTCTGCATTGGTGGGATGGTGTGGCATGGGGTGGTCGGCCCTCCTTGTATTCCGGTCACAGCTTGCCAGGGGGTGTGCTGGGGCACCATGCCCTGGCTGTGGGATTGTTGCTGGTATCCATGGGCCGGTAGTTATTCCAGCTCTCCACCAGTTGTACAGTGCATGGGGTGTGGGGGTGATGTCTGTTCTGCTGTGTGCTCCTCTGCCCATCTGTGGCATGGGTGGTGGGCCCCTGCATCCTGTCCCTGTGCATCCCTGGTTGTGCTGTTGCACGGCTGTCCTGCTCCACTGAGCATCCCTGGTTGCGCTATTGCACATCTGAACTGTTCCACTGAGCATCTCTGGTTGTGCTATGGCACATCTGGACTGCGCAACTGCACATCCCTGGTTGCGCTATGGCACAGGTGGCATGATATTCAGTCGTGTGCCACAGGCGCATCTTGACCTGAACAATTTTTGAATATCGTGCTTCTTGCATATGGGTGCAGTGGACTTGCACTTGCTCCTGCTGTTCAGCACTTTTTGGGCACGGTTTGAATATCTGGGCCACTAAGTGCTTTTCAGTTCTGTTTTAACAAAAAATCTAAAGAAAATAGAATGACTTAAAATAAAAACATTTAGTGGATTACATTATTTCAGGCTACCACATACAAATACTTGTGCATTAATATTGACTAAAACTTGTTATTTGATCAAACATAAATGACCTGGTCAAAAAAGTAAACATTAGAATAGGGGTGCTAAGAAGAGTTTCAACCTGCTTAAAAAAGAAAGCAAGACAACTGGTGGCTAACCAACTAATCATTCCAATAATAGACTATGGAAGCTATATTTACGAGCATGTGAATAGTGATGTTTTACACAAGCTTGATGTCTGTTACAACAGACTAGGTAGATTTGTCCTAAAATATCATTCTAAAACACATCACTGTTTAATGCATGAAAGACTAGATTTGAAATCATTTGAAATGAAAAAAAAAAACAAGAAAACTGGCCTTTAATAATATATAAAATACTTAATAATAAACCTTTGGGGCTTTTGGACAAAATGGCCAAACCTAGACATGTTATTTGTTAAGAAAGAAAGGAAGTGATAGTGCCCAAGGTACATAAATTTGGGAAAATTACCTTATAATTCAAAGCTACTACAACTTGGAACAATTTGAGAAATTATGAATGGTCAGTTGAAGCGTTTAAAGATGCAATGGAACAAGAGTTCCAATTTTGATGTATGTGTAATAGATGAGCAAAGTGTTAGATATGTTGAATTTTACCAATAGCCAGTAAATTCTATGTAATCTGTTGTTTTTATTGCATCTGTATTTAAAACATGTAACTGTTTTTATCGTTATGCTTGAAACTTTTTTTTATCATTTACTTTGTATAAAACATCTACAGGAACACCTTGTAAACAGGGCACTTGTTGCCCTAGTGGTGTATGTAAGACTTTTTATTCCTGTATAAATAGACACTTTTACTACATTCTGGAACCAAGATCTCCAGTGAGGCAGGAGATAAGATGCCAGCACCCAAACCTCCATGCCACTTATCTGGCTAACTAGCTCAGATTTTAAAGTATTCACACTTTCTGTGTCTACAGCTTCTTCCATCAGCCTATTCCAAAGTGATGGTTCCCCAGATTTTTTGCAGACTCAATGAGGTTTGGTGGGGCAGCAGGCAAAACATGCTACACCACCACTGAGCAGTGCTTCAAGAGTCCTTTGGATGCAGTTTTCATTGTGTCACCACTCTGCTACTGCTGTTATGCTTGCTGCAGCATCCACCTGCTTCCTCTTTGATGCTTTTATCTCCTGTGCTACCTCACACTCCTGGTTCCTCTGTCTGCTGAGTGACTGTTAAGATGTCCTCTGCTATGTGTGCTACTACATCTGGGTGCCTGGCACCTCAGCTTTATGCCATTCTCCTTGTTGACCAGTGTTTATACTACACAGTTGTCACTTCATCATTTGGATTTTTTTTTAATTTAGTTAAAAAAATAATTTGCCATCACTGACCTTTTTTATGCTTTGCATGGCTTTGGAGGAAGCACTGAGTGGCACCAATTACTGGACTGGTTTATTCCTGTCATCCCCCAAACTATTGCCACTCTCAAAATAAAGATAAGTTCTAATCTTCAGGGGTTCACCATTATGTGGCAGATACCGATATGGCTCACAGTGGCACAAAACAAGAAAAATAACTAACCTTGGTCCCAGGATGATGCTACATAATGTTAATTTATTTTTATTAATCAGATGGCAAACAGATTCTTCTTCCAGAGCATTCAAAGTTTTACTCTACAAATAAGCACTTTCTCAAGGCTGCCTTGATTATGTACACACTAGTTACATACAGAGGGCCCAATTTTAAAACGTTGATGAAGGGCTTGCATCAAGCCGTGTCAACTCTGATGTTTGGTGCAACCGCACCAAATGCATTTGCCATAACTGCAGCCAATTTTACAATATTTGGCACAGTTGCAACATTTTCCTCACTTTACAGCAGCTTGCACAAAATCTTTGCTGCAAGCTCCGTAAAATGGGTCCCTGATGGTGCACAGGTAGATCAGGTGGGAGCTGGTCTAATTCACTGTGTTTCATGCGAGGGACTTGCATGAATGATTTGCGGCTGGTTTCTTTGCAGAATCGTGGTTGCCACACTATTTGATGCAAGTCGTCACTTATGTCAAACTCCCTGATACAAGTCCCTTGTGTCAATTTAACACAGTTCTAAAATCAGGCCCAGAAGATTTTAAATGACAGTTTGCCTATTGTGAAAAACCAATGTCTCATAGTGATTTAACCCAAAGAACAGTGGGTTCAGTTCCCACATCTGGCACTTGGGTTAATATCCCAGTACTGACACTGTAGTGCAGCATGAGGGGGGTGCTGCACTTCTGAGGTGCAGTCCTTTGGATGAAACATTAAACCGAGGTACCATCTGCCTGGATTGGTGGTAGTTCAGGCAGATGTTAAAGATCCCATGGCACTTATCGAAAAGAGTAGGGGAATTTAGTATTCATAGCACAAAAGGACGTATAAACAAATCAGTATTACTTCATACAAAAGTAGAAAAGGAAAAAAAAAAAGAAACTCGACTGAGTATTACTTCATAATTCAAAAACCAGGAATATACAAACATAAAAGGGAAAAATCATAAATGCAAAGGCATAGGCATATTAAGTCATACATAAATCCCAGTCAGAAAATAAAATTTACTAAAAAAATACCACCTCCCCACCTACCAAAAGAGAAGGGAAAATTTTTTATTCGTAATTTAAAAAAAACACATAAGAACAAAACAGTTTAGGCAACGTACAAAATCATAAGGAAAGTTATAATTAAGGAGGAATCAAAAAGCAGTATTACCTCATACAGGCAATCCTATACATAAAAGATAATATTAAACCCCCCCCCCCTCACCTTACTAAAGGAGTAGGGGAAGTTTTTATTCAAAACTCGAAAGGATAATCAAACAAAACGTATATTACATCATACAAAATCATATTAAAGGAAAGGAAAAATACACACGATCAGTACAGCATACCATAAACCCCCAACTGAAAGGAAAAACAATCTCCCTCCCCCTCTCTCCCTACCAAAAGAGTAGGGGAATTTTTTTTACTAGAAAGTAAAGCATCTCCCTAATAGTGTTACAACACACAGAAACATAATATAAATGACAAGGCAGAACGATTTGGCATAATCTGAGTAGGTTATACTAAAATTAACTCAAGAAGGTTACAGCCCATCTATAGAGTCCCATCTAGATTGACAAACAGATAGAGGAAAGTCCTCGTAATCTTGTTTTTTTAATCTGAAAATTGCCTTAACAACCATGTCAAATAAAGCGTTTTGTGAAAAATAATGTTGTAGTATAGTAAAACGACATCTCACATACCAAATATAATACTTAAAGCAAAGTAAAACCAACCATAATGCTACTTTGTCATATTGAAAGGTGGTGACTGGTAAGATCCCTATGCACAATATTTCCAGTGTTAGAGGGCACAAAGGGAAAGTAGGCCATTTTTCCAAAACCAGGCTCCAGAATTCTTTGATGTAGGGACATTCCAAAAATAGATGTTCCATAGTCTCAATTACTTCAAAACAGGTTTCCCTAGGGCAATATCGGTCCGAGATTTGTTTATGCTTTAGATTAGCATGCACATTTAATTTACCATATAATGATAACCATAGTACATCCCACATACAAGGTGGTATGCCAGGTGAGGTTAACATAGTACCAATGGAAAGTTTTACTTGAGGTGAATAACAATCAAAGGGGGCCAAATCTTGAAAATATTTCTGTGTTATATGAACATAAAGTTGTTTTCTACTAGAGTGCAGGAAAGTGTGTCTTGAAATACCCCATAATTTAATTTTTCCAAAACATATTTTGAGAGATTGTGGGAGATGGTTTATGGATCGTTGTCTTGGAAATATCTCGTATTCAGCCCAAAAAAGATATACATCACCTAAAGTATCCTGAAGCCATACTTTCCATAATGTGTCTCTGTCTGCAAATAGAGGTTGTAAATTTGTATACATAAATATGGTAAAAAAGAAAACTATCGGATGTAACATTTTTAGACCCCCATATTTTTTTTCCCGAAACAACAACACTCTTTTTATAGGATTAAGTCTACTGCCCCAAATGCAAGAAAAGAAACAGCCATATATCTGTTTCTCCAAACCTGTAGGAAGGCTAAATACTGCACTGACATATAAAAATATGGGCAATAAAAAGGTCTTCACCAGTTGAATCTGTTTTAACTTTGGCAATCTCTATGTATTCCATATATCTACCTTGGTTTGTGCTTCTTCTAATTTAAATTTCCAGTTTAAATATGCTAGATCTCCTGCTCCAAAAAGAAGGCCTAAAATTTTACACGTATCTTTAATCACCGGTATACCTATGACCTTTGTGAAATATACTGGTTCTATCCCTAGTGGTATGCAATTACATTTGTCATAATTAACTTGTGCACCAGTATATAATAAAAAAACCTTTCAAAACCCTTTTTGAAACCAGTGCCGAGGGGAGATCCCCTAACAAGAAGCATAAATCATCAGCATATGCGACACATTTAACTTCAGGATCTGTACTGGAAAAGAAGAGTCCACGTATACTATCATGAGCATATATCTTCTGAATTAAAGGATCAATAGTAAATAAGTATAAAAGAGCACTCAGGGGGCAACCCTGACGTACACCCTGCAATACGGGATATTTCTTCCCTATCCTTCCATTACAAAATGCCTGTGCAGTAGCGTTAGCATAACAAATTTGTATCCATTTTATAAAGGTATGCAGTATACGATATCCAGCTAAACAGTCCCACAGATACTCATGTCTTACATTATCAAAGGCCTTTGCTTGGTCCAAACTTAAAATCAGACCTGTAATTTCCCCCTGTAGATCCTCTTTGAAAAAGTTCACGTAAAAGTATAAGGCTATCAGTTATTTTCCTATGTAGAATGGAATAGGTTTGTGCAGAGTGTAAAAGGAAATGTACATTAGGTAACAGTCTGTTGTTTAATATTTTGGAAAATAGTTTAAAATCCGTATTCAATAGGGAAATGGGTCTCCAGTTAAGTAAATCCCCTCTGTCTCCTTTTTTGTACATAAATACTACTAACCCCTCATTCATGTTGTGGGGCAGTATTCCTGTTTTTAGACTTTCATTCAAAACTGCAGTGAACTTGTCCAATAAGTGTGGAAAAATTAGTTTATATAATTCATATGGTATACCATCGTTCCCTGGGGCTGTTCCAGTTCTTGTTTGTGCCAGAGCTGTAGTAACCTCTAGTATTGTGAATGACACCACTAATGTAGATACCGCTAAATCTGATAGTTGGGGCAAATTAATGTCCCAACCAAGTATCGTGTATGTGACTCATGGGTTCAACTACTCCAAAGAGATTCTGCACATGTACATTAACCATTTTCATAATCACTATGGGGTCTGTACATCATACTCCTGCCTTATTTTTATGCCCTGTCATATGTTTTTGCTGTCTTTGGGAAGCACTAAATTGGGATGAATTCAAAAAGGCCTGTGTACCTTGGGTGCCAAAACGACGTTCATTATCTAACGATTTTGCACGGTCATATTGAAATTTATTCATACATTCTTTTATATCATGTAACCTGGGAAGAACTGAGGTCTCACCATTAGCTGCCCGAAAATGCAAGTCCAAAAATTATTTTCTATATTCCAAGTACATATCAGTTTTATATTTCCCATGTAATCTCCCTATAGATTGAAAAAAGCATTTTATATCAGTTTTTGTGTCCAGCCACCATTCACAATAAGTATCATAAAGACACACAACTGAATTCCTAGCTTTTAAAATATTTAGAAAACCTTCTTCTACTGTGGGGAGAAGTAATGAGGCTAAATTCAACCTCCAGTATCCTGGACCTCTATGCATAGGCATATGACTTGCCACTGTAACTGCTATAATGGCATGGTCAGATGGTGTCAATAACCTGTAGAGAGTCTAAAAGAAACCAGAAATCTATCTGTGTAGATTTAGTGCCCTGAAAAAATGTTTTTGCTGGAGACCCTTTAAGGGCCATAACATCAATAAGGCCGGTTTGAACCAGTAAAGTATTCAGGCACGTAGCATCACAAAATATTTTAGTGGTTCGACATCCTCTATCTGTCCTATATCTACTACAATTAAAATCACCGCCCAGAAAAACATACCTGGAGGTGAACAAATAGGGTTGAAATAACCGAATTATTTCAATCCGTTCGATCTTAGTCTGTGGTGCATAAACATTTATAAGACGGCACTGTAGGTCATTAATCACTACATCTACTAGCAATACCCGACCGGGAGAAAGATCTACTAATTGTATTACCCGCGTCGTGGGATTATTAAGGGCAATACCAACACCGCTACACTGGTCTTCACCCACTGACCAATGAGTAATCCCCCATTTCCAACCAGCAGTTGCTGATTCTACATCCAGTTTTGAATGCAATCTAGTATCTTGTAGAAACACCACATCATAATATACGTTCTCAAAAAGGGACAAAATCAGCACCCGTTTCCTCTCCAATAATATAGTATTCACATTCATGAAGGCCACCGAAAGATTATATACTGCTGATATCAAAAAGAGAAAACCAAAAGGAGACCCATCCATATTCTTAAAGACAGTTTGATCATGCTATTTTTTCTTATTCCCTTTTCTCATTCCCAACCTGTTCTTTTTCTTTTTAACCAAACCACCTTGTGGTAAGTTTTGCTCTATATCAGAAGTAACATCTTGTTATGAGGAATGTACAGATAATGAATCCGATTCAGTACCTGTATATCGTCCTGAAATCTGATAAGCGGATTATGGGTGGATGTTGTGAGGGGGTCAGGAATCATCAGTCTGGTATTACCAGATCAGAGCTACATCTTAAGTTACCAGAGTAAAAGCTTCTTCAGGCGGGAGAGGTGGAGGCATTGAAGCTAAAGCATTACCGGAACCTCTATCTGAGATAGAAGATTTGTGGATACTGGCCCGGATTCGAGGGTATCAGGATTTGTTTTAAGTTGAGGTTCCTTTTGGGTCAAGGCATGTTCATGACTAATAGGAATATGTGAATGAGACCGTTCAGGAGGTGGGGAAATTGTTTGGTGCCTTAAGGCAGCTTTGACCGCAGTATTGATGTAAAAATCTTGAATACTGTAATCTCCAGATTTATTTTGAGCAGCTAAAGGACAATCAGCAAAAGAATGTGCTTCTCCACAAAGAGAACATTTACTAGGATGGTGACAATCGAGAAGAACATGCCCCTGTTCTCCACATTGTGCACGTTTAATGACTTCACACATTTTACTTAAGTGTCTGGTCGATCCGCATTTGTAGCAATGCCTAGGTTGTCCAGGATAAAATATAAAACCCTTATCCCATCCCAAATAGAAATAACTAGGTAAGTGCTGTAGGCCCTCATCAGTTTGAAATAAATTCACCTTATATCTCCACTCTTCATTCCAAAACCGTTCGTTGTCCAGTGTAGGTTCAGAATTCCCTTGGACCGAACATTTTCTTTCTAACCAAGATGTTATATCTTCCACATTCACACCCTCATTCTGAAAAAGAACAGTTATTACCTTAAATGTTTGTTTGGTGAGGGGGATAGCCTGAAAATGTAACCAAGCTACATTAGTTTTTAACAAAGCATATCTCATCCAAAATTTATTTAACAGGTCAGGTGTACAGAAGCTAATATCATAGTTATTATCCCCTGGGGTATGTATAAGGGCATATACCTCTCCTGGGGAAAATCCCAGCGTTTGTTTAATTAACACCTTCCCTATATAAAATCAATCAGGCATACCATACATAGGGCCAAAAAACCACAACCGGACAGCGTTCCTGCGTTTTGCTAAATAAACTGTTTTTTTTAAATAAACTAGCAAACGTAGCAGGGGTTGGAGTACAAACAGGTTTATCTTGTATGGGATTAATCTCAGCAACTAGAACCTGTGTTTTGTTTAAAGCCTCAAGAGCACCGACTTGCATTAAATTATCTTCTGATAACACTGAATCATGCATTTGTGAATCAAGTAACCAAGTTTGAGGAGAACCACATAAAGGAGAGTACGAAAGTCCTACAGGAGAATTTGTAAAACAATCAGGCCCGTAGCTAGATACATTATCCTGTAAAAGGATGTCATCTGTTCTCCCACCTTCTATGCTTGTTCCAGGGAGGGGAATTACCGGATCGGCTATCCAACTTCCTGTATCAGTTTGTGTCCAGCCCGCTTCACGCAGCACTTTTTGTGGGGACCAGGGTTTACCGGGCAAAGGTTTAAAAACCTGTGGCAAAGTAGCATCGGTAGGCAGAAAACTTTTCAACACTTTAGGTACAGTACCTTTTAGGCCAGAAGGGGAGTCCAAAACAGGCCATTTCCGTTTTCGTTCTTCTTCAGCTTGGAATTTTGAATACTCAGCAATAGCAGATTCCATTATCTGCCATTTGTGTTCTAATAATTCAGAAGAAACTGCAAACTCTTGAGATAGAGTTTGGGATTCGCAGAGCAATGTAGTTGTCTCATCGGCTTTCTCTCCCAGGACCGCAGGTTCCTCCAAGGCCATCAGACCACTTCCTGTATTCTTACTATCAAAAACTTCCGTATTGTGTGTCTTCAATTTTGCCCGTGGGGATTCCAGTACACTAAGCTGGCCACCGCACGGGTGCATCCCAGCTGTACCACTATCCCCACATGGACGGATAACACTTTCGTTGGAAACCCTTACACCTTCAGGCATTATCATGGCATGAAAAGGGCTTAACTCTCCATTTTCGGTGGATCCACTGCCTGATAGCTCTATATCACAGCACGGGGGTTGAGGTACGAGATGCTGGCCACCCTGTAGGTGCATCCCAGCCATACCATGTCCCCTGCCAATTGTTTTGGGCTCACCAGCCCCAGCACAACCTCCTCCACTGTCCTCCTCCATCGAACTGAGAGGATACCCATAGACACAGCACCACCCGTCTACTCGAAAAGAGTAGGGGAATTTCCCTGATGTCCTGGCCAAATTTCCCTCATTCACTAAAAAAATACCACCAACAGCTTAATCTGGTTCAATTTCAGTTGCTTACCATCTGTATCCCCCTTCCCCCCCCAGTCGCCCCTGAAAAAAGGGACTTCTAGGCCCAGTGGGCTTACCGGGTCAACAAAATTCAACAAACAAACAAACAAATAATCCACTATTAGTACAAATACACAAATGCATTGAAAAGATGAATTAAAAAATGCAGAACAGATAATGTAAAAGAATAATGAAAGTAGGAGGGTTAGGGAATGGTGAAAGGGAAAGAGGCAAAGGGGGAAAAATAAATTGGTAAAGACAACAAACATGGGAAAATATTCAAAGAAGGACAAAACAGAGGTACAGAAAGAGGGAAGGGGATGAGCTTAAAGTAGTATATCAGTTGATACTCATAATGAAGACTGTGCACAAATGGAGTGGAAGGTACACACCAAAGGTGCATTTCCCCTGTGCATGTAGCTCCATGGCCCCAGACAGGGGCAGGGTGCAAGGTATTCACTACCGTATGCACTTGTGGGGCACCTGTTTGTGGCCATGCCTCCCTCAGTTTGCAGGACTGCTCAGCGTGGCCGAGGGTGGAGTAGTGGGCCCAGGCGGGCATCCAAATGGATGCCCGTCCTTGGTCCCATAGTGCATCACCTGCGCATGAAGGCCCAGTTCCAGGTACACTAATAGCTAATGCAGGTACCCAGATCCACTTGGCCATGCCACGTTGGCTGGAGAACTCCCTGCCCAAGTCCCTGTTGCACCATGGCCCACCTCTGCACAGATAAACTGCCACCAGCAGGACCCCTGTCCCAGATCAGTATGCCAGCCTACACACACACACACACACACACACAAATACACAGCTGCCCCATCCCTGTTGCTGTAAATGCAAACTCCCCCAACACACAGGGCTGCCTTGTTCACTGTCCGCATGTTACTTTAACCCCCTCCTGGTCCCCAAACCCGGAACTCACGCCTCAGCATCTGTGGCCAGTGCACCTACCCCTGCACCACTCTGCAGCAACTGGCAACGCCACCACCATCCTCCTTCCCACTCAACAGTCAGAGCAAAGTAAGGGCCATCTAGATAAACTGTATGATGTCTATCACGTGTCTACACGAAAGGGATGGGAAAGGGGATACATAACCCTCAGTTGGTACAGCAAACAGAATTGCCAGTGTTCTACTCCCAGTAGAGACTGTGCATGAATTGAACTCTGATGATAATATATGAGTAAGAGAAGCCATAAAGTCATCAGTGAGAGACTGCAAAGGGGCTCAATATGCAACAGCAGTATTGTCCTAGCAGAAGAAGACATGGAATGGGGAGTATGGAGAAGGGGGTGCAGATGGCATCTCACTAGCAGATACTACTGTACATCAGTATGCTGTAACATTAGGGGTGCTAGCTGCACATTTGAGTAGACTTGATAGACCTCTAGGCCTTTATCTGCTGGCAAATTTCGTATGTTCTTATGTTCATATTAGTACATGCAACAGTTTTGTGTGGTAATACTAGAGGTGTCAAACAGACATGAGGTTCACAGTAAGTTATCTCTTGAAAACCCACTAACATCTTTAAGTGCAGGACAACGCCTACACTGGCTGCATATCAAGCTTATCTGTATCCTCACTCCTTTGCTGCACCCTACTCTTACTCAGGGATGACTCTACACTACTTGTTGAAACTGCATTATTTCAGCTCTCCAAATAAAGCATTGTATCCTAATTATGACATGTTGTGTCCTGGGATATCGGGCTCGTCAATATCCTATGCACTTATGTATTTCCTGTTATTCAGTGGAACTGCAATGTAATTACCACTGAATTCTTTAATCCTATTTTAACTATTGTGTTGTTTTTTAACTATGTGTTGTTTGTAGTGCCTTTACATCTTATCGACCTGGAACCTTTGTAAATGAGTCTATGACCCAAAGGTATTAATCCCAATCTCAAATAAATAAATACATATATAAATAAATAAATACATAAATAAATGAATGAATGAATGAATGAATGAATGAATGAATGAATGAATGAATGTAGGTTTTGGTCTGTAATGTTGCTGGCCTACATGGAATATTTGATGCTGTACGATGTATAGCATTCTTAACATATGTCATTATTAATTTAATCCAGGACACTTGGTTGCAGAATATTCAGGTCAACTTTGTGTGGGGTATCACAACTGGATAATCACAGCAGAAGACACTGCAAATGATGGCAGGGCATCTGGTTGTTTAGTGATTTACGTTGATACTAGCACTGGTAAAAAGGGAAAACAACATTCAGTGTCTGGCAATAGCTCCTTCCCGTGTCTTACACTGGCAAATGAAACTGATATTTGGCATTATTGGTAATGCTTTCTGTGAGTGTGTGGAGTTCAGCTGTCAAAGAATCATATGGTACAGGACTGTCAGGTACTGGGGATATAGGTGGTGTTGTCAGTGCCATGGGGGGTTGGGGAGGCACTGGCCACCAATGATGGAGCAGGGGTTCCAGGTTTGGGGGTAGTTGGACACTACCATGTAGGCAGGGAACAGGGCTGCCCTGTGAATTCAGGGGGATGCATTTATAGCAATGGGTACAGGCACATATGTGAAAGGGGTATTTACAGTATTGACTGGGGCCAGGTCTCAGCTGTGTGTTGGGGGGTGGGCTGCCATATGGGACTGGGACAGGGGACCAGATGTTGGTGGGTTTACTCCCTGCCGCCAGGTTTGGGTGGGGTCCCCAGTGTGCAGGGCACAGTGCATACAGTGGTTACAGCAGGGTTCCCCCTGGCATAATCTGTGCCCTCCTATGCTCCCCTGTGCAGTGCACTATGTGCCTTTGTGCATGGCAAGTAGTGAGAACATGCCCTATCCCTCCGCCTGGACTGTCCTGGTGCATAACTGCCAGTGAGGCGGAAGAATCCAGTGCACACTTGGCCTGTGTGCCTTTTGTGAATGCTGTTGGGGATTCACAGGACTCCTGCTGCATAGCATTCCCACATATGTACAGTGTGTAGGCATATTGCATAGGGCCCAGTAAACTCAAATACACAAACAATAAATATTGGTTCAAAGAGGAACTTCGATAACAAAAGTAAAAACAGAATTTTGCCTCTTCAACCTACATTTTGGATACAAATCCAATAAACATTAGAGCATAAGTAGGACACTCAGAAACCTGAAGCGTAGAACTGAATTGATCACAAATAATTTTGCTAGATATTGTGCAAATTGAAAACTCTCATTCAGGCCAGGACAATTATAGGCACACAGTTTGTGTTGCTAAAGTGTCTTTCGCCTAAGTTGAGATGGACGAAGTTGGCTAATTTGTTCTGCAAATTGATTCACAAATGTAGTGCAATTCGCGGATCGCAGAGTGATCCGTGAAGTTTTGCACACAAAATGTGGAACTTTGCCTGCAGATGGCCACTTTACGGGCAAAATTCTACACTTCACATTGAAAAACTTTGTGATTCGAGCATAGCCGAAGTTCCCGAGAGCAGGGAAAACTCTGTATAACTCTGCAAATGCTAATTTTGGCCACTTTGCGACAACTTTTGCTGGCGAAATTAAAACTTCAGCACATCTCTACTCCTATGTAGGGCATTATGAAACAGTGGTTTCTCATAATAGTAGTGATAGTAGTAGTGGTAGTCTATTTATTTGTGGCACCCTTCAATGGGAGCTCAGGGTGCTATTACAATAACATAGAGCAGATGAACCATAATCAGCATATGCAACCCATTAAAACACTTTGAAAACAAAAAAATATCAAACCATACATTAATAAATTAATTAATGAAATATACTGTAATAGAGCAAAGCTGTTGTGTATTCACCCCAAATGCCTGCTGGACCAGAAACATTTCCAAGCTACTTTTAAAGGCCTCCACCAAAAGATCATTCCTGAAAGTTCTGGGCAAGGAATTCCAGAGGACTGGGCCTGCAAACTCAAAAGCCTGGTCCCCAAAGTCTTCAGTCTTTCCTTCAGAACCACCAGGAGGCCCTCATTTGTAGAGCATAGAGGCCACACAGGTATATGATGGTACAGGAGCATAGCCAGGTTGCCAGATCCTAGACCATGTAGGCCCTTGCAAGTTATTAGTCCCATTTTAAGGGAGATATGCCACTTTACTGGCAGCCAATGTATGACACACAGCACAGAGGAAATATGCCTTGACCTTGGTAGGCCCATTAATGCAGAGCTGCTGTATTCTGCAGCAGCTGAAGGTGCCACAGTATATATCCATTGACCCCAAGGCAGAGAGCATTGAGGTAGCCAGACCATGAAATCACAAATGCATAAACAGGTGTAGTCAGTTTGCTAGGAGAGATTAGGGCCTTATTCTGGTAATTTAGCTGATGTTCCATAGGTGGATAAAGCAATTCTGGATTACTGCCAACACATGAGCTTCCATTTTCAGCCCCTTATTTAGAATGACATCTAGATTGTTCACATTTGTGATAGCTAAAAGCACAGAAGGATGAAGCCAAAATCTGGTCTACCTCTCGGCAGCCTCTACTGCCCCCCTATGGCCTTTCTCAGTCACTAGGACTTCAGTTTTCTCTGGGTTTAGTCTCAGCCAACTTGATGACATCCAGTTTTGGATCCTGGCCAGGCACTTATTAAGCATGTCAATTGCACCCGATGTCCCAGGTGTAAAGGACATATAGAGCTGGGCATTATTGGCAATGAAACTCAAGCCCATATTGCCTAATTACCTTACCTTACCCAGAGGCAGCATATACACTGTGAACAGCATGGATAACAGAACCAAACCCTGGGGTATGCCGGAGGATAGACCTACCGGGCATGAGGAAAATCTTCATAACACTACCTCTGAGTTCTGTCTGCAGCAGAGTTAGGTTATACCCTCGGCTATGACTGACGGACAACTTTTCTATCTCCCTATTTCCTAGCTACAAAAACTTCTGTTGTGCAACAGTTAATGCTTTTCTCTTTGCTTTTATTCTTTTCCCCTCTACCCTAGGTTGGCCACCTAGTGTAGCTCTTTACTATCCCTGCTAAACTTCCTACTAGTTCTCTCTTTTCATTCTTTTTCCATTTCCATCCATTCAGTCCCTGGAATGATGACAAACACCCTAAGAGGTGTTGTGTAGAAGACTTGGTTTGCTGGCCAAGGCACCTAGCTTCACCTGAGCTCTTTCCTTCTAAGACTGCTTGAAAGGCATAGTAGAGAAACTTACCAGAGCAAGGGAAAAGGATTAAGACTTATTTTGGCTAAGCAGATTTACTGTGTGGTGTTGTTTTTATATTTTACTCACAGGGATTGCTACTGTTTGTTGCTAACATTTCATTGTTTTATTTTTCTCTGTAGCAAAGTGTTTCTTACAGAGTATATCTTCTCTGAAATTATTACAGGTGGTGCTTTACAGGTTTTACAGTTTTATCTAACATTAGGATAAGCTTTCAGGGTTACTGCATTTGTTGTTGACTGATTGTTTCTGCTCTTACCTCCTTGTTCTTTCGTCCGTGGTTCTTCTTTTTCAGCAGGGGAAGGGCCCAGCCACCCACCCCCATCCCCAACCACCCCACACTACACTCCTTTTATAGGGTACCACAGTTGTGACATTTCCTGTGGCAGAGCAGGAAGGGGTGGATCAGTAGGACCTCCACAAGGTGAGCTCATTTACAGGGGCACTAGTAATTTAACTTGTTATAACAAGTTAAATAAAACACAATCAAACCATTACTTGCATTTTTTTTTCCTTCTAATTACTCTGACTAGGTTATAAACCCAGCAACTTATCTGGAATGGATATCATTAACTGCAGGTACTGTAGAACAATTTTCAGATGGACAGTCTTACAGGATTTAGGACACTGTCCTACATGTTGGGCCTTTGGAGATCTTAGGGCTCAGCTCCGGGCAGCATGGGCAGAGATTGCACACCTCAAATTTCATGTTCAAGAGGAAATACATTATAAGAACCATCTGCCATTTCCCCAGCATCCAACAGAAAAACCTTGACAGCAGAGGGTAGTTGGTCCAGGAGGTTGGCAGGTGGTTAGGAGGTGCAAATTGGGTGCCCCATCACTCTCTGCTGTCCAACATATTACCTCCAAAAACCATATAAACACTACAAACAGGTATCTGCCTCTATCTCTGAAATCAAACAAAGAGGCAGAAGACACTGCAGAGCAGGACACTGCAGTACAGGAGCTAGCACAACAAAACTAACCCAAATCAGGAACCAAAACAAAAAAAGCAAAAAGAAAATCAAAAAAACTTCTGATCATAGGAGACTCCATGATTCGGGCAGTTGATACCCATTCTCCAGCCAGGGGTAATGGTCAGATGTCTCCCAGGTACATCAGCATGGAGAGACACTGACCACATTGCTAAAATTGTTCACAAAGCAGGAGAAAACATTGATGTCCTAGTACACATAGGGACTAATGATCTTGCCAGCTGGTCAGTTGTGGAGACCAAGGAACACCTGACCAGGCTGGGTGACAAACTATCATCTATTTCATCCAGCAGCTCCTTCTCTGAGATCCTGTCAGTCTGGGAGAGGGGAGCAGATGGACGGAAGGTCAGAGAAAGGGAGATAGGGGAGCTAAACACGTGGCTCAAGGGCTGGTGCCAGGAAAAAGGATACAGATTTGTAGGGAACTGGCAACAGTTCTGGGAGTGAAAGTTCTTTAAATTTGATGGACTGCATCTGACTAAGGAGGGAGTCAGTGCATTGGGGCAGAAGTTTGATGTCTTTGCAGAATATTTAAACTAGCAAATGGGGAGAGGGGTGCAGCACCCCATACGTCGAATGGGAAGAACACCCCCCCCCTCAGCTAGTGGTCAAACAGGGATTCAGCATGTTTGCAGTTCATTTGCATCACCAGGTAAGAAAAAGGTGTGTCTCCCATCGCCTATGAGGAGTAATGCCAAACCTCACCCAACAACTAACACACCAAAATCTGGCCAATGGAAAATCATGTACACAAATGCTCACAGCCTGGGAAATAAGATCCCAGACCTGCAGGCAATAATGTCAGAGGCTAAACTGGACATAGTAGCAATTAGTGAGACATGGTTTACCAGTAACCACACTTGGGAGACTTCAGTACCTGGCTATGTATTGTTCAGAAGAGACCGAGGTGCAAAAAGGGGGGGGGAGTGGCCCTGCATGTCAATGAAAATATCAAAGCTACAGAAATTCTGAATACACATAAGGAGCCAGAAGAACTGTGGGTCACCCTGTAAACAGGAAATGGGACAGACATAAGAACTGGGGTTGTCTACAGGCCCCCAGACCAGGGGGAGGACATAGACACATTACTGTTAGAAGATATACAAAACATGACAGCTAAAGGGGAGGTTCTGATAATGGGATACTTCAACATGCCGGATACAGATTGGTCAATACCAGCAGGAACATCTGCCAGAACTAGACACATAGTGGATTCCCTGCAGGGGGAGGGCCTCAAACAACTGGTACAGGAACCCACAAGAGACAGGGCTATCCTAGATCTAGTACTGATTAACAAGGAAGGGATCACAGATCTCCAGGTATAAGGTCACCTGGGGGCCAGTGACCATCACATGGTATGGTTCAATTTGGCTACTACACCTAAATCATCCCATTCCAAGGCAAAAATATGGGACTTCAGGGGAGCTGACTTTGATAAGATGGCCAACAGAGTTAAGCTAGCCCTGGCAAAAAGAAACACAGGTGAGGGGGTACAGGCAAAGTGGACAAGCATAAATGTTGCAATACTTGAAGCAACATCCCATTGTGTTAGACAGAAAAGGAAGTGCAAAAGAAGAAGGAAACCACTTTGGTTCTCAAATACAGCAGCAGAAAAGGTCAGAGCCAAAAGGCTGGCCTTCAGGAAATATAAGGGAACACAGCGGGATGAAGATATGGAGGGATACCAAACTGCCCTAAGGGAAGCAGGGAAGGCAGTAAGGCAGGCAAAGTCCAAAACTGAGGAAACACTAGCACGAACAGTAAAAGAAGGTGACAAGACTTTCTATAGATACATTAGTGAAAGGAGAAAGTCCAGAGGGGATATTGCTAAGCTTAATTGAGAAAATGGAGCATGTGAGGAGAAGGACCCTGTAAAGGCATCTATCCCAAATAGATACTTTTGCTCAGTATTTACTGAAGAGAAGGTAGGGCAGGGCCCACAGCTCAGCATCATGGACATGGGGGGAGGGAGGTGAGCACTACTCCCTTCACAAAAGAAAGGGTCCTACAAGAGCTTGCTAAGCTTAGGGTGGATAAGGCAATGGGACCTGATGGCATACATCCCAGGGTACTTAAGGAGCTAAAGTTGGAACTAGCAGAGCCATTAGCAGAACTGTTTAGTGAGTCTCTGAACACAGGAGAGGTCCCAGAAGACTGGAGAAGGGCTCATGTGATCCCGCTCAACAAGAGTGGAAGCAGGGAGGAGGCGGGGAACTATAGACCAGTCAGTCTTACCTCAGTAGTGGGCAAGATTATGGAGGCACTCCTTAAGGAAAGGATAGTGCAACACCTGGAATCCATAGGGGCACAGGATCCAAGACAGCATGGGTTTACAAAAGGAAGGTCCTGTCAAACTAATCTCATAGATTTCTTTGACTGGGTAACCAGAGTGGTGGACCAAGGGGGAGCAGTTGATGTCACCTACCTTGACTTCAGCAAAGCTTTTGACACTGTTCCACATAGTAGATTGATAAATAAGCTGGGTAGGCTCGGGTGGGTCAGAAGTTGGTCAACTGGGTGGCAAACTGGTTGACGGGCAGAAAACAGAGTGTGGTGGTAAATGGTATACAGTCAGAAGAGATGCAAGTCACAAGTGGGGTACCTCAGGGATCAATTCTGGGGCCAGTCCTCTTCAACATCTTCATTAGTGACCTTGTAGATGGACTAGAGGGTAAGGCTTGTCTGTTTGCAGATGACACCAAGATCTGCAACAGAGTAGATGATCCAGATGAGGTGGGCAAAATGAGAAGAGATCTGGATAAACTAGCAAAATGGTCAGAAGTATGGCAACTGGGATTTAATGCAAAGAAGTGCAAAATCATGCACATAGGGAAGAGAAACCCTGAAGCCACCTATAGGCTAGGAGGGGAGTTGCTAGCAGTCACAAAGGAAGAAAGAGACTTGGGCATTGCATCACTGATGATCTGAAATCATCCAAGCAGACCTCTAAAGCAGTAGGTAAGGCTAGGGGGGTGTTAGGGTGTATTAGTAGGGGTATCACAAGTCGTAAGAGGGAGGTAATAATCCCTCTTTACAAGACACTGGTTAGGCCCCATCTGGAGTACTGCGTGCAGTATTGGAGGCCACACCTTCACAAGGACATTAACCAAATTAAGGCAGTCCAGAGAAGGGCAACCAAAATGGTGCAGGGACTGCATCAGAAGACATAAGAGGACAGATTAACAGAGCTCAAGATGTATACTCTTGAGCAAAGGAGGGAGAGAGGTGATATGATCGAGGCATTCAAACACCTTAAGGGCATTAACAAGGTGAAAGAGTCTAACATGTTTAAATATAAGAAAAATAGCAGGACAAGAGGACACAACATGAGATTAGAGGGGGGCTGATTAAGGAGGAATGTGAGGAAATTCTTTTTCACAGAAAGGGTGGTGGATGCATGGAATGGCTTACCACAAGAAGTGGTGGCTATGAATACATTGCAGGGCTTCAAACAGGCATGGGATAGGTATAAGGGAGCAATACAAATGACTATGAATAGATAGGTCACTGACAGAGCAAAGGCCGATGGCACATTTATAAGGTAGAAAAAGAAATGGGCAGACTGAATGGGCCTTGCGGTCCTTATCTGCCGTCAACTTCTATGTGTAAGCTGCACATGTGCATTTTGTGTACAAAAAGCACAACACCTATTTTAAATAGGAAAAACACAATTAATAAAGCATTTTTAAATAAAAAGGATTCAGAAGCCAAATAAAACAATAATAATTTCATGATTAATACAGTTATAAGAAATCCTTAAGGTATTTAATTAAATTCATACTATTAATCTGTTACTGAATGAGGCTGAACAAAAGAATGTGGTATGCTTTGTAAAGGTGTTTGGTCATTGTGGATCAGAGATATAGAGAGTGAACATCTGTGGAGATATATACTGTACCTTTAACTGAACCAGGAAGTCTCTGAAACAAACCCTAATTGGTTATGAAACATGTCCAGACATGTAAATAGAAAGGGCTCAGTCAGGTGACCCCACCAAAAGATATAAAACCTCCTCACTGAGTTCAGTTCAGTCCAGTAGAGTTCAGTCTTGAGAGTGAAGGACAGAGGTGCTACTGTATACAAGCTGTTGAATGCAGATGAGAAGGGTCTTACGAGCTCTAAGATCCAGGACTGTATTATGTGAAAAACTATGATATTAAGCAGTGATCTTCTTTGCAATTTTTGTTTTTGTTTTCATTTATTATTTTTCTAACTTTTGAAAAATAGATATCACACCATGTGTGTTTCAAACCTGTAAATTTGCCTTGTCTGAAGTTTATTCCCACACACTGTGACAAACTTGGCATGCAAAGTGGGATAGTACTGGTTGTCTAGAGAAACGAGGGAAACCAGTACCCAGATACCAGCCCTGGTATTCAGACATGGGGGTAAAGAGCAGGATGGTGTACCTCCACTATCTCATGGATGCCAAGGATCTGTTGAAGGAGGAGGAGGAGGGGCTTACCAGTGTGCATATCAGATCCTAGGTAAGGAGAACTGGAGAGGAGCTTTTGCCTAGATTGGAGTTTGATGGAATGCTGAGGTGGACCAGCACAGGAGAGAGGTGGAGCACCGCTGCCAGGTGCTGATGGAGGGTTCCCAACCAGAGGATTTCATGGCTGAGGCAGAGGACCAGGATCCATGGGTTCTACAGCAGAAGGACCCCCAATGGAACCTTTGTTGCCTGCCACTTTTGAGATCCCGTTGTTGACCATTTTTCTGAGCTGCTCTTACTTGGAGAACAACAAGATGAAGGCCTCAGGTAAGACTGTTTCAGGACATATGAATACTGGGGTGAGGACTACAAGCAACAGGGAAGACACCATGGTTGCTGAAGGGACTTTCCCATGTTTTGAACCCCTGGTGATATGGGATGAAATGTATGAAACGTAATATTTAAAACGAATATAACTTTTAAGGCTGGTGCTGAGCACAATCAGTTGTGGGTACCAGAATGGTGTAAGGGTTGAAATTAAACTCCTGTTATGTTACAAATAAAAAGAAAGGAAACCCTTGGTCTGTTACAAATAAAGGTTGAAAGGAAACCCCAAAGGTTTGGGGAATTAGGAACTGGCTGGTTGATGTTCAGCATGAAAATGTTCCTTGTCTTCTTAAAATACATGAAAGGAAAAGGATAAATGAAATGTATGAAATGATTGCAAGAAATGAATAACATAAAAGAAATGTCTATACTGTATGATATAAAGTGGGAAACCTAGGGTCATGATGGCTCTAAGTATGGGGTGGAACCTATGATTGGGCCCCTGAGTGGAAACAATGTGTTAGAATGGGGTTAGAGTTTGGTAGAAATCATCCCGGAGAAAGCTGTGGTATAGGCCTGTACAGCCACCCTGATAGCTAGATGGAGGAAGCTAGAAATCAGCATGAAACTGCTGTGTATTATTTCCTATTTTTTAATTTACTGATGAAGATATGATAGTAGGTGCACAGGGCTAAAATGATACCAAGTGATGGGTTCTGAAATGATGCCAAGTGATTGGTGCTGAAACAATGCCAAGTGATGGGTTCTGAAATGATGGCAAATGAAGGATGCTGAAATGATGCCTATTGACATGTACCTGATATTACATATGAAATGTCTGAGTTGTAGTAACCAAAGTGAAATAGTTAGGGAGTAGGCAGTCACTACAGACTGAAGTCCTCTGAGAGCATAGATGGGTACTGTGCTGAACTTTATGACAGCCCCAGGGTAATGTTATGAATGTATTCTCATATCACAGTAACTTGGTATGGAAGACAATACTAAAAATAGTTGAATTTAAGGGACCCTGGGGAGAAGCTCTCACAGTGGATGAGAGAGTTTCCACCAACCCCATTCTACTGTTTTGGTAGAATATTTATGACTGAGAGCGGGTTCTTGAAAAATCAGTATAGTTTTGAGAACTTTTTTTTTCTTAAGGAGGGGGGTGTGTGGTGGAGTTAGGCTATACCCTTGGCTATTACTGATGGAAAATGTTTCTATCTCCTTATTTCCTAGCTACTAAAACCTCTGTTGCACAACAGTTAATGCTTTCCTCTTTGCTTTTCTTCTCCCCTCCACCCTAGGTTGGCCACCTAGTGTAGTTCTTTACTATCCCTGTTAAACTTCCTACTAGTTTTCTTTTTTCATTATTTTTCCATTTCCATCCATTCAGTCCCTGGAATGATGCCAAACACCCAGAGAGGTGTTGTGTAAAGTGCATAAGTGCATTTTGTGTACAGAAAGCATGAAGGCTATTTTAAATAGGAATAAATACAGTTAATAAAGCCTTTTTTAAATAAAACAGATTTAGAAGCCAAATAAAACAATAATTTCATGATTAGTACAGTTATAGGAAATCCTTAAGGTATTTTATTGAATTCACACTATAAACCTGTTACTGTATGAGGCTGAAGAAAAGAATGTGGTATGCTTTATAAAAGTGTTTAGTCACTGTGGATCAGTGATATAGAGAGTTAATATCTGTGGAGATACATACTGTACCTTTTACTGAACCAGGAAGTCCCTTGAAACAAACCTCCTTGGATTTGGACCAACATATCCAGATATGTAAATAGAAAGAGCTCAGTCAGGTGACCCCAGCAAAAGATATAAAACTTCTTCACTGAGTTCACTTCAGTTTAGTCCAGTAGGGTTTAGTCTTGAAAGTGAAGGAGATAGGTGCTACTGTAGACGAGCTGTTGAATGCAGATGAGAAGGGTCTTAGGAGCTGTAAGATCCAGTACTGTATTATGTGAGAAACTACTGATGTTAAGCAGTGATTTTCTTTGTAATTTGTTTTTTGTTTTCATTTATTATTTTTCTAACTTTTGAAAAATAAATATCACACCACAGCGTGTTTTAAACCTGTAAATTTGCCTGGTCTAAAGTTTATTCCTACATACTGTGACACCGTCCTTGAGGTAGGACTTGAACCTGCAGATGACCTTGACACGGAGTCCTGCATACTCCTTGAGATGGTACAAAAGTAGCCTATGCTCCACGGTGTCAAATGCTGATGACAGATCAAAGATTGTGAAAATTGACCATACTCCTCTTTCCCTCATCTTGAGCAGGTCATTATGCACCCTAACTAGTGCAGTTTCTCTACTATGTCTGAACCTAAATCCAGATTGGAGAGTTACAAAGATGTCAAAGGCTGCAAGGTGTGCCTCAATCTGGAGCGCAACAATCTTCTCAATAAGCTTTCCCAAGAAGGGGAGGATAGAGATGTGATGGTAATTTGCCAAGACATCCAGGTCAAAGATGGCTTCTTCAGAAGAAGTTTCCCTAGAGCACATTTAAGCACCACTGGGAACACCCTCTCTGATAAGAAGCACCAGACAGTCTCCGTGAACACGAAGCCCAGATGCCCGACACAACTCACTAGTAATCATGCTGGGTTTGAATCCAGGTTGCTAAATGCTGGCAACAGCTCCGACATCACCTCACAGATCTCTTCCATCATCACTGGCTGAAACACCTTTCAAGACCACTGGTTGTGTCTCTGACTCCAAAGCTCTCCTCTGCTGGGCTGTTGTTTCCCAGTTGGAGTTATTTTGGCCCTAATGGATGACACCCTATCTGAGAAGAACTGAGTGAACTCCTCACATTTTCTTGGTAAAAATGTTCAAATGAGCTGCAGACAGGCAGAATGAAGAAGCCTATCTACAGTCTGAAAGAGCTGAGCCAGTCAGTTCTTCTCAGCAGCAATCTCTCTCAACAGACATTCTGTCTTTTTCATGAGTGATTGCCTTCTGATAGTCCTCATAATGAGACATCAGAACTAGTTTGTCCTCCAGGGCCCTGGTTTTCACTGCCCTCCGCTCGCCCTCAAAACATGGTGAGATGAGACATGACACCAGGAGATGTACACAAACCAGCGTTAAGATGTCAAAGACCTCCAATGCAACCTTATTATGGGCCACCACAGCTGTCTCTGTATGCCCAGTACAAGCTACAATCATTTCCAAGGTGTCCAGAACCTCAGAAGTCCTTCTGGTCTTAGCCCTCTCAAAAGGTGGCACCTCCACTATGGTGTATTGTCACTTTAAATTCTCTGTATTTAAGCAATGTGCATAGTTATTGTATCAGCCATGAGAAAGCACTTGTTTCTGGTGAGAAATGTTGGCTATGTTAGAAGGGGAATCTGTTTGCTATCTGATAAATGAATCCATGAATTTTCTGTGGTATCCTCCTAGGACCAAGGTTGGCTCTTTTCTTCTTGTTTTGTGCCAATGTGAGTGGTTCGTCTCTGTCTGCCATTGAATGGCTATGCATAGCTGCTGCAGTTCACATTTCATTCTGAGAAGCCTTCTGTCTACTAGTATTGCTACTTACACATTGCTCTAGTGGTTTTACTGAAAATATCATTTCTTTGGGACCAGCTGATGAGAATATTATTGACAGCATCATTGCCCCACACATTAAGCCAACTACTCTATTTGTTTACTCTCCGTTTTATGAAAAAAAAATGCTACATGAACCCATTACCAGCAACAAGTATAGCTTTTAACATGCCAGTAAACAACAAAGCAGAAACAGCCACAGAGGCAGATAATACCATTCAATAGCATTTGTTCAACTTGAAAAAGCTTTAGTATGAACAAGAATTTTGTACTGGAAAAGTGTAACCTGGGAAGCTTACCTCAATATTAATCATGTGCAAGAGGGTTGAGACTCAAACAACCAGCATTTGAGACAAAGCAGGACCATTTTCTTACTCACTGGCAGCTTTATCTGCTGGAGGCCTCATCAGGACTTTTCTACCTAATCCTCACTGATGCTGCTGAAGTTGAAAAAGAAGGTAAACAGCTAATACTGGAAAAAGAAGCAGGTGTAAAGTTTCTTGACTCTTCAGCAGAATATTCCCAGCTTTGACAACAGCTTCAGGAAACAATCAGTCAATATAATGCTAGAATAAAGCAAGTCAAGCAATTGGTAATCTGATTGGACAAGGCTGGATTATTTGGAAGGATTTCTGACTGGTCCAAAAAGTGAGCACAAATATGCAAATCTATCTTAAAAGGACAAATCTCGGCGCGCCAATAAACCCCATTTTTTTCATTGGTCATCCAAGATAGTACTCCCCTGAATCAATTAGGCATTTTGCTGGAGGTACCCAGAACAACCACAGCTCACAGTATAACTACTATACAGGATCCGAAGGATTGCAAGGTTCTGAGAGGAACAGGCCAAGATACAGAGGGCCATGGGAGACCTATCAAAAGCTGAATACAGGATGGGCAGCCACTACAACCAATATCAATAGGACTACTACTAGCAGAAGGAGAGGATCAAGAGCTGGCAGAGGAGGGAATGGCAATAAGTGGATCTATGGTTACAAGTATTACAGACATTTCTGGATATAACCTGACTGGCATAGAATGTCATCTACTAAAAAAGGGTGTATCCTTTGTCCTGACAGAAACTAATAGTAGACCTCAAAAGGTCTTCCAGAAAGTTAAATTATAGAGCCTTTTACCACTGTGACAAAATAATTAGTTATCCCTCCATCTACAGTAATCCATCCATGATTGTCTGCAAGAATGTTTGTGAAAGATACATAACTACCATCTCAAAGAACTTTGTAAAACTACCAGTTAATAATTACACTGCTCAGGAATTACAGGCAATTTAGAATATGCAATCCAACACTGAGCTTATCAAGCTAGCAGACAAGAGTGGGCCATTATTTTGACGAAGAGGAGTATATACAGACAAGAGGTGTCGTGTCAATTGCCGCACTGTTAGTTCAATGAACTGTTACCAGCAGACCCCAAAGATAAGTTTAAGAAGTATATTGACTGTTTCCATATGAGGCACTATTAACAAATGTGCTTTTTTTTTAAATAATTTTTTAATTTTCCTGCTGTTGAAATCCCAGTTAGGTTGACCACTTATTGTCTTCTTAAGGTCCAAAAAGATTTGTGGACTCCAGTTGGATGGCAGATTGTTGCCAGTATTGGCTCTTTGACTGAGCCACTGGCACAGTATGTAAAACAACATAGCAGATCACTAGTCAGTGCTCACCCACATTTGTGAAAGACACAGGGGATATATTAAGCAGCCTAAGTAGCCTGCACATCAAGGAAGATTGTATTCTGGTGACCACTGATGTCCAAGCAATTTATATGAACATCCACCAGAGGGAGGGTTATCAGCACTGATTGAGGTACTTCTGATACCATGGCCCTCCCCTCTGCCACTCACTTTCCGCTCCCCCGGCTACTGTCATGGTTTCCCACCATAGGTCATTATGTCTAGAATCCCATCTGCAGTCCTCTTCATAGTTGGCCATTCGTGTCCTGAACTTCTCATCATACTGTATCCAGTTAGTACCTCCCATCATCTTATATGCATTTCTTATGATCAAGGAGTAAGCTAATAAAGGGATGCCCAATTCTGGCTTTTTCTCCTGGGTATTGCACTATAATTAAGTGAAACCCAGGGTCCAGGCCTCCCATTATTTCCCTTTAAATGTGGGCCCCCTCTGCTCTTCTCCTTTTTTGACCAGAACTACTGCAGTCGCCAATTCTTTCTCACTGAAACTCTCCTTTTCTTCATAGAGCTCTGCTGTTTTCTTATCTACCAATGCAAAGATATCAATGAATTCTCTCTTCCAGAATTTTTCCTTTTTTGCTAGTGGCACATGGTCCCCTATTCTAATCCCTCCACCCCCTTTTTCTGCTTTATCTTTTCCTTCTCCCCCTCATCTCCTTGTCTTTTCTAATTTTCCTTTTCTTCTAACTTGCCCAGCACCTTCTGCAAATTCTTAACACCATCCCCCCCCATACCTAATAATATTTGCTCCACAAACTCCTTCATGGTACTTTCTAGCATCAACACTGTACCTGTTTCTCCCTGGGGTGCCTTTCATGGTTCGCTCATTGCCTTGGGTCTTGGCTCCACTCCCCCTCGTGGTCCATTATTTGGGGCCTGTCGGTCACTGTCCGCCTCTGGCCGGCTAGCTTCGGGTGTGGGAATGTTGGGTACCAGTCCCGGGTGAGGCCTAACCCCATCCCTTGGGCTGGTTTCTGGATCAGGCATCACCCCCCCGGACTGGGTGCAGGTGTTGGGTCGGGTATTGCATGGGTTGTTGGTTGCCACCCAGGCAAAGCTGCTCTCGGGAATTTTGGCACCAGTGCCCCTGCTCCCTTCCCTTTTTCTCCTGCCCTGCTCTGCCCCTACTTTCTGACCCTGTCCTTCTGTTCTGGTATGTCCCCCTTTTCTGTGTCTTCCACTGTATCCAGGACCTTGTGGGCCCTGTCCATGAGCTCCATGATCATTTTCATAGCATCCACTTTCATCGAACTGCTTCCATGGGTGTTTATTCTGTCTTTTTCCTGCTCACAACAAAGAATATATTTTGTTAGTTCACTCTCTGGGTCTTTCCCTGAGAATTGCTTCCCCTGCAAATTTTTTTTTTTTTGAACAAAACACTACAGCCTCTCCCTACTTTTTTTTTTGACCTTTTCTGATATGGCTGTCCTTACTTTTCACTGAAAAACACCTCATATCGTCTTTCCCCCTTTTTTTTTTTATACAATTGCCAATGCGCAGGGTGACGCAAACCACCACAGAAACAAAACAGTAGTGGCAACGCACATGGTATCAGTAACAAAATTGCAAAGTGGTAAAGTTTTGCTTGCCAGTTTTATGCATTACAGTGCTGCTATAGCAAGAATTTCAACATGTGCCTTTTTAAGACTGCAACTAAATCCGGCTAATTTTGACCTCTTAGCTAGCACTCATACCTCCTGCTATGAGGTAACTGACACTAACACCTGGAGTCTAGCTTGCTCCTCATGATTAGGAAATTTCCTATTCTTATATATATATATATATGTATATATTTTTTTATATTGCCCCCATTCTTCTCGCAACCCTCCTTCGATGACAATGCCCCTGATAGAGTAAACAAAAAACTTGCAAAAAAGGTCCTCTAATGCCCCCCAACAGAAAGCTTACCAAGGGCTCTTTAATAATATAATGTGCTTTGCAAGGCCCCTGCTCCCTCTTGCTAACACCATTCAATTGCCCTCGGGCCTTTTGTAGCCCTTCCTGATTTACCTCCCCTTCCCCTGGCAAAAACTGCCTGCACCGCCCTTGATGCACAATGCTAAACCCAGTCAGCAAAGGAGGTCTACCTAATATTGTCACTGCTTTCCCTCTTTTTGGGCCCCTTTGACTCTCTCTACCACGATCTGCTAATCCTGTGAAAAAACTGCCTAATCGCACATTCCTAGTCATAGCTCCTCCCTGAGTGCTTTTTCCCTGATAGCTGCTCCCTTTATATGAAACCTTCAGGCCATAACAAATGCCGTGAATGCCCAGTGCTCCACCACGTGGCCCATTGTTCTGCCATGCTTCCTTGCCACATCTTTGTCCTGTGCTCGCTTCACCGCTTCACCCTTTTATTTATTTATTTTTTTGAATGCCCATTCTCCTCCACACTGCCACTCACTGGCATTCTTCATGTGTTGTCCTTTCCTCCCCTGGCTTGCTAAGCCACCTCTCTGCCCTAAGGCTGCGTTGGTAGCCTCCTGACAGGTTTGGCCCACCCTGCTTGTTGGAGCCCTGCTGGCTCTTTGCCCCCAACTTCTGCTGACTCTTTGTCCATTTTGGCCCCCATCCACGCTACTGTTCACCCCCACCCCGGCCTCCTTCCTGCTCACAGTTCCCTTCCAAATTGCACCGTGACGAAATCCTACATGCCCTTGAGCACACCACGTGTCCTCTTGTTTCCGATCTGTCCGATAGCCCACCACGCGACTCTCCTCTGGACACCCCAGTCCTGTCCCCCCCCCAGGATTACCCCTTCTCAGCCTGAAGCCTGTACACCACTCTTTTCACTGCTCGCTCCTTTCTCCATCCCTCGCAACTGCCACCTAATGCTAATACCCCCATTTTGCGCAGCAGATAGTGCTCTCAGCCCTCCGGTAGCCCTTGTTTCTCCCTGTGGCTCTTCTCTCCCTTCTCACTACCAATTTCCTTTTCCTTGGCCTGACGTGCGAAAAAAAAAAAACCTCTGACCCATACCGGAAATTATCCCATTGGTGAGGAAGAAGCCCTTGGTTGTGGCAGTATCTGGGGATTTTCACTCTAGGAGAAGAGCCTGCTGTGCCTTTTATGCAAATATCGCTCTACCTTTTTTCCTAGCAAGCCTGCTACATCTTGCTACAGCCCTTCTAGGCATGAACACCACACATTCTAATGCTAAACACTGACCAGCATTTTCTGCTCCATTCAGCTGACTCGCCCAAGGTTCTTCTTTTTTTTTTTTAAGAAAATTTTATCATTTTCCACCTCAACAAACACATGGCACCATACATAAAGATGAACATGGTACATTAGGCAATTGAAAATGTGAGTCAGCCCCCCCAAAACCAAAACCACATCCCTCAGCCCCCTCCCACCGCCCCTCGCTACCAGTACTGAGCACAAAACGTTCATCGTACAGTCACAGTGACACTATTTCGAGTGCCAGATTAGCAAACTGGGCTCTGAGAAACCATATAGCCGGGTCAACAATTTTGTAAAGAATATAAGGTATATAAGGGATCCCAGATTTTCTTGAATTGCTCCATTCTATTATGAAGGCTGGCAATAGCCCTTTCCATGCTAAGATTCACCAGAAGCTCGGACAGCCATTCATTATAAGTGATCTCTTGTTGGTCAATCCAGTGCCTTAGAATAAGCTTTTTAACCGACATGACTATAAGAGTCATGTGATATTTATGAGCGTGAACTTTGACCTCAGAGAGATCAACCATAATGCACACTGCAGGCCTAAACAGGTCTTCGAGCCCCAAAAAAGGATCAATTGACTGCTTGATGGTAATCCACAGGGGTGACACTTTGGGGCAAGACCAGAACACATGAAGAATTGTTCCTTCCTCAAGAGAACATCTGGAACAGGTTGGAGTGGCCTTAAGGCCCAATTTGAATAATCAGAAGGGAGAATAATATGCATTATGCAGGATATACAATTGCTTTAATCTAAGCCTGTCTTGAGTCACAAATTTGTGGCAGTTGTGCCAGAGTTCTGGCCACTCTGTGTAATAATCTGGGAAAAAGGAGACCCATACTTCAGTAGGCCCCAAACAGTCGGGAAATTTCCAGTTATGAATGGTACTGTAAATTGCCGAGACTGCACCAGGACAGCAACAAAACTTTAAAAGTTCTTGACAAAAAGGGATAATGTTCACCACAATAGGAGCTTTACCTAGGACTTTCATTAAAGAATGTCGCAATTGCAAGACACGGAAACTGTATTTATTAGGAATTCCCAATCGGCTAATTAAATCATTGATTGGAAGCCATTCACCATTGTCCGTAATGAAATTGGAGATATGCATGCCTTGCAAACCATGTATCCAGTTGAGAGGAATTGGCTTACCATCTATTTGAAATTGGGGATTCCCCAATATGGGTTGATTAAGACCTCTGCCTGGGTCATAAATGAGGTGCCGACATATCTGGGCATGGGTCTTCAATGAGGTTATAATAGTGGGGTTCCTAACTTTTAATGGAAGAAGTCTCTGCTTAGCAAATAGTAGACCCACAGGATCTAGGCCACTTGCACGAATTAGAGTAAGCTCAATTTTAAGCCAGGCAGGATCATCGTGTAAATTGTCCAACATGAGCCATCTTAAATACTTATTAATATGACTGGCCCAAAAGTATGAAGGAAGATGAGGGAGACGAAGTCCCCCTTTTGTCTTGGGGGCAGTCAATTTATAATAAGCTATCTGCGGGGGTTTATTATGCCATATAAATTTAGTGATAAGAAATTGAACTTTATTAAACCATGGCATAGGAAGACATATGTTAAGCATTGAGAGAGGGTAAAAAATCCAGGTAAAAACATTCATTTTGATTAGATTTATTCTACCCCATAAGGGCAGGGAAAGGGATGACCATCTATTAAGATCTTGGGAAATTGTGAGAACTAAGTGGTCAAGATTTAACCTAATAATATGTCCTGCACACCTAGTTAACTCAATACCCAGATATCTCAATGACTTGTATCTCCAACTTAGCCCCAGGGCCAGGATATCCGCCTTAAGCACCTTATGATTTAAGGGGAAAACTATGGTTTTATTAAAGTTTAATATGTAATTCAAAATACTACTGAACTCCTCAATAATGTCCAACATGGGGGGTATAGAGACCTTGGGATTAGCAATCTGAAGAAGCAGGTCGTCTGCGTATGCTAGAACCTTCACCTCACACGGGTGAATAGGGATCCCCTGCACTGCTTGACACGCTAACAATGTGTGGATCAATGGCTCCAAATAGATGTTGAACAACAACAGTGACAAGGGGCACCCCTGCCTGGTTCCTGACTGCAGCATGAACACCTCTGAGATCACCCCATTGCAAGATACACGAGCTGAGGGGAAGCGGTATAGAGCCTTGAACCATTCAATAAATTCTACTGGGAAACCAAAGGCATCAAGAGTAGAGAACAGGTAGCACCAATTTACCCTGTCGAATGCCTTCTCAGCATCCAGCAAAATCAATATGGCCGGATAAGGTGCATCTCTACACACCGAGAAGACATGCGACAGGGTACGCTCCAGGCCTACCAGGGTACTAATTACCATATTAAGATGATCTGTCAACACCTTGGATAAGATTTTTATATCGATATTTATAAGGGAAATGGGCCTATAACTGGAAACCATATCGGGAGCCTTGTCCGGTTTCGGTATTAAGACTATAAGAGCTTCGAATAAAGAAGGATCTACCAGTTGGCCTGATATAATCTGTTGAAATAAGGGGAGAAGCATTGGGATTAACTGACTTTTAAACTTTTTGTAAAAGTTAGTGGAAAACCGGTCCGCCCCCGGGACTTTATTCGTAGGTAAACTCTCCATCACCATAGAAATTTCCTCTGCTGAAATAGGGACTAGCAGGTAATTCGTTTGGTCCTCAGACAGTTGGGGTAAATTTATACTTTTCAGGTACTTACATATGACCTGTTCCGGGAAGGGGGATGGCATGGGACCATATAAGTCTTTGTAATAACTGGTAAATTCCTTCTAAAATATCTTCAGGGTGAGTTTTAGAAGTACCGTCTATGCTGGAGGTTATCGAAGCTATATATTAAGATGACTCCATTTGCTTGATCTTAAGCGCTAAAAGGCGCCCTGCCTTTTCCCCTTGGTCAGTATAGGATGCCCGGGTCTTTAACATGGCGTATACCACTTTTTCCCTCAAAATATCATTATACGCGGATCTTACTTTGATTAATTCCCGTCTGACTGATTCCAGAGATTGTGGGGAAAAGTTCTTCTCTAGTTCCCTCATTTTAGATAGCAATTGAGACAATTTTAAGGTAGCCATTTTCTTCCTATGGGAAGCCATACTAATTAAGACGCCCCTCATATAGGCTTTAAAGGCCAACCATAGTATATCAGGTCTCCCCAAAGGGTCAAAGCTGTGTTCATAATATCTTTGGATATGTTCTTGAATGTGTTTGACTAAATCCGAATCTAAGAGCAGTTGATCATTTAATTTCCACCTTGACCCTCTGCTGGGTAAAGAACGTAATAACAATTGACAGGTTACTATTGAATGATCAGATAGGGGACCTGGTAATATTTCGGCCTCTAGCACCCCCGGTATTAATGAGTGAGATTGGAGAATGTAACCTATTTTGGAGGAAGAGTGGTGAACAGGGGACGTGTAAGTATACATCCTCTCGTGAGGGTGTAACACCCTCCAGATGTCGCAGAGGCCTATCTGGTCCATTACCTCCCTTAATGCCCTCTGGACAGGGGATAGGCCCTTTCTCTGCTGACATGTTTTATCAACTGAGGAGTCGTAAACTAAATTGAAGTCTTCCCCTATGATCATGGGTAGCAAAATAAATGGCAGTAGGACCTGTATTAATTGTGTGAAGAAGCTAGGTGTATCCTGATTCGGACCATAAACACTGCCCAATAAGATCTCTTTATTGAAAAGCAACCCATGTACTAGTAAGTATCTACCCGAGGGATCTTTGACCTCCTTGATCATTTTAAAAGGTATCCTCCTGTGTATGAGAATCACCACCCCTGCACTTTGAGTAGAGCCCCCCGCAGAAAAGTATTGGCTGAATTGTTGCTTTCATAACTGTGGAGTTTCTGAATCTAACAAATGTGACTCTTGCATATAAACAATGTCAGTACTCAAAAACTTTAAATGCTTTAATAGCTGACACTGCTTGATTCTTTTCCGGACCCCTTTTACGTTCCAGGAAGCTATGGTAATTCGATTAACCATCTTTTCCAGATAAGCCAACCAGGCCTAGAATAACTGCTACTTCATGACCCGACCCTTGAACCAGGCTTTTCTGAGAATTTGTGCTCAATATTAACATCCCCCCAACCACCCTCCCAAAAATGAAAAGACTAAACCTAAACATTGTCCGTCCTCCCTTACCATTACCTACTATGAGCCCACTAACTATCTGGAATCCGCAATGCATGCTATCCTCAGCTATCCTTTCCCATCCATCTCCCCATTGCTCCGCCCTTAAGGAGGAATGACAGTCTGCCAACCCAAAAATCCAATGCGATTAACACTACTAGCAGGAAAATAGGAGGTTATATAAGCTGAAAAATATTAGATGCACTCCAGCGGGATCTTAACATAAACAGTTGTCAAAACCTCAGGCTTGCAAAGAAAAAAAGAAAATCCCCTTTACTAGGGGCAGATAGCCTGAGAATGAACTTGGGGAAGAGAGTGAGGGTATTTAAACATGAATTTAAAAATAGAACACCTGAAAGGACCCTCAATCCCCGAAAAAGTGAGCAAATGAATTGCCATAAAAACTGAAAATTGCATTCAGGAAATGCCGAACTGAGCGCTGTGTGGAAAGCCGGAAAGCTCAACAATAAATCTATAGCGCCCTCTTGTGCCATTTATCGTCACTCTCAGTCTTATTGCAGTACCAACCCTCCATTAATTATAATGTTCCTACATGCAAAACTCAAAGGCTGCACGCTTTCTGAAAAAAAAAAAAATGAACAATTAATCTCAACCCAGATCAGGAACTCCCAGAAAATTTTAACACAGCCTTTCCTGTAAGTTACACTTTCTGCACTGTGCCAAATAATACGAGGACCAAATAGAACTTGCTATGATTACAATAGCGTTAACTGGTGACATGCAGTGAGTCCACCGGTTTCTTACACAGTCATGGTATGTCCCTGCATAAATAAAAGTCCTCGGGAACCATTAATTCATTGAATATGAGTCAGAACCTTCATACTGGATTTAAACACGAGCGTAGTAGACTGGTAGCATCCCTTCAAGTCTTCTCCGTCACTTCAACGAGCAGGGAGCAGATCTGGGAAGGCTTTCTACAAGGCTACTTTAGCACTCTCGAAATCTCAGAGGTCGACCAAACTCCAGAGATAAGCACCTCAAGTGCAGTATACCCCATATGAAATTTCACTGCTGCAGCAATGAGCTTTAAGACTAAAGGGTGAAATAGGGATCCGCGTTGCCTTACAGTGGCAGGTAAATCTTGGGTGACGCGAATTCGCTTCCCCTCCTATAACACTTCTTGCATCTCCTTGGTCTTCCCCATAAAGAACTGTTTCTCCTGAAAATTCAGAAATTTTATTATTATGGGTCAGGGATGGGCACCTGGTGCAGGCATCAGCCTAAGGGCTCTGTGGGCCCTTTCTATGGTGTACATTGAGCCAAACGGGGAAGGACTGGCCAATTTCTCTATCAGCTTCTGTATAAATAGAATGGTATTTGACTCTTCCACCTTCTCAGGCATCCCAATTATAACAACATTATTTCTGCAGCTCCTCCCCTCTAAATCCTCTATTTTCTGCTCTATTTTCTTAATTCTTTGGCGATTATCCACCACATCACTGCTGGTGCGTTCTGCTTTTTTCTCCACTGAGACAAGGCGAGATTCACTGTCCGCCATTCTGGTAGATAGATCCTCCAATGCTGTGGTAATCTGCTTTACTTCATTAACAACAGATTTAAGGTCATCCTGAAATGGTTTTAATTCTTGGAGGAATAATTCAAGGGTTAGAGGAGTCGCATCAGGATTAGGATTTGCAGGAACCGCTCCCGTAGTTTGTCTTGTGCCTGCTGCCAGTTAGGTCCGGTATCTCTTGCTGCCTTTTTCCAGGGTAACAGGAGGGGTATGTTTCGGCATGGCGAGGTGCATTTTGGCTTCCATTTCCTCCAAGTCTGCTGCCAGAAGATCACTGTGTCAGCAAGTATACCCAAGGGGTACAACCAAATGTAGGAATTACAGAAAAAAAAAAAAATTAGCATTCGATGATGGGAGTGGAACCGGGAAGCAGCTACTCGGACCTCAGCATCATGTGATCTCCTGCCCCAGGTTCTTCTAACAATTAGCTGGCTGTGGTATAACTTGAAACTGTGGTCTCCTGGCCTCAACCTAGTGTTCTGACCATACCCAAAATGCCTCTCCTTTCTTTTTAAACCACCTGCTACTTTCATTCAACCATCCTACTGCATCCCAAGATTAGCGATAACTTTCTGCATAAACTTCAAAGAATATTCCATTTTTCTTACCTTTTCTTGAGGAACTCACCGACTGATGTGCTAGGTTCTTTTTCTTGAAATTACTTACCCAAAGAAACCTAGCAGAAAGTGGCAGAGCCCTTCTGTGTTGCCCTTCTTAAACCCCTATTGCTCCGCCCTCCCTGCCTGCCTTTGTTTTCCATTGGTCCTTATCCACCTCCCCCTCTGATGCTCTGGTGATGTCATGAGAGAGACCACCCCTTTTATGACCTCATTCTCCCTTCCCCTCCTCCCTCCTGCCCCTGTTGCTATCCCAGCCTCTTCCTAGGGTCAGATGGCCTGGAACAATGGGGTCTGCCCTTAATGCAACCCATTTTAGAGGGATCCTGTGTTTTCATGACACCTCACAAGGGTGGTAGTCACTGTAGGAAGGACAGAGAAAGGGAATATTAGCAAATCTATAGTCCATAAACACAGCATTCAGACTTTCTAGATTATATAACAACTGTGATCATCCCCAGTACTACCTCAGTACAACATAATCAGGACATAACATCATACACAGTTAACTTACAAGCTACACCCATGGCATTTCTTAAGTATTCCTTCATAAATCACCTGATGCACCAGTGAATCAAGTGCTACCTTATTCTTACCCCTTGAAATCTTAGTTTATTCTTTATTTACTGCATGCCTGAGCTGGTTATCAAAGCTTCCAGTGGTCCACTCCCTTATTCCTATTATTTTAAATTGTACTTTTATGGTCCCCTAATTTTTTTTTCTCCAGTGAGAAGTCGTCTATATGCTCCAGTCTCTCCTCAAAATAATGGCTATCAAGACCCTAAACCTTTTTGTGTTTCCATATACTGTATATGCTGTACAGTTTTTCTCTGTTATATCTTCTTTTCACACTTCCCTCCTGTTAGTTAACTACCTTAGTATGAACTGTCATATCCCTTCCCATCACAAACTGTGAATGTGTGGAGGCCCTTTTGATATCACCCCCTGATGATGCAGGAGCTACACCAGTGAAGAAGGTTATCATGTGTCACTTGCTCTAATCATCACGCACAGAGGCAAGGGTACCAAATTACATATCAGACTATTGGGAAGTGGGAGGAAGCATGTATTTTGCTACTGCATATCACTGGGCTTTTTTCTCTTTGTGCTTCTCCCTTCCACTTCCTCGTGACTGGAGCCATCCACCATTCCACAACATTCTAAAGGAAGTCAGGATAGCCATAGGTCACCCATGACATACAATACCGCTCATAGTCTACCGAGTAAAATATTTGTGCTGTGAGACAGCTGCAGATTCAAAGCACTTGTCAGACTCCAATGGCTTTCAGTTGGGGTTTGGGGTGAATGGGAGGGAGGGAGGGAGGCAATCGATGACTCCTGTGTCACCCTATGCACTTTGGAGTGTTTCTGCTTTGTTTCCTATCCCTTCTGCTTGGATACAGATGTCCTCCCTCTCTCCCTGCCAACATTAGCCACTGCACTGTCCACTAGGGTCAGCCAAATGGTGGTAAAGTAGTTGTGCTAGCAACTTTCACGGTGGGACATCCAATCAGCTTTTTATTTAGTAATTATATACATTTTTGGGCAGTAGGTAATTTATACTGCTTATACAGTCTGTGCCTTACATAAGTTCCAGCAAGCCTTCAAATGCTATTGCCTGTACATAAAAAATACTGTAAAATACGATAGCCATACCAAATGGGAGCAGTGTGCAGAAATTAATTATTTAATTATTGCTACATCATAAGTGTTGCTCACATATTAGATCTCAAATCAATAATAATTCAATACAGCAGTAACGAGCCTGCCATTTCCATGAGATTAATAACAAGATGAGAAATATTAATTCTTCAAGTAAATCCATAGGCTATTAGCAAACACTACTTATTCATTCATGTAAAATGAGCATTATGATCATAAGTCAAATTGTTGCTTGCCTAGTTTCTGTATATCTTTCCAAACACAAACACACCTAAACCCAGTTTAATGTTTCATTGGTAGACAGTACTGATTCTTGTGTAAGGGTAGTGGACAAGGCGTCACCAAAACAAAAAAACAGCTTTTATGCAGGCTTTTATATCCTTTTCAGCTAATGTCAAGGCAAGAGAACTGCAAATATGTTTATTTTTTTCCTGCTGGGACTCCTCAGTGCTGTGCATTCACTATCCCAATAAAATATCAAATAATAGGATGCAAGGAGGAAGCACATTTTCAAATTGTTTGTTCTCTGTATATTTCTCCAAAAAACCCACATGCACTCAGGTGCCAAGTGACACATAAATCATGTCACTCTTAACTCTGTTAATAAATCACAAATGGAACTACTAGGAACAGTGGAAATAGCAGAAGTTATTTTATGTCTCGAAAAAAATGTTGATACTCATGCTGTACAGGGGTTTGGGTCCACACACAGTATGAATTACTGCTTGTTATTCTATGCACTGTACCTAACAAAGGATATACTGTAGTTATGACTAAAAGGGTTCAGTGAATGTGTCTTCTTCTATATATTCATCAACGACATTGGAAAGGAAATCTGCATCAAGCTGTGCCCCTTCACAGATGACCCAAAGCTTTACATAGAAATATAGAAACAGATAATTTGATGGCAGATAAGGACCGCTTGGCCCACCCAGTCTGCCCATTTCCCCTACCTGATAGATAAGCTGCAGATTCTAGTTAATCAACAGCCTACTTCCTCCTACCCCCCCACTAGAATTGCCTTATGTCTGTAGTAAGGTAGTAATATAGATAATGATGAAGGGATCAGGGAGATGCAGAGGGATCTACAAAGGCTAGTGAATTAGCCTGAAGTTTTGCAGTTGAAATTCAACACCAAGAAATGTAAGGTTATGCACCAAAGGAATTAAGACCCCAGGACAGAGTACTGGATGTGAGTGGTTAACATGAGCACTACAGCGGAGGAAATGGACTTGGCAGTCATCTTTAGGGCTCCATGTTAATACATCGAATGAAATTAGGTCCAGTGCAATTTTGTCGAGTTTTTAATAGAGAAGCCCATTTCAGCAATTGGTAGAGTCAGCTAGTGACTATTCGGAGCACATCTTTAGATGTGCTATTAGAAATTAAATGTCAATCCTCGCAAGTAACCATGACTGTGTGCTGTACTCCCATACAACCTAAAATAAGGGTTCGGTGAAATCATGGTGATAAGTTGTGATTAAGATTTTGGGGCTGTTACAAGTATATCACAAGTAATCTTACTGTGGCTGTCTACTGTACTCCTGTACAACCTGAAACATGTGGTCAGTCAAATCACAGTTACACGTTCTGATTAAGATTTTGGGGCTGTTACAAGTGCTGTCTGAAGTGCGCTAACAATGGGATATTAACAGGCTATGGACTCTTATTGCAGGTGGGCTATACCCCCTTGCACCCTTAATTGGGGTCTGTGCCCCCCATATCCCCCATCTATAGGATTCCTACTCTGAGTAACACATTGAATCAGGGGATAGCTGAAAAGACAGAGTGGCTGTAATGACACGGTCGCTATATTGTCTCTAGCTGTAATGACTTCACTGAAAAGTCTTAGCTGAAAAGACTTCATTATTTTGATGTGCTACCATCTTCAGTGACTCCCTCAAACAATCAAGTCAGTTTAAGAAGGCATATAATAAAGCTAACAGGATGCTGGGGTGTGTCAGAAGGGGCACTGATAGCAGGAAAAAGGAGATAATATTTCCTCTATATAGGTCACTCATGAGTCTAACCTGGAATACTGTGCTCAGTGCTGGAGTCCTCACCTAAGGAAGGACAGGAACAGCCCAGAGATGATGAAATGCAGATTGACCAAGACGATTCAGGGCCACAGGACAGATCTTACAAAGATCATCTCAAGGATCTGATTATGTACTTGCTGGCTACCAGGTGAATGGGGGGTATGATAGAGACCTTTTAGTTTCTGAAGGAAATAAATAAGGTGAACTGAAAGAAACTATTTAGCAGGAGTATAGAGTCAAGAACATGAGGACTCAAGTGGAAACTGGTGTGTGGAAGATTTATGAGGGATGAAGGGAAATTCTATTTTACAGAAAGGGAGGTGGAGCCATGAAACAGTCTGCCAGAAGCAGTGATGGGTGCCAAGACCATAAATGTTTTCATAGAAGGCTATGACAGAACAGATTGAAGAGTATGGTAATTCTTCAGGTTGGTAGCAATAGGAAGGGGAGTATGAGGGTGGAACAGGATGGATAAAACCCCTTAATGGACAATAGATCCTGGGGCAGAATGGGAACTCTGGGCCAGCTGGATTGACATGTGGTCTTTATCTTCCACCATTGTCTATGTTTCTGAAGAAAGGCTATGAAATTCATCTAGGGTATGGAAGACATGAGTTATGAAACAAGACTTACATCACTGGAATTGCTGAAATGTAAAACAAGAAGGCAAATCAGGTACCTGCTATAGATGCATAGTGTGTTTAAAAATGAAAAAATTACTACAGAAAATGGGTATGGAATTTAAGAAATCAGTTTTTGCCTGGTTTTGTTAGTGGAAGATTTTGTCTGACTAATCTATTAGTTTTATGACAAGGTCAGCAGGGCACTGGACAGGGAGCAATCAATTGATGATATTTATCTGGACTATAGCAAGGCATTTGATATTGTGCCACATTATGAGCTAGTGGAGGCACTAGCAAGGGCAGGCATCAATGATAATATTATGGCCTGGACTGAATCACGGCTGTGTGATAAAAAGCAACAAGTGGTGATCTGTGTAGTTGCCTCTAACTGGTCAAATGTTACAAGTGGAATTCCACAGGGTTCAGTCCTGGGACCAACCTTGTTCAATTTTTTTGTTTCCTCAGTGAACTGTGGGGATGCCATCTGAAAATCTAAGTTTGATGACAATGTTAAAATTGGTTTAGTGGTTAATGCATCTCAGGAGTGAGTCAAACTGTAGGATAACTTGCTCAAATTAAAGGAATGGGCTTATAACCCAAAGTAAGTTTTAATTTAGATAAATGTTCAGTGATACACTGTGGCAGGCCCAACTCAATGGCTACATATGTATTAAATGGTAACATTTTCAAGGATACCATTGATGCAAGGGACTTAGGTGTTATGATCACTAATGACTTAAAATTCAAGAGCCAATGCTACGCTAATACTACAACTGCATCAAATATTATGAATAGCATCAGCAGGCATATCACTTCCAGGAATAGTAGTGTGAAGATCTCTGGTGAAGCCACACTTAGAATGCTGTTTTCAACTATGGTCACCAAGTACAAAAACAGAGATCAATATTCTGGAAAGAGGTCAAAGAAGTGCAACTAGAATGGTTACTGGACTACTGGGATTGAGCTCGATGAAATATTGAGAATTTTGGGTCAGTATTCTTTGGAATACAGAAGACTAAGGGGAGACCTTTGTTTTCTCTTTGGTTTACTTACCAACAATGATCTTTGATATTGTTTAGGCCTTGAATTGAGGAAACAAAATTATAATACAAGAGCCCACAGTTTACAGCTTAAAAGTTTAAAGGGAGAAATATGCAGCACCTTGAGTAGGGACACATGGTTTAATCAGAGTGTGATTGTAATTTGGGACAGTTTACCACATGCCATGGTGGGTAGCAAGTACATGGTGACCTTTAAGGACAAGCTAGATAAATATTTTGCAAAGGGCACTATAAGTTTCCCCCTTGTGTAAAGGGGTAAACATCATATAGGTCAGTAGGCCTTCTTTGCTCATTCAATTCTATGAGATCAATGAGAATATAAACAACTGAAATTATTTTTGCTCAGAGCTGTGGGACTGTGGTACAAATTATCCAATCAAAATGTTGACTGTGGTACTAAAACCAGCTTCACCGGAGTCAACCTTTGATGGTAGTGGTGATGGTAGGGAGACTTCATTTGAAAGCTGTGATGGCAGTGGGGCTGTGTCCAGTCCATCGCCCTTTTCGGAGAGGGGGGTCTGACAATTGTCAGTCCAGTGCTCGGGGGGGGGGGAGACAGTCCGCCCAGATCACAAATGTAGCAGTTCTAGGACCTGGCTCTGCTTGACTTCAAGCTCTTCTTCCTTCTGTAGGTGGAGGAAGAATTGGTATCTTTTTAAGGTCACCCTCTGGTATTTCTGTGCATTGATCATTGCTAGTTGAGAGCAGTAAGCCTGAATCAACTCTTTTGGGTTTCCAAGTGGCTCCACTCTTAACAGCTGTGATTTTCAACACTGGTTCTCATCTGTGTCCTCAATGGGGTTCCGGTGAGCAGTTTCATCTCTGGTCCGCTGTTTTAGAGCAGGAGGTACTGCGTCTGCCCAGTTGTCCTGGCTAGTGGTCCTGGGTCTGGGGCCTTTGGACCTTGCAGCCTCTGGGCCATGGCTGGGTCTGACAGGCCAGAATTTGCTTGGCACCCTCTCCGGTGCTAAAGCCATCAATGCCGACCCCTTGTGTCTACTCCCCTCTCCCTTTTCTTTGCAGGGGCAGGCACAGATACTGCTTTCTTCTTATTATTATTCTTCCCCTTTCTTCAGATCTAGGTCCAGTAGCAATTCTGGCTCTGTGCATTGTTCCTGCTCCATGTGGTGCCATGTCTGGCACTGGCTTTTTGAGTGTTACCGCCTTTGGCGGTGCCATGTGCTGCGACATCACCTTGTGGCACCTGTGCCATCCGTGGTGCCGTGCACTGCCACAGGCAGCTCAGTGAGGTGGCATCAGCTGTGCCATGCTGCAATGCTGTGTGGTGGCATCAGCGGTGCCATGCAGCAGTGTCAGCATCATCAGTGGCACTGGGCGATGCCAGCACTGTGTGTGGCAGCATGTGTTGTTCTGGCACCACAGATGGCACTGAACTCCTCCCTGATCCCAGTGGTGGTGTCTCCCTGGTTCTGACCTGCCCTTGGAGGCTATTTTTGGGGTAGAAGTGGATCTGGATGAGTCTTTCCCTCTTCTGCTTTTTTGAAAATGCAGTGGATGACTTATTTTATGGGATGGAATGCAAATCCTCTGTATCACTGTGATGGAAGATCTTATTTCCAGTTCCTTTTCCTCAGGGATATGGGGTCCACCATAACATTTCAGTGTTCATCTGTGGACCAAATCAGACTCCTGCGTCTTGAGTTCCTACATTCCTCAGTACAAGTACACCCTGTGGAACACACTTAATGCAATGGTCAAGAGCCTCCTGAAATCTAATACTCCATTGTTAGGGGCATATAGCCCAATAATCAGCTAAAGCTTTCATGGACACCTATGTCTCTGCCTCTTGAGCAGCTGCCACTGGCAGCAGGTGGTTAACATCTTCTTGGCTGTGCTTATCTGTTCAGCTAAAGGCCACTCAGAACAATAGTGCTGCCATTTAATCCACATGACATCCTTGTAACAAACAGTCCTGTCAAGGTACTGGCCTAGATGCCCTTTTCAGGACCCAACCCCTCAGCCACTAAGAGAACTCAGTAGAGGGCACAGGATTTGAAAGCACCCTATTCTAACCTCTGTGGATCCAGCCCAGACCCCACCTCAGCTGCCTGAGGGGGGGCACTTCTCGGCTGTAGGAGGGGCATCTAATTTGGTTTTTCAACCAGTGGAAGTCCATTACAGTGGACCTGTAGGTCATCAGGATTGTCAAAGAGGGATATTCTCCCAGTTTCGCATCTTTCCCCAGACCTTCCACCCAGACAGCAGCTAGTCTGTCAGCCTTTCAGTCACACACTCTCTGCTTCTGAGATACAGGGCCTCTGTGGGTACTGGGCAGTAAAAATAATTCCACAGTGGAACAAATCACAGGTTCCTATTTCCATTGCTTCTGGTTCCGAGTTAACTGATGGCATGTGCACATTAGTCGACCTTGGAAGGTTAAACAAGTTCCTATTCAGGGAACAGTTCCCTAAATCTCGGCATCCAAGTCTTCACTTCCAGGACATTTGGCTCCTAGCCAGCCCTTCCAGTTAAGAGACACAGAAAGCAGTCACCACAGCTTCTCAATTGTTCTCTCCAGGTTCGGGGAAGGTGCCAGTTCATTTTCCCAACAGCTGCTTTTCTTAAGAGCCCCCCTGGATACCTCCAAGGCATCAACTTCATTCCAGGGGAAGGAAGAAATTACATCTTTAGATGGCTCATTACAATACGGAAAATTACTCCATTTGGCCTCCTTTTTGGTTGAGCGGATTCTATGACTCAGGTCATCTTCCACAGCAAGCAGTGTCTCCAACCACGTATCCGTATCCTCTGTACAAAATGACAGAGCCTCGGATAAAATACACAGGGGACTCATTGCCTAGGCCACCACACTCAGGTCATAAATTTCTTAGAGATGAGAGTTATCTTATAAGCAAAGTCCTGGAGTATGCCCCCTGCCACAAAGTGTTCCTATTTAGAAGGATGACAAAGCTATGATGTATTACATCACCAAACAGGGTGGGGTGCCCCCTACCCTCTCTTTAGTAGGGCCGTGAGGTTGTGAGAGTGGTACCTCGAGTATGATTTGTCCATTCAGATTTCATGCAGTCGCTTTTGAAGAATGGGGCAGTACTGACCTGGTCCTTTTGGGTCCGCTGTCAATGCAAAACTGCCTCTATCCTGCCTCAGAAATCCTGACCCTGGTATTTTCTGTCAGGATGTGTTCACTGCACTATTCAAGATGCTCCCTGTATGTTTTCCTCCTTTTACCTTAATTCAGAGGGTGCTGATCAATTTGAATGCACAGGGAAGCAGGATGATGCTCATCATCCCAGACTGGCCTCGACAGATTGATTTACATTGATCTACTGTCCATCAAAAGTTCCACTGAGGTGACTACCTCTACAAGAGGACCCTCTGACACAAGGACTTTAGTCCATCCTAGCCTTTTCTCCGATCATCTCCACGCTGGGCTCAGAGGAAATGGAAGTGAGTAAGCTCTGGTTTCCCCAGACCATTGCAGATGTCTTCTCAGTCATGCATAGGCCTTCAACCAGGAAGGCTTACTTGGCTAAGTAGAAACTCTTCTCCATCTGGTGTGCAAGTCCCATCATGATCCTTTGATTGTCCACCAAGTAAGTTGTTGGAGTGTCTCTTGCACCTGTCGATCACAGGTTGGCCATACTTGGCAGTGAAGGTGCACCTTTTCACATTTTGTCACTGGCTCAATTACTTTCAGTCAGGTTTTGCTTTGTTAACGTCAGAAGGAAGGGGAGTGCTCCCTTCACTCTGTGGATGTTAGGACAGTTCTCTGATTCTTCATCTACAGAATGAAGAGATACACATCCGAACAACTATTGTATCTTCAGCATGCCTCGGCTGGGTCAACCTCTTGCCATGAAATGTTTTTGGCTTGGTTAGTAGAACATCTTTGACACTACTAATCCATGTCACAAGCCAAATTGAAAGGCCAGGTTCACAACACTCTATCAGAGTGGTTGCGACTTCTTGGTGGAAATTCATTATGTAAGGCAAGGCAAAGCAAGACAAATTTTATGTTTCAGGCACCCAATCCCAGAAGCTGTGAGTGCCACACAATCAAAGTACATCAAAAAGCAATTAAAACACTATAAATAAAATATAAAACATTCCAATTAAATACTTAAAATGTGACCACCCAAAATAGGGGTCTGACCTTGCAGCAGAATTCTAAGGGAACGTTTCACAGAATATCTCAGAAGCAGTATCTAAAGGACAGTGTCTGGGAATTCCCAGCTGAATAAAAAGGTCTTGAGGTGGGCTTGGAATGCTTTAACTGAAGTGGCCTCCCTTACTGATAGAGAAAGCGAATTCCACAGGATGGGGTCGGAGACACTAAAAGCTCTATTGCTGGCAGTTTTTAACCTCATCCTTGGAATCGCAAGGAGGCCCCTAGAGGAGGGCTGGAGGGAGTGGACCGGAGAACAGGTATTAAAAGGTCTGACAGGTAGCCAGTAGTCCATGTAGGGCCTTAAAGGTATGTGAGCAAGCCCACCTTAAAGAGAAACCTGCATTGAACAGGCAGCTAGTGCAGTTCACGCAGCACCGGGGTGACGTGACAGTATTTAGGCTGTCCCATCAGCAGTCTGGCAGCTGTGTTCTGCACTAGCTGTAATTGATGCAGGGTACTGCCAGAGACCCTGAGGCAGAGCATATTACAGTAGTCTAGCCTTGATGTCATGAATGCATGTACCAAGGTGGGGAGGTCCAAGGACGGAACTAGGTGTTTGATCCTAGCGATATCATCAGGTGGAAAAAGCTGGACTGGACAATGGACGACACCTGAGATTCAAGTGTCAATCTGCTATGAAGGATAACACCAAGATCACGCACCCTAGAGAAGGCCTTCAATAGCACAGATCCCAGAAACAATCCAGTCCCTCCTCCAGAGGCCATCCTATCATGCATCCTGTTCGACTCCACCACCAGTACCTCCATCTTATCAGGTTCAGTCACAATAAGCCAGATGCCATCCAATCATTAATCTCAGACAGGCAGTTGTTCAGTACATCCACTGCATAGGATGTCCCAGGGGCAAAGGATAGATACAGCTGGGTATCATCAGCATGGCAATGAAATTCCAGACTGTACTTCCTAATGATCTCACCCATGGGTAGCATATACAAGGCAAACAACATTGGTGACAAGACTGAACCCTGAGGTACTCCACAAGACAGAAGGCTAGGGAGGAGGAGAAATTCCCCATCACTATCCTTTGCCTCCTGTTTGTGAGATAGGACTCAAATCACAGATGACAGTGCCGGCGAGTCAACAATATTCCCTCAGGAGGTCGAGTAACACACAATGGTTCACCATGTCAAAAGCTGAGGAGAGATCAAGGAGAATGAGAACTATCCCCTCTCTTTGATCTCTCACCCTGAGGAGATCATTATGCACCTGAACTAATGTGGTTTCTGTACAGTACCCTGCATGAAACCCAGACTGGAGTGGCTCACAGATATCAAAGGCCATGAGGTGATCTCCGAGCTACTGTGCCACAATCTCCTCTACAACCTTTCCGAAAAATGGAAGGTTGGAGACAGGACAGTAATTCTCCTTGATGTCAGGGTCTAAAGATGGTTTCTTCAGAAGGCGTCTCACCAGTGCCTCATTCAAGACATCTGGGAAGACTGCCTCTGACAAAGAACACCAGACAATCAAGGCAATCACTGGGCCTACAGAGTCAACACATCCCATTAAGAAATGAGTTGGCACTGGGTCCAGTTCGCAATATGTGTGCTTCAGTCTCGAGACAACTTCAATGACCTCGACCACCTCCACTGATTTAAACTGCACCCAACCAGGCGAAGTGCACCTCAGACAATCAGGGTGGCCACTGTTGGCCACACTGTGGCTCAATGGCAGAATTCTCTGCCTGATAGCTGACACGCTGTCTGAGAAGAACCAAGTAAACTCATTGCATAAAGCATCATAAAATGCTTTTTTCTGCTGTAGACAAGCTGGATGTAATAGCCTGTCCACAGTCTGAAAAAGTGTAGCTGGTCAGTTCTTCCCAGGGGCAATCTCCCTGGACAGGAACACTGCTTTCTTATGGTTGATTGCCCCCTGGTACACAACATAGTGTGCATGCAGGACCAGTCTGTCTGCCTCCAGTCCAGTCCTCTGCCAGCAGCGCTCTAACCTCTGACCCTTGGATCTTCATCGCCTTGAGCTCCCCATCAAACCAAGGGGACCTCAAGTAAGAGGATCTGGGTCACACATGAACTGGTGCAAGGGAGTTGAGTGCCCCAGACGTCACCTCATTATAGGTGGTGACTGCTTCACCCACACTCCCTGTGCATGCACTGCCCTAACTAGATAGGTCAACCACCACCAGAAAACCCTCTGGGGGTCAAACCCCTCAAAGGGCAGTAGCTTACCATCTCTGTAGGGGGAGAGCTCACAAGGCGGGAGCCCTGAGCAAGAACTCCACTGAGCAATGATCGGACCAAGTGACCCAATCACTCTTCAGATTATCAATTTCAAGCCCCAGCGAGAAGACCAAGTCCAAGATGTGACACCCTGGTGAATCATGGTAGAAATCTCTTGTGACAGGCCCAGAGATGACATCCTATGGAGGAAGTGATAACCCAGCCTAGACAATTCATCATCATCCCAAACACTGAAGTCCCCTAGAACTATACACCTGGGGGCCTCCAATGTTTCACCGATGACAAAGTCGGCTACCTCCTGCAGAAACTCTCCTGCTGCCCCAGGGGGGCGGTAAATAAGGAGAATCCTGCAACCTGCACCTGGACCACCACAAATGGCCACAGATTCAAATGAACTCAATGTACTCACTGGGTGCATGGTGAAGACCAGCTCAGATCTAAAAAAGATGGCCACACCCCCGCCCCTGCATTCCACTCTGGGGCAATGTGCAACAGAGTACCGGGGGGGGGGACAGCAGCCTCTAAGACCGGGCCAGCATCGTCCCCTTCCCAGGTCTGCGTAATGCATGCCAGATCGACCTACGAAACAAGATCCACTATAATTGTGGCCTGATTTCTGATTGACCAGGCATTGCATAGAACCACCCATTGCAATCATCTGCAAGGCAGTGAGTTGGAGCTCAGTGCATGCCCTTGTAAAGCACTATGTTCTGGATGTCCATACTAGACAGCTCCCTTCTTTGGCAGGACAGTCCTTTGGACTTCCGTTCTGAGCGAGCTCTATCTCCGACCGCTCTACTCAGAGTAGGTTGATTTTTAGCTCTGTACCTCTCCCATTAGTGTGAATGAGTAGTGGAGACTTGAGTCCAAGAAGATATGGAACTTATGCACTTACTGTATATCTTGATCTTCTTGGACAGAGTCTCCACCACTCACTCACATGCCCACCCACCATCCCCTGAGCTCACTCATTCTGTTTTTTTGGTTTTCACTACCTTGTTGTTTGGGCTGTGAAGAAATTGTTCAATTGACTCTTCTTACATGAGTTATCTGGGCCTTCACATGCCCGGAGGTTAGGGTCAGGTTTTCTTTAATTCATTACACTGCACCTCCTCAGTTGAAAAGGTACTGAGGTGATTGAAGGGTCGATGCCAAGATAGCCTATATGGTGTGAGCTAGCCTCACAGCACTGTGCATGTGTGATCCTATCCCAGCGCCAGTCATCCTGAAGATTTTTGGCTCCCGCAGGGTTCCAGCACCTCTGGCGTACTCTCATTAGTGTGCATGAGTGGTGGACTACATCCAAGAAGATCAGGAACTACAGTAAATGCATAATTTCCATTTTTTGTTTGTCTCACTCTGGTGGTCAGATCAAACAGCATCTGGTGCCAGTTGTAGAAATGCTAGTAAGAGACAACGGCAGAAAAACAGGCTGTCTAGCATGATCCTGCCTTAATAATCTCACAAGTACAGGGTTGAAAATAATCTGACTTATAGTTAGAAAGGAGTGGACCTTATTTGCACTCTTCAGTCTTAAACAGCCCAAATCCTTCCACCCACTTATTACCTTCAACCCTCCCCCTCCCCATCATTCCATGTTGGTCGGCCAGACAACAACAGCCCTGACTCATTCCTACCTGGCCGCCTTGCTTGAAATCTGACTTTTTTCCCCCATTCATTTCAATTGAAAAGTTCAATAAAATTCTAAGTCCAAAACGTTGTTCTTTTCTGATCATTCATTATATTTTTGCTAGCTATATATCTATATCTATAGTTTTTTGAGGCTTCTGACGTTAACAATGCACTCAACCATTTCATCCTCCTCTTCAATACAATCTGTGACACCCATGCTTTCATAAAAATGTGGAAGATCAAAGGCTACTTTAACTCCTGGATGAGCCCTGATACCCTTGAGCTAATGAGAAACAGAGACCACCTCTGGCACCACCTCTGGTATATAGCTAGGGCCACTGGCAAGCAGTCTGATATCCTGAACTACAAATGTGCGAGGAACAACTGTACCAGGACCATCAGATAAGCCAAAAACATATACTATAAAGATGCCTTAACCAAGAACTGGAATGACGGGTGCAAATTCTGGGCTAACCTAAATGAGGTCACTGGGTGAGAACACAAACCGGCCCCTACCATGCTCTGCATTGATGGTTCCCCCATCCTTGACCCTAAATCTATTGCCAACACCTTTAACAATGCCTTCACTGACTTGCAGCATGTTCTCCCCTCTGACTTCTTCACCCCCACCATCCCTGTTGCACCCACACAATTCCCATCGCATCCCTTCTTTCGCTTCAAGACTATTACCTTCAGAGAAACCAGGATATACAGTATCTGCACAAAGTGCTTGGGATGGGGAGATTCAGTGGGGATAACCTTGACCTGAAACTAATCTCGCTGTCACCTGAAGAAATCCTGTCCCCTCTCACCCAAATCCTTAACCTTTCATTCCGTCTCAGAGTATTCCCCCCAAAATGGAAGGCTGCAGTGGTCACCCCCGTGTACAAGAGTGGGAATCATGCCCTCCCCGGGAATTATAGATCCATCTCTATACTACAACCACTTTTGAAGACCCTTGAACTAATCATTGCTGACCAACTTGTCGATTATCTGGATGAGCACATGCTCCTATGCGCAGAGAAACATGGTTTTACCGCTGGGCATAGCACCACTACAGTCCTTCTGGAATTCACAGGCTTCATCCACAAATCACTCAATCTTGGCCAGCTAGTCAGGGCTATCTACGTTGACCTAACAAAGGCCTTTTTACCTGGTCAACCATGACCTCCTAGTTGACCAACTCACTGCCATTGGCCTTGCCCCTGAGGTGGCTGCATGGTTCTGCAGCTACCTACACTGCCGAATACAAGCAAGTCAGGATAGATACCTTTCTCTCTGACACCAAGGGATCAATACTGGGCCTCTTCCTCTTTAGCCTATTTCTGAATTGCCTCCCCCTAACCAGTCAGCGTCGTATCCTCCTCTACACGGATGATGTGGTTATCTTTTCTAATGGCTCTGACCTCACTGCTCTTGAGCAACAGCTACAACATGACTTCACCAGCATTGACATGTGGTTCAAAAATCATAAATTGAGAATGAACTACAAAAAAACAAAAAACATGTTGTTCACCAGCCTTAAGAACAAGCACAAAAATTACCCGCTATCAATATGTGATAGGGGTGGTGTTCCTTTTGAACGTGTTCATCACTTCAGATATCTTGTAATTACTCTTGACAGCTCACTCTCCTACACCCTCTACATAGACATCACAGCAAAAGCAATCAACAAATGCTTAGGGCTACTTCATCGCCATAGGCAGAGCCTGAACCCTGAAGCCCTCAGCATAGCGGTCCAAAGCTCAGTGGGTTCCCTAGTGAACTAGGGACTGCCAATATATGGCTCTGCCACAGATACTGCCCTCTGATGTATAAAAACTGCCCTTAACAATCCCTGCAGGCTTACCTTAGGGGCACACAGACTAACCCACACATCTCTATGCAATGGTTCACTGGCTAACGCTTTTTGGTCACTTAAAATGTCAATCCTGTCTCCTAGCCAAAAAGATCTGCTTAATCAGCTCCCAACTGGGGTACAACAACTCCTAGTTCCCAGCACTAATCCCAGGCCCACCCGAAATTTGGAACTGCAGTCCTTCCTGACTCTAAAATGTCGGACATCTCAAGGAAAAAGGTCCTTTGCCTATCGGGTACCGTTGTGGTTCACCTCCCTCCATGAGAACATTATTAGCCTGCCCACTCTGTGGACCTTCAAAAAGAACCTAAAGAACCTTTTAAAACAGGAATCTCAATGTGTCTGCCACCACTAGCACCTAGCAAAGGCATTTCCTACCATCTGCCCTTCTGTCAAACAGATCTCTCTCTCTCTCTCTCGCTCTCTCTCTCGGACACCCTGCACTTGGGGCTGAACCCTCCACCCCATGTCTCCAGCACTTCTATGTGCTAACCCCCTCTTGTTGCTGACAACTAACAGGCTTCCTGTTGGGCACAGTTATTTAGTCTGTTCCTGTATGTATCTGTCTGTGTTTACCTATTCCAGTTTTAGTTTTTGCAGTATTTTTTGCATTCCTTTGTTTAAAGACCAAATGTACCTAAATGTTCTTATTCTAATTCTATTGCCTTGTTTGTCTCAATCCTCTGTATAATCACCTACTTGTTCTAAATGTACTAATGTGGAACTATGTAAAGAGCTCTGAGCTCAAATGGTTAATCCGAGATCAGAAATTAATCAATAAATAAATCAATATATCAATAAATAAATCTATATATCTATATATCCAGATATGTGTGTATATTTTATCACATTTATTTCCTCTTGAGTGCTGTTTTCCCTTTCACACTCACAGATCCTATGTGTATTAACTCGCAGATCGACACTGAAATGGGAGTTTCAATCAGTCAATCATTTATTTTTTTGAATAGCACAATTCAAAATTATCAAAGCGCTTTACATATATCAGTACCACAAAACACATCACACACAGTATTAAAAACATAACAGTTCAGCAAATTAAAATATATCCAAACAGTATTAAATGTAAAACAACAGAGAAATCAGGCTTCACTAAAGGCTAACCCAAAGAGATGGGGTTTTAAAGCAGATTTAAATATCTCAGGGGTTGGGCACACTCTCACCCAATGAGGTAGAAAATTCCACAGGATCAGGGCTATAAAAGCAAAATATCTAGCTCCTGAGGTCTTCAAACAGACCCTGGGAACCTCTAGCAATCCCTCATCAGCAGAACGGAGCTGGTGGAGGGGACATGGGGCAGAGGAAATCTTGCAAATAACACAGTCCCTGACTATGTAGGGCCTTAAAGGTCAGTAACCCGACCTTGAAAGTGATCCTCCGCTGAACCGGCAGTCAATGCAGACTGTGGAGCACAGATGTGACATGGGAAGATCTTGATAAGCCAGTCAACAACCTGGCAGCCACATTCTGCACTAGCTGGAGGTGGCAGAGGTCCACCCCCTGTAACCCTAGATGCAGGGCATTGCAAAAATCAAGGCACAAGGTCACAAAGGTGCTGGAAGATCATCAGGTGGGACTAGGCACTTAATCTGGATGATATTCCTCAAATGGAAAAATGAGATCTTGATTGCGGCCAACAGCTGAGACTTAAGAGTCAGACCATCATGAAAGATAATGCCCAGATTTTGCACCTGATCAGAGGTCACTAACTGGCTGCCCTGCAGCCAAAGCCTTGATGGCTGCCCAGTAGACAACCCCCTACCTCCACAACCAACAGCTCAGTCTTATCGAGGTTCAACCTCATCCAGTTGGCACTCATCCAGTCCTGAAACTCAGAGATGCAGTTATTAAACACCAAGATAGTGTCACCCTGCTTGGGCACAAAGGACATGTACAGCTGAGTATCATCTGCATAGCAGTAAAAACTCAGCCCGTACCACTGTATAATGTCTCCTATTGGCAGCATATACACTGCAAACAACATGGATGAATGATTTCGAGCCCCCCTTCCCCCGAGGAGCCGGAGGTCGCGAGGGCTGCGCTGAACTGCCCTCCCTGCTTTACCACTAGGATTCACCCCCCTTCCCCCGAGGAGCTGGAGGTCGCGAGGGCCAGACAGAAAAGCCCTCCCTGCCCAGAAACAACACAAGAGCCTCAAGATTTCGAGCCCTCCCGAGGGAGCCGAGGTCATGAGGGCTGCGCTGAACTGCCCTCCTGCTTTAACACTAGGATTCACCCCTCCTCCGAGAGCTGAGGTCGCGAGGGCCAGACAGAAAAGCCCTCCTGCCCAGAAACAACACAAAGAGCCTCAAGATTTTGAGCCCCTCCCCAAGGGGAGCCAGAGGTCGCGAGGGCTGCGCTGAACTGCCCTCCTGCTTTACCACTAGATTCACCCTCCCCCGAGGAGCTGGAGGTCGCCAGGGCCAGACAGAAAGCCCTCCTGCCCAGAAACAACACAAGATCCTCAAGATTTGAGCCCCCCCCGAGGAGCGGAGGTTGCGAGGGCTGCACTGAGCTGCCCTCCCTGCTTTACCACTACAGGATTCACCCCCGAGGAGCTGGAGGTCACGAGGGCCAGACAGAAAGCCCTCCCTGCCCAGAAACAACACAAGAGCTCTCAAGATTTCTGAGCCCCTCCCCCAAGGAGCCGGAGGTCACGAGGGCTGTGCTGAACTGCCCTCCCTGATTTAACACTAGGATTCACCCCCCTCCCCCCGAGGAGCTGGAGGTCACGAGGGCCAGACAGAAAAGCCCTCCCTGCCCAGAAACAACACAAGAGCCTCAAGGTAATTTTACCAGCAAAGTGCCCTGCTGCAGTCGCAACCGTCGGGAGCTCTCCTGGCTGTGGACAAACCTGCAGTCGGTTCAAACTTGTGTTTTGGTGCCTTTTCCAGGCTCGCGCTCTGATAGCCTCTCTCACACAGTGCCAGGTGAAGCTCCACCGAACGCTGCACGTTCTTGGCTCCCCACCGCCCCCACCACCACCCTTGGTCGGATCTCCCTTTATAGAGTTATCTACATGGGGAGCCAGAACCAATCAGTCGACTTTCCCATTTGCTGGTTATACCCTTCCAGCACTAGAGGGAGCCTGCACTCAGTTTCTACTCTCTCTAATGATATATCACTCACAAGCATGATCCTTGCTATACTGGTACTCCTCTTACCACGGCACCCACTGCTCACCCTCAACCCCTTTATATCTCCCACTGATCTGCCCCCGTCCAAACCACAATCCCCCCACTCTCAATTCCCTGTTTTTCCCTCAGCTTATTGCACATCTACCTCTGTCCATGCCCCCAAATCCATCCTGACCCTGGACTACCGCACCATCCCCCAATCCATCCCGAACCCTGGACTACCACTCTACCCCACCCACCCACCCACCCACCCCTAAGCGCACCCCAGTATCATGTACCCTATCACATGTGGTCAATCTCCTCGCTAGTGTCTCTGTTCTTTTCTCTCTTCCGATCCCATGCACCTCCCTGGTGAGGTCTCGGCAGCTGCATATGCACCCCACCCTCAGCAACCACTCACCCTGTGAGGCGCCTAATCTTTCTGCTTGCCCTGCTCTCCGGCAATGTGCACCCTAACCCTGGGCTCCAACTCTGCCACACGCCTAAGCCCACCGGTGGCAGTGGTCTCTGAATTGCTTTCATGAACATATGCAGTCTCCCAAGAAACTGCAGCCCTCCAATGCTGGGTTACGTAACACTCCCCTGACATCCTCATGCTAGCAGAGACCTGGCTCTCCCCGCTCATGCCTGACTCAGCTGTCTCTCTACCAGGCTTTTCCCTGTTCAGGGCTGATAGGTTGGGCAGGCGGGGAGTGGGGTGTGCTATCTACCTGCGCGACTCGGTCCTGGGCCATGCCCTCCCTACCCCTGAGTTCAACCATGGGGTGCAAGCCATTACTCTTAAGATCACTCCTTACCCTGGTCGCCACTTACCTAACCACGGCTCACATACCCCCGAGTACAAAAAACTTAGCTGTCACCTCCCTCCTTGACTATCTATCCACCTTACCCCAGAAGGCTGAACAACTAATATTGGGTGAGTTAAACACCAACTGGCTCAGTTCCTCGTCTGATACTATAAAGGATGAGCTTGCAGCCCTTGACCTGTCTCAATTGGTCACCCAGCCCACTGCCTTCACAAAGCAACGGGAACCAGCTCCTCTTGGACGTAATCCTTCTAACCGCCACATAAAGTGGCATCCAGTACTTGTCCTTGCAGACTCACTTCGCACCACTCCCCGTCATCTGCTTTTGGTCCTCCCCCACTCTCAGCCCTGTGTACAGCAGCACCCCACGATGCAGGTTTCTCCCCAGGGGTCTTGACAACCTCAAACGCCACACTCACAAAGTCAACTGGACCCCAGTGGCCTGTGCTCCAGACATAAACTCTGCACTAACCTACCTCACTACAGCCTTCATCCATGCCTGTGATCTGTTTGCCCCCATCACCACATCTAGGAAAAAAAAAACGGTCTGCTGCATGGATATCCCCTGCACTGATCCAGCAACTAAAAAAGCGGGATAATCTCTGGCACATGGCAAATGACTCTGGTACAGTGGCTGACAGACAAGCCTATAGGGCAGCCTGTAACCAATGCACCTGGGCCATCAAGCAGGCAAAAGCTAAATACTATCAGGCTGCATTGACATCCTCCTGGGGCTCATCCAGAGCCTTCTGGGACAACATTAAAGAACTGAATGGTAAAACCCGCTCCCCCCCCTCCGTCTCAGATTGACATAAACTTGTCTGTCTCGACAGACCTAACATGTATTGCTGACTGCCTTAATAAAACCTTCACGGACTTAAGTGCAGTTCTCCCTGCCCACTTTTTTGACCTGGTTGCCACATCCACCCACACTCACATCTCAAGGCCACTATTCCGCTTCCAGATGATCTCACCCTGTGATGCCAAACCTTTTTTTATAAAGTCACTCGCCTCCCATAACCCAAGTAATGACCCTCTTGACTACAAGATGCTCCGCCTTACATTGGATGTCATGCTAATCCCCCTCACGCTTATCATAAACAAATCCTTATGCTTAGGTCAATTCCCAGTTGCTTGGAAGCACGCTGAAGTAATCCCCATCCATAAGTCTGGGGACCGTATGCTACCAAATAACTATAGGCCCATCTCCATCCTTCCCCCATCCAAGCTTTAGAAAAAATAGTATCCACATAGCTCACAGAATACCTATCTAAGCACAACCTTTTATGTCCTGAGCAACATGGGTTTCATCCTGGCCACAGCACGACCAATGCCCTTCTGGAATTCTCCCACCACATACACTCTGCGCTTGACAAGGGTCAACTTGCAGGGGCAGTATTCATAGACCTATCTAAGGCATTCGACACTGCGTGCCACCCCTTGCTATTAAACTCCCTATCCCAACTGGGACTCTCATCTGGCCCACTGAATTGGTTCTCTAGCTACCTGCATAACAGGTCCCAAAGAGTTAAACTAAATGGGACCCTCTCCTCCAACCTACCAGTACTCTCAGGGGTCCCGCAAGGCTCCATCCTTGGACCCACCCTTTTCAGTCTATTCCTAAACACCCTCCCAAACTCCTGTTCTAGCAAAATACTGCTCTACGCTGATGATGCAGTAATCCTAGCATCACACCCTGACCTGCTCCTACTCCAAGGCATGCTGCAAAGCACCTTCCTCCAAGCCAAAATGGTTCAATAACCATCGACTAGTCTTGAACCTGAAAAAAACAAAGTCCATGCTGTTCTCACATCGGCAAAACAGTGCTAAGGACTCTCCCCTTCACATCACCACCAGCATGCTCCTCATACTAGAACAGGTAACATCCTATAAGTACCTGAGCATCACCTTTGACCCAGGCCTTACATTCCACGCCCACCTAAAAGCCCTGTCATCGGCTATGAACTCCAGGATCGGGCTCCTCTACCGCCACAAAGATTGCTTCCCGGAATCTGCATTAAAACTAGCCATTACCTCATCGGTGTTGTCACTGGCCAACTACAGACTTCCTATTTATGCAGCGGCTGATCCCACCTCCTTATCTAAAGTCCAGACCTCTATTAACAAAGCCTGTAAACTCCTTATCGGTGCTAACAGCAGAACTCACACCTGTTGGCTATACTCTACCGCCAACGTACTTACTCTTGAGGAAAGACTGAAATATCATACCTGCCTGCTGGCCAAAAAATCCATGTCAGGGCTTTGCCCACTAGGGGTCTCTGCACCACTGCAGCTGGCTGTCCGGCCCCTGCCAACCCGTAACTCCATCGCAGCCACTTTCATAGTTCCCAGGGCTAGGACCTCTCTGCCACCAAAGATCCTTTCATCATAAAGCCCCTTGGTTTAACTCCTTCCGAGGCTATCACTTTAAGATCCCTGGGATTGGTCGGTTCAAAACCACCCTCCGTCAACATATTATTGACAGTCGAAGTTGTAAATGTCGATAGTTGACCAAAACCCTGCCCATATAGCCCTGTGCCCTTTGGATCCCTTAGATGACTGGATACTGACTGTAATAATGATGTTATATATTGATGTATAATATGCTATTTAATTGATGCGTGTATCTCAACATATGCATGTACCTGTACAATTGCTGCCTGTAACTCCATGTGTGTATGTATCTCACCTGTATGTAATCCCTGTCCTAAAACCTCACTTATTGTTGTCTCCCCCCCCAATGACGAGGTACCTTTGTAAACCAGTCGCTGACTCAAAGGTTGTAAATCTGATTACTTCAATAAATAAAATAAATAAATAAATAAAGAACAGAGTCCTGTGGCACCCCACAGGATGGGGGAAAGTGGCTGAGGAAAAAAAAAACTACACTCTGTGTATCCTGCCTGTGAAGAAAGAATGGAAACATCTAAGGACTGTCACAGACAGACCATAGATCAGCCTCAGGTGCTCCAACAACACCATGGTCTATAGTATCAAATGCCACAGATAGATCAAGGAGGACCAACATTGAATGGGTCCTCCTATCTCTCCCTATTAGGAGATCATTAAGTACCCGAACCAGTGCTGTCCCGGTGCTATGCCTCTTTCTGAAACCAGATTGGAGAGAATCATAGATATCATGCATGATAAGATGGTCTTCAAGCTGCTGCGAGACTGCCTTCTCAATAACTTTTCCCACTAAGGGCAGGTTAGTGACAGACCTGTAGATTGCGAGACAGTCAGGGTCGAGAGAAGATTTTTTTTTCAGAAGGGGCTGACAACTGCCTCCTTCAGGGCATCTGGAAACACCCCAGTATCCAATGAACACCCAACAATCTCAGTCAGGACTGGTCCAATAACCTCCACGCACCCTATCAGTAGTGCGTTAGACCTGGGTTCATACTACAGTAAGTCGGCCACAAACCCTGGACAATCTTCATGATGTCCATGACCACTAACCAGTAGAGATGTAGCAAAGTTTTAATCCACTGGCGAAGTGGATGCGAAGTGGCCACTTTGCGTTAGTGGAGCACAACGTGAAGTGGGCACTGCAAGGTGCTCACTTCATGTCATTATTACTACCACTTTGCATTGCCATTATGCCTTAACGTGAAGCAAGGCAAAGTGAGAAGAGAACAGGCAGCCCCCCACACATCACATGGCTTACAGTACTGTAAGTCACATGCTTTAGCCAGGCAGGAAGAAAGTGAGTCAGAGAAGCAGTTTCACTTGTTCCTTTACATTTGTAGAGGGAGAAAGCATTGTGAGAGGTGACTAGAAGTTAAAATGCTTGATTGCCTTGCCACTTGTGTTTCAGAAGAAACCTAACAGCTTTTTTGAAAGCTATATCTTTATTTATTTTTTGTATTGTATTTGTGTTTTTTTGTTAGTGAATTTTTTTGTATAAGTTTTGTTTTGTTTTCTGTGTGACTGACTGTGTGTGTCAGTGAGTGTCAGTGCGTGTGTGTCTGCGTGTGTGTGTCAGCCCGGGAAATTGTTGTGTGTGTCAGGATAGATCCAGGAGAAGGCGAGTCACTGGCCCGTGGGCGCAATAGGAAGGGAGTGCAAACCCGTTGGGGGCGGGACGGTCATGTCATGCTGGACCGCTCCCAACTCCTGGGTGTTGCTTCCCCCCATGTTGAAGCGACAAGAGCAGCAGCAGCAGCAACACCAGTGCCACCTGATGCTGCTGTGCATCCACTTTGTCTGCCAATACCACCACCACTAGTAGCAGCAGTTGTAAGGGCTCCAGCAGCACCCCCTCCACCACCTCCACAGCCACAGGAGGTGGCCCTGGAAAATGTAGGTGGTGGGACTCATGTGATGACTGTGTCTGATCCCCCCCCCACAGCTCTCCAGTGTGGGAGTTTTTTTAACTCTGTGGGAGGAGACAGCACAGTAGTGGTGTGCCATCTGTGTGGTGTCGTGGTGCACCGTGGCCCCTGTGGGACACATTTGGGGACTGGCGGCCAGCACACCCACATGCTGAACCACCACAGGGCAGAGTGGCAGGCTGCCATGGAAGGGGACAGGCATCTACCTACTGGCCCTTCCATGGCAGTGGCAGAGGGTGCTGCTGGGGTGGGAGTTGTGTCTCATCACCGCCGAAGCAGGAGGACAGCTAGTACAGCAGCTGCTCCACCACCACCACAGCCACCAGCACCACCCTCTCCACCATCACCCCCACTACCTGGATTCTTTGCTGCAGTGGGCTCCAGAACAGTCCCTGCAACACAGGCTGACATTGCCCTGGTGTGGGCAGCTCTTGAAGAAAACAATGAGTGGTTCGGTGCTTTGCAGCAGCAGGTGAACAGACTAGAAGAACAGCAGCAGCAAATAGTTTCAATACTGCATTTGCTGCTGGACCACCACACCATCCCACAGCAACAGTAAGTTAGGGGATTGTTTTCTGCCCCCCACCACATTACTGTGTTGCATTGTTTTTGTGTGTTTTTTCTTTGTTGTTGTTTAATCATACACTTTTTCCCTTCCAGGGGAATCTTTCTTGCACCACATAGTGTAATACATTTGTGTGAAAACTACCCGTAATTTCATTACAGTGTGTCACGTGACGGAGGAATTCCCGTTCTGAAAATCTGCCCACATTCTGCCTCGCTTCTCAGCAACATTAGGACTTGATGGCAGGGAGAAAGCATGTGCATGCTCCTTACCATGAATATCTGACTGTCTGGCAGCTTTCCGAATGTTTCTTTATGTTATAATGGTCAGTTTGTGGTGAAACGTGTGGGCACATTTCCAGTAAGAAGAGCCTTGTTAGTGGAAACATTCCCACATTTCACCACAAAGTCAACCTTATAACATTAGGAAATATTGAGAGAGCTGCCGGACATTCACTATAGTAGAGTATGCACTTGCGCTCCCCATGGCATCACATCCTAACATTGCTGAGAAAGGGAGGCAGAATATGGGTGGCTTTTCTGATCAGTAATTCCTCCATCATGTGACACACTGTAATGAAACTATGGGCGGTTTTCACAGAAATATATTGCACTCTGTGGAGCAAGAAATATTCCAGTGGGAGTAATGCCCCCGCATATTAGTTTATGTGCATCACCATAACTATGTAATGTGGTGAATCTCTTTAAAACAGCAGCAAAACAATCTGTTGAGAACTCTGATCTATATTTTTTAATGCTATGTTACAACTTTCTTCACTTATATCCTGACTAACTGGAATGATGCGAGAATTTGCAGTAGTTGAGTCTGCTGTACTACCTTTTTTCATGTATGAAATAATGAAAGGAGCATTCTTTTTAAATTGGTGCTGACCAGTTCTTTGTCATTGTTTTCCTCTGCTTTTCTCCATCACATCAATTAGTTGTTATATATCACTTCTGCTGTTAATTAACAGTTATGCAGCAGGCAGTGTTTTATGACACCACAGAACAATAGTTATTGAAAAGCAGCTGCAAATAAATACAAACCTGGTTCAAACAATATTGGAAGGTGTGCTAATTTTTTTTCGTACAAGAAAAAAGTAGTCAAGTAAATAAAGCAGACATAAATTATGAAAAGAAGCGTATCATTCAAGTCACGACTCTGAGGTAACTATGGTGGCTGTGGAAAGTAGCATAAAAAAGTACGGTTCAACACTGTCAGGACATTCTTGCAATGCTGCTTTAATTGTAAAAATGTCAGTATGACATCATGCGCTCACAGCAACAATCAAAGAACAACAAAAGTGGCACAGAGTCCCCCCAGATTTTTTCTGCAGGCCAAAATGCATCCTCCTTGTGTGCAGAAAATTGACAAGTGGTAACACAGTAACACGACAGTATTTCAGCACATACAAAGTCCCTCAGAATTAATGTCGCACTCCGTCACACGCACAGTGGTGGCACAAAATCCCAGATTTTTTATGTAGGCCCAAAATTCATCCTACTTGTGTGCAGAAAACTGACAAGTGGTAACACAGTGGAATGAGAGTGTTTCAGCACATACAAAGTCCCCCAGAATTAATTGCGCACTCAGTCATGCATGCAGTGGTGGCACAAAGTCCCAGATTTTTTCTCCAGGCCCAAAATGCATCCTTCTTGTGTGCAGAAAATTGACAAGTGGTAACACAGTGGAATGTGAGTGTTTCAGCATGTATAAAGTACCCCAGAATTAATGGTGCACTCAGTCATGCATGCAGTGGTAGCAGAGTCCCAGATTTTTTCTGTAGACCCAAAATGCATCCTGCTTGTGTGCAGAAAATTGACAAGTGGTAACAGTGGAATGAGTGTGTTCCATCACATGCAAAGTTCTCCAGAATTAATGGCGCGCTCAGTCATGAGCACAGTGGTGGCACAGAGTCCCAGATTTTTTCTGTAGGCCCAAAATTCATTCTCCTTGTGTGCAGAAAATTGACAAGTTGTAACACAGTGGAATGAGAGTGTTTCAGTACATACAATGTCCCCCAGAATTAATTGCGCACTCAGTCATGCGCACTGTGGTGGCACAAAGTCCCAGATTTTTTCTGCAGGCCCAAAATGCATCCTCCTTGTGTGCAGAAAATTGACAAGTGGTAACACAGTGGAATGAGAGTGTTTCAGCACGTACAAAGTCCCCCAGAATTAATGGTTCACTCAGTCAAGTGTGCAGTGGTGGAACAGAGTCCCAGATTTTTTCTGCAGGCCCAAAATGCATCCTTCTTGTGTGCAGAAAATTGACAAGTGGTAACACAGTGGAATGAGAGTGTTTCAGCACATACAAAGTCCCCCAGAACTAATGGCACACTCAGTCATGCGTGCAGTGGTGGCACAGAGTCCCAGATTTTTTCTATAGGCCCAAAATACATCCTCCTTGTGTGCAGAAAATTGACAAGTGGTAACACAGTGGAATGAGAGTGTTTCAGCACATACAAAGTCCCCCTGAATTAATTGCACACTCAGTCATGCGCGCAGTGGTGGCACAGAGTCCCAGATTTTTTCTCCAGGCCCAAAATGCATCCTCCTTCTGTGCAGAAAATTGACAAGTGGTAACAGTGGAATGAGAATGTTTCAGCACATACCCCAGTATAAAATGATGACTGTGAGTGTCGTGTTGCTGGTCCAATGTGTTCTGCGAGACTATTCGAGCAAATGCAATGTGAAAATCTCAACTGGATTGAAGGGTGCCCTTTCACTGTACACTAATAGTAGCCTTGGTGAGTAGATATATATATATAGATATATGGTTGTGTATTTTGTAGGTGAGGAGGGCTGTTGACATGGACATGTACTCATGGTATTGTTCTGCATCACAACTCACACAGAAACTGTTGGTGTGCACATTCCAATGCTCAATGATAATTTTCTGTGCTGAAATTGGAAATGGAAAACTCTCAAGCTCACGAAGGTAAGTACTTTTTTTGTGGGGTTGGGGGGAATCATATTTGCAGGTTTGTGGTTAATGATTTCTTATTTTGTTACTTCTTCACAGATTTCAACAGCATCCTTCTGGAGTCTGGTTGTTAATGATGGTCATGGTCATCGAATGAAATGACTTCTGCGTGTTGCACACGTGCCCAAGCTCGGGGGAGGGGAGTGCCTGATGCTGAAGAACTTTTTGGGATAAGACCACTTTGACAGAACAACAAAGCGTCTGGAAGTTTCCTAAAAAAAGAAATGAATGACTTCTTACAACTTAATTGTTATTTGTCTCTCCCTGGTTCTCAAATCTCAATCTGTCTAAAGTCAAGTTACATTTCAAACCCACATTTTGTCAACTAACACAACCCATGTGCAATATTTGCTGCAGTCTTCTCAAACCAATGAAATGGATGAAATAAAATCTTCGTACTTACCAGAATGTATTTCACATGGATATTAGATCGCTTCCTCTCTGTATGGTACAGCTATAGTACCATTTCCAATGAGTTTTAGCGATGGAGCCTTTTTTTGTTACCCTGTAAAAGAAACAAAGTAAGTGTACCATATGTGTTTTACCTTTGCGGCTCTGAAAAGCTACAGAAAACAAAACATACAACTAAAGGAAGTGAAACAGCATAATAAACATGAGTACTCGTACTCATTTTATGGTTTAAATATTAAGAATCTTTGTGTCTGTGGCTGATGGGTGTGGTGGTCCGGACAGTCTCAGGCTGAGTGGTGGCAGTGGCTAACATCAGTCCCGGTGTTGGTGGTGGTCTGGGGGGCAGAGAGACTCAAGCTCAGTGGTGGCAGTGGCTAACATCAGTCCCAGTGGTGGTGGTGGTCTGGGATCAGGAAGACTCAAGCTCAGTGGTGGCAGTGGCTAACATCAGTTCCGGTGGTGGTGGTCTGGGGACGGACAGACTCAGGCTCAGTGGTGGCAGTGGATAACATCAGTCCCAGTGGTGGTGGTGATCCAGGGGGTGGACAGACTCAAGCTTAGTGGTGGCAGTGGCTAACATTAGTCCTGGTGGTGGTGGTCTGGGGGTGGACAGACTCAGGCTCAGTGGTGGCAGTGGCTACCATCAGTCCTGATGGTGGTGGTCCTGGGGCAGACAGTCTCAGGCTCAGTGGTGGCAGTGGCTAACATCTGTCCCAGTGGTGGTGGTCCTGGGGGCAGACAGACTCTGGCTCAGTGGTGGCAGTGGCTAACATTAGTCCCGGTGGTGGTGGTCCAGGGGGTGGACAGACTCAGGCTCAGTGGAAGCAGTGGCTAACTTCAGTCCTGGTGGTGGTGGTCTGGGGGAGGACAGAGTCAGGCTCAGTGATGGCAGTGGCTAACATCAGTCCCAGTGGTGGTGGTCCAGGGGCAGACAGACTCAGGCTCAGTGGTGGCAGTGCCTAACATCAGTCCCAGTGGTGGTTGTCCGGGGGGGGCACACCACCTTTTAAAAACTTCAGTTAAAACCTGCCAACATTAACCACATCATCACCCTCATAAAGAAAGCTGCCCTCACAGTCATCAATGTTTGAAGTCTGACCACTGGGAAATTCTTTTTCTATTGTGTCATCATCTACGTCAGTGGTGGGTCATTTCAGGCAGCCACTGCCAGTGCCACAAGGATGCTCCATTTTCACATTAGCAAGACCACCATGACTAGGCCGGGGTATGAATACCAAGGTTGCAGTCTGTGCTGGTATGTGCCTCTCATTCATTTTAATAAATGTTAGCAAACTAACATTTGCAGGAGACAGGTTTGTCCAAAGATCCCTGACTATTGCACCTGCTGAGCTGAATACCTTCTCAACACTTACACTTGAGGGTGGGCATGTCAGGTACTTCAGTGCAACTTCAGTCAGCTCTGGCCATTCACTGACCTTTCCACTCCAGTACAAAAGAGGATCGTCAGTTATTGTCAGATGCCTGTTTTCAGACAAATATGACTCAACCATTCTCTGTGCCACACTAAGTCCAGTGGTTGATGCATCATCCTGTTCTCCTGAATCATTTATTTCACAAATACCCACTTGGTATAAAGCCTCCCAAAGCAGGTTGACACCAGCCACTTTGGATGACAGACCACCTAGAACTGCAGTCCCCTTCCCCTTGTAGGATATGATTGATGCTCATCCAGCTACACCTTCAGCCGGATTATGCTGCCGAGGTTTGCTGACCTTGACACGTGACTTCTGTGCTCCATGAACCAAGCACACCCATTGACCACTGATATTTTTTACCTGTTCAGGCCCTTCCCCCAGTACTGATGCAATTCCACATTTGTATCATGGGTCCAGCATTGTTGCTATGGCAAAGTTGTCACTATGCTGAATGCTCACAACGTGATGATTCTGGTCAAATACTGTCAGCATGTGTTGCAGCAACATACTGCTACCACCGTCTCCAGCAACATCAAGGCTATGCTGTACATTCACCAGTCTCTGCCTCAGTACCTGCAGCAGTGGAATTGATTGGCTAATGGAGGCAGACTCACCACTTACTGCCTGTGTAGCATGTTCAAAAGGCCACAAAATTGTTATTACAGAGTCCATGATGCGCCACTGTTCAATTGTCATAGACATGGAGGCCCTAGAACTATCACGGCTAGTGTGCATAACAAGATATTCTGAGATGGCTTTCTATTGTTCATACAACCTCTCTGCCATGTATAAAGTGGAGTTTCATCAGGTGACAACTTCCAGCTTCAAGCAGTGCTGAGGCAGGCTGTTTTGTATCTGCAACTGCTGCAGCTGGTCACGGACCATTCCAGATCTTGAAAAGTGAGAGCAGATAAGTCGTGCAACAGTCAGCATTTCCTTTATATTAGGGTGCTGCAGAAACTCCTGAACCACAAGATTTAAACAGTGGGCCATGCATGGAACACAAAAAAACACCATTTGTGATGCATTTCACCACATTTGACCCATTGTCACTCACTATGAACCCAGCTCTCAGGGACAGAGAGTAGTCATCTGTCAATTTTAGTCAGTACTACGTCCAACATGCTCTCACCAGTGTGTGAACAGGTCACATTGTGCATAGCAATCTTTGCATGCTGTCAAATTCCTGGAAGATTGCTACTGCGACAATCCACCTTACTGCACTGATTATTCACACTACCAACATCACAAACAACCCCCGGCACCTGCGCCCAGTGTGCAGTTATACAGAAATATGAACACCCTGCTGTTTTGCCACTTGTCCACATATCCATACTTAAATGGATGAATGGAGAGGAGGAATGTTGAAGGGCATGTCTTACTGAGTCGGACACAGTGTGGTACAACTCGGAGACAGCACGGGTAAAAAAGTATGTCCTGGATAGGACTTTCCATTTTGGACAGGCATGTGCAGCAAACCACCGGAACCCAGAATTCTCCACAAAGGAGAAGGACAAAAGATCAATTGCCAGCATTTCCACCACAGCATCAAGTTCACGTGACACTGTATGATTCAGGGGGTACTTCAGCTTATGCGCAAAAACACTCTGTAATGTAGGCTGACTTAAACGTTTTACACGGGGTGTGTTGATCACAAACGGTTGTGCTGTGTGATGAATGACATTGGCAGGGGGTGAAGTCTGGACATTTGATGAAGACAGTTGCACTGGTGATGTTTTCAGACAAATATAACTCAACCATTCTCTGTGCCGCACTAAGTCCAGTTGTTGATGCATCATCCTGTTCTCCCAAATCATTTATTTCACAAATACCCACTTGGGACAAAGCCTCCCAAAGTGGGTTGATGCCAGCCACTTTGGATGACAGAAATGCTGTTATTTTGCTGGATTTGCCACTTGGGGTTGATGTACCGCTTGCACTGGACATAATGCATTCACCACCACCACCACCACCATCACAAAAACTGCTACTCTCACCAGCACTGGACAACATTTCAAAGTCATTATGGTCCTCCACCTCATCATGCCTGTAGTAATCCTCTGCTCTTATTACCTCAGTACTGCACATGTTTAATTTACTACTGGACTTAACAGTCATGGAAGGGGATAACATGCTGGCTATGATTGCCGGTGATGAGGGTGAATGCCCCACTGTGGTATTAACTGCCAGCTTGTGCTGGGTCCACAGTGCCAAGTACCTGTTCTTAAGATGCATATGCTATCCTCCTGTGCCCAGATGGCTCCCCCTTTTACCTTGACTCACATGCACATGGCAAACCTGGCAGATTGCAACTGACTCATCATTTGCATCTTGAACAAAAAAATCCCAAACAAGGGAATGTGATGCTCTGCTTTTACCATGTCCATGATGTGGCTTATTTAAGTCTGTTATTTTAAGCACTGAAGTGGGGTGGGGGGCACGTGATGTTTCAGGCACTGCACACCTGGACTGCAACTGACCACCATGACTACCTATCATATTGATTACTGGGTCATCATCATCAACTAAAACCTGTAGATCACAAGTTTTTATGAGGGGGGGGATTCCTGCAAACAGACTCAGACAAAGTCACTTTGAATTTCTTTTTCTCCGGTTCCCAGCTGGGGTCAATTACATCATCATCATATTCATCAACGTCACACACATCCACATCTTTTGCTTGGATGCCAGCATGTGGATTGCATGTTGCAACAACAGCAACATCATCATCATCATCATCATCACATTCATCATCAGCATCTACGCCAACACCACCTGATATTTTTTCACCACACTGTGAATCACTGCATGAAAATGCATGACATTAAGTACCATGGTGGACGGAATATCACATTGTATGCTATTGTTGACATGATTATCAGAATCCTCAGGTTCAGTTACTGGGATGTTACTGGGAAGTATGACATCATCTACACTGCCACTTACTTGCACTGCTTCACACTCAATATTTTTGGATACGGTACACTAGTCAGAATTAGAACTTGACGCAACAATACTAATACTATCTCCACCACCACTAACACCACCTGCTGGGACAACATCATCTCCTCCAACTATGAGTGAAGCTACTGACTGGGCTGTAAAAAACATTGCAGGAGAAATACCTTTCCTCACATCAGCAATGCACTTCTGCATCTGCGTACTACTACCACACCCACAGACCATCTTACTGCCAACATTGCCATGGTGAGAAACAGCTTTGCTTGCACATCTCTCCAAATTCAGATTTTGATACGTTCATTCTCTGATTGGAGGGATGCTGGATGTGAAGCCAAATAAACAACTCTGGTTTCAGCAACAGATAAGAGGCTACTCTGAGACTGTCATGCAATTAAAACAACTTCAGTAACCAGTGGTACTGATGAGGTCACAAAACCAATCCAATCTGGTAAAAAATACCTTTAGAACGTGGAGGTGGGGGGAGCACTGAATGCAGATAGTGCAAATTTGTATGGCACTACAAGCAACAAAACTAAGAACAGACACCATGCTCGCAGTACAAAATCAGGCAGCTGCACTGGATAGCAGGTTCACACTGCTGCGCTTGCAGTTACACTAGCTGTGGCACAATAAAAGGTGTATTATTTGATGCACACAACACTGCACACACACTCACACACAGATCAATTTGTGTACAATGCTGAATGAGGAATGAGTGGCAAATGCAAAAGTTCAGTACTATGCCACATTACGTATTGTAAATTTGTAATGTAAACAACCTGAACTTATGAACTGCTGCACCACATCCACACAAAAAAACAGCAAGAAAAGTTCAACTATTACTGAAAATATTACTGTGTGTACATTAACACAGTCAGTTATATAACAAAAATATAACTAAAAAACTAAGAAATCACTATTTCTCCAACTTAAATTTACCTACACTACAGATACGCCCCTCCCCCAAAGCATACTTTCACTGTATTTCACCACACACACTCAATGTTTTAAATTAACATTCAAAATCAACACAAAAACAAAAACGCTTGATGATATGAGCACAGGAGGGTTTCCTACAATCGATGAACTAAAGTTGGAACCCCTAAATAAAAAATGCAAAAATGCTTTTTGAACAGCTTTTGCAAGATTTCTATCACAGACAGCTATCAGAGCACACTGTCTCCTACTCCTTCCTACTCATACTACCCCGAACTGAGGCTGTGCAGATCGATATAGAGCCCATGTGACCTGAAATCCCATGAATCACTGCAAAATTCACCTTTGGCGGTCAAAAACAAGGCTAAGTGAGGTGAAGTGCACTGCCTGCAATGCCTTAAATTTGACAGAGTAGTGGTCTGAGGAGGCGGAGTAATGCAAAGTCATTGTTTCCAATGGAGTCCGCGTTCTTCATTATAACATGAAGTACTCCACTTTGCGTTGCGGAGCACTCTGCGAATCTGCCTTTGCTCCACGAATCACTTTGCAGAGCGGATTGAGACCACTTCACCCACCACTACTGACTGGTCAGTGCTGGACCAGACAAACTGGTCATCTGCAACCTCATGCCAGTCATTGTGCTGCCCATTTAAGTGAACTGAACAGATCCCTGATCTGATGGTGGTAATCTTATCTTTGAAAAAGTGGGCAAACACATCACACTTATCTTGTGAAAAGGCTCCCCGATGCTGGAGACAGACAGATTGTACAGTCTCTCCACAGTAGGGAAGAGCTGAGTTGGTCAATTTCACCCAGCAGTGATCTCCCTGGACAGGAACTTTGCCTTCTTACAAGAGATAGCCGATTGATAGCTCCTATAATGAGCCATTAAACTAAGCATGTCTTACGTCAGACCAGATTTCCTCTAGCAGCATTCCATTCTTTGACCCATTCATCTTAGCTCCCTCAATTGCCCATCAAACCAGGGGGACTGATGGTGGACAGAGAGGAGGCGAATGTGGACAGGAGCTATGGAATCCAGGGCAGCTGTCACCACCTTATTATAGGTGAGTAGCAGTTCCCCTTGATCCAAACTTACACTCGATTTGCTCGATTGGTCCAGCACCACCATAAGACCATCAGGGGTCAATCCCCATAAAGGGTGGTACTGAACCATCTCCATGGGGACAGGTCTATTAATGAGGGCCTCAAAACTGAACTCTATAGTGGGTTGATTGGATCATCCAATGTCCATCCCCAGACGGAATACCAGATCCAATGAGTGATCTTGTATATGGGTCGCAGTGTGGCAATCACCTGTATGAAGCCCAGCAAAATCATCAGCTGGAGGAAGTCCTGACCAAAATACAAGTGTTCACCATCAACCTAGGCATTGAAGTCCCCCAGAACCAACAATCTTGGAGACTCTAACACCATGTCAATGATGAAGTCTGTGACTTCCTGTAGAAAATCCTTCTCACTCCCTGGTGGATGACAGATGAGTATTATCCTGCAACCCACACCTGCCCCACAATACACTCAAAGGATCTAGTAGGCCCAACTGGCACATCTATAAGGCCCAGTTTGGTATTAAAACAAATGGCTACTCCTCCACCTCTACGATCCAATCTTGGGCGATGTATCACCGAGAACCCGATTGGAACCACTTACTCCAATATGGGACCTCCATTTTCATCCAGCCAGGTCTCAGTGATGCTTGCCAGGTCAGAGGTTCCAACAAGATCAGCAATCAATGCCATCTTGTTTTTAATTGACCTGGCATTGCATAATACCGCCCAAGTTGGATGGGCAGTCAAAGTCGAATACTCTATTTGTCCACCAACAGTGGAGCCCTTGGGTATCGATACCAGGCAGGGTGAACCATGCTTCTGGCTCCATTTCACCCCAGGGCATATCCTTGACACCATCACCTCAATCCAATGGCCCCATTCCTCCTCCCCCGCTAAGACCATGCTCCCCCTGATGCCCCCATGCTATACCCAAGGCACAGCAGCACCTATATACTTCCACCAGTAGTGGGCAGCAATCAAAAGGGCAGAGGGCACAGAGCTCAGCCTGGAAGTAGTACCTGACCGCCGAAGCCTTCTGCCAGCACATACTGCTGTCCAGACTCAGCAGCCACCAATTTTATATAAATCCACACACCCACCTCTCACTCACACAACCCTCTCTCTCACTCAGACACTCCCTTTCTCGCAATTTAAATAAACTACACACAAACTCACCCCAAAACAAAAATAAAAAGAGAAAATTACCCCAAAAGCAAATCCCACAATAGCAGTCAGTAATACAGAGCAGCAATATCACCAAATTACAACTACTAGCCACAGCTTTGAGAAACTGTCTAAATAATATACAAGTGGTGGAGAGGGGGTTTCTACAAATATCAAATTTGTCCAGCTGCAGTGGCCCTCTCACTGTCACTGCTACAGTTTATTACACTTAATGCAGGTGCAGTTTTAAAAATATAAAGTGGTCCTCTCACTGCCTCTTCCAGACAAGTTTATACAGTAAGAGCATCTCCTCTCTAAAAACTGTTGAGTCTGCTCTTAGTGCCACCTTTTGACTTTACCCATTCCGAGTCCCCCAGATACTCTTATTGCTAGTTACCTCCCCTCTCTACCTTTGATCTGGCTCTCCTCCTCCCTTCTGACCTCCCTTACTGCCCCCTGTCCCTCTACCTCCATACCCCTCCACCCCTCCCTTCATTCCTTCTCCTGCCCTTTTTCCCCTTAGGACTTTTTCCCTCCTTGCCCTCTTGCATTTCCCCCCGCACTTAGGCTCTCTGAAAATGTTCTATTGGACTGCCTACTCTACTCATACACTGCTTCAACAGAGCCAATCCCCAGTCCTGTGTCTTAGCACCCCCTCCATGCCCTATCTTTGTTCTCGCTATCCTCCAGCTCTGCCTTCTAACCCAGTCTTATCTATATCTCTTACACCTTTCCACAATCTCTGTTACATTTTATATCATTACTTCTGTATTTCCTTAGTAATTTTCCTTCATTAGTTGTGTTTCACCATATTGTTTGTTTGTATCTTGATTTGTACTGATGCATTGTTGTATTTTTACCACAATGATTGTAACTTATCCTGTCGCCTTATGTATTTTGTTATTGCACTGTTTGTTCTTACCTGCACTGTTTTTGATGAGGAGCCTTTGTAAAAGAGTCCCTAACTCAAAGGCTTGTAATTCTGAGATTTTTAATAAATAAATAAATAAATAAAATAAGTATACATTTACCAGAGTTCAAGGTTATGATGTCCTGGTTTATCAGTCCTCAATGTAATAAAGTGCAAGATTTTACCAGTCCTCTTCAGTCTTCTGTTTTGGGATCCATAGGTAGCAATCCCTGGGAAAGTGAACTTCTTTCAGCAGCACTCTTACTGCCACTGCCACAGATGACAGATGTCAGGCCTCTCCCAATGAAGGGTACTTCACTTCAGTGCTCCCCCCTTCTCAGAGCCACCAGTATCCCGACCTCTGTCCAGTAACTTAAGTGGCCCAAGGGCAGCTCAAAAAATGCCAACCCTCCAGTCAGTGCAGTTTGAGCCCTGACCAAGCGCCCCACACCAGGTGACCTTTCTGACCCCTGCAGACCAATACACACACAGCTAGTCCTTCCCATCAACAGCTGCCATCAGAAGACACCAGACCTCTCAGACCGAGGCAGATTCAAGTTCCCAACCACCAGCTCTAGTCTGCTGCTGAACATGACCCTCAAGTAGGCCCAGCTCAATTCCTTTTGGCAAAAACACAGTCCTGGGGTTGGGTCCAGAGTTTACCAATAGCCAGTGCTCCCCAACCTCCTCCTCCATACATCAGCACAGTCTTGGTATCGGGCCCAACAGTTCACAATCAGCCAGTGCTCATCGACCACCTCCTCAGTTCGTCAACCAGCAAGGACTGCAGCAACAGTCCCTACAGCAGGATTCCTATATGAAAGCACCACAGGTAACACAGAAACTCAATCCTATCATAATATAACAAAGCTAGTTTGAAGTCTGGTTTAAAATCCAAGAAGCCAGAGAGAAATGGAACACTTCAGCTGCAAAAAAATAAGAAGTAATTGGTGCTACTGCAGCACTGCACTACTGCCACTAAAGGTAAATGAATTAAAACAAGCAAAAGTAATAACAAAATAAATATAAGAAAAGAACATAAAATGCAAACACAAAAACTAATTTTAACAAAGTGCATAAAAGAACTTAACACATTAAAACCATGCTACAAACCAAACTCAGTGAGCTGCCATTTTGACAGCTGGCTCAGCATGGCAGCCATCTTCTGTCTTCTCTGTTTACAATCTAGTTTGCCATATATGTGCTGTGAACACACATTTTGGGGTGATTTGAAAGCTGAAACTGATTATTAAAAAGTTTGTGAAGGTGGGGAACACGCAACGGAAAAAATGAAGTAAACTTGTTAAAATACAAAAATGTTATGAATGATAAAAAAATCATCTTTTTGGAATTTTACTTCACTTTCCCACTGAATTCATGAGAAAGACATATTTCAAGCCAGGCAGGAAAGAAGTCATGTTAGAGTTCAATATCTGTTCCTCATATCTGATTTATAAAGTTGTTTAAAAATGCAGACTGCCAATCAAATTAATGAATAGGAGATTAACCTCAAAGTTAGCTATCTCTACAAAATAAAATTCTACAGTTAATGAATAGGCAGGGAAAAATCCTATGGTCTGTTGTACATTTTCCCAATGTAGAGATTTACTGATCTAGAGGGGTGGGGTATCAATTTACATAAATGGTGTAGAGAGAAAAAAAACTAGCATTTTAAGACTCACTTTTCAAGATGTCAGGATACTATCTCTTGCATTGTGGGGAATGCCACAGCTGATACTTAGGAAAGCTGGTTACATCACAATGAAATGTGATTTACCACAGCTTGCAAATTACGGGGCCATATTAAAACAGAGCTAATTCAGTTAAAGGGAACATACACACCAACTATCACTAGTAAAAGTAGAATAAAACCATTTGATTTGACATTAATATACTCAAGAGACAAATCACATTATTAACACACACTGCAGAAGAGTAACAGTAATGAATTGAGTACCATAATAAGGTTTTCAAAAGAATTCTAAATCCCACAGTGCTCCATCAACCCAGCTGTGGAAATGGATAAAAGCAGGACCCCCCATCCCCTGGAAATGAGATGCTGCTTCTCAAATGAGATATGCTGGGTAAAAAAATGCAAAAAATAAGCATGTTTTGTCTGTTCTTAATGATACACTGTTTAACTGTGCCCCCTTTTAAAATAACAATTACAACATATTTGAGTTCAAGATCTGTGCATGATATCTGATTGATAAAGATGTTTCAAATTTCCAGTTGTTTTAACCAGGAGCGACACACTAAACTAAAAGCTTGTTTACAGGTGCGACCCTAGAGCACAGGGAAGTTAAGTGACTTGCTCATGGTCACACAGTATGCAAGTGGGGGCTATGGGATTCAAACCCAGATCTCCAGATTTGCAGTTCAGAGCCTTTAACCACTGCACTACTGCGTCCTCTAAGAGATGTTTAACAATGCAGACATCTAATCAAATTAATTTAATCAGTGTTTATGCCCAAAGTTAACTATCTCTACAAAGTATAATTCCACAGTTATAGAATAGATAGGGAAGAATCCAAAGGTCTGTTGTATATTTTCTCCAAATGTAGAGATTAGTGGTCCAGAGGGGTGGGATTTCAATTTATATAAAAGGTGTGGAGAAAAAAAAATACCATTTTAGACCCACTTTGTAAGATTTCATGACACTGTACCTTGCATTGTGGGGAATGCCACAGCTGATATTTGGAAAAGCTGGTTCCACCACAATGAATTACTGAACTTATCAAACAGCAGCTTTTTCTTAGCAATAACCATGTGCACTAATGCAGACAACAGCTGTAATCAAAGAAAAATGGCTAACTCTTCATAGAGTCAAAAAATTTAAAAGTATTCTAAACCCCACACTGCATACCAACCTAGCTGTAGAAATAGATAAAAGCAGGACCTCCTCGAAATGAGATGCTGCATCTCAGCTGGGCTATGCTAGGTTAAAAAAAAAGCATGTTTTATCTGTGCCTAATGATACACTCTTTAACTATGCCTACTTTCAAAACAAAACTTACTACATGGTACTGTTTGCTGTAGCATAGATGATTATATCAAACAAATTTCTTCAGTTCTGGGTTGGCACCATTTGTACTACAAATTCCAGAATCCCTTGCAGCTGACATCAGAACAGTAGACAGCTGTGGGAGATTCAACAGCCCATAGTGCATGATACAGCTTTTATTTAATCACTTGTTAAATCAGCCCTGTGTGACTGTACATGGCATAGGGAGGATGACAGGACCTGCAAACAAAATATCAGAACTTATATAAACTCTAACATAAAATATGTGACAGGGTGGCTGCTGTCATGGAAGGGTGCCCTGATATTTTTATCCCCCCTCCAAGAATTAATGAAATGCTTTAAAATATGCTGATACGTAAAGCAAACATGCAGGACAGGAGCAGCAATCCCTTATTTTGTTTAGGTGCCCCTTTACTTGCATGTCCCATCCTGTCCAATGGCTATGTAGCCAAAAAAAAGCCACTGAGGAACATAAATATTCAGTGGCTTTTGCTGCCTTGATTTGCAAAATGCCCCTATTTATGAAAGAAAGTGCATGTCACACAGAATACAATAATTTAGAGTGGGACCATGAACAGAACGCGCAGGTCGTGCTTTGTTAAAGATTATACCAGTGCCCCATACAAGAATCTAAATGTTTAAAGAGAAGATAGAAGGAAGTAATAAGAGTTGATAAAGCAATGGGGCCAGATGGGGTGCACCCCAGGGTCCTTAAAGAACTAAGAGAGGTGGTGGCTGAACCTCTGGCTATCCTGTTTAGCCGATCTCTGGAAACAGGGGAGGTACCCAAAGACTGGAGGACAGCAGATGTAGTCCCCTTATATAAAAGTGGGAACAAAGAGGAAGCAGGGAACTACAGACCAGTCGGCCTCACCTGGGTAGTGGGGAAGATCATGGAAGCACTACTGAAGGAGAGATTGGTGGAACATCTGTTTGTCAGTGGACTACAAGACCCAAGGCAGCATGGTTTCACCAGGGGGAGGTCATGTCAGGCCAACCTCATTGAATTTTTTGACTGAGTGACTAGAGAGGTGGATCAGGGGAGGGCAGTGGACATGGCCTATCTGGACTTGAGCAAGGCCTTTGACACTTTGCCACATAGAAGACTATTACACAAACTGGGGAATATGGGTGTGGGCAGGACAGTAGTGTGGTGGGTAGGTAACTGGCTGGGTGGCAGGACACAGAGGGTGGTGGTAAATGGCTGTCACTCCACAGAGGGAAGAGTGACCAGTGGGGTACCACAGGGATCAGTGCTGGGACCGGTCCTATTCAACATCTTCATCAGTGACATTGCACAGGACCTAGAAGGCAGAATTTCACTGTTCGCTGATGACACAAAGCTCTGTAACAGAGTAGACACACCAGAGGGTGTAGACAGAATGAGAAGGGACCTGCAGAAACTTGAAGAATGATCAGGGGTTTGGCAGCTGAAATTCAATGCAAAGAAGTGCAAGATAATGCATATGGGGCACAAAAACCCTGGCACAGTATATCAGTTGGGGGGTGAGGATATAGCATGCACCGAGCAGGAAAGGGATCTTTGGGTTATCATCTCTGATGACCTCAAGGTAGGGAAACAGTGTGACAAGGCAGCAGGTAAAGCAAATAGGATGCTGGGATGTATAGGCAGGGGCATCACCAGCAGGAAAAGGGAGGTCATAATTCCGCTATACAAGACACTAGTGAGGCCCCACCTGGAGTACAGTGTACAGTTCTGGAGACCATACCTGCGTATGGACATAGACAAGGTAGAGAAGGTTCAGAGGAGGGCAACAAAGATGGTGTATGGATTGCATCACAAGTCCTATGAAGACAGGTTGAAGGAACTGAACATGTACTCCCTGGAGGAGAGGAGGGAGAGAGGGGATATGATAGAGACATACAAGTATCTCACAGGGAGAAACAGGGTGCAGGAATACACTATTTTTAAGCAAAAAAGATGTCCCAGGACTAGAGGTCATGGGATGAAGTTTGAGGGAGGACGATTCAAAGGAAACATGAGGAAGAATTTCTTCACAGAACGGGTGGTGGACAAGTGGAACACCCTGCCAGAGGAAGTGGTGGGGGCTGAAACAATCACGGGATTTAAGAATGCATGGGATAGACATAAAGGAATTCTGGAGGTCAGGGGAAAGGGGCAACAGACTTCTAGGAAAACATAAACTGAACTTACAAGCTCAAATGGGCAGACTGGGTGGGCCATAGGCCCTTATCTGTTGACACTGTCTATGTATCTATGTATCTATGTATAGAGGGGGGGATAGTTGTAAATTAGGAGTGCACTTGGTCCTTGAGCTCCCTCCCTCTCTCTGTTATATTACAGCACTCGGAGTGGAGCGAGCGGCTGGCAGGATGCCAGGGACATAGCTGCCCAAGACAAAGAAATAAAAAAGAAAACTGTGCCCCCAGAGGTGTGCACTGCACACAATGTGGTACCTCTTTGCTGTACAGAGCAGGAATGGCTCTGTGAAGCACCACGAAATACCAAGGTTTGCGGTTTAAAAATAAAAATAAAACAGAAAGCAGCAAATGTGTATGGAGCAAAGGCATGCTCCTCAGCCCCCAGACCACCGCACTATGAGGCATACAGATAAAGCTGACAAGATTTAAATGTTAGCTTTATAGATGCATAATGGTGAATGAAAGCCACATGTAGTACAGTCATAAGATGGTAATAAACAAATAAACTGGAAATAAAAAATACATAAGGTGGCTGGAAATAAAGATAACAGCTGGTTGTAGAGTGGCTGACTGTTAAGAGTGGCCAGGAGGACCCATTTGAAATGTAAAGCCAACGGGCTGATATTTCAGCCATCGAGAAAAGAAGAAAAGTGCTCCTTAGCAATAGGAGCCTCCAAATGAAATTAAAGCAGGTATTAAATGCCTAAAGGGATAATTTGATTGTGAAAACACATACAGTGCTGGAAGCACAAGAAAAGAATGAAAGCAAATCATTATTGGGGAATACAGAACAAAAGGGAAATGTAACAAAACAGCCTACTTCAATAAAAATGTCTGGAGATATTGTACGTGGTTTGAATGCATGCTCCCCTCTTCTGTATAGAACCCTGTGAGTAAAGAAATGCAAGGTTATTCATTAATTGAAATACAGGGCTATTCATTAATTATGAAAATGCCTAGCATGGTACTGTGGACTGACGTGTTTGCAGGAAGACTCATTCAAAAATGACTGAAGGCTATAGGGAAGCAGCACCCCCTAGTGGCCTATATTTATACTACTCTGGATTCCTTCTAATTGTTACAGATGGAGGAGTCTGAAATAATTGAAACTAATTAAGTAGATAAAGGCGTTTTTCTGATCAGGATTATGGGGAAGGATGCTACTGTTAAATCAGAATGCTAATTAATAAAATAAGGCTTAGAAGCAACCCTTTTATTTTTGTATAGGCGCAGGTTGTGAGCCTTGGAAACTACAAATGTATTAATCATAAGCTAAGGTGATGGCACATGACAGTGATGTCATCAACAAAAAGATACAAAAGCCTACCGCTAGAGGTGGATAGTTAGATATGGGGCCCTCATTCCAAGACAGATTACGCCTGGCCCCCATGGTGCAAATCGCACCATAAGCCATGCATAATGCAAGTTGTTATTACAAAAGATGCCTTGAGCCATGCTGTATGCAGGTTGTGCCAAAGGTGGGCTATGCCACCCACTATGCCCACAACCCACAGCGGCATGGTACAAGGGTAGGCTACGGCAGCAACTGTACTCTATTCTGGAAGGGCGGATGCCGTAACCCACTTATGCCTTTCCAGAAGAGGCAATGTCCTAGTGGGGTTAGACCAGCTAGGAGGTGGTCTAACAGGCATACTGTTCTAAGGCCAGCTGCAGGAGATTCTAGGATTTGTAATAACAGAAGATGTAAAACATGTTTATAACCCTTTTTGTTCTGATGGTGATTGCCACAATTTACTACAGCTTGCAAATTACTATGCCACATTAAAACAGCTAACTCAGTTGATGAGAAAATACACATCAACTATCACTAGCATAACTGGAATAAAACCATTTGATTTGACATTAATATATTCAAGAGACAAATCACATTAAAGAACTGCAGGGCAGCATCACGGAGAAAAACCGGTAGCCATAGCCATGATCAGATTGAGGGCAGGTGAGCATCAGGGAGAAAGACTACCCAGCATGGTGCCATGGAAGAGGCTGCCAGAGTTGGTGGAGAGTGGGTTTTTTGAAGCAAAACAGCCTGAGCTGGGTCCTGGAGTAGCCAATCAGGCAGGGGAACCCAGCACCAATCCAGTGAAAGAGCTGTGATTACATGGCTCCTAGAGGAGCCAATTCAAAGGAGACACACCAATCAGAGAGTGCAGTTGGCTTTATAAGAACTGCCAACCACCACTCTCAGTAAAGAATTGCAGTGAAGCATTAAGGAGAGAAACTGGTGGCTGTAACCATGATTGGATTGGGAGCAGGGGAGTACTGGGGGGAGAGACCGCCCAGAGTGGCATCTGTGGAAAAGACCACCAGAGTTGGTGGAGAGCTGGTTGTTTGAAGCAAAACTGCCTGAGCTGGGTCCTGGAGGAGCCAATTGGGCACGGGGACCCTGAACCAATCTACTGAAGGAGCTGTGATTATATGCTTGCTGGAGGAGCCAATCCAAAGGGGAAGTGCTGGATTTGAGAGTGCAGCTGGCTTTATAAGGACCTCTGGCCACCACTCTCAGTAAATAACTGCAGGGGAGCATCAGGGAGAGATACCACCTAGAGCAGTGGCTGTGGAACAGGCTGCCAGAGTTGGTGGTGAGTGGGTTGTTTGTCCTACCCTTCCACCCTGGCCCTCACCTCCCACCTCAGCCCCGACCTCTATTAAATGCACAAGGGTGGAGGAGGAGCCAGCACAGAGGAAAACACCAAGCAGGCAATAACAGGAGATACAAGCATTTGTAACCCCTTTTGTTCTGATAATAAGTGCTATGATTTACTACAGCTTGAAAATTACAGAGCCACATTAAAACAGAGCTAATTTAATTAAAGGGAACATACACACCAAATATCACTAGTTTTTCTTGTTATTGACAACAAAGGAACACGACGGTGATGAATGAAGTATATCGCATGATTTGCATCCTTTGCAATTACCTGCAGTCTTCCATTTTTGCCATTTGTACTGGTTCCTGAGTGGCTAGAGTTCCAGCCTTTGGGTCTGTCTGACAAGGTCCTCCATGTTGTAGAGGCCTCTCAAAAGGAGTTAACTTTTCAGTGCTATGCCTTCAAATGGGAATGCTTTTTCCATTTGGTGCCAGGGCAGGGAGCTTGACCCCTCTCTTGCCCTGTGGCTAGCATCCTGGATTAATTGTGGTCTGTCTCTCAATTGAGCATAAGGTCAATGGTCCTCAAGGTGCACCTAGTATGCTAGCCCAGTGGCATGGAGAGCTGGGAACCTTTCTCCTACAACACTGGTGACCCGGGGTTAGGAATGGGCTAAGGTTGCTCAGCGGCTAGCAGAGTGAGGGAGGATTGAAGATCTATGTACAAGTAACTTGTAGTAAGCAGCCACCACCCACCAGCCTGTAACCACTACCAGCTGCCATCCAGTCAGATACCTCCATCAGCCCAGAGTATGGTTCCAGTATTTAAGTTTTTGTGGGAGATATCACTTCTATTTCAATTTTAATTTCAATTTTATTTTAACAGGAAATACACCGTTGAGAAAGACTCATTTACAAAGTGGTCCTAGAGAACAGGCAAAAGACAGTTCAAAGTGCACAGTACAAAAGTTGCATATCAGAAGCAGAAGACACAGCAAAAAATATGAATCCAGATTTACAATACATGGGCTAACAACAGAGTTTAACATTGCAGCATCATGACATTCATGGGTTTACACTTCAAGAGCATACATAGAAACATATGAACAATGCATGAGGCTACTAGAATACATATTGAAGGCAATGGTAGTTCGATAATGAGACTAGGGGATAGTTTAGAAAAATTAATAAGCAAGAGGGTGAAGGAGGGAAGAGAAAAGGAATAAAAAAAGACAGCAGCAGAGAGCTATGTAAAAAGAGTGGGTCAAGAAAAATAGAGACAGGTGAAGTAGCAGGTAATATAAGAAAGCAGATGGGAAAAGGAAACCCAAAAAGAAAGGAAGGGCACTAAGGGTTGAATCTAATGAAGTGCTATGGCTGGGGTGGTTAGAGCAAAAATGGCCTAACAGTGGACTAGGAATAGCATTGGCATTTTTCTGCCAATACAGCATCGATTTAAAGGAGTTTAGGCCAATCAGCTGGGTTAGTTTTAGGGTATCTTGGATAGTACTCCACAAGGAAGGGATAGAGTAACTGAGAGAGGCATCATCAAAGTGGGACCTAATTCTGGGGATATCAAGTCAAATAAAATCATAACATCTAAGAAAATATGAACACGGGTGGGTGCGAAAGAGGTCGTGAATGTAATTAGGTACTTTTAAGGAGAGAGCTCTGTAGGCCCAGAGGAAAGCTTTACAGCATCTTCGAGCAGTAAAGGACAGCCAGCCTAGTTGCACAAAGAGCATACATTGATGTGTATTAGATGTGGCATTAGTGACAAACCTTATTTTCCCTGTGGTAAAGGATATCAAGCTTTGCAAGGGCAGTTTTAGAACAATGGCAGTATATGATGTCGACGTAGTCAAGAAGGGGCAACAAAGTTGATGTGACAAGCCTTAGTTTAGCTTCAAAAGTTAGCAGATTTTTGATCCTGCAGAAGAGTCCAAGCTTTTGCTTAAGTTTTTTAGTGAGTCCCTCGATATGAGTAGAAAAGGAAAGTCTATGATCCAGCCAGAAGCCAAGATATTTAAATTTATCAATGGCCTCAATAGTTTCACCAGGATGATCGTGATGAGGAGGGTAGAAGGGATGGAATTTAGATAGCCCAAGTTGTCTTGACGTGAGAAAAGCTTAACTTTAGTCTTTTTGGCACTGAGTAATAATTGTAAGCGTAGTAGATTATATTTTAACAGGGTAAATTCATTTTGGAGTTGGAAACAAGGTATTTCTAAGGAGGGTTTTGCAACATAAATGATCGTGTCATCAGCAAATAAATGAATGCTTGCATTTGTAATTCATTGGCCAATATCATTACTGTATATGGCAAAAAGGAGGGGCCCAAAAATTGACCATTGTGGGATGCCTCATTGAAGGATTTTAAGTGGGGGATAGGTCACCTTGAGCTACAGTACAACTTACTGCTGCCTTCCAGTAAAGTAACAGGAGAACCAATTGTGGACCGTATTGTCAATTCCAATGTTATTCAGCATGGACAGGAGCAGTTCCTGGTAGACAATGTCAAATGCTTTGCATAAATCCAAGAAAAGAGCACAGACATAATTTTTGGTGTCTAATGCAGTCTGCCAATCATTTGGGACATTAGCTAAGGCAGCGACTGTGCTGCGCTTAGGCTGAAAATCTGATTGGAGAGGGTTAAGAAGATTAGCATTTTATAGATACTCTCTGAGCTGGGCATTAGCTATTTTTTCCAGATATTTGGATAAAGTGGGTGACAGAGATAGGTCGGTGATTGTTTAGATCAGAAGGATCACCAGATTTAAAGAGAGGGATGACAAGGACAACATTCCATGAAGATGGAATTACACCTTGCTGAAGAAATAGGTTAAAGAGGTGAGTGATAGGTGGAGCAAGAGAGTAGTAGCCAAGTTTCAGGAAAAAAAGGATCAAGACAGTCGGCACCCATGCTTTTATTAGGATCAAGGGATAAGACGATGTGTTCCACCTGTTTTAGAGTAATTATACTAAAACTGAAGGTGGTCTCAGAATGCAAGGTAGGCTGGTAATGGGTCTGGCCATTTAAGGGTATAATTTTGCTTGCAGGAGACGTGTCAAAGACCTTGCATGCAGTGGCAGTATGGTTGTTTGGCAGATCAAGGATAGAGGTCCTATCAGAGTGGGTAACTCCGTCTTTACAGATTTTAGAAGGTAGGGCAGATGGGGGGACTGTGTCCTTCGACTTCTTTAAGAACTTTCCAGAACTTGGCTGCATTGTTTTTAGAAATGTTAAGTGCAGATTGAAATTATTTTGTCTTTTCTGTTTTCCTCAAGTGGTTGAGGGGGTTATTCGTACTCAATGACAATTCAATGCTTTGGTGCTGTCAATCTGATCTCTTTCACAGACATTACATTCATAATAAAAATCAAGAAAATACACATTTTAGACAGTTACTAATCTGAGGCAGATTCATATCATAGCTCTGAAACCTCAATGCCAAACCTCGGTGCCTCCACTCCTCCATTTTCTTTCATGGCTGAGATCAAGACCCTTAATGGAGGAACAATTAAACTGATCTTTTGCAACTTGAATTTGTTTCTTGCTCTTGAGTGAATGGTTAATACTGATTACTCTCACCTATGCAGAGATAATTAACACTGGCTTTGGATAAGTGAAAGGGGTGGGCCGTGAGGGGCCATCCAATCCTCATCAGTATCCAATTCTTTTTTTCTGTCAGCAAGTTAGATATTTAATGTTATTGGCTCAATAGGTTGCATGCTTGCCTCTGGGGCCAGAAAGCCAGAAGGACACACGCTGGTGCCCCACACCAGGAAATTGGGCTAATACCCAGTATTGATACTGTAGTGTAGCACCTGGTAATGGGAAGTACTACACTGATGTTGAGGTGCTAGCCTTTGTATGAGATGTTAAATCAAGGTCCCTTCTGTCCATCTTTTCTGGTTGTCCAGGTGAAAGTCAAAGATCCCATGGAACTTAATGCAAAAGTCATAGAACTTTTTATGTTAAAATCGGTTAGCAAATTGTAATACAATATTCATAAATATGTCATGTCATTATTCCCTGCCCTAGCACCTACCCCCTTATTATATGCACTTCTTTTACACAATTTCTGCTACACAGTATTTCTAGTGACTTCATTACGGGGTTATCAAAAGGTTTTCCCATTAGTTATGGAAAACTTCAGTTTCCATTATTAGCAATTCTTCTTAATATGTAAGTGTACCTGGTTACACACTGTTCAGGTTGGACAGACTTAATAAACGGGGAGGGGGTAGTGCTCTGTATCTTCGTGATCACCTACATGGAATAAACACTACTACCATAAGCCCCTCAGAAGGTGTACAGTCTCTCACGGTTAGGGTTGAAGTTGGGAACTCGAAAAAATCCCTCTACATAATGTCTGTTTACATACCCCCTCGTAACCAAAGGGATGCCTTCACGTCCATACTAGATATAATCGAACAACTCCCAAATAATTCGGAAGTCATAACCCTAGGTGATTTCAACTCAAATTGGCTTGCCCCCAGACATCCGCCCTCAGGGATGCTGCTGCCCAGAATCTGTCTCAAATGGTCCTCACCCCCACTAGAGTAAACAAAAATAAGTGCCATAGCTCCCTCCTGGACCTAATACTTACAAACCATCCTGAGCACATACTGGATGTCCAGGTCCTCTCGGACTCCATCAGTGATCACTCCCCGGTAATTTGTCTCTGGACAAATAGCTGGAAGCCACCCCCACCTAGGATCTCCATGTGTCACCAACTCAAGAGGGGGGCTCTAAAACATCTCAGAAACCTACTCTGGAATCTGGACTGGTCCCCTCTTGATCACCTGACGTCAGTTGACGCGGCCCTGTCTTTTTTCATAAGTTCCTTCCAAGCAGCTTGTGACATCTTTGCCCCCTATGTCAAATGGATTGAAAATTCTAAATCATCCCCCTGGGTAACTAGATCCTTACTTGATCAAATGAATGTGCGTGATGACCTGTGGCTCACAGTCCTTCAGTCAGGTAAACCCGCTGACCGACAACATTACCGTGCTGCCAGAAATACTTGCACCTGGGAGATACGGCTGGCAAAGGCTGCTTACTACAAAAACAAACTCACTGCCTCCTGGGGTGATGGTAAGAGGTTCTGGGATAATATTAAGGAACTTAGTGGAAAGTCTCCCTCCCCTTCCCCTGCCAGGCTTATCCTAGATGGTATCCCTACGCAAGAACCCAGCAAAATAGCAGATGCTTTCAATAAAGCATTCTCAGACCTAAGCTCTATTCTCCCCCCTGACTTTTTCAGCACTGAAGCGGGAATTTTCTAGCCACCCCCAAGTGCGCCACCTTTTCATCTCAAAACTGTCTCCACTAGTGTTGCCCACTCATATATTTCCAGATTCCTAGGAAAGACTAGACATAGTGGTGACTCACTAGACACTAAATTACTGTCTTTAACCCTTGATACTGTTCTAATACCTCTTACAAACATTTTCAACATATCCCTGTGCCTAGGACAATTCCCATCTCTATGGAAAAAGGCAAGGATTATGCCAATACATAAAAATGGTGCACGTACAGCAACTAGTAACTACAGGCCCATCTCTATACTCCCTCCACTCTCAAAAGCACTGGAAAAAATTGTGACTGATCAACTTACTAACTACCTAGACTCACAACACCTAATCTGCAAACAACAACACGGTTTCAGAAAAGGTCACAGTACCACCACTGCTCTACTAGAACTCACCTCCTTTGTTCATGACGCTCTTGACCAGGGAGATCTGGCTGGTTCAGTCTTTATATATTTCTCCAAGGCATTTGACACCGTCAATCACACCATGCTCATAAACTCCCTCCTCACTGTTGGCGTCTCCAAAGAAACCACAAGCTGGATCTCCAGTTATCTCTCTCTGGCCTCACTCAACAGGTGATGATAAGAAACACCCTCTCTGCAAACCTTCCCATCCGAACAGGTGTCCCTTAAGGTTCTGTCCTTGGTCCGCTCCTTTTCTCTCTCTATCTGAACCCACTACCTCTGGCCACCTCTGGGCAGCTTCTCCTCTACGCTGATGATGCGGTGATTTTCAGTCAACACACTGACCCCACGCAGCTCCAAGAATCCTTGCAGGGCTCTTTCACTCAAATTGAAGCCTGGTTTTCCTCACACAAGCTCGTACTCAATACAAAAAAGACAAAAGTCATGCTATTTGCCCACCCACAGCATGAGCACAGCACTACAAAATTAGCCATACACAATGTGATGGGCTCCACGCTGGAACCTGTTTCCATTTTTAAATATCTTGGGATTACTCTAGATTCCGCCCTCACCTATCGTGAACATATTTCATCAACTTGTACTGAAACAAACAAAAGAATCGGTCTCCTCTACAGGCTTAGGTCCTGTCTACCTACGGAGGTGCTACGCTTAGCTATCTCTAGCTCCATCCTCTCACTGGTAGACTACGGCATAATCATCTATGGGGCCTCTTCTGACACAGCTCTGTCCAGCAGTAAATGTGCCCTAAACAAGGCCTGCAGATTGGCCACAGGATCTGATCGTCTTATGCACACCTGTGACCTCTATCTATGCTCATCATGGCTAAACTTCCAGGGGCGACTAGTTTATCAGACCTGCCTATTGGCCAACAAAAATTCAGCTGGGCCTAGCCCCCCCAGGCTTTCTTAAGCTCCTCCAAAAAAAACTACCGGCCCATCCCACTAGACACTCGGAAACCGCCACTTTCTGCGTCCCCTTTGTAAAGACCACTGCTGGCCAAAGATCCTTTTGCTACAGGGCACCACTCTGGATGAACGCAATCCCTGACCCTGTCTTATCAATCCCCAGGCTTGGGCATTTCAAACAGGAGTTACTTAAACACATTATGTCAAACTCCCACTGTGACTGCAGATGAAACTTGAAAATGTTGAATGCACCATTATTTCAAAAATTACTGTCCTTCCATTGTCTGTGTTCATTATAATTTTGTACTGACATTTTTTCTGTACCAGTGCTGTTGTCTATATTGTATTTTCTATGTAACACTGTGTTCTAATCCATTTATGTAAGACGTGGAGCCTTTGTAAATGAGTCTCTGACTCAAAGGGTTGTAATTCCTAGACCTTAAATAAATAAATAAAATAAATAAATAAATAAAATATAGCAACCTAATTAAAACTTGAAATTGTCCAACCATAATTTCAGGTGCACCTTCTGGTTAGTATAAGAGATACAGCACTGTACTTGACATAGAAAATATTTGAAGATGATGAACACCAACTGCTGCATTCCCGCCTCACACTTCCCTTGTGGAAGGGAGATTAGGTTGTAAACAATCCATCCATCCTGAGGACTGCACAAAAGAGGCTCCCTTAAGACCCTTAAAAACATAGCCCAATTGTTGTGAGTAAAGGAGCATTCTGAGAATGAGTCCTTTATTATTTTGCTTTGCTTTACAAAAGAGGCTCTTGAACAGTACTGTTTAACCAGGTTTTTATGCATTAAGTTTGCTTTCAATTATAGTCACACAAGCAGACTTAACCACATGATTGCATCTCACTTTTTTATCAGGAACCCTGCATTTTGCATATCACAAAAGCCACACTTTAAACATAGAAATTTACAGCAGATAAGGACTGCTAGGCCCACCCAGTCTGCCCATTTTCGCTACCTGCTGCAAAAAACACAAACCCTACTTGATCTCTGGCTTTGTTCTCTTTCCTATTGCTCGGGTTTGGCATCTTGCTTGGTCTGGTGCTTCACAAGGGACCACCATCCCACACTGGAACCAATCTGGCCCAAATTCCTCACCTGTAGCCCTATCGGATCTAGCCAGAGTTTGTTTTTAAAGACTTTACTCCCATTTCTGGGAGAACAACTTTGTTGCATTGATGGCTATGTTGTGGAGTGAATCAGAACACACTTGTCCGTCTTATATTTATTTATTTATTTGTTTATGTTTTTGGTAGCCAGGTAAGTGTACTGATCCAGAGGACTATTTTCAGTCATGACCTGGGCCACAAGGTGGCGATACAGAAATACCAGCAGCAGACACAATATACAATTGGATTATGCTGTACAAGCACAAATGGACAACAAAACAGACATTGTTTACTTATGGTATACAAGCATGGTAAGTAAAATACCATAGGGATACCAGCAGCAGTACAAGAAGATAATAGTTATGCATTTGAACAGGTTGACAAGGAGCATTTTAAACGTAACAGACTTAGTAATATCTAGTCTAGGTAACATGCCTGTCCTGATGAGAAAGAGAGAGCAGGCCGACCTGAGAAAGCTTGTGATAAAAAAGTAGAGTGTGGCTCCCAGACAGTGCACCAAGTTCAGGCAGTGATGGAGCATAGGCTGAGTAAAATGGAGAGCAGGATAATAAGTGCTGTGCCCTACCAAGTCCTGGTGCATCCTTGTGCTATGGCCTAGACCGGGTACAGTGATGTTGGAGGAGGTCTCACAGGTAGGTTTCGAGAGGCAGCATGTGAGCATATTGACAAAGCCCCCAGTGCAAGCTCTAATACAAAGATCTTTTTCATTAAAAAAAAAGGTTTCTTTTTTTTGTCAAAATGAAAGAGGTTTTACTCCCACTTCTGGGAGAATGATGAGTTAGCAACTAGGAGAGTCTTAGTGGTGAGGGATTTTATGACCAGGGAGTAGATAGGGTGGTGAATGAGGGAGAGGAGCAGTGGGAGATGGGCAGGTGACTTTCTGAGGCATCAGCTGTCTGGGCTATAGAAAGGACATGCTCTGCATGCATGCTATGCATTGTGGATGGTAGTGTAGCCTAGAGGTTAGAGTAACAATCTGTGTATGAGCTTGGTACATCCAGCAGACCTTGGTTTGATTCCCACAACCTCAACTTGCATACTGTGTGACTGTGAGCAAGTCACTTAACCACCCCAGTGCTTCCAGGTCACCCCTGAAAACAGGCACTTGTGCCTAGTGGGCCTTACCAGGTTACCAAAGACTGAAAAAAAAGACATGCTGATCATCCTGCCATCACCCCCTGTCCATCTGTTGTACCTACAGCTCCCTTCTTTTGCTGAAATATGATTTTAAATGCTTTGGTGCCACCCTACTTCCTGCATTGGATTTCTCCCAACACATCTCAACTTTAAACTGATCCACCGACTCCAAGCTTGGCTGGGCTTACTGGCTCTACCACTTCCTCACTTTGAAAGCAAGTATAGACATTTCCCAAGGCTCGCTCCTCCCTTGCTTATAGTATAGTTCACTCATCTTCACAAACACTCCCAAATCCTTGATACATATGTAGGACATTGCTTACAACAATATTTGCTGTTTAACCCTCTCCTCCCCCACCTCACACATCATTGCACCCTGTATTCCTCTTTTGAGTAGTCATCCCTCTCTGTCTCACATTCTTATGTGTTGGAATGCCTTATTTTCAAACTCCTTAGACCTGCCTCCATGGCCACCCCAGTCTCCCTACCACATGGTAGAAATGTTGCCTACTCAATCAGATATACTGATTCCACCTCTCTTACCATTCCAAAGTATTTGACTAAAATGGGCAATCAGGTCTTCTCCTTATGTACCCCTAGGTTGTGGACCCACCCCCAGATTTGCAGCTGTTCCACCCTGGCATCAATCAAAGTTGCCCTGAAGACACAGCTCTTTTCATCCATGGTTTGCAACTTTTTCTATCTTACAATCCCCAGCTCTCACACCACATGCCAACCTGCCTAAATAAATGCTACAATTTATGTACATCATCTTTTTGCCATTACCATTTGCTTAACTGGCACACCAGTGATCTGTCTAATTATCTTTATGAATTGGTCATATTATTTTTGTTTCTGTGCATTGCTTAGCATTTGTTATGTTTTTGTTACTTTTTATTTTATTTATTTGTTAACCGGATAAGGACACTGGACCAAGGGCCTTTCTTCAGTTCCGACCCAGGAGAACAATAAACAACAAAAAAATACAGTACATACAAAATATATACAAAATTTTACACAAAACGTTTACATACAGATTTGTGTAATAAATATAGTTTCAGTTTTTTCTTGAATCTCAAAATAGAGGCAGCCTCTACCATTATGCGTTTTTTCTGTATCAGCTCAGGCTGCATCTGTAATTGTAAACTGTTTTGCTGTGTGCACGAGTGTGTGTGCTTGATATTTAATATTTGTTATCCGTATCTTTTTTCGTTTAATAATATTTAGAATTTATTTTTGTTCTGTACCCTTCCATGCTGTACCTGAAAATAGGCATTTAATTGTCTAGTGTACTCACTCAATTATCAAAAATAAATAAACAAATAAAAATCAACAAATAAATAAATAAACTGGAAGTGAAGGAGGTCATGAATAATGTGCTACTGGGACCAGTCCTTGATCCCTGCACTCTTCAATATGATCATGAGTGACATTGGAGAGGGCACCTGGGGCAAGTTGTGTCTTTTTGCAGATTATATGAAGCTCTGAGGTACACTAGATAGTGACAGAGAGATCAGGGAGATGGAGAAGGATTACAAAAGCTAGAGAGGTGGTCTAAGGTCTAGCAGTTGGAATTCAATGCCACAAAATGAAAAGGTAGATTGGGGGGGCAGGGTAGAGCACCGAATGGGAGGAGTTAATATGAGCACTATGGCAGAAGAAATGGACCTAGGAGTCATCAATAGTGACTCCCTCAAACAAGCAAACAAGTGTAGTAAGGCCTAAAGTAAGGCTAATAGGATGTTGGGATTTATCTAAAGGAGTACTGACAGCTGGAAAAATGAGATACTAGGACATCTATATAGGTCACTGGTGAGACTGCCCCTGGAATACTGTGCTCAGTTTTTGAGTTCTCACCTAAGAAAGGAGAGGGACAGCCTAGAGATGGTGCAAGGTAGGATGACCAAGATGATTCAGTGTCAACAGGGCAAATTTTATGAAGACTATCCCAAGAAACTGAGCATATACTCACTAGAGTCCAAGCAAGAGTAGGTTGTATGACAGAGACCTTCCAGTCCCTTGAGGGAATAAACATGATGAATTGTGGAAAACTATTTAGCAGGAGTACAGAGTCAAGAACTCGAGGCCATGAGTGAAAACTGACATGTGGAAGCTTTAAGAAGGACTGAGGAACTTATATTTTACAGAAATGGTAGTGGAGCTGTAGTGCAGTCTACCAACAGATGTGGTTGGCATCATGACAATATATGGTTTCAAGCATGGCTGGAACAGAGTTAAAGCTTTAGTGGTTATTCAGGTTGGTAGGGGTAAAGAGGTTATCAGTGTGCTAAACTGGGAGAGATAAAACCCCATATGAACAACATTTCTTGTGGCAAAAAGGGAACTCCTGGCAGTCTAGATGTAGTTTTAATCTTTTTCTGCCATCATTGTCTATGTTTTTGCATTTCTAATAATCTGGCAATACATTTTTGATAAGTTTGCTTTTACCAAAGTCCACAAGATGGAATTTTCACTTTGTCCTACTTATCTTAGGAAAGGAATTAATAATACATGCAATAACGCATGACAGACTGTGTAAAATGAGAATTTTATACACACCTGAGGTGTTGGAGGGTAGATAAATCCTTAGAGTGTATCTACAAGGAACATGCACTAGCCTGAGCCCCGTACTGGCTTGGAGTCGAAAGTGTCAGCTGGCATTTTCAATTCCTAACCCCATACATTGCAACGGTGTTCACGAGAGTTCTGAGTGAAACCCAGTGTATAAATTGCTATTGTCACCAGCCGGTTATAATGGCAAATTATAGCCCGATTCCAATATGGGAAAAATAAACCCAGTTATTAAGTAGATTCTACAGTTTGTAACCCCCCCCCCACCTTCTATTATTTTGAACTGTTCAATTCATCTTTAAGCAGATGATACAATTCGCTTTGTGGCCGATAAATCAGTCCCATCCTTGTGCACATTTTTAAAGATTTCAACAGTTTGGTAAATTGGTTTTCTGAAAATGAATGGTAAAAAACTCAAAACAATGTTAGTACATGGCACAATATGACCAATTTCGAGAGTTCTTTTACTATTTTTTTTTATATCAGCCATTGGACAGAGTCTCAGAATTTAAGTTTCTGGGGCTGTACTTTGATTCTGCTCTTATTTTTAAAGCCTGCATTGAAAAACACTTTTTCCAAAACTCATGCATGTCTACACCACTTAAAACATGCCAGGAAAGCTTAACAGTAGAAGACAGAAAACATTTAGTGGCCCAAGCAGTTCTTCCAGTATTAGATTATAGGAACACCATTTAACATCACACCTCTGAAACTGTATTAGCACCTTTAAATGCAATATATTATCAACTGCTACATTTTATTTTAAATGTAAAATGGAATACCCATCATTGTGTGTTACTCAAAATGTTAAATTGGCCTCTAAAGGCCTCTAGAAAGAACTACACTGGCTTTCTTTGATTCATAAGCATGCTTTCTGTCTTTCTGATTGGTTTGTAGCTCCTTCCCATAAATGTTCTTTACATGAAATAATGCAACACAGTTATCAGTTACCTACTCTATGTACTCGTCTGCTTAGGAAACAGAACATTTCTCTTCTGGTGCCTCCCATGCTGGAACAGAGCAGCTCCACAGTTCCAAAGCTGCCCCAGTTTCGCCCATTTTAAAATTCATTGAAACCGAATATGTTAAATACATGACTGTCCTGTTCATGATTTAAAAATGTAACGCATAGTCTATTGCTTTATATTTGCTGTGTATGGTATAGCTGAATTTTTGACATGGGTATTCCGTAAATAAGATTTTCATCTCATAAACTTATCCTGTAAGTTTGAACTTTTAAATAAAATAACAATAAATCAAGAGTTTCACCCAAATGTAACATTATACAATGCTTTGAAGTCACATATTTGTGACAAGGTGTATTGTTTCAAATTTTTAATTTGCCTGTGAATTGTGGCACATTTGACTACTTCGTGCTACGTGTAGCACCTGTGTAGTTCACACTATGCAATTGTTCACTTGGGAACATAAGCAGGAGGCTGGTAAGGACAGAGGCTTGGGTTTATATTCTGTTTAACTGAAATATTTGAATAGTTTGGCATGTGAAATTAGTTATGTGTGTTAAAAATTACTACTTTGAGTTAGAACTGTTACTTGGGCTGTGATATTGTAACTTTTGGGGCTTGGGAACACTTTTTTGGCAGTGATAATTAGAGTGAAATCTAAATGTGTTTTTGCCTGTTGTTGGTAAGAACCCTCCCACCCACCCACCTGTTTTGTAGGCTTTCTTAAATACTGAAAAGCCACTGGGGGTTGGGATTGAAGGGCTGTGTATTTCTGTTTGTGACTGAAATTTGAAGCAACAGGAACTTGTGGGCCTGTGACATCATACGGTACCTGAAGTCTGCATACACACACTGCTAGTGGGACTGGACACACACACTGGACTATATGTGTTTGTGAGACTTGAGAACTTTATTGGTGGGGTTGAAATTGGGTTTGTAAATGACTGCAGTCAGTATAGAGAGAAACTGTATTCCTGGGGGAAGGGACTGAGAAAAGGGGTGTGTGCCATTATAAACAGAGGGGGACAAACAGGGTGGCCATATTCCACCATGGCAGGCATCTTCGGAAGGGTTGTAGGCTGCACAGGCTGTGGGATGGCAATAATTATCAATTGGGCCTGGAGACAGGGAGGCTGCCCACTCTGTAGACAGCTATCTTGTATCAGGAGTGAATTATATTGGCTAAGGAGTAAGCTGGGGGAGTTGGGGGGGGTGTCCAAGGATAAGGGGTGTGGATATGGGCAGCAGAAGGGTGGGGCTGAGGGGAGACTGGAGCAACGCTCTGAAATTACAGGACGTTATGTTACAGCATGCAGGAGGGGGGATATTAGGGACAGAGCACCCTTAGATAGGGATGTTGACACTAAGGGGAAAGCGTACGGGGTGAACATTCCGAATACAAAGAGAGTGGAGGGGGAAGAGTCAGGAGGGGATGTTGTGGGGAAGCCTAGTAGAGCAGACATTGAGAAGGGAGGGGCTATTGTGGGGAAGCCTAAAACAGCAGACTGTGGGAAGGGAGCTCCTAAGGAGAATAGAATAAGAGGGGAGGAAGAGGGGCAGCTTAGAGATGCAGTCAGGGGAAACTCAGGTTACTTGATGGAGATTGGCATAGAGTGTCACAATAAATTTGAGCTACTAAGCAACCAAGAGGGGGAGGAAGGGGTTGGTGGAAATGAGGAAACTGATACAGAGGCCAAGAAGAGGGAGTCGGATACCCATAGGGCATCACAGACCGGCAATGGAAAGGATAGAATTAGTCCCAGAGGGAGAAGAGGAAACATAAATGTTAAGCAGATGGGGGAGATGCAACATATTGCAGACATGAGGGAGGAGAGCATGACTGGAGAGAAACTGGGTGACAAGGAGGTGGGGGAGGGGCCCCCATTCAGCAGGGGGGTCTGTACCAAGGATGGGGCCCTAGGTAAAGGGGACCCACAGAGAGCCTCTGGAGGTAGGGGTACTATTACAAGGGGGGAGGATGGCGGTGTGGGGGAAGGGGAAACCATCAGGCCAGGATAAATGGTTTGGATAAGAGAGGGTTAAAGGGACACTCTATTCAGAGAGGGTCTGATTTAAGTGGGCAAATACCGAGGGAGGCAGAAAGGGAGGGTGACAAGGGGTTCTCTAATAAGGCAGGAAGACTCCCATGGAATTGAGATCACGAATAAAGGGGGATGGGGGGCTGAGAGTGCATACTGGAGGTAACCATAAGGATGATGGCGGTGTTAAGGTTCTGTTATTGGGAGACTCGATGATTAGGGGTATCCAGTGGGAGGGACGGGGGGGTGGAAGCCATAGCCAGGTGAAGGTAGAGAGTATCTCTGGGCTGACAGTGCACAGAGCAAAGTTCATGGTGTACGAACTGGTTAGGGATTGTGGAGGGAAACCGGATTTCCTTGTGCATTTGGGAACTAACGGTCTAGAGGGAAATAGCATTTTGGAAATCCAAGCAAGGTTCCAAGAACTTGCCAGAGTCTATCAGGATAATGGATGCAACATTTCCTTTTTGGAGATATTGCCAGTACCAAAGGCCTCAGTGGAGAAAAAAATGAAGATCACAGAGGTTAATGACTGGCTCAGTAAGTGGGGTGAAGAGAGTGGGTTGGGGGTGTTAGGGAACTGGAAAGGAGTTTGGGAGGATAAGGGACGGTATGCCAAGGACAGGCTTCATCTTGCCCCATTAGGGAAGGAAGTCCTTAAACAGGGGATGGCTGACTACATTCAAGAAAGGTGTGGTTTAAACTTGTGAGGTGGGGAAGGGATAAGGGAGGGGCTGACCAAAAGCCCTCTCCTCCAGATGAGGGGAGTAGCCTTCAAACCCAAGGGGGGGAAGGGGGAAACAGACTGGGAGTGGAGGTTTCAGGAGGAGCAGAGGGAGGATGGAAGTATAAGGAATCTGGGTGGGGTTCAACAAAGGGGATCAGGGATAAGGTGTGGAGGTTGGCGTTAGTAAATGCCAGGAGCTTGGGAAACAAGTTGCCAGAGTTCCAGGCCATGCTGTTCGGGGGGGTGGATGTGGCAGCGGTCACGGAGATGTGGGCCAACAAAAAACATGACTGGGACCTAAATGTGCAGGGTACTATGCTTAGGAAGGATAGAAAGGAGGGCAGAGGAGGTGGAGGGCTATGTTCATTAGGGATGACATAGAAATTGCTAGGGTAGAAGAGGCGGAGGAAATGTGGAGGCCTATGGGTCACTTCTACGATCCCCAGCAGGAGATAAGGTCAAGCTGGGTGTAGTATATAGGCCCCCCCCGGGATGGGTGACATTCTGGAGGATGGTTTGCTGGACAACATCATTGCCCAGTGTGGACCAAAAGGGAAGGAGTGGTGTTGATAGGGGACCTTAATTTACCAGGTATAAACTGGGGAACCATGTTCTCTAAGGTGGCCAAGGAGCAGAGGCTGCTGGATGGCTTCCAGGATGTGTTCTTAACACAGCATGTGATGGAGCCCACAAGGGAGGGGCATGTCCTGGACGTGGTTCTGGCAGATGGGGATCTGGTAAGGGACCTGGTTGTAGAGGATCCCCTGACTGGGAGCAACCACAATATTGTCTGGTTTCAAATAAGCATGGGGGGGGAGATCTAGGACACTGGCAGTGGACTTCAGGGGGGCAGACTTTGTGGGCATGGGAAATATTCTCAAGGATCACTTGAAGGGGATTACATCAATGGCAAATGTGGAAAGGAGATGGGAGGTCATAAAATGGGGACTTCATGAGGCAGTCTGGACCTGCGCTAAGGTGAAAACGTAAGGAAACAAGGTCACATAAACCATGCTGGTGGTCCAGTGAGGTTCAGGTAGTGGTCAGAGAAAAGAAGGCGGCCTACAAAAAATATAAAACAACAAGAGGGGATAGGGATAAGGAAATGTACCATCTTGCATCTAGAAAAGTCACCCGGATGGTGAGGGGGGCAACGTCCAGTAAAGAGCAGCAGCTGGCACAGGGGATACATGGAGGGGAAAAGGGGTTTTTCCAGTACATTGGGGAGTGGAGAAAAACTAAGGGCCATATCAGCGATTGAGATCAGAAGAAGGGTGGGTGGATGAGGCGAGGGACCAGGCAGAGGTATTTAACGAGTACTTCGCCTCTGTGTTCACTAGAGAGGGGGATGGGATATCTACAAAGCAAGGCACAATGGGGATAGAAGTGGCAGTGAGTGGGATCTGGGGAGCAACAGAAATGGAGTAAGAGAGAGAGGGAGAGGTACCCCAAGGGTGTCACATCAGGATAAGGATAAAAAGGCCAGTAAGGTGGAGGGGACGGATGATGCTATCTCCGCCGAAAGGGTGTGGTTAGCCCTCAAGGCCCTAAAGAAAGACAAATCTCCTGGGCTGGATGGCATTCATCTGAGAGTACTATGGGAATTGGCGGACATACTGACTGCACCCGTGGTGGAGCTCTTCAACAGGTCTCTTGAGATAGGGAGGGTACCTAGGGATTGGCGAGAGGCACATGTGGTGCCAATCCATAAAGGGGAGTCGAGGGAAGTACCAGGTAACTATAGACCCATCAGTTTGACCTCGGTGGTGGGAAAATTAATGGAGAGTATACTAAAGGAACGATTGGGGATGTACTTAGAGGAGGTTGGAGGTTTGGATAGTCGGCAACATGGGTTTGTGCCAGGTAGATCATGTCAAACCAATCTTGTGGAGTTCTATGAATGGGTAACATCAGAACTGGACAGGGGAAAGCCTGTGGATTTATTATTCTTGGACTTCATTAAGGCATTTGACTCTGTCCCCCACAATGGTCTGGTGGAGAAACTGATGGGGTTGGGAGTAGGCCCTTTGATGGTCTGATGGATTGAAAACTGGCTAGCTGGATGCACCCAGAGAGCAGTGGTCGGTGGGGAGCTCTCGAACCCTAGAGAGGTTGGTAGTGGGGTACCGCAGGGCTCGGTCCTGGGTCCGATCCTGTTTAATGCATACATATCGGACATCAGGGAGGGTATTGGGTGTGAAATGAGTCTCTTCGCTGATGACTCCAAGATGGGAGCAGTGGTTGAGGGACAAGAGGGGAGGTTGGCCCTCCAAGGGGACCCAAACACCCTGGAAAGCTGGTCTCACACATGGAAATTAAATTTCAATATCACCAAGTGCAAGATGTTACATCTTAGGTGGGGAAACCCTAAACACAGGTACACCCTGGGAGGGGAGGTGCTGGAGGCCTCAATAGGGGAAAAAGACCTAGGGGTCATGGTGGATGCATGTATGAATAACTCTGAGCAGTGCAGGATAGCGGCTAGCAAGGCAAACAGGATGTTGGGATGCATCGTAAGGGGGATCACCTCTAGGAGCAAGGAAGTGATTCTGCCACTGTACAATAGACTACACCTTGAGTACTGTGTACAGTACTGGAGACCACACTTGAAGAGGGACATACAGCCCTGGAGAGAGTACAGAGGAGGGCAACTAAGATGATACGAGGACTAGGATTTGATGTATGAGGACAGACTTGAGGAGCTCTGCTTGTTTTCATTGCAGGAGAGGAGAGACAGGGGGGACATGACTGAGGTCTTCAAGTACCTCAAGGGAATAAATAGGGTAAACATGGAGGGGATCTTTAGACTAAATCAGGGAGGTATCACCAGAGGGCATGGTTTGAAGTTGGAAGGTGGAAGGGTGAGGTGGAAAAAGAGGAGGTTTTTCACTGAGAGGGTGGTGGACCCTTGGAATGCACTGCCTGGCGAGCTGGTTCAGAGCTCCACAGTAGAGGGCTTCAAGAGAGGGTGGGACAGACAGAGAAAGTGGATGTATCAGATGATGGCCTGTCCCAGTGGGGTGGGGATAGATGATAGGGGTTTCTGGAACACAAGGGGGGGGCCTCGGCACCCAGCTAAGGATCTGCGGTTCGAGCAGACTCGATAGACCGTAAGGCCTAATCTGCTGGCAATTAGTATGTTAGTATCTGCAGCTGCAGCACATATTACTATGTGAATGGATGCACTTTGCACTTTACAAACATTATTGTCACAAATTACATACTAAAATTCACCACAGCTGTGTAGTCAGACAATTTACTTAATAAATTTGTGCAATTGCATAAATATTACAATGCAAATTGTTGCTCTATGCTCCACACTACACAAACTGCAAAGTTTTATAACTTCACACAGAGCTAGTTGAACAGCAAAAGAGGGTCCTATATTTCACAAAGTGAGAATTAATACTTTATATATGGTAGAATTTATTTCACTGTAAAAAAAAAATCTTGCTGTGTTTGCTATAGAAAGAGACCGGCTGAATTACTTGAACCGGTAAGTTAGTTATCTATGTCAGATTCATTATATCAAAGTATAAGATAGTGAACTTTAACTGCAGCTAAAAAGTCGCATAGCCTTGGATCGCTAAATCAAACAAACTCACTACTTTTCAATTCTACAGTAACAGAAATGTCTTAAAGCTTTTCTTTTTAACTTGCAATATTTCTATGCATTAGTTTCATGACATAATTGCTAGAGAATACTCGTATCTAAACATCCTTCATTGATCAAAGTTGATAACAAAGATGTCACACCTGTTTATTCATATTCAGTGTTGCTTACTGCTCTGGTGTTCTTGAAATAATTTAATAACCTCCATAACATGTTGTGTGGGACTAAGATAATATTGTAGCTACTGTTCTCTAATTTTACAGAGATGCTATAATTTTATGGAGGTGCTAGGAGAGTCTGTCATGGGCAACAGAACTGCAAACTGAAGGCAAGTATTTCTGATGCCCTAATGAGCATGAGGCCACATTCTTATATCCATAAGAGTCACTCCTAGTGTCTCTATAAACTCATCCTAGATTGTGCACAAATTTGTTTATTACCTTTTTATCTGTGCAACAGTCGACACTGTGTGTGGTGCTCCAAGGTGACCATTAGTTTGGCACAGCCCGTGTGATACCATTATGAAAAGAAGAGTAGCTTACAAGCACCTAAATGAAGCACTATGATTGCATGGGGGCATCACATTATGGTACTACAGTTCATAATACCAAAAAAAACAGCCATTCCAAACACCATGAAATGAAAAGTTTGGTCTTTGCAGAAACAGAATCGAGTTCAAATGGAATATTTCTTTCATTACAAGTTAATCAGGTCTAAAATTCAGGTTTTAATCTCAACCCAAAAATTGTGACTAGGACTGTGTGAAATGTTGAACTCTGGCATTGTAACTGGTGGGGAATGGCAATTCTGCTTACAAAATGCTTTTCAGAATGTTGCACAATTCCAAAAAGCATGTCTGTGTAAACTACATAAAAATGTTCTACAGGCCTCATAAACTGTAGAATATTTTTTGTGGATTATGGAAAAAGAATCTGCAGTTTATCTAAACAGTGAATTATTAATCCATGAAAACTGTTTAGCATTTGACGTGCTGTAAATCCAATGGAATATTCTGAAAGTTGGCAGAATTTGAACATTCTGCACTGCCCAAGTATTGACTCTGTATGGCTCATACTATACACGTGATCTGAATCTTTAAGTTATTACTAATTTTGAGTGTAATAAACCTGCCATTTCTAACACAGAGACACAGAGCAAAAGTTAACTACTTAGGAAATACAATTTGCGAAAATATTCAAGCTTTATTTAGCTGGCAGTAGACATGTTCTAAATGAACACACTCCTCCACCCAGATCTGGTGGTCTCAGGCACCCTTGGTTTGACCCCCAAAATAACTATTGTACTGTACCTTCTAATTAAAATTTAACTAAGCAATAATGCAGAGAATTAAACACAATGGGCCCAGTTCTGAAAGGAGCCCTTGGAGTGATGCAAGTTGCACTGATCCATGGGCTACGGAAAAAACTGGGTGCGCCAGAAACCCTGTGCCAAATTCTGAAAAAAAGTTGGGTCCCTGCACCAAAAAGAAATTCAGCAAAATGTTATTTTGACATTGAAATTCTGGCAAAATCATGGATTTCACTGGGCTAAATATTTGGTGAAATTTCACACATTCTGTGAAATATTTTGCGGGTGCAGAATGCAAAATTTTACCCGCGAAATGCTGAATTTCACCAGCAAGCTGCGTAATTTCACCTGCGAGTGGTGAAATTCCACATTTTGTGGGCAAATTTTTGCATTTTGCCAGCGATATTCCACATTTCACTGGTGGAATTTTGCATTTCACACCCACTAAATATTTTACAAAATGCACGTATTTTGTGAAATATTTTGTGGAAAGAAATCTCGCAATTTTACACAACTCTAGTGCCAAACACCCCAGGATTACCACAAGTGTGGTACAATGCCTGACCAGCGGCATATGCCACAAGTTCTGGCACCCTCCATCCACTGCAACACAGGATGGGCAGCACTGGTGGTGGTGGTGAGGTGGGTACAGCTGTGTCCAGCAAGGGTGAGGGGACAGGAGGTGACATGGTGTGAGTTGGTGTGTCTGCAGGGAGGTCAGGTATTGGTTCAGCACCCAGCAGGGTGCTAATACCCATGACCTACAGTATATATACGTAGGCATATGCAACCCCCGGGTGCCAAAGCAATTCCCTACATCCTGGTTGCCACACCAACCCTCACTATGCTGCTCTGTGCCCTCCTGCTCATGGACCCTACTCATAGCCCACCCAAAACAGTGTTCCACTCTGTTGTAAGGGGCTTAGTCCACTGCCTGTCAGATCTAAGTGGAGCCCCTTGTGATGGCCATGGTGGGGCTTTTGGAATCAGAAATGTGAGCCCTGCCATGGTGCAAGCCCCTTTGCAACCTGGCATAGCCAGATGCAGGTCACAAGGGGGGCACAGTGCCACTTCTGCACAGTGGATTCCCTCATTGGTGCAGATGGCATACCAGAATAGGAAATGCCGCTACAAATGATGCAAGGTGCAAATTGCATCATTGCTGTTTGACACAAGCATCTTGCGTCCATGTGGAACCCTTTTAGAATCAGGCTCAATGAGCTTTGATATGCAGTTCTAATTCAAAAACCGTCCTTTAAATATTCTATACATGTGACTTGGGAAGAATCCAGGCATCTATTGACATTTCAGATTGTTTTAGTATAATCAATCTTATCAGTAATAAGTTTTTGTTTCCATCCCCCACTGATTGTATAATGGAACCCATATTGGCTATATGCTAGACCCCCCCATTCTCCCAAGGCTCCCTTACCTAGTTCATTGGGGTCTTTTAAATTGTTCTATTTTCACTCCTAATATCTCCCTTCCCTCCCTCCTTCCTAATAACCCATGCTCTTCAACCTTACTCACAGCTACTAACTCCCCTCTCCTTCCACCCCACCACACCTAAACCACCCTCCTACACACCTAATGTTTACTAGCCCACTCCTCCTCTACCCCCTATCTTCGCTCTCCAACACCTACTGTCAACTTGGTGCATCTCGCTTCAGCTCAAGTTCTGTTACTGGCACTCAAGTTCTGTTACTGGCACTCAAGTTCTGTTACTGGAACTTATGTAATTCATGTATTGCCTCGATGTGTACCCATGATATGTATACCCTGTCCTTGAAGTTCATGTTCTGTACTGTTCTCCTTATGTAACAAGTTCAAATGTAATCCCATCCAACTATGTACATTATCTGTATTGCTCTACTGCTAAATTCAACTTTTGTATGTATACCTGCCTCCTTTGTAACCCCTTCCCCCAGGTCGCACCGTGAGACGAGTATCTTTTTGCTCAGTGTGTCTTTCCTGGTGAAAAATTTTCAGTAGATAACTAAATACATTTATTTATCCCACTGCTTAGCCAGCTACTATTGTCAGCATTCCCCCACACGGACCTGTCACCTATTGTGTCTGGGGATTACTGCCCATTACTACAGTGTGTCACAGTTTTACTCCTTGTGCCAGGGCCTCATGAGGGTCCTAACTCCAAGAGGAGTTTAACTTGGATGATGTGATGGACAGTCCAGTAGGTGGTGCAGGACCTGTGGGAGAATGCTGCCTTACACTGCTTGGCAGAGAAGTGTTTGTCACTTTTTCTTTCCCCTCCCTGGGCACCTCGTGGGTGGAGACTGAGAAATTTACAGAGCACACAAAGCATGTCCTATGTCCCAGTCAAGGAGACAATAACCTCCCATTATGGCTTCAGATTGCCCACCATCCATCGTTACCCAGGTGGCGGTAGCATGATGGAGGGTATTGACCTCCCACCCCAGAGGAGGGAAGCATCTTCTGGTATGCTCAGCCCTCCTTCTTTAGGTGATCTGAACTTCTTCTAAGACCCAGGTCACTGGAATCATAAGCACTAGCCCTTCTCCTATGCTGACAGGCTGACTCGTTCTTGGTCAGTCAATGGCACATCATGGGGTCATTCCCCACAGCTTGTTCTCTGGGGCAGAATAGCCTTTCTGCTCTTGATGACTCTTCACTTCTTCTGGTCAGTCAATGAGGGAGGGGATGGAAAGGAGATGATCCAGAACCAGGCAGGAGAGGCCTGGTATTGAATATGTGAGGGCATGTTAAGATGTCATCAACCCAGTCAGTTACAATTTTTTTTCCATTTTCTGTCCCGAGGAGGAGTGGCCATGCAATGCATCTAAGATGTTATGTGTCCTTCCGTGCATAAACCACTGATGTCCACCACTCCTCCATCCAGATCTGGTGGTCTCAGGCATCCTCAGGCCCAGAGGTCAAGCAAGTTCCAAGAGCCACATCTCTCCCTTCCCCCTGAGGAGGAGAGCTGGCCCTTTGATGTTCAGTTTTCTTCTGGCCATCCCTCAGATGCTCCAGGCTGGGTCTATGTGATAATGGTGAACGCCTAAAGGCAACCACCATTATCGCACAGTCAGAGTGCTGAAAACCTTTTTCGGCACTCTGACAACCCCAGGGCACAGGACAATGGCACCAGGAGATTTTTTACTGCTTTCTGTGGGGAGGCTGCACCCCCCCACACCCCACTCATGGGGGGCTTTGCACCCCGCACCCTCCTACTTAAGGATTCTAAACTCCAGAGGGGTGCATGTCAGGGGGGGTGAAAGCAGTAAAAAAATAAAGGTTCGGGCTGGGCACAATAAAATATCACCAGCGCCCAGACCCGAACTCGGTACCTCACCCACCCCAACCACTAGCCAACCCCGGACATGATGCAGCTCAGCCATCCACCACAGGCCACCCCTACAGCCCCTCCGCCCCCCAGCCCATGCTCACTGTGCTCGCACGCCTTACCTGTGTACACACATAGTGACATCCTGTCGCCCTTGCCCGCCCCACCCTCATCCGGTCGCCCCCCCATCACTGTGAGGGATTACCCCAGGAAGGAGTCACCGTTATGGACGGTGTCCTTCTTCATGCACCCACCTCATGGGTTACCCTCCAGGCTTGTTCCAGAACCTGTGTCATTGGTATCGACAGCTGCAGCATTGCCACTGCACCAGGGGGCCGGACTACAGCTTTGTTTTGTAGCTGTAGATCTGAAGCTATGTTGCGGATTTCAGGGACAACCCCATTTGACATTTAATGACTGGATCCCAATTAACAAGTATCTGTCCATATCAGACTTAAGCCTGCATCTCTAAATACCATCCATGGCTGGCTATGTCCCTTGGCTATGTCCCTTCTTAGTTGTTTGTTAACACTTCATTCTGATCTTATGTTGAGTTAAAGATTCCCCATGCTTAGTTCTATTGGAAGTATTATTATTATTTTCAGCAGTCAGTCAAGTAGTGGAATGCAATATTACTTTTTTACTTTACAGGGCAAGAAAAAAATTAAATCATTAAGGGACTGTGACCTGATAAACATAACAAATGTGAATCAATTCCTGTTCAATACGGTGCATTCTTGTAAATACTGAACCCATCCTTGTCCTCTGTTTGCATAAATACTTCAGTTAAGTGTTTCTTCTTATGGACATAGAAACATAGAACATAGAAGTTGATGGCAGATAAAGACCACTGGGCCCATCTAGTCTACCCATTTTCCCTGCCTCCTGTAAAAGCCACAGACCCTACTTGATCTCCAGCTTTGCCTCCTTTTTCCCATTGCTAGGATTCCCCTGTGCCTGTCCCATGCATGCTTGAATCCCCCCACTGTGTTTGCCTCCACCACCTTTACTAGTAGTATATTCCATGCATCCACCACCCTTTCTGTGAAGAAATACCTCTTCACACTACCCCTTAGTCTACCCCCTTCCAACCTCATGTCATGCCCCCTCTTTCCTGGACATTTCCTTTTCTGAAAGATGCTATACTCTGTTAACCTGTTTATGCCTTTTCAATATTTTTAGGTTTCTATCATATCTTCCCTGTTTCTTCTCTCATCCAGGGTATACATATTGAGATCTCCCAGTCTCTCTGCATATGACTTATGGTGCAGGCCCAGCACCATCTTTGTTGCCCTTCTTTGAACTGCCTCCACCCTGTCTATGTCCTTATGGAGATGCGGCCTCCAGAACCGGACACAATATTACAAATGAGGCCTCACTAATGATCTGTACAGTGGCATAACCATCTCCTTCCTTCTGCTGGTGATACCTCTCCCTATGCAGCCCAGCATCCCACTGGCTCTTCCCCACAGTATTGGCACAATGTTTGGCCACCATTAGGTCATTATATATAATTACTCCCAAATCTCTTTCCTGTTTGGTGACCATCAGTCCCCCCCCCAACACATAATCCTTCCCTGGGTTCTTGCACCCAAAATGCGTGATTTTTCACTTTTTTGCATTGATTCTCAACTGCTGCAATCTGCACCCTTTCTCCAGTTTATCTAGGTCTCTCTTCATATTTGCCACCCCTTCCAGAGTGTCCACCCTGGTGCAGATCATAATATCATCTGCAAATAGGCACAACTTCCCCTCCAGCCCCTCCACAATGTCACTTATGAAGACATTAAACAGGATTGGGACCAGGACTGATCCCTGTGGCACACCGTTAGTCACCCTCATTTCCTCAGATGGAGCACCATTTACCATGACCCTCTGCCTTCTATCACTCAGCCAGTTCTTAGCCCATTTTACCACCTTATGACCCACTCCCAGGCTGCCCAGCTTGTTCACAAGTCTTCTATGTGGAATGGTATCGAACGCCTTACTGAAATCAGGTAGGCAACATCCACCGCTCCCCCGATCCATGACCTTAGTCACCCAGTCAAAGAAATTAAATTGTTTGACATGACCTTCCCACTGTGAATCCATGCTGTCTTGGATCCTGTGCTCCACTGGGTTCAAGATGTTCCATGATCATTTGTTTAAGTAGTGATACAATAATCTTTCCCACTATTGAGGTGAGGCTGACTGGTGTATAGTTTCCAGCCTCCTCCCTACAACCACTTCTGTGAAGATGGACTACATCTGTCCTTCTCCAGTCCTCAGGAAACACTCCTGTATCGAGCAACTCATTGAACAGTGCTGCCAGTGGTGGTGTCAGCACCTCCTGTAGTTCCCTTAATATTCTACGATGTATCTCACCAGTCCCATTGTTTTGTCCACTTTCAGTTTTGTGAGTTCCTTTAGGACTTTCTCTTCTGCAAATGGGCTGGTGTCCATCTCCCTTCCATATTTGGTCATGTTGACTAACTGTGGTCCCTCACTTTTTCTTCTGTGAATACAGAACAAAAATATTTGTTCTGTATTGGTGCTTTTTCCAGGTCCCCTTCCCCACACTCTCCTTCTTCTCCTTCAAGCCTTACTATCTCACCACTGTTTTTTTCTTTCACTAATGTACCTATAAAAAGTCTTGTCTCCTTTCTTTACCTCCTGTGCTATTTTTTCTTCCGTTTTTGTTTTTGCACTCCTAACTGCTTTCCCTACCTCCCTGTCTTCATGCAGATACACCACCCTGTCCTCTTCTAGCTGTATTTCCTCGTATTTCCTGAAAGCCATCTTTTTTGCCCTTACCTTCCCAACTACTAGTATTAAGAACCATAGTGACTTTCTCTTTCTCTTGCCCTTGTTTGCTTGCCTAATGCAAATGTTTGTCACCTCCACTATGTCTCCTTTCAGATGGGCACACTTCTCCTCCACTCCTACAAGGGAATGCTGTACTGTTGGAGTGTGCCATCCTTCATATGAGATGTTAAACCGAGGTCCTGTCTACCCATCCTGGTGCTGTTCTGGTGGGTGTCCAGGTGGAAGTAAAAGAACCCAGGGCACTCTTTGCAAAGAGTAGGGGACATTCCCGTTGTCCTGGCCAACATTCCCCTTCCAATAAACTGGTTCATGCAATTGTCCAGGCTGGGTGTGGGTGTTGATGTGCGATATGGCCGCCATTACACATTCAGTCACTTCACTACCAGTCTAGCATTGCTTGTAAAGTGCTTTGGGATACACTGTGTATGAAAAGTGCTGCATAAATGCTGACTCTTCTTCTTCTTCTTCTTCCTCCCTTTTGTCCCTCCTTGCCAGGGCATGTTTGAGTCATATCCCCATTTTAGTGAAGTCTGCCTTCCTGAAATTCAGGACCCTCACCTTTGTGTGGCTTGACTCTGCCACTGACCTCATGCTGAACCACATTGTGTGATGATCAATGGATCCCAGGCGTTCGCCCACCCTGGCCTCCTCAATTCTGTCCCCATTGGTGAGTAGAGTACCAGGTTCAAAATTGCACCCTCCCTGGTGGGCTCTGTCACTTGCTGACTGATGCCTGCCCCTTGTACAGAGTACAGGATGTCCCTGCTCCTGGCGGAGGCAGCAGCTGGGATGCTCCAATCCGCAACTGGAAGATTGAAATCACCAACCAGCAGCACCTCCCCCTTTTGCTGCCATTGTGTGGATGTAATTTACTAGAACCCTGTCCACCTCCTCCCCCTGTGATGGAGGTCTGTATATCATGGCTGTGTGAATAGAAGTGCAGTTGCCCATCTCAAGGGTGACCCAAAGTACCTCCACTCCTTCCTGCATTCCCTGTACTTTAGTCACTCTAATACCCTTCCTGATGTAAAGAGCCACCCCCTCTCCCTTTTTACCCCCCCCGGTCTCTTCTAAACAGAGTATAACATGGTACTGCTACATCCCAGTCATGGTTTCCAGTATACCAAGTTTCAGTAACAGCTACAATGTCCAGGTCAGCTTCCTTTATCAAGGCCACCAGGTCAGGGATCTTATTTCCTAGGCAGCTGGTATTGATATACATGGCCTTCCATGTCCTGCCATTTGTCCTTTTATCACCCCCTGCTGTCTTTTTGCCTCCTTTGTTTGTCCTTCTTGTATTCAACCCCTTCCTCCTGTCATCTGCTGTTCCCCCTTCTATGGGTTCCATTTCCTCTGGTGATGCTAAAACATTACGGTCCCCCCATGTTGACTTCCCTATCCTGTGAGGGTGGGCAGTTTGCTTCATCCTGCATCCTTCTACCACCCCCTTACTAGATTAAATGCTTGTCAATGAAGCATTTAAACCACTCACTAATGACAGTGGTACCCTCACTGGACAGTTGTAGGCCATTCCCCTTGTACAGGGTTGCATTCCTCCAGGTGGGTCCCCAGTTCCAACTGAAGCCCAAACCTCTTTCTCTGCACCAGTTCTCCAGCCAAGTGTTGAATTCCTTGGTGTGGAGATTCCTAGCATCCCCCTTCTGTTGAACAGGCAGCATCCCGAGATGGTCACAGAGCTTACTACCTGTGCGAGGCCACTCCCCATCTTCCTGAACTCCTCCAGCACCCTTGCTACCCCTAAGTTGTCTCCAGCCAGGTCATCTGTCCCCAGATAGACTATGACATCAAGCTTCCCCTGCCTTGCTACTGCTTTAGCAATTCCCTGGATCCTCTCCCTGTCCCTCCAAGATGTGCTTCCTGGTATACACCTTACCACCCTTTCCTCCCCCATTTCTGTCACCAATTCCACTCCCTGAATGCTGGAGTCCCCCACTAGGAGAGGCTTCTTCTTCCTTTCGGGTCCTCTTCCACACACACACACCAGTGGGGTTCTCTTCTCTAGAACCTGCTTGTCCACCAAGGTCATGACTCTGGGTGTCACAGTGGGATCCTCCTACTCCTCCACACCTAAGTTGCACTGGGTGGGGGATTTGCTTTTGACTCACATGCCTCAACCTCCCTGAGCCCACTGTAGTCCACACACTTCTTTTGCTGCTTTTCCTTTGAGGAAGTAAGTATAGACGTTGTGACATCTGACCTGAAGTCGGAGTCACTGAATAAGAACATTCACTACATGGTAAAACTGAATAATTTTACCTGATCTAACATGAATAAAAGAACACTTGATGGAAGCATAATGTGGTACGTGTCATTTCTAATTTGCAAGTGTCACAGAATAATCTTATCTTCTTGGGAGCCAGAGACAAAAGGAAGTGAATGTACTGAACATATGGATACCAACCCAGAGCAACGACATACAGAATACTGGTTGGGCAGCTGTGCACAACCAGAAAATGTGTTTTTACAGTGTTCCCACAGCAGCGGTGAACATGCTGGTGGTTTTCATTCAGAACTTGAACTGATTGCTCTGTATGTGGCAGCACTGTGAAAAACATTGGCTGCCTTGAGGATTTTTGATCGAATGGAAACTTGTACCGAAGAAAGGTACAACTGCATTCCATGACAATTGAACTGTGGTACAACAAGGTTTGAGCTGGCATGGAAATCAATGCATAAAAAACTGCTTTCTATACACTATAGCCACACAATAGCTTGCAAATAATATTCCTTTCTTTTGGCAATTTCAAGAGCTGTCAAAAGAAGAGGTGACTCATAGTTATTGATATGGATAGTACTTGAGTGCGCATCAAGATTTCCATGATTCAAATTATAGTTCACTGACTTAATACCTTTACTTTAGACAAATCTGTCCATCTGTAGTAATGATCTCATGAAGCAGGGCTGATCTGTCCCTTTGTGAGGTGAATGACAAATGTTTTACTATACTTACAGCAATGTTAGGGAGACAAGACTGGTGAAGTCATCTTGTCCAGCAAGTGAAGTACAGAATTGTGAGGAAAGCCCAAGAACAAGGTTACAATGCATGAGACTGAGAAAGGATGATGACATTTCTTGTTCAATCTCAAAAAACAAATAATTAAAAGAATTACAATAAAATACAAAAATCTAAAAACCCATTAGCATCATTCATCATGAACATTGTTTCAAAATCTCTTAACGAAATTCTTTTAATACAACTTAGAACTTATTCAACATCTTATATTCCCAAAACACTGAGGAATAATTCAGAAATCTTAGTAAGAAATTGTCTAAGGAGTTTGAAGTAGGTGCTGATAGTCCAAGGGAGCCAATCAGTCAACTAGAGAATGTTGTTTTTTTTGTAAGCTTCATGGAATGGAGGAAAAGGGGGTAGAAATTAAGGCTGTGTCATGAGACGTTGTGGTATAGTAGCTAGAGCTTAGACTTGGAAACTAGCAAGAAGGTGAAGCAAGGCAAATTTTATTTATATAGCACCCTATCCAGGGGCTTAGAGCACTGGTCAGAGGTTCAAACCCCGCAAAGGTAAATAGTCACTGTTAACCTTGTCAAATCACTTAACATCTTAATGCTTCAACTCACCCAAATGCAGAAATGGGTAGAAGCATGCCACCACCAGAAATGAGATGTGGCATCTAAGATGAACTATCCTTGGTAGATTATAAAAGGCTCCAAAGGGTAGGATAGGGTAAAATAATGAAACATTTTCACACTTGAAGTGTGATAAACTTATGCAGTAGGGTGTTCGAATTTCTATAGAAGGACATGCTAATAGCATAACGAAGCCTGTAAGGCAAAACATTGTGATTATTGGAGTCTGATGTAGAAACATAGAAATATAGAAGTTGTCAGCAGAAAAAGACCCCTTGGCCCATCTAGTCTGCCTTAAAAAATCCTGCCTATTGTGTCACTGAAGACCCTTCCTGATCTGCAGCCATACCTCCCCAACCTTGTTGCTAAGGTCCCCCTGTGCCTATCCCATGCATGCATGAATCCTGCTACTATTTTGGTACCTACCATCTCTGCTGGTAGTCTGTTCCAGGCATCCACCACCCTTTCTGTGAAGAAGTACTTCCTCACATCCCCTCTGATCCCCTCTCTTCCAGCTTCATATCATGCCTCCTTGTCCTTGAACATCTCTTTCTATTTATTTATTTACTTGTTTCAAAAGTTTTGCCATGAAAGACATACTGAGCTGAATAGCATCTCATTTTCAGATGCATCCTGGGGGGTAGGGGACAAGTGGGAAGAAAATATAACAAAAATGTTATTTATTTATTTTTATTTAGCTTTTGTTGACCGGGTAAGTGCACTAGACAAATCCTGCCTATTTTCAGGCACGACCCGGGGGAGGGAGATACAGATGAATGCCAACTGACCTTGAACCAGATTAAGCTGTTGGTGGTATTTTTAGTGAATGAGGGAAATTTTGCCAGGACACCGGGGAAATTCCTCTACTGTGCTGCTGTTTCAGTGGCCAGAGGGGAGTATGGGCTGTAGGAGTGGCGACTGAGTGAATCATGGCTCAGTCTAGTCCAGACGGAGGGAGAGAGCGCCAGGAGCTAGAGCAGTCGGAGGAGAATGTATGCACTTTTCTGCAAAACGGAGTGCTTCTTTCAGGGATTTGAGCCTTGTTTTGTGAAGAGAGCAGCAGAGACGGACCTAATTCTCGAGGAGAGGGGTTCCGCTCGCAGTATTTGTGGAGGACTCGCCGGTCGGAGCAGCGTACGGATGACGTGTTTCCTTTAAAACCGGTGGGAGAAGCCGGCAACGCGGAAGTGATGGAGGGCAAGGTTAGAGTAGCACTCCCAACGTTAGCGGATCTCGCCAGAAGAATTCTTGCTGCAGAGCGGAGGGAAGTGGATCCTGAGGTCGGTGAACTGAGAATGGTGTCTGAGGTGGAGATGGGACAGGCTACCACTAAGAACGAGCAGGATGCAGGAGTGAGGGGTAATGGTGCATCTTCTACACCGCGACCTGTAAGTACTAAACTATGCCTACTATTTTTCCTACAATCCCCTATATCTAAAGACTCAGGATTTGTCTTTAAACCTAAGGAGAAGGCTGCTTCTAAGTGTGCATCTGTGACTTATCAAACTAGTCATGGACAACAAGAGGGAGTGACTGACTTTAACTTTAAAATCATAATAAAACCTTAAGGCTTTTCAAAACGGGACTTGTGTGTGGAAAAAAAAGGAGTACCTGACAGTTTAGTGTCAATGGGGGAACATGATAACTCCTGGTCACCCCAAACTGCTTTATCTGCAGCAGGCTGGAAGCAGAAAGAACATGGAGTGTGGACACCTGATTCTACCTGGGAAGACGTTTGGGGATTGCAGACTGCCTCACCTGCATGGAAGCCAGGGGTGGGGAAGGGAGACAAAATTCCTGCCTCTGAAATTGCTGTTGTTAAAAAAGATAGCAAGGCAGATCAGTTCTTTGTAGTGGGAATAAGACTGATGATGCCTGCATGTCAGGATAAGAATGTTGATGTACATAATATTGAGCATACAGAAGGTAGTGGAGGGAAACCTGACAAACCCCTTTTATCTAGCTTATTTTCACAATGTAAGAGAGAGGGAGCACCAAGGAGAAATGCGGTAAGAATCCGGTATAAAGGAGGTTTGCAGGATAGACCCAACAGATATTATGTTGGTAGAACATTAATTAAAGACTCTCTGAAGTTCTCTCCCAGGGATGTATTTGCTTTTATCAATATTTCAGGAGAGGACAATTTTGATATCAGCTTTCGTTCACCTGCTTTACTAGATCTTTTCTGGGAAAGGTACAACCAAGTAAAGTTTTCTCCTTTATGGACACCTTTTTTTGTTATTCCTCTGTCTAAACCTTTGATAAAGTTTGTGACAGTGATGTTTAGGAATGAGGGGGTTCAGGTAGAAGATATTAAATTTTGGCTAGCACAAAAGTGTGAAGTATTAAGTGAACCAGATCCCATCTTGGATTCAGAATTATTCTGGACAGGAGGGTGGAAGTTTAAGGTGAAATTAAGGCAAACAGCGTAGGGTGGAACATATTCCTAATTCATTTATGTTAGGAAGAGATAGGGGTCTGCTTTACAGCGGGCAGCCTAGGGCCTGCTATAAATGTGGATCCAAAAACATTTATCTAATGTTTGTGACCAGCCAAAATGTGATAATTGTGGTGAAGTGGGTCATGTCACTTTATTTTGTTCAAACGCCTTAAATGTGACTTGTGAAGAACTAAATCATGCTTTTAAAGATTGTCCTGCATGCCCAGAATAAGCAAGCTTGTGGAGTTTCTGATCTCCTGATCCAACAAGCTCAAGATGCAGGGGTGTCTCAGCATGAGGTTTCCACTGGGGTTAAAGAGGTATTAATTTACCAGAATAGAGGTAATAAGAAAGAGGAAGTTAAGATAGACAAAATGGTTCAGCAGCAGGATGTGGGAGACGGGGATTGAATCTCTCCAGCCGGTTTGTTATTCAGATGCATTGAAGGGAAGGGTAGGATGGGTGAGGGTGTACTTCAACCTCCAGTAGCCCCCCCATCATTACGGAGGTCTAGTAGGACGGTGAAAACTCTGGTGCCGTTAGAAGTAGAAAGTATTGAATCCAAAAATCCTTTTGAGGAACTGTCCTGGGGAGATTCGGAGATGGATATGGGGGATACTGATTCCCAAATATCAGTCCAAGAGGGAGGGAGATTACAGAAGGATGATTACAAAGGGAAAAAAAAGAAGAGGAGAAAGAAATGAGAATAGTTCGGGTTGTTTGTTCTGCTTGGTAAACTATGATGGATATTACTTGGGCTTCCTTAAATACCCATAGTTTGTTAAAATCTCTGAAAAGGCGTGCAGTATTTCAGGTGATAGTTGATTTGCATGTTTCTATTTGTTTTTTGCAGGAGACGTGGATGTTTGCTAATAATCAAGCTAGTGCATTCACTAAGGATTGGCCATGGGGACCCTATTTTGGTCCTTTGGCAGACAGGCTGATGGGATAGGAATTCTTTTAACTCCTTTAACTTTAAGTTATATAAATTGATAGAAGTCTGTCCAGGAGGGTATTAATTCTAGACGGATGTTGGTTTTCTAAATGGATTAGATTAATTAATATCTATAGCCCACAATCAAGGCTGAAGGGTAGCATGTTTTTCAGACATACGACCCTTTTTGATAACTACTATTCCAATTTTTTGGGGAGGGGATTTTAATTGTACTATAAAAGGGAACAGAGGTAAAGATAGATTAGAGCAAGGTAAGAAGATCTATTGTGATTCGATATGCCTTAATAATATTGTTAAAACAGCTGATCTGGTAAGTTGCATGGATAGTAAGGAGGGAGGTTCGTTTGGCACTTTTTTTACAAAAGGGAAAAGTTTTATGATTGATTATTTGTTTCTATCTAAAAGAATTTCTTTCCATAGCCCACAGATTATTCCTATGGAATTTTCAGACCACGCTCTGATACTTATTAAAGTTGGGGCAAAACAGGATTTTTTAGTCATAAACTGTATGGAAATTGAATGCGCTAATACTAAGAACAGATAGTCTCTAATTCCATTCGTTGTATCTTGAATGCCAGATTGTCAGTGGCTTTTTTGTATCATGATCTGGGGGTTTGGTGGCAGGAAACTAAAAATGATTGCATTGGGTGGTTTAAAAAATATGGGGTTGCGAAGAGGAACGAAGAGTTTTTTGAATATCTTAAACTTAGAAAACAGCTCCAATATACTTTGTCATGTGCGAATTCTTCTAGAGGTGACTTTTCAGAACAGATAGCTGACATTAAAAATCTCATGAAGAAGAGACAGTATGACAGAGCAAAATCGTTGCAAGCATTAATTCAGAATCATTTAAAAAAATCGGTGTTTGGAGACCCTTTCGAGTTATGTAAATCAATTAAGGAGAAGGAAACATTAGAATTTCTATTCCAAGGTGATGCTAAGGTTTTTTCTATCACAGCATTGGGAGAAATTATTAAAGAGCATTTTAGGGATCTTGAACCAAAGGTTGCTCCATCGTCACTTCTGATTAACCAGTTTTTAGGGCCTTGTTTAAAAGAAAACAGGGACAATGATGGTCTGAAGGAATTAGGACGTCCTTTTTCAAAATCTGAAATTTGGAGTTATAAAATCTCTAAAAATAATGTGTCACCGGTTTAGATGGGTTATCAAATGGTTTTATAAAGCCTTTTCATCTGAATTAGTCAAATGTCTTTGGTTAGTATTTAATTTCTTTCTCTCAACAGGGTGATGTTGAATTCATTTACAGAGGGCGCCAGACATATATCTTTAAATCTGGAGATAGGGGTTATTTTAGAAACTGGAGGCATTAACGCTTTTGAATTCAGACTATAAAATTTGACTACTATAATTAATAACAGACTTAAAGGAGTCGTTGAGGGTTGTTTCACCGATTCAACACAGTGATTCCAAATAGACGAATACATTCTATATTGGGTTTAATTCGAGACATAATCGAGCAGGTCAGGCAAGAGGGTCAGTCGGGGGTAATTGTTTCAGTGGATCTTGAGAAGGCATTTGATAGGGTTGATCATGGGTTTTTATTTTCATCTCTTGAGTGGTTTTGTATTCCGCAGAGTATCATACAGCTCATTAAGAGATTATATCATAATGCGAAAGTCTATCCAGTTTTGAAAGGTAGTTTAGGAGAAGGTTTTGTTATGAAATGTGGAGTGCGGCAGGGATGTCCTTAAGCCCGCTTTTGTATAACTTTTCTTAGAATCCTTTAATAAGGGCTCTCTCATGTTTCACCCTTATGGTCAGAATGAAGGTGCCAGGTGCTTCGAACACCTGTCTTATACAAACATTTGCTGATGATATTTGTTTATTTTTTTCTAATTATATGGATTTTTCTGGGTTTTATACAGTGTTTAAGGCTTATGCAGCGTAGCTAATGCTAAATTGAATACTAATAAATCAAAAGGATTGTTTAGTAATTACCAAAGGGAATTGTTTTCATTTGAATCGGTTGAATTTTCTTTAAAACCCTTGAAAATTTTAGGGTAGAATTTACTTAACGAATTGCCCATTGGAGGTTTGGTCAGGTGTTTTAGATGCAATTTACGGAAAGTGGTGATCTCGAAAAGGTTTAAATTTTCTAAGATAAAAGGATTCAGATAATAAAGCAATTTATTTTACCTAGACTGCAGTATATAGCAGTGCTTTTTCCATTACCAGTACAGCTAGAAACAATTATATAGCATCTGTTTCAGATGCTATGGGAAGCAGATTGAATCCGTAAAGAGGGATGTACATATCTTGACAGAAAACATGGTGGATTAGGGATGGTGGACCCTGTAGTATTTTGTTTTTCTTTTTTTCCTTTTCTTTAAAGAAAAGTTTAGCATGTTCCAGAATTAGATAGTTTAGTATTTCAAATCTGTTGCAAGCATACCTGGGTATGTGGCGACTTTGTTCAAATGGTCTGCAAGGCTTCAGACCCCGGAGTATTTTAAACCAGCGCGAGAAATTATTTAAATGGAAAATCTCAAAAGACCTGATTTTAAGATGTACAGCAAAGGGCTATATAAAGAAATCATGGTGCAATTTTTTCATATAGAACCAAATTTTAAAAATTGCCCGAGTAATAATACGAGTAATGTGTTGGAGCAGCTAATATAATAGACTTCCTTTATATGTGGGAAAATTTATGGTTAATTATGTATGGGAACTAAATGTAAGAGGTACTGAAACATAAGGCAATTGAAGAAAGAAGTTGTCCTTATCCAGATTGTGTTAATATAGAGGAGACGATGGAGCATTTCTTCTGGATTGTTCATTTTCCTCTAAATTATGGTGTTTTTAGCCCGGTATGGGATCTCTCATGGTTAGCACAAATGGATTATAATCTTCTGGTGCTTGGGATTTTTCCACACTTTTTGAGTGGTTTTGAAAAAAATACGTTAAGAGTTTTTTTGGCCAGTTTGTGGTTTTGCTTATGGCAAACCAGAGTTCAATGGGTATTATACCAGAAGCGACCATCATTTGAGAGCTTCAGAATCTATGTCATTAATGTTTTGAATAAAGTTTATATGGAAGAATGTCAAATATATGATGCAGGTAAAGTCAAATCTTGTGGAGGGGTTTTCATTTTATTAAATATAAGTAAAAATAAAAAAAGGGGAGAAAAATTTTAATATGCTGTATACATAGGACTGTTTAGAGATTACTTTAGTTTCTGTGAAACTTTAGAATGTATGAGTTTATGCTTATTTTTGTTTTTATTTGTTAAGTTTATCTGCTGCATTATGAGAGTGTATTGATTTGTTGTTATTTGTTTGAGTTTTGATTTATATGTGAATATTTAATAAAGTTGCCCCTACTGTGCTGCTGTTCCAGTGGCCAGAGGGGGAGTATGGGCATTGTGGAGTGGTGGCTGAGTGCAGCATGGCTCAGTCTAAGCAAGATGTGAAGGAGAGAGCGCCGGTGAGCGCAGAGCAGTACGAGGACGGCGGTCTTGATGTGTTGACTAAACGGAGTGTTTTTACTAGCAGGATGGTGCCGATTTCTGGACAGAGAACGGAGGAGGCTGAGCCTTTCTATGAAGAGAGGGGTTCCTTTAAGGCTGTACGTGCGGAGGACCCCTTATTGTTGGAGCACATTATAGAGGACGCTGTTCCTTTAAACTGCAGGAGAAGCCGCAACGCGAAGTGATGGCGGGCAAGGTCGGAGAAGCGGTTCCACGTTAGCGGTTCTGGCAGGACGAATCCTTGTTTCGGAGCAAAAGGAAGTGGATATGGAGGTTGGAGGACCGAGAAGGGAGTCAGAGGTGGATAAGGGGCAATCTACTGAGAGAAACGAGCAGGATGCAGGAGCGAGAGGTAATGGCTTGGTTTCTCAACCCTCGCGACCTGTAAGTAAAGTGAATATGACTCTTAACTTTCCTACGATTCCAATAACTAAAGATTCAGGATTTGTATACAATCCTAAGGTGATGGCTGCTTCAAAAAATGAATCTGTGACTTTTCAAACAAAGCATGGGCAGCAAGAGGGAGGACTGAATTTTCTTTACATCTGACAATAAAGCCTTTAAGGCTTTTCAAAAACGCGACTTGGGTGATGGAAAAAGAGTTTCTGGTAGTTTGGGGGCAATGGGGAACATGATGGCTCCTGGTCACCCCAAGCTGCTTTATCAGCTGCTGGCTGGAAGCAGAAAGATCATGGAGTGTGGACACCTGACTCTTCATGGGAAAATGTTTGGGATTGCAGACTGCTTCACCAGACTGGAAACCAGGGTGGGAAGGGGATAGAATTTCTACCTCTGATACTGCCATTGTAAAAGAAAGTAGCAAGGAGATCAGTGTTCTGTAGTGAGAGGAGAATAATTATGAGACTGCATTTAAGGATAAGAGTGTTAATGTAAATAATATTGAGCAGACGAAAATTAGTGAGAGAAGCCAGAAAACCCTTTATCCAGTTTATTTTCACAGTGTAAGAGGAGGCAGCACCTAGGAGGAATGCTGTAAGGATTCGGTATAAGGGGTTTAAAGGAAAGACCAAACAGATATTATGTTGGTAAGACATTAATTAAAGAGTCTTTGAAGTTCTCTCCAGGGACGTATTTGCTTTATCAACATTTCGGAGAGGACAATTTTGATATTAGCTTCGCTCACCTGCTTTACTTGACATTTTCTGGGAAAGGTACAACCAGGTAAAGTTTTCTCCTTTATGGACACTTTTTTTGTTATTCCTCTGTCTAAACCTTTGATAAAGTTTGTGACGGTGATGTTTAGGAATGAGGTGTTCAGGTGGAAGATATTAAATTTTGGTTGGCACATAAGTGTGAAGTATTAAGTGAACCAGATCCCATTTTGGATTCAGAATTATTTTGGACAGGAGGGTGGAAATTTAAGGTGAAACTAAAACAAACAGCTGCTAGGGGTGAACATATTCCAATTCATTTATGTTAGGAAGAGATAGGGGGTCTGCTTTACAGTGGGCAGCCCAGGGCCTGCTATAGATGTGGATCCAAATCACATTTATCTAATGTTTGTGACCAACCAAAATGTGATAATTGTGGAGAAGTGGGTCATATTACTTTATTCTGTTCAAACACGTTAAAATGTGACTTGTGTGATGAAACAAATCATGCTTTTAAAGATTGTCCCTGGGCGGCCCAGAATAAGCAGGCTTGTGGAGTTTCGGACCTTCTGATTCAACAAGCGCAAGATGCAGGGGTGTCTCAGCATGAGGTATCCATTGGCGTAAGAGGTGTTAATTCACCAGAACAGGGTAAACAGAGAAGAAGTTAAGATAGTGGGCAAAGCTAGGTCAGAAGCAGGATAGTTGGGAAGGGGGGGTTGAAGCTCTCCAGCCGGCTCTGTTATTCAGATGATTTGGAAGAGAAGAGTGAATGGGTCAGGCGAACTCAACCCCCACTAGCCCTCCATTATTATGAAGGTTCAGTAGGACGCCAAGAATCTGGTGCCGGTAGAGGTAGAAGGTATTGAATCTAAAATCCGCTTGAGGAACTGTCCTGGGAGATTCAGAGATGGATATGGGGATACTGATTCCCAAATATCAGTCCAAGAGGGAGGGAGAATACAAAGGATGATTACAAGGGAAAAAAAAGAAGAGGAGGAAGAAATGAGAATAGTTCAGGTGGTCAGTTCGTTTGGTAAGTTATGATGGAGATTACATGGGCTTCCTTAAACACCCATAGTTTGTTAAAACCCTGAAAAGGCGTGCAGTATTTCAGGTAATAGCTGATTTGCATATATCCATTTGTTTTTGCAGGAAACATGGATGTTTTAGTAATCAGCTAGTGCTTTCACTAAGGATTGGCCATGGGGACCCTCGCTTTGGTCCTTTGGTGAAGACAGGGCGGATGGGATAGGAATTCTTTTAACCCTTTAACTTTAGGTTACATAAGTTGATAGAAGTCTGTCCGGGAGAGTATTGATTCTAGAAGGCTGTTGGTTTGCTAAAAGATCAGATTAATTAATATTTACAGCCCTCAATCGAAAGCTGGAGGGTTGCATGTTTTTCAGACATAAGACCCTTTCTAATGACAACTATTCCAATTCTTTGGGGGATTTAATTGTAATATAAAGGGCACAGAGGTAAAGATAGGTTGGAGCAAGGGAAGAAAATCTATTGTGATTCGGTATGTCTTCAGAATATTGTGAAAACAGCAGACCTGGTAAGTTGTATGGATAGTAAGGATGGGGGCTTGTTAGGCACTTTTTTACAAAAGGAAAAGTTTTATGATTGATTATTTGTTTATATCTAAAAGAATCCGCTCCATAGTCCACAGGTTATTCCTATGGAATTCTCGGACCATGCTCTGATACTTATCAAGGTTGGGACACAGTAGGGTTTCTAGTCATAAAGCTATATGGAAATTGAATGCGCCAATCCTTCAAGAGATGGTAGTTTCAAATTCCATTCGCTGTATTCTGAATGCCAGGTTGTCAGTGGTCTTTTGTATCAAGATCTTGGGGTTTGGTGGCAGGAAACTAAAACAGATTGTATTGGGTGGTTTAAACAATATGGGGTTAGGAAGAGGAATGAAAATTTTCTTGATTATCTTAAACTCAGAAAACAGCTCCAATATATTCTATCATGTGCAATTCTTCTAGAGGTAATTTTTCAGAACAGATAGCCGAATTAAAGGTCTAATGAAGAAGAGACAGTATGATAGAGCAAAATCATTGCAAGCATTAATTCAGAATCATTTAAAAAAATCTGTGTTTGGAGACCCTTTCGAACTATGTAAAGCAGTTAAGGAGAAGGAGACATTAGAATTTTTAGTCCAAGGAGATACTAAGGTTTCTTCTATCACTGCACTAGGAGAAATTATTAAAGAGCACTTTAGGGATCTTGAACCAAAGGTTGCTCCATCGTCACTCCTGATTAATCAGTTTTTAGGGCCTAGTTTAAAAGAAAATAGGGACAATGAAGGTCTGAAGAAATTAGGGCCCTTTCAAAAATCTGAAATTCTGGAAGTTATTAACTCACTAAAACAGAATGTGTCCCCTGGTATAGATGGGTTATCCAATGGTTTTTATAAAGTTTTTTCATCTGAATTAGTAGAATGTCTCTGGTTAGTGTTCAATTTTTTTCTACAACAGGGTGATGTTAAATTCTTTTACAGAAGGGCGCAGATATATATCTTTAAATCTGGAGATGGGGTGATTTTAGGAACTGGAGGCCTTTAACTCTTTTGAATTCAGATTATAAAATCTTGACTACTATAATTAACAATAGACTGAAGGGGTGGTAGAGAGGTTGTTTTACCGATTCAACACAGTGGATTCCAAATAGAAGAATTCATTCAATATTGGGTTTAATTAGAGACATAATTGAGCAGGTTGGGCAAGGATCAGTCGGGGTAATTGTATCGGTGGATCTTGAGAAAGCATTTGATAGGGTCGATCATGAGTTTTATTTTCATCTTCAAGTGGTTTGGTATTCCGTAGATTATCATACAGCTCATAATGGGGTTATACAACAATGCGAAAGTTTATCCAGTTTTGAAAGGTACTTTGGGAGGGTTTTATTATGAAATGTGGAGTGCGCAGGGTGTCCATTAAGCCCGCTTTGTACAACTTTTCTTTAGAACCTTTAATAAGAGCAACTCTGCTCCACCCTTATGGTCGGGAATAAAGGTGCCAGGGACTTCAAACACTTGTCTTATACAATCATTTGCGGATGATATTTGTCTATATTTCTCAACTATATGGATTTTTCTAGTTTCTATACAGTGTTTAACACTTATGCAGCGGTAGCGTAATGCTAAATTGAATACACATAAATCAAGAGGGTTGTTGGGTAATTATCAAAGAGAGTTGTTTTCATTTAAATCGGTTGAATTTTCTCTAAACCCTTGAAAATATTAGGGTAGAGTTTATGAATCAAAATTGCCCATTGGAGGTTTCATGGTGGTGTTCTAGACGCAATTCTCAGAAAGTAATGATCTGAAAAGGTTTAAATTTTCTAAAATTAAGAGGATTCAGATAATAAAGCAATTTATTTTACCTAGACTGCAGTATATAGCAGTGATTTTCCATTACCAGTACAGCTAGAAACAATTATATAGCATCTGTTTCCAGATGCTATGGGGAAGCAGATTGAATCCAGTTAAGAGGGGATGCACATATCTTGACAGAAAACAAGGGGGGTTGGGGATGGTGGACCCGGTAGTATTTTGTTTCTCGCTATTCTTCGCCTTTTCTTTAAAGAAAAGTTTAGGGTGTTCTACAGAGCTAGACGTTTTAGTATTTCGGAACCGGTTGCAAGCATACCTGAGTATGTGGAGACCTTTGGCTCTGAAATGGTCTGCAAGATTTAGGACTCCGGAATATTTTAAGCCAGCTGCACAGAAATTGTTTAAATGGAAAATCTCAAAAGACATGATTTTAAGATGTACAGCAAAGGGTTGTAAAAGAAATTATGGTTCAATTTTTCAGATAGAACCAAACTTTAAAAATTGTCCGAGTGATAACAAAAAGTAATGTGTTGGAGCAGTTAAATAATAATAGGCTTCCCTTATATGTGGAAAAATTTATGGCTAATTATGTATGGGAGACTAAATGTAAGGGTACGCTAAACATAAGTCAATTGAAGAAAGAAGTTGTCCTTATCCAGATTGTGTTAATCTTGAGGAGACGATGGACATTTTTTTTGCATTGTTCTTTTTCCTCCAAATTATGGGGTTTTCTAGCTCAGGTATGGATCTCCCATGGTTAGCAAAATGGATTATGATCTCCTGGTGATTGGTATTTTTCCTCAATTTTTGAGTGGTTTTGAGAAAATACATTAAGAGTCTTTTTAGCTAGTTTGCGGTTTTGCTTATGGCAAACTAGAGTTCAATGGTGTTATACCAAAAGAGACCATCATTTGAAGGTTTTAGAATTTATGCAACCAATGTTTTGCATAAAGTTTATATGGAAGAATGTCAAATATATGATGTGGGTAAAGTCAAAGTTTGGTGGAGGGATTTTCACTTTATTAAATATAAGTAAAAAAAAGAAGGGGAGAAAATAATAAGAATAATAGGTAAGCATATAAATGTTTAGAATTTGCTTTTGTTAATTGTGAAGAGTTGGAGTGTATGAGTTTAAGCTTACTTTCACTTTTGTTCTTAGTTTATTTACAGAAATATGAGGGTGTATTGATTTGATGTTATTTGTTGTTTGAGTTTGATGTATATGTGAATATTTAATAAAGTTACCCCTACTCTTTTCGATAAGTGCCATGGGATCTTTAACATCCACCTGAACTACCACCAATCCAGGCAGATGGGACCTCGGTTTAACGGCTCATCCGAAAGACGGCACCTCAGAAATGCAGCACCCCTCTCATGCTGCATTACAGTATCAGTACTGGGATATTAACCCAAGTGCCAGATGTGGGAACTGAACCCACAGCCCTCTGATCTCCCGGCCTCAGAGGTGAGTGTGCTACCTACTGAGCCACTGACACTGACAATGCAATATATAACATATGCAAAATATAACATAATGGTGAGCGATACACTATACAGTGAGAAGAAGAATTAGGCATAATAAACAAGCAGATTATAACACTATGAACAATTTATCATTTACAATTTTACATATACAATTTAATTTACAAGTTGTGGATAGCTGTTAATAGAGAGGCCTAACAGATCCCCAGCAAGGGGCCAAAGTGCCTAGGCATGTTACAGCCAAAAGCAGAGAGGTACATAGGCGGAATATAATAAGTAGGTGGAGATGGGCTGAGTGGTGAGGTACTGGTGAGGGGGAATAGGTCAGGGTGACGGAAGAGGGAAGAAGGGAATGGGGGGGCATAGAGAATGAAGAATCAGGAGCAATTGCAGGTGGGCAAGTAAAGCTTGTGGAGAAGATGGGAGAGGGAGTGAAGAGAAGTAGCTGAGCATGTGGTTAGGGGAAGGAGTTCCACAGTTTAGGGAGACAGTAGGAGAAAGCTGCCTGGCCAACTGTAGTTGACCTAAGCAGAAGAGTGAGAAGGCAATAGAGTTTCATAGGAAGGAGAAGGAGGGGGAAGGGGATGAAAGGAGTGAGGACAGATAGGAGGGGAAGAGAACTAAGTCCTTGTCTGGCCAGGAAGGAGAAGCAGTGAGTAAGACATCAGGCCTCAAGGAAGAGGAGACAGAGAACAGAGTAGAGGGAGCAGTGGTGGGTGTGGAGGAGGCAGTCAAAAGCAAAGTAGCAGAATGAGTGAAAAAGTGGGTCCAGTCTGGCCAGCGTAGACACAGGAACAACACTGTATGCTGTGTCTCCATAGTCAAAGATGGGGAGAATCATTCTCTGTAATATTGCTCTGCAAGTAAGCAAGGGGATGAACCCATGGTTATAATACGAAGACCCTAGTTTTGGGTGTAACATTCTGTGGATTGCCTCAACATGAGCTGAGAAGTCCAGGTGCTGGTCTAGTCATACCACCAGATACTTGAAGGAAGGGACATCTTCAAGGTGAGATCCATCAAGGGTGTGAAAGGAAGGGACAGTTGTAAGTCTGGATAGTTTTTGCCTGGTTCCAAAGATCATGGAGACCATCTTCTTTGCATTTAGGGCCTACTGATTTGAACAAAACCAGCACTGGATACTGTCAAAGTCCAGCTGGAGTCTGGCCATCAGATCAGAGGGGTAGGATCCAGAGATAAACAGTACTGTATCATCAGCGTACATGTGGATGGACACTGAGGTACAGACTATAGGGAGGTTATTTAGAAAAATGGAGATGAGGATGGGGACAAGCACAGACCCTTGGAAGACTCCAGTGCTGATACTAGGGAGGGGTGGGGAAGAGGCGCAGACAATTTTACGCAATTGGGTTCTGCTCAGAAGGTATGAGCAGAACCACACTATGTAAAATACCACCCTCCTTTACCTTATTGATACCATTGAGGTATTCAATGTTTCTATGATATCTCCTCTTTCCCTTTTTTCCTCTAGGGAGAACATATTTAATTCCTTGAGTCGTACATCGTAGGGCTTCTGATGCAAGTCATGCAACATTTTGGTTGCCCTCCTCTGTACTGTCTCCACTTGATCTATGTCCTTCCTGAGATGGGGCCTCCAGAGCTGGATCAATGCTCCAGGTCGGGCCCAACCACTGATCTACACAGGGGCAACACCACCTCCATTTTTTTGCTTGTGATACCCTCCCTATGCACTCCAGCATTCTAGTAGCCTTTCCTACTGCCTTATCACACTGTCTTGACATGTTCGGGTCATCAGATATGATGACCCCCAAGTGCCTTTCCTGTTTTGTTGTTATCACCTCTTCCCCCTGCAATTAATACATTGTCCTTGGGTTCTTGTGCACTTTGTGCATAATTTTGCATTTTTTAGCATTGAAGCTTAGTTGCCATTCCCTTAACCAATCTTTACATTTTTTCTGGTCATTCCTCATTCTGTCTACTCCCCCTCCCCCCGGTGTGTTCACTCTGTTGCAGATTTTTGTATAGTTTGCAAACAGGCATACGTTCCCTTCTAGCCCTTCTGTGATGTCACTAATGAAGACATTGAAAAGGACTGGTCCCAGAAATTACTCCTGTGGCACCCCTCTGGTAACCCTATTTACTACCACTCTCTGGCTTCTGTTACTCAGCCAATTTAGTAAAAAGTTTACTACCTTTGGACCGACTCCTAGGCTTCCCAGCTTGTTTACCAGACTTCTGTGTGGAACAGTGTCAAAGGCCTTACTGAAATACAGGTATGCCACTTACACCGACCCTCCCTGATCCACTTCCCAGGTCATCCAGTCGAAGAAATCAATCAGGTTTACCTAGCAGAATCCCCCCCCCCCCGGTGAATCCATGCAGCCTTGGATCCTGCAATACATTGCCTCATGGTGCTCCACAATCCTTTTTTTTAGTAGTGTTTCCATAAGCTTGCCCACCACTGATGTCAGGTTTAAATGTCTATAGTTTTCTGCCCCTTCCCTATTCCCACATTTGTGATGCAGGACCACATCTACCCTCCTCCAGTCCCTTGGTAGTATTCCCATAACCAGATACAGGCAGATGTATATAAAAGAAAATTTGCAGAATACCGGGTGGTGTCAATTTGTAAACTGCATGCTGGGTTAGCCATCTGTTCTAGCAGCAGTTTTAATTGTAGTTTCAGCAGTTTTGGGAATTTTTACCCAGCATTTATTTGGTGTTATTTAGTTTGTTAATTTTATGTTTGTATTGTTTATTTGTAGTATAGCTTAGTTATTGACGGTGATTTAGGGCTTTGAGTGAGCCAGCTAGTAAATGTGGCATTCTCAGGGGTTAGTTAGTGCAAGGATATTTGAATCTCAGCTGCTGAATCAAATCTGATCCATCTAGCAACCTGTTTTGTGTATCATGTTGGGCAGCAACTGTGAGCTAGCAAGTTTTGTTCACTTTATTATTCATTGCATATTATGATTTAGAAGTCCCTTACCTACTGGACCCCTGTGACCCAGGTGAGGTGTATAGAGTTATGTTTGGGAAGAACCTGCTGTGGCATTCTCCCACTGTGGGATCTCAGATTGCGGACTGTGGATGTTGATGAGACATCGCCATGAGGTTCCGATGGTGGGACTCAGCATTGGAACATCTCCGGATGATCCGTGAAGTCAGGTTTGTGATATTTTGGTGGGTTGCCCTTTGTTGTGTGCTGCATGGGGTTGGTTGGACCTAGGGTGTAATGGGGCTCCTTCATCGGTCATTAGAGGTTTGGGCTACCTGGTCCTAATCTGGAGGCATTAGCCTGGGGCTTGTAGAAGAGCCAGTCTCCTGTCTATGTCTTTTGGCTTGCGAGGGGTGCCAATTAGCAGATGATCAATCACCTGGGGCCTGAGGGGTATTATTTGGGCAGTCAGTGCCTCTGCCAATTAATGATTTTTGGGGCCCTATCCAGATTTCTTGCCAACTCCCTTACCCTCTCCTTGACTGCAGCCTGAGATTTACTCCTTCGTGCCTGCGGTGTCGGCTGGGAGGCATGGCCAGCATTGGGGGGGAGCCAAATTGCGCAGCCTGTTGGAAAGGATAATCTAGGACTTTGATCAAGGAAGATGAGTGTTAATACTGCTTATCTGTGAAGTGGCTCTCAAGAATTACCATCAAACCAGTCTGGATTTTAGGGTCTTTCATATGGGTCTGGTCTAAGGCAGTGAGAGTGCCTAATGCAGTTCATTAATCATTTTTATAGTTTATGTAAGGACCATTTTATGCCCAGGTGAGAGATGGACATACTTCTGGGTTATTTGATCATTGGGTTATAAGAAGTGAGAGTTCTGTGGACATTGGTTGGACTTTTCTTCAGAGTTTTTTGCTGGGACTGAGCCTGCATGAATGTTTTGGAGAACTCTAATTAAGCTACGCTTTTGTTTGTTTTCTTTACTGTTATGAGGACTGTTTGTTTTAGTGGGAGGGGTTTGGGAGTTGAAGTTTGTTTGTGACAGTTGCTGTGTAGGATTTTGGTGTGAAAGTGGTGGGTGTGTGAGTTTTAGAAATTGTGTAGGAGTGTGATTCAACTGAGGTAATGTGCTGGGAAGGTACTAGGATGGTCAGGCACTATTCCCCTTACAGGCTCGGGGGCCTTCATCCTTTCAATTGTCCTCCACTACACCTGGATGTATATATGGTGTGTCGAATTTTGGGGATAGCTAGAAGGTATAGGAGAGGTTGGCCAGATCTGGAGGGGAGATGGAGGGAAGTGGTCAGATTGGGGTAGTGGAAACAAGGAGATGCCATGGGGTGAAATGGGTCTAGGAGAGGGGCCCCCTGCCTGGTTCCCTTACCCAAGGGTTCTGCTTTGTGCAGCCAGGTGATGCAGTCTCCCAAAGTTGATTATCCTACTTGGGTGGTGTTATGCAATGCCAGATCTATTAAGAACAAGACTGCTTTAACAGCAGACCTTGTTGGTTCATCTGACCTAGCTTTCATCACTGAGACCTGGCTAAATGGAAATGCTGGCCCAATACTGGCTTCAGCGGGCCAGCCAGGTACCCTGTGATACACCTCCCGAGAATGGATCATGGGGAGAGGGTATAGCCATTTGTTTTAGGTCAGAACTGGGCCTTATGGATGTTCCAGTGGGGGCCACCAACTCCTTTGAGTGCATTGTGGGAGAGGGTGTGGGGTGCAGGATACTTCTTATCTACCATCCACCCAGGGATGGGAAAGCCTTCCTGCATGTAGTTGCAGATCTCATCATTGATGTGGTCTTGGGATTTCCCAGATGGTTTATTCTAGAGGACTTCAATGCTTGGGTTGACAATGAACTCTTGCAGTTTGGAAAAGACTTCCTCTGACTAATGATCTCATTGAGCCTCACACAGGTTACTACCTCCATGACCCACATTTGTGGTCACTCATTGGACTTAGTGTTCCTATTGGGGATGGAGATATCCAACTTGGTGGTGGAGCCAGTTTTTTGGTCTGGCCATCACACCATAGGGTTCAGTTTCATGGCTTCCCCCCAATAGGCCTTCCCCTATGGAGATGGTTCAGTACCACCCTTTGAGGGGTGTGATCCAAGATGGTCTAATGGTGGTACTGAATCTATCTGGTTTACTGAGAGACTGCATGGACCCCAGGAATCTTGTCCTTTCCTATAATAAGGCAGTGGCAGAGGCCCTGGATGCCATTGCTCCTGTTTGCATTCAACCTCTTACTCTTCGCCCAAGGTCCCCATGATTTGATGGGACCTTGAAGGAGATGAGGATAGAGAGTCAAAGTTTGGAGAGGCACTGGCATAAATCAGGCCTGAAGGATGACAGGCTTAGATTGATGGACCATTATGTAGTCTAATCAATCAGCAATCACCTGTAAGAAGGTAGATTTCCTGTCCAAGGAGATTGCAGCTGCCGGGAATCAAGCTGCTCAGCTCTTCTGGACTGTGGACAGGTTGTGCAATCCAGTCTGCCTTCAGCCTGGTGGAGCTTTTTCACAAGAGAGGTGTGAGGAGTTTGCTCGGTTCTTTGCAGATAAGGTTGCCACCATCAGGTCCTTGATCTGTTCAGACCCCTCTAGTGGACATTGTGGAGGTTGGCAGGAGGAGGCACACCCTTGGTTGAACTGATCTGACATCAACTTGCAAGAAATCACTGATGTTGTGAGGGTCATCCAGATTTTGTAGCTAACCTGCTGTGGTTTGGACCTGAGCCCAATGCACCTTTTGGTGGGTTGCATTGATGAAATTGGTCCATTCCTTGTGAGGATAGTCTGGAGGTCATTGGAGACAGGGTCTTCCCTGACCCCCTAAAGGAGGTGGTTATTTGACCCCTCCTTAAAAAGCCCTCCCTTGACCCGGACTGTCTGTGAACTACAGACCTGTCTCTAACCTGCCCTTTTGGGCAAGGTTATTGAGAAGGTGGTTGTGCAGCAGCTGGATGATCACTTATCTAGCTCCACCTTGTGTCTCCCACGCTTCCCTTTTATCTTTGTTTCAACCACTTAAAAGAATAATGGGGGAGTGAGAAAAATGGTTGTAGAGCACTATTCAACAGGCACTTCTACTCAATCCAATAGAATCCAATCAGATACCAAAATATTTCCCAAATCTTGTTTTATTTTCTCAACTTGGCTTTTATTTTTAATTGCAACATTTCATAACTCTTATGTTCCTTCATCTGACAAATGAGCCTTTCAATTTTTGGAAAATTTTAAAATCGCTTTCTTAAATCATTCTCTGTAAATAAAATATAATAAAGACATATTTAGCCTCAGTGCCTTACTTACTTACTTATATAATGCTGTATTTAAAATTATTATTCTTATAATGAATGATTGAAATCAAGGGGAACAAACCTGTTTCTAAAAGTTACAAAAAACTCATCAGTTAATGTCTTGTCAAAGTGGGAAGGGGGTAACCATTCACTTTGCCCCACCTAGAAACAGATATAACATACATTCAATTTGAGTTCATTAAAAGTATCCTCATATTCATATCTCTACAGTATGTTTACAAGTCCTTGTATTTACCTTCTAAGAAGAAGGTTTTGTTTCAATTCAAAGTGACTCCACTTAATTCTCAAAAGACATTCCTCTTGGTCCTAAAGGGAAGTTAGGAATCATTAAATGTGTATATTTCAAATTTGATTCCAATTTATACTACATTTTCAATGGTTCCCATTTAGATAATAGCAGGGTTTAAATATGTATGTTTTTACCTTATCTTAGTTCTCACCTTCGTGCTTATTTTCAAAAGAACTCTGAGCTGGTTCCTTCCCAAAATAACCACATGGTCTCAGCCACCTTTCAACAGGATGCCATCTTACTCAGCTTACAACTCCTTCTTTCTGAAGGAACAGAAGGAGTCAGGCCACAAGGCAAGCACACGGTTACATGTCATCACAAAGTGACATCACCCAGAGCGGCCCTGTCACTATGGAAACCACTCAAAACAGAACCTGTTTCAAACGAGTGGTTCCCTTTCCATGGGGCTTACTAGCCTGTCTAATTAACAATGGTCACCATCTAAACCTGAATTTGGCTTTTCATTTTTGACCAAAGGTTTTTATTAGCAGCAAAAGGATAAGGAAAGAAGTGGAGGAAGAGAGAAGATAACAATCTTGTATGATAAATGGGGTGGTCAAGACAAATTCAAGTCAGAGATCCCAAACTATAACCAAGAACCTTCAAGAAACTTAAATGGAAAAATTAAAATCTATTTAACATAACATTAAATTAATATTCTACGGTAAATGAAAATAGAAAAAGCTTGAAATGCTAGACCATCTGTCTATTGGAATAACCCAGCAATTCATGTCTAAATGTCACAGCCTATCAGATTGGGCCGCAAACAACCTGAATATGAAAGATGGAAGAACTATAGAAATCCTGTATCAAACCAAAAAATTATTATTTGTAACAAGGTGTATTATTCAAAAGTAGTCCATACAAGGTTTTCAGTCAGTCCATATCTTTTCTTATAAGTTTTAGGAGGAAAGATTCACCATGCTTCTCTTCTTAGAAGAGCTGATTCTCTACTGCCACTTCTTTTTGATTCCAAAACCCTTTCTAATCCAAAAAATTTCAGAAAAGAGATATGATGATGGCACTCCATAAAATGACTATTGGAGATCTTATGTCCTCTCTCCTCATGCAACTCTTATGTTCTGTTATTATTTGTTTCAACTGCCTGGTGGTTTCTCTGATGTAATAAAGGGAACATGGGATAATAATACAGTACATCACAAAGTCTGAATTCCAAGTGATAAAACTCCTGATATTGTAATTTTTATCATTACATGTGCTTTTAATATATTTACTCTTTACTTCATTATTACGGTGTACACAGTTTCTACAGGTGAAAAAAACTCTAACATCCCTCGGCAACCACATACTTATAGGTGGCTCTGGTGTCCAGTGTTGTGTCCTCAGAAGTTATTTTTTTAGGGTTGTTGTTTTTTTCACAGTAATCAATGATTTACGGTAAAAAACGTTAGCACCTGTTTCATTTGCTTGGAGTATATTCCAGTTCTTTGTAATGATATTCTTTATTCTTCCAAAATGTTCTGAAATTGTGTGGACATTATTATTTTCTCTGATATAGTTGTATTCACATTTGTATCTTGTATCAAAGCTTCTCTTTCTTTGCTATCACATTTCTGCTTTACCAATATTAATGTTTCTGTCCTATACCCTCTTGCTTCTAATCTCTGTGTCAAATCATTGGTGCTGGTCTCATATCTTGTTGCTGTGCCACTGTTTCTCTTTACTCTCAACATCTGACTGTACAGTATGGAATACTGTCTTTTAAATTTCTTGGATGAAAGCTTTTGGCATGAAGCAATGTGTTCCTAGAGATCTCTTTTCTGTATAGATAAGTGATAATGTTTCCATTTTCTTTAATCAGCATCAGGTCTAAGAATGCAATCTTGTTGTTATTATTTTCTAATTTAAATGATAGATCCATTGTAGCTGTATTTAAATATCTATGAAAAAGTTTCAAATCTTGTATACTACCTTTCCAAATTATTAAAATATTGTTAATACATCTCTTATATAGCACTAAATTGGATCTGTAGATATTATTGTCTTGTTGCACGTATTTTTCTTCAAATTGTGCCCTATACAGATTGGCATATGTGGGCACCAATGTTGCCCCCAAAGTCGTGCCTGTCTTTTGTAGAACAAATTGTCCCTCAAAGCCAAAATAATTATTTCTCAGAACTATCTCAGTCAGTTTCAAGATTGCATTTTTATCTGGTATATTTGTGGGTCTTTGAGTTAAGAAGTAATTCAATGCCTCAGTGCCATCATCATGGGGTATACTCATATACAAGCTTTTCACATCCATGGTCATTAATATGCATTCCTCCATACCTGTTTCACTTTCATTGAGTCTTTCTAAGATCTGGATGCAATGTTTACAATCTTTCAAATATGACAACATCTCTGCTACCATGAACTTGCAATAATGGTCCACAAATATTGAAAGGGGCTCTGTGATAGATCCAATACCCAAATTTATCAGTCTCCCAGGTTGTTTTTTTATTAAATCTTTGTGGATTTTTGGGAGGCAATAGAATAGGGATACCCTTGCATTCTTGTTAATGAGTTCTTCTTCTAACCAAGTTTCAATGATGCCCGTATCTGTTGCTTCTGTTGTTACATCTTTTGTTATTTTAGAGTTTGGAATGGTATCCTTTGTACTTTGGCATATGTCTTTGCATCACTAGGTTGTATCAGACACTGATTCTGATAGTTATTTCAATTTTGGATCACTATGCCCCTCCCCTCATCTGCTAGTTTCACAATAATGGTTTGATCATTAGCTAGACAGTACACAGCTGCTTTTTCGCTTTTTGTTAAATTGTAATTGGGACATTTTTTCTCACTTTCTTCCATTATTTTTTCAACTATTTTATTCACTTTTCCAATGTATATTGTAATACCTGGAGGAGTAAATCCTATTGGATTGAAATATGACTTAGTCCATAGTGCCCTTTACAATAAATATCTGCTCTCTTATGTAATGGGATCTTCACTTGTAGCTTCTTTTGTACCAAAGAAATGTTTTAGTCTAATCTTTCTGAAAGATTTTTCAAGATCTAGTTTCAATTTGAAAGGATTAAGCTTCTCAGTCAAACTAAAAGATAATCCCTTATTCGATACTTGAAGTTCTGTTGCTACTAAATTATGGTCTGACAAATTGTACACCACTAAATCTGATTGGCACATAACCTTGTGCTATGTACTTTTTCTTCTTCTCTGTCTCTTTCTTTTACTCCCCCTCCTGTATCTCATTCTCTTGATCTCATACCTGAGGGTCCAGCTTCTTCTGTTTATCTGTGAAAATCCCCTCCATATTGACTGTGTCTATGTGTCAAATCAGTTCTATACTTGTCATAGTAATTTCTATCACAATGTCCCCATTGTTCCCTATATGAAGTGCATGTTCTTCTACAGGATATGTAGAAGTTAGGTATTCTATTTTGTCTTGAGTAAGATCTCCTCAGTCAGTTTCCCCTAGTGTATCTCTGTTCTTGTCTATCAGATTCTGATGCTGCTGTGGAAGCACAATTTTCTTCTAAATTATAGATATTAGTTCAGTATTCTGACTTCTTCCATGAATAAACTCTCCCTTCTTTATAATCTTCTACATCTCTTTTGAATTTCTGTGGTTTAATCTGTTTAATATGGTTATCATAGTATTGCAAGGATTTTTCTATTTCTCCTAACATGATTTTGACTTGGGCAATTTCTATTTTCTCTTTTATTTTGTTTTCCATAGTATGTATTTAATCTAGTACTTTTGTTTGTTCAGTTGTGAGAGTTTCAATCAGTAATAACATAAAATTGAAAGAACATTTCATGCAAATGCCATCCTATTTTTGTTGAAACCCATCTGGGGAAAAACCTAAATGTGATTCTACCAAAACTCTCAGTCCTCGGGGGACTCTTTTCTGTTTAGTGTATTCTAGTAGGGTGACAGCATGACAGTCTAACCTGATCTCATGTTCTTTCAATGACTCCAACTTTCTAACAGATGCTTTTGGTATATCTGTATTTTCCACACTCTCTATGCATCTTTTGCTTTTTACCAATCCCATAATTCTATCAGCTTCTTCCTGATTGATACTTAGGGCTGTAGATCAATTATCTGTTGACCTTCCTAATTCTGAAAAGATTGCCATATTGTTCGTAAGATGACCAACATTCAGGAAAGTGAAACCAGTATTCAATGTTTCAAAAAAACTCATTATATAATTATAGTGTTGAATTTTGGGTGACAAAAAAAATCCTATTCCGTTATAGTAATTTTAATCCTGCTCCACCTTGTGTCTCCCAGGGTTCCCTTTTATCTTTGTTTCAACCACTTAAAAGAATAATGGGTGAGTGAAGAGAAAAAAATGGATGTAGAACACTATTCAACAGGTACTTCTACTCAACCCCAATAGAATCCAATCAGATATCAAAATATTTTCCAAATCTTCTTTTATTTTCTCAACTTGGCTCTTGTTTTTAATTATAATGTTTCAGAACTCTTATGTTCCTTCATCAGACAAATGAGCCCTTCAATTTTTGGAAAATGTCAAAATTGCTTTCTTAAATCATTCTCTGAAAATAAAATATAATAAAGACATATTTAGCGTCAGTGTCTTATTTACTTATATAATATTTCAAATTATTATTCTTATAATGAATGATTGAAATTAGGGTGAACAAACCTGTGTTCCTAAAAGTTATAACAACTCATCAGTTCATATTCATATTCTACAGTAAATGAAAATAGAAAAAGTTTGAAATGCTAGAACATCTGTTGATTGGAATATGAAGATACTTTTAATGAACTCCTATTGAATGCATGCTATATCTATTTCTAGGTGGGGCACAATGAATGGTAACCCCTTCCCCATTTCAAAAGGCTATCAAATGATGAGTTTTTGTAACTTTTAGGAACACAGGTTTGTTAGAAGGTGAGCAATCAGCTTATTTTGGTTCCATTTAAGTTAGGATTAAAGTAAAGGTGACTTTTTATGTACCAAGTGGTGAAGACTGGATTTCTATTGCCATTTGGCATTGGCAGGGGAGAGAGAGAGGTTATGATGCTATGGACAGAAAAATGAAGCAAGAGACACCATGGCCGGCTTGGAAAGCTGGAGTCTGGCACTGCATGCTGTCATGGTAACAGCACAGAGACAGTGCATCTTGATCATATCCTGAGTAGCACTAGTCATGAGTGGCACTACTAACTGCAAATGGAATAAAACCATTACTTTTAACAAATGCAGACTTATTGTGCTGTTGGAGTGGGCAGGGTGATGAACAGATTGTTGGGGTACCTGTGGACAGGTTGAACAGCACTTTGGCAGGGATGGGACAAGGGGAGTGGGTCAATCCAAGGAATGATTCAGAGAGGGGGAATACTTGCCTGAGAAATTGAGATGCTGGCTTCAAGATCACTTGGAGAGGAAGCATAGAGGCCTGTAAAAGGAAACTTATTAACAAACAAGAAAAAATTATGGCACTGGATTCCATACCCTCTCGGCCAGTATTATGGCACTGGATTCCAAACTCTCTCTGCCAGTCAGAATGCGGGAAATTCACTACTAATTTTATAACGCATCCTTAATGCCTTAATGCAGGCTTAACTGAATGCTGAACTCTGACTCAAAGTACTTTTTTCATTCACATCAGCTGCAAGGCACCAAGTGGCACTGATTCCATAGCTAATTTGTTTGCTGATGTCAAATGTCCTGTAGGAGTCCCCACACTCTATATCTTCTTCCCTTCCTCCCATAGCATGGATACATGTGATTAGTAAGCATTAAAAAGTGTTACTGAAATGTTTTTTTTTTTTTGTAATGGGATTGGAAATCAGTACGATAATAAAAAACTAATGTCATTTATCAGACCAGTGTACTGTGATTATTTTTACAATTGCTAAGGTGAGTGAGGGTTAGATAAATGCTGATTTGTCTGAAAACTCTCTCCACGTTTGATTTCAGAGGTACAGTAGCGTTACAGGTTTGAACAAGAGGATGTCCTCTGTTATAGTTGAATAATTAAAGCTTTTTTTTCTGATTCAGTACATGTGAAACAAAATATTTAAGTCCCTCATAGATGAGATTATGTTTTGCTTTGGTGTGGCCTCCTCTCTCTTCACCCTCCCATTAATTAAATAATTCATCATGTTTTGTTCAGTATATTATTACAGTGTTAAATTTGGATCCTGCAATCACACATGATGGACCTGTGTTGAAAAGTGATAACACAGAAAATCATGGCTGGGTAGGGGGTTATAATGAGAAATGTACACCATCCCAGGTGTGGGATGCCACATAAACCCCGAGAACAAAGCCTAAGGGGTTTATTAAGGTATTGCACACTGAGGGGGTGCATAATATTTGAGTTTCATACACCTACCCAGGTTTTATTTTATATAATACTGGCCAGTGTTTTTTTGCATAGTGAAAAAAAGTTTCTGGAGACCAGCCACTCAGTTCATCATAAGAAATATAGTTTTATTTTAATATTTTCTTAGAAAACCATGATCCCCTAGGTACACCCAACATTTCACCCAACACGGGGCTTCCTCAGGGGCTTAGGATCTTGTGTTCCTAAACAGATTTTTTCATTATTGGCTTTAGATCTGAAACAAGTTACAACCACTTGGAGTCTGTGCTTAGGTTCATTTCAGACCACCCAGGGGTACCATTCCAAACTTCCCTTCACTCAGATTTCTAGCATTGCAATGCTCATTTCTTGCCTAAGCTAAATAGCATGTGGTACAGTTTCAGTTCAGGTGTGTCTTGCTGAACTGAAACTACACCACGTGCTATGTAGCTTAGGCAAGAAATGAGCATCGTAATGCTAGAAATCTGAGTGAAGGGAAGTTTGGAATGTTACCCCTGGGTGGTCTGAAATTAAACTAAGCACAGACTCCAAATGGGTTGTAACTTGTTTCAGATAAAAAGTTATAATCTGAAGCTAGAAACAAGCAGGAAACTGAATCTTAGTTGATCTAAAGCCAATAATGAAAGAATCTATTTAGGAACACAAGATCCTAAGCCCCTGAGGAAGCCCGGTGTTGGGTGAAACATTGGGCGTAACTACGGGATCATGGTGTTCTAAGAAAATATCAAAATAAAACTACATTTCTTATGATGAACTGAGTGGCCGGTCTCCAGAAACTTTTTTTCACTACATTGAAGTCAACCGTTCAACCAGCCCCCAATAGGAACATTTGGTCTACTTTATACACCCACCCACGTTCTCTTCCTTGCAGTGCTTTTTTGCCACAGCATATAAGAAAATAAACAAAGAGAGCTGCAGACTGTGGTCAGATTTCAGTGCAGTCTGTGGTCCAAAGGAAGTGGCAGAAAGCAAAGTTTCCATTTGTTTTTCTTTTGTTTTGTTTTTAAATCATCAGTGGAGAAAGAGACCTTTTTTGTAACATATAACATGAACTTACAGCTAACTGTGAGGTGTGATGAAATCTGCCACGATAGGGGATTGCCTGGAGGAACATCACAGAGTAGAGGAAGACTGGCGACTGGCGCATACATGGTCTGAGGGAAACCCAGGGCTTGTTTGCCATTACAATCAGCTGGTCATAACATCAAATTGTAACTGGGTTTACCTATGGGAAAAAATGCTGGCCAGTGATTATAACTCTGCATTCCCACTGCACAGTAGTACATAGTTAAATCTGAATCCTGAGAGTAAACATGAGAGTCTGTGGTTGTTGGCAGCTCATTATAATTAAGCATTCAAATTCCATGTAAAACATAGTCTGGGTTATGTAAATGAGGACTATGAGTCCTTAAAATAAATATTGAGCTGCTAACACCTTCACAGCATGCAGATGAAGAGTATCATGTAGAATTGCAGTAACCGCATCTACCACAGTATTAATGTGCTGTATGTAAAATATTTTGAAATCTGTACAAAGACCATCAACAAAGCTTGTTAGTTTCTAAAACACTGGTTTCATTTCCTGCACTGTGGCAAGTTGCATAAACTGTGCAATGCAATTGTCATCTTGTTTGGAAAGTTTGTCATTTTTTTCTTAATGTTTACAGCTTGATTTGTAATAAAATTGTTTTAAATTTTCTGGGTGAGGGAAGGATCATAAGTAGGTTTCAACAAAGAGGGGATTGTGTCAGCCCTCACCCCTTTCTGTTATGAAGTATAGACAGTATCACGTTCGAAACAGTCAGCTTATCATGATTATTACAGCTATAAGATGTGAACCTGAAGAGACACAGATCTGAATCCCACCCCTGGAGCTTAGTGGAAGTTAGTTTGAGCAAGTCACTGTTTGGTTTTCAACTACGGTGTGTGAATCTGTCAGTACAAATTCAACAGTCATCAGGGCAGTTTCCCGATTCTGGAAATGACAGTGTCCCTTCATTTTAGCTGATAATAGAAATATATTTAAATGTATCCCCCCATGCAGGACATGAACACACATGGGGCAAGATACACATAATGTCCTGTGGGTCCCCCAACACATAAAGGGTATAAGTGCTAGAGTCAAATCGAATGCTGTATTAGTCTGCTGAATGCTGAAAATGTAATTAACTATTAAGCTGCAAGCACATTTGAATATACTCCCCCCCCCAATCAGAAACAGATGCTAAAAATAATAGCCACAAAATGTTTTAGTTCACACTAAGCTGCCTGGGTGGGATTCAAACCTGTAACTACAGGTCCATATCTAGTATATGTATAGTAATAGATACAATAAGTAAAATCCTAATAGGTTGCACTGTCTATACCTTATGATATAGCAGGTGTAAGGACTGGACTTTTAAATACCACCACAAAACAACAGACTGAACCACCACATTGTCGAATCCATAATTTTACTACAAAATATAAATATATTTTATTACTAAACAAACTGCAAATAAGAAAAAAAAATGCCAAGCCAGATGACAGTTTCATTATGACAAGGTGCCTAGATAAATGCTATAAAGTTTGATACTTATTGTTTTCTTCACATTATTGGTCTTAATTCTATAAACTTCTTAAATGTAAAACAGCCTTGTGAAATGTAATATGTCTCTCACTTAAGCCACATTGGTGAAAAAAAAAGTTTAAATCAATTTTTAAATAGCTAATTTGCCTTGATTTTAGCATTCACTCATCAAACATGTGTGTCTCTTTGGGGGTAATTTCTATACTGTAAACTGCTTATTTTACCAAAATATGCTGTATGTAGAATATTTGTGAATTAATGTAATTGTTATGGATTAGTGATAGAGAGAAAGTGAACCCATGTGACCGACAACACAGATGCCTAAATGTATTTACTGAACAAGCGATGTGGTAGATACTCAGACTGTGAAGAAGTTTATCCTGTATTGCAGTCTTTCTAGTTCCATGCAAACATTTTTTTAGAAAGATATAGGACTGCATAGTAAAAGGAATCAGAGAACACAAATGACTTGAACTACTACATGGATTGTGTCTGTATATCTTAAGCTGAAGTTAAATAGTTTGTGTGACCAGAGGCAGTGCATTGCATCAAACTATGGTGCCCAGTCTGCATGTTGTGTGTGCAGGTGTTTCTAAATGCAACCTTTCTGAAATGAACATGACGCACACATATCAAAGTTTACATTTTGTATGTAAAGTGTATATTTGTATTGCTGTGTTTTTTTATTCTAATAAGTTTTTAACAAAGATATTTATGTTTATTGCATTTTGAAAATATGGGGTGGATCTAGCAATGTATGTGTTTGTGTGTTTGTTGCGGTGGGGGGTTTACACATTTTAGTGAAGTCCAGGGTAAATAAACTACTAATGTAGAGGTACTCTGCTGATTTTAAAGAGCTAGCGGATCAGTGTTGTTGTTTAGGATTGTAAAATATTTGTTACAGATAAGAATCAACCTGTTTTAGTGTTGAACATTCCCATATGAAAATGTAATCATTATTTATGCCTCATTCTTATAATTGTACAGATATAGCATTGTACACCATTCACAACACAGTGTTACTCAAATATGGTTTAAAGTAATATGGCTTAAGGGCACTTTTCAACACAATGCTAAAGGTTCAATTAAACATTTTCAAGGCAGAACTGTTAGACATTCAGTCTCCAAAACAAATTACCTTACAGTCTGCAAGACAGATAGTCATGCCTTGTAATAAATAGGTATCAAATCAAGATAACATTGACAGGAGAAACGGAGATGACACAGAATTATGTCTGTGCTCTTTGTTGTTACTGATAACATCAGATGGGTGGGGGGGGCAATCCATGGTGGAGTGAAGGGAAAACCAGGATGTGTTATTTCAGTGTCAACAGACAAGACATGGATTCCTGCATCCATAAGACTCATAAGGTTATCAGTCATATAGATATAGGAAGACTCCTGTAACTGTTGTATTTTAAATTAATATTCTTTCTATTGTAAATACAAGATGCCATAGCTCATTTCTTGTAGTAACCAAAAATAATAGAAGAAGAAAAAAATAACACGGGTTCTTTCCCCAGTAAAATTTAATGCTTCTTTGGCAAGGCACACTTTATTGATAGCTTCTCTATAGTCCACATGCTGCAGCTAAAAACTTGAAACAATCTTTCAGATATGACTTGCAGTTTTAGTACCATGATCCTTTTGGAGAGCAACTACTATTTTTTTTTTTGTAATACACTGAGCCCGAAACTAATCTGCATATTCCACTACACACAGAGTAAACAAAGGGGAAAACAGGACCCCACTGAAAACAAGTTAGCATCTGAACTGTGTTATCCTATGGAAATGCAATACAAAATGTGGCAAAACAGGACCCTATTGAGAAAGAAATATTGCATATCAGCTGGGTTACCCTGGACATACGTACTGCAAAACTTTTTGAAACACTTAACCCTATACAGTAGAATCTCACTGAAAGACCTGTTTCTTCTAAATGTATGTGTCACAGAAAAAATACAGTAGAAAGCCAGGACAACACTAAATGGAAATGTTGTATCAAATAATGATAGGAGCATAGTAGTTCCCTTGACCTTCCTGACCTCCCATCCATCATAGGTGGTTTGGTTGGAACTATGCAGTTCGATTTAAGAGACAGGTATGGGAGGAAAATAATCACAAGCCAAATGAGGATGAAAGGTTGATTACATTTTTTTTCCAGTAAGGCATGTGTTACAGTTACCTTTATCCTATTTTATTATTTTATTTACACGGTTAAAATCTGGGACACCATTATTCGTTTATCAGAAGGGAAGTGCTATAAACTGTATTACTGGCTGAACAGTAGCACATTAGATCACTGTGACCCCTCGATACTTCCTATAAAAAGAAAGCAGTGAGGCTGGATGTCAAGACATAGTAATAAACCCAATGTTTGCATACCCTAGCTTCAAATACATTATATGGCTGCCCAAGGATAAATTAAACTACACATCATGCCCATTGTTGACTGTAATATGAAGTTAGGGGTTAACTATTTGATTTGTATAGATTTCAAATGGTCATACAGATTTGCCACTGAAGACACTCACAGTTTACAAGACTCCAAAACCTGAAAGTGACCCTGAATTCAAAGTTTACATACACAGTTATGACAGTTGCACACTGTGAGTGTCCTTAATCACAAAACTGTAAGGTCAATTGCAATCTATACAAAAGAAATAGTTAACTCCTAACTTACTATTGCATTCCAGCAATGTTAATATCATTGTAAAACAAACATTTGTCAATGCCGAATGTTTGCTTGCTGGTATTAGCATTTGAAATGCAGGAGTTAGACAGATGCAGAGTAGGAATGGCAGTGAAGTATTAAACTTCATGCCAACCCCACCTCCACCCTGCAGAGATGGACAGGCATTGGGGTATGTGTTTGGGTTGTCACCCATAATGTTCATGCCATTTCATCTCACCCTATCCTGCAGACATGGACAACTGTTGTGGTGTGCCTTCAGGTGTTCGGCTTTGCAGTCACCCCACTCCATAAGGACATATGCTGAAATGGGTGCAATATAGGAGAATGGGGTGAACTGTGTGGCCAAAGAGTCCAAGGCTCACCTCAATGTCTGTCACTGGCTGCAGGGCGAGGGGGGGGTGGAATGGCATGAGCATTACAATCGACGATCCAAAGGCACACCCCAATGCCTGTCAGTCTGTACATGGTGGGACGTTATGGTTAGAAACCCTAACGTCCCAGGCATTTGTTGGTATTTGCACTTCAAATTTTCAACATGGCCTTTTTGTGGCCCCCACCTCATGAAAGTATTTGGGAACTCTTCTCATGAACAGTGGCACTGTGATTTTGTCAATGTGTCCTGAACTTTGAGTTCCCACAGTGACCGTGCCATTGTGCGCCAGATGTACGAAAACACAGATCAGACAGGATGTGAAGAATGATAACTGTACCATTCATAGGGAGGTGTGAAGAGAGGGCAATGTTGAAAATCTCTAGTGGAAATATTAAAAATGCTCTAACTTCTGGGCATACATGGAAACTACGTAATGCATGCGCATAACACAGCCATTTAGTGTAATTATTTCACCAAATTTTCAACATAGGCATTTTGTGACCTCTGCTCATGAACACTGTCACTATGATTTTATCTATTTATTTATTTTTTGTTGACAGGGTAAGTGCAATTGACAAATTCTGCCAATTTTCAGGCACAACCTGGGGGAAGGGGATACAGATGAATGCTAACTGACCTTGAACCAGATTAAACTGTTGGTGGTATTTTTAGTGAATGAGGGAAATTTGGCCAGGACACGGGAGAAATTCCCCAACTCTGCTTCCTGTGAGCAGGGAGGATCCTTTTGTTGGTGACTCCAAGATGGCCGACGTTCCTGCTGTGGGAGATGGAGGTGGTGGTGGAGGCTCTGCTCTGTCTTTGTATCCTATCTTGGTGTCTGAGCCTGTTTGTGTTCCTGCTTCTGAGGCTTCTCAAGTTCACATTGACAGTGTGTTTCCTTCTGCTTCTGCTGTTGATAAGGATTCTACTGTTCCTTCTGGTTTATCTGACATGGAGACTTCTGCTAAACAGGACAGCCATGAAGCTGCTATGATTCCTGATGCTATGTTGTGCCAGATGTTCTCTCAGCAAAAACAGTTCATTCTACAGTTGATACATGATGATGCTTCTACACAAGACACTTTGCCTGACGCCAATTATTCTGTGTCTTTTGCTCCTCAGACTCCGCTTCAACAGGCCTCTGAAACCCTCCCTGCTGATTTGCCTTTTACCCCCCCCATTTTCACCTTAAACCTACCTCAAGGACCACTGTTGAATCAAGTGCTACTTGGTCTCCAGATGTTGCTCTGCGTGCTGCTGGCTGGCAGAGATCTTTGGATGGGAAGCTCTGGACTTCGCCTGGTCCTGTTTCCGCTGCTGCTATTATTGGAATGGCTATGAATGTTTTTCCTACTGCTCCAGCTTTGGTTTCTATTCGTTCTTCTCCCCCTGTAGAACCTGAGACAAATCTTTCAGTTCCACCGCTTGCTACTGAGAACAACGCTGACTCTTTGGACACTGTGGTCCAATCACAGGTACCGACAGAAAACTGCTTCTCCTGCTCGCCAATCTTCTCCTTCTGCTCCTGTCCCTGAGGACTCGACTCCTTCTTTCAAAAAGTCTGATTTGTTTAAATCTGTTGGGGAACCCACTCAGTGGAAAAATGCAGTTCAACTGAAGTTCCTGGGTGATTCTTCTATGGCCCCCACACACCATACTGTTCTCCAAGGTATGCTTAGAGACTCTGGGAATTAGCTCTTCAGCATTGTTTGCCTTCATTCATATCAAGGGGGAAACTGTGTATGATGTTAGTTTCAAGACTGTTCAGGCTCTGGAAAAATTTGGACTCAGTGTGAACTGGTTAAGAACACTCTGATTTGGGCCTCTTTCTTAATCATACCTCTTACTAAACCCTTGGTGAAAGTACTTACTTTATTATTTCATAGTGAAGGAGTAAATATTCATGATGTGCAGTTTTGGCTTTGTCAAAGATGTGATCTGTTAGATTCTCCCCATCCTTTTTTTGATGAAGATTTAGTGTGGATGGGTGGCTGGAAGATTAAAGTTCAGCTTAAGCAAACTTGAGCAAGGGGTCCTGCATATTCCTGGAAGATTTTACATTGGTCGAGGTAGGGGTATCTGTTTCTACCCTGGCCAGCCTCACACCTGTCATAAGTGTGGCTCTTGGACTCACCTAAGTTACACTTGTGATCAGCCTAGATGCACCGTGTGCCTTGCTTATGGCCATGTTAGCTTGGGTTGTCCTAATGCTCAGTTTTGTAATCTGTGTGAGGATCACAGTCCTAACTGCCCCCAATGTCCCTGGGCTGAACATAATAGGGTTGATAGGGTCTCCCGGGACCATTCTACCATTATCTCTGATTCCCAGTTACAGGCCCAGAAGTGGCAGCAGGAGCTCTCTCTGGTGCCTACCGACCCAGTGCTTACTATTGGTCTGGACCTTGTGTGTCCCTCGGTTTCTTCTCCCCAGGAGCCCCCTCTTTCTCAGGCTGCTACTGTGGTTGCTGCTATCCATTCTACAGTCCCGATTTTGATGGCTGTTATGCCCTCCCCAAACTGATCTGCCCTTTGTTACTGTCCCTTCTATGAAATGTGGGAAAGGTAATCATAAGTCTGAGTTTCATGCCCCTGCTACTACTGTTATTACTCAAAATAAGTTCCAGTAGCTAGCTAAAAGAAGACAATGGGTGATACTGAAGGTGAGGAAGAGGACTCTGATTCTTCTCGTGCCTCTTCCTTTCATATGGACCTTTCTTCTGAATTTGGTAGAGAAACTCCTTAGTTGGAACAGATGCAGTGAACGGAGTTCCCTCATAGGTGATTTTGAGGGTTACTTTTTTCTGGGCTTTCTGTTTTGGTCAGATTTTTTCCTTTTTCCTTCCCCTGACACCCACTGCATTTCTCTGCACCTCTTTTGACCTTTATTGCTCATGCCTCAGCAGCCTATTCTGCGGAGCTGCACTTTGAATGTGTGCAGTATGAAATCATTCTATAAACAGATTTCTACTGTTGGTTTCTTGCTTTCCTTGAAACAGGATGTTTATTTTGTTCAAGATACCAGGCTTAAATCTAGGTTTGAGGTTGCACAGGTAAGACATTGATGGACTGTGGGGCCCTCCTTTTGGTCACATGGGGAGGATCTCTGTGATGGGGTGGGCATTTTATTTTTTGGCCATAGGTTTAAGATTTCCAGAGTTTTCAATGTGTTTCTGGGGAGGGTTCTCATTATTGATGGTTCTTTTGATTTTGTTCGTTTTTGTTTGATTAATACTGATGCGCCACAGAGTATTGCGGCACACGGTCTGCTTCGTTTCTTCCTATTCAACCTTATTTATTTACCACTCGACAAGTTTACTTTGGGGGTGATTTCAATTGTGGTCATTATGTTTCTGATAGACCTAGTAATGCCCACAAGCTTTTTAGTGATGCTGCTACCTTGTCTAAAATCCTTCTTTCAGCCCATTTGGTGGATGCTTATACCTCTGTTCACCAGCAGGGTGCAAAAACTTTTTATAAGGGAGCTCTTGCAACACAGATTGATTTTTTTCTTCATTTCCAGGAATGTTTTGGTCTCCCAGGCTTTTGTAATTCCCTGTGAGACATCGGATCATTTGGCAGTTGCTTTGCTCTGCTCTCCTAGTGCTGGTCCTTATCTGTTTGCTTCTTGTATATGTTGGAAGTTGAATAGTTCTTTGTTGACTGATTCTCTTATCTCTCAGGATTGTCTGGATTTGTTACAAGCTAGAGTTTCTGTACTGGATACTTATTCTTCTTCTATCCCCTGGTGGGAGGATACTAAAACTGACCTTCGTTGTTTTTTTATCAAATCTGTCGGCTCTCCGTTCCGCTTTACTTATTTTCGGTATTCCCAACTCCGTCAGCAGCTTTTGGCTACTTATTCTAGGGCTTCTGAATTCCATCTTGAACTCTCCAGCCAAATTCAGGCTTTGAAGTCTGTTATGGAATGATATCAGTATGATCGTGCCCTCTCTTTGAAGGTTGAAGCTCAGTGTGGTACGCAGGTTTCTAAGGCTGCATTTGATCCTTATAGGAGTTGTTCCAATAGGATCTCTTCCATGATTATTGACGGTCTGATTGATCCCCTTACAGGAGTGCACCATACTTCTCTTCCGTCTTTAAAGCACATTGTGCAATCCCATGTGGAAGAGATGTTTGGTACTCTCTCGTCTGTTTTAGATCTGACTGAGTATCTTTTCAATTTGGTCATTCCTGAGGTTTCTGAGGACCTGCTTCTTGCTCTTGTGCATCCCATTTCTGTTTCGGAAATGATGACTGCTATTAAGAAACAGAAACAGGGTACTTCTCCAGGGTTGGATGGTTTGATGGCTGAGCTTTACCACTCTTTCATTGATTTTTTTTGGCCCTACTCTGACTATTGTTTTTAATGACATCTTGGCTTCATTTTCAGTCCCTCAACATTTTTCGGACACTATTTTGCTTTTGATTTATAAAAAAGGCGACTGTTCTGATTTACGGAACTGGAGGCCTTTGAGCCTCCTTAATGTGGATTATAAGAAGGGTCTGAGAAATGGAGCTTTCTTATTGGCTGCAAACATTCTAACAGCCTTATGTTAATCTTTTATTAACATACATGTAGAGCTTAGCCATATGCTGAACAAGGTTTAACACTGCTTAAAAACATTTTTTATTATAATAGCAATAAGGCACTCCCAAGTATTATGTTAATGGTCAGTTAATCACCTTCTAGGGTCATGTGGCACTCGGCTACACCTCGTGCCACAGTACACCCCTAGAAGGTGATTAACAGACCATTAACATAACCCTTGGTCATGTCTTGTTGCTTAATTATGAGATTCTGGCTGTCATTCTTTTGGGGCGGCTCCTGCCTAAAGCGGACGTCATTATTTCCACAGCTCAGACTTGTGTTATCCCGGGTTGTTCCATGCTACATACTTTGTCTCATCTTAGGAATGTGGTGTATTCTTGTACTGATGTAAGTAGGGCTGTAGTGTTTTCTTTGGATCAAGAAAAGGCTTTTGATCGGGTGGAGCATTCCTTTTTGTTTTCTGTTTTGGCACACTACCATATTCCTTCTGGTTTTATCTCTTTGCTTAAGCTTTTATATAACACTGCCTGGATCACCCCTCATATCAACCATTCTCCTAGTGCTGCATTTTTGAGTAAACGCAGAGTGCGGCAGGGTTGTCCTTTGAGTTCCCTTTTATCTTTGTTCCAGATTGACCCTTTGTTATGTAAGTTGAGCTCCTGTCCTGCTATTCCTCCCATGTTCCTTCCAGGTGGTCACTCTGTACCTACTGTTGTTGCGTACGCTGATGATTTATGTGTTTGTACCATATCCTCTCCTTCTGCTTTGGGTTACACACCTCTATTTTCTCACTTTAGTTCTCTTTCTGGTTCTCAATTGAATTTTCATAAAAGTATGCCTAAGATCTTTCTCTGCTCTGTGCCCTTCTCAACTACTACTTCTGTGGCTGGGATTCCTGTTGTTTCTGGTCCTCTTAAAATTGTGGGTTTGTATTTTGGCAGTTCTGATGATTCTCTGTATAATTGGAATTTGGCTATTGATAAAAGTCCCCAGCTTGTTGGAAGGATCAGTCTATTTCCAAGAAGAAACATGTTTTGCTTTTGAAGACTTTAGTTCTTCCTTTATTTTTACATGTGACTGCTGTTTTCCTTCTTTCTTTTGTTTTGGAAGCCAAAGTCAATAGTGTTTTTTTTTCAAGGTTTTTGGGGTTCTCACTTAAATCCTGTCTGGCAGGGTTTTTTATATCATGATTATTGTCAGGGATGTGTTCGGATGTTGAATCCTGTGATTTTTTTCATTGCCTGTTTCTAAAGTTTTTGTTTCCTTTTCTGTTGCAGCCTCCCCTTGGGTTTCTATTTTAGGTGCCTGGGTGACTCCTTTGTGTGTGAAATGGCTTGGTTCTCCTTTGGAAGTCCCTCAGAATTTTAGGACTTTTGATATTCCCTCCTTCTTGTTTCCCACTTTTCTTAAAATCTGGCAATGGCACTTGACCCCGCAGGTTCTGCAATCTCAGTCTAGGAAGCAATTGTATCATACTGTTTTGCTTTCCTCTTTTTCAGATACCCTTAGACTGTTGAATGCTCTTGGTACTGAATTGGATACTGCTGTGATTTTTCACCAGCTTACTGACCCTAGACTTCCTGCAAAGTTATGAGATGTTACTTGGTTGTCATGTCATGAGAGATTGAGGGTGTGTGGTAATCACCAGCACAAGTCTTTGGAGGAGTGTATGTGTTTTTGGGATACTTGTCTGGGTGTACTGGAAACCATGAGTCATTTTTTTTGGATTGGCCTTTTAGTAAGGATTTTTGGACTCTTTGGCTCCATAAATGGAAGGAAAAGAGTCTTACGTCGATTTTGTATGACATTCTTGTGTATGGGCTATTTCCTGCCTCCCTTTCTAATTATTATCCTAGTACCCTCTGCCTTGTCTTTGTCCTCTGTAGGTCTTTTCTATGGCAGACCTGTTGTGCTCAGTTGTTGCAACAGAAATCTTATACGAGCACTCATATTATGGATCAGAATTTTACAGAGCTCCTCTCTATTCAAGATAGGGAGCGTGCTTCTCTGCTCTGTGATACATACTGGCTTTACTGGGCTTTGTGTGAGTGGCTTTCTGCTGCTTGATCTTGTCTGTGTTTTGTTTTGGTTTGGGGGTGGTAGTCAGTTTTGTTTGGGGCGCATGCTTTTTAGTCTATGTTGTAGTTTTTCTGTTCTTGTGTCCTTTATTCTGCTTTGTTTAGAGTTGAGTCTCCTTTGGAGAGGTTGCTTTGTTGCTTTTGTTCTCCTTCTTGTTATTCATATCTCTTTTTCCTGCTTCATTTCCTTTTCTGATTTCTTGTCTCCTCTGTTTAGTCTGTTCTTTTTTTTCTGTCCAGGTTCATATAGGCCTATATCAGTTTTACCAGTGTGTGTAAAAATATTTGAAAAACTTGTGTACTTGCAGTTACCAAATTATCTTACTAAAATATAATATAATATCATCTTTGGAATCAGGCTTTAGAAAAGGGCATAACACAACGTACACAATACCAAAGGTGGTTTATGACATGTTTGATGCCTTCGACAGTGGCCAGGAAGTTCCATCAATATTCCTAGACCTGTCAAAGGTGTTCAACACTGTACACCATACTATATTATTAAATCAATCAAAAAGGTTGGGCTAGGTATTCCAGTATTAGGTTGGTTTCATAATTACTTGAAGGGGAGATTACAATCTGTCAGATTGGGGGGGGTGTTTGTTCTACACCTACCACAATGTTAAATGGGGTACCACAAGGGTCTGTGCTTGATCCCCTTCTCTTTTTGTTATACATAGATGACTTACCAAACTTTTGTTCACCTAAGACTCATATACAACTCTATGCTGATGATACCATGTTGTATACTAAATATGATGATATAGACACAGCAATGTTGATTTTGTAACAAGATTTTTTTCAAAATACAGAAGGGACTTGTTGAATTAAGACTGCTTCTGAATGAACATAAAATGCAGTAGATGCTATTTAGTAGGAAAAATCACGTAGAAACAACCACAAAAGAACTTAGATCTTTATCAACAAATATCTAAGACCTTGTAGTATCCTATAAATATTTAGGAATCAAGTTAGATAAAAATCTGACTTTTGAGTTACATATAACATCTTTATCAAATAAATTAAAGAAATTGTTGATTTTTTTATAGCAATAAATATTTATTTAACTTAAAGATTAGGAAGTTATTGGTTACTACTTTGTTCCTACCAATTTTGGATTATGGTGACATAGTCTATAAAAATGCGAAAAAATCACTACTGTGTTCACTGGATGTCCTATTCAATAGTGCCCTATGATTTGTAACAAATTGCTCATTTAGAACACATCGCTGTGTCTTATAGCAATACTCAGGATTCCTATCATTGTTTGATAGGAGAGATATTCATTGGAATTTATTTGTGTATAAATCTGTGCTACAGAAATTACCATCTTTTTTATTAAACTTATTACATATTAGGTCTCATCAAAAATACTCTCTAACGTCCCCTACTCAAATCTATTTTTATATGCCAAGACGTAGAACTAAAATTGGTGAAAAAATTATGTCAAATTCAGTACCCAAAACATGGGAAAAATTGTCTAAATAACTAAATATCACAATATTGTTGCCATTTAAATGCTTTAGGTCTTCTCTTATGACTTTGTATAATAAACATTGTAGCTGCTATTGATGAAGTATCCTTTTATGCTTCATATTTAACGTAAGATGTTAATTTTTTTTACTGAAACTGAAATGTCATATGTAAGTTTTCTATCTTGTTATGTGATGTTATATGTTTGTAAACAATTGCAAAAAGATTATTTTATCTCAATTTGATATCCAATAAAGTTGAAAGTGTCTTACAGCTGTTTGTTATTCTTTGTTTGGTTGTTGATTTGTTGCATTGTGTCCCTGACTTTGCAGTTCAGAGGATGGGGAGGACTTTTTGTTCTTCCTTTCAGTTTTTTGCTGTTTTACTGAGAGTTTGACCTTATCTACTCTATTTTTTTTTTCTATTTAGTTTTGCAATTTGCTTTTCATTTCTTTGCTTTTTATGGTTTCTCTTATTATCTCCCCTGCTGTTTTAGGGGAGGAGGGGGAAGGGGTGTCCTTTTGTATTCTGTACAATTTTTTGTTCTTGATTTCTTTTTCGGTTGTTAGGATCTGTATTCATGTCCTATTTCATTGTTTTCCTTTTGATTTGTGTACTTTTTGTGTGACTTAACACTGTTTTGCATTTTTGGGGATTTCTCTTGTTCTCTGTTTTGTATATTGTTTTGAGTGGTTTTACACTGTTTGTATATATTTTTTTTATTTTTGCTGTTATTCTGTTATGATTCCCCCTACTCGGTCAGTAGGAAGGAGAAGAGGGTTTACTTGGTTTACTTGGTTTTTTGGACAAAAGTAGGCCAGTGGCCCATCGAGATTGTCCTCCATATTGATGGATCATACACCCAAATCCCATTTATTCATCCAATTATCTAATTTATTCTTGAATATTGATATATTTGTTGAAATGACAATATCTTGTGGTAATTTATTCCATAATCTGGGTGTTCTAATAGTGAAAAAGTTTAGTCTCTTATTGTTGTTTACTTTTTCTATTTCTATTTGTCTGTTGTGCAGTCTCAGTACTATTTTTCTTGTTGAGTAGACAATACCACATAATTTCATTTGTTCAGGTGATTTAAGTATTTTAAACAATTGTAAAAGGTCACCTCTGGTTCGTCTTCATTCTAGAGAATGTAGTCCAGTTTTTTTTAATCTGCTATTATACTCTAAATGAGTAAGATGTGGTACTAATCTGGTGGCTCTACGTTGTATTTGTTCAATTTTGTTTATGTCTTCCTTTAAGTAAGGGTTCCAAAATGGTGATCCGTAGTCAAGATATGGCCTTACATGTTACCTGTACAGTGATTGGGTACTGTTGTTTTCTTTTGGGTTGGGGCTACTGTGTGACCTAATACTTTTTATGTTCTTGATTTTTTCTTTTTTCTGGATTTGCATGATTTAATGCTGCTTTATGATTGCTTTGAGATGATTTCACCAAACATTTATCCTAAAATGTCCATATGTGGGGATGGGAGGGTTGTTTGTTTCTTTTTTGAGGGGGTTGCAGCTCTTTACCAACTGTTTTATTGGATATACAATGTTTATTGTTCATTTATGTTGTTCTTTTCTTTGACTCTAGGTGTAAATACTCTGTAATGTTTACTTTTTGTTTACATGTATGATGTAATACATTTTTTCATTTCGTTCCTGTTTTTTTATGCTTTCATGTGCATATTACAGTTTGGTTGTATCATGTTTTTATATTTTGTCAATAAAAATTCCCCTACTCTTTTAGTGGGGCGGGGGGTCCTTTCTGTCTTGGGATTAGATTTGAGTTCTACTTCTGTATTAGACAGCCTGTTTGGATATGTAGGACTGTAATACTTATTTGCTTTTGTTATGGTTTGCAATTTTCTTTTGTGTGAGGCAACACTGTTTTGTAATGTTTTGATTTTGTTATTCAAATAAAAAATTCCCCTACTCTTTTCGATAAGTGCCATGGGATCTTTAACATCCACCTGAACTACCACCAATCCAGGCAGATGGGATCTCCGTTTAACATCTCATCTGAAAGACGGTACCTCAGAAGTGCAGCACCCCTCTCATGCTGCACTACAGTGTCAGTACTGGGTAATTAATCCAAGTGCCAGATGTGGGAACTGAACCCACAGCCCTCTGATCTCCCGGCCTCAGAGGTGAGTGTGCTACCTACTGAGCCACTGATACTTGTTGTTAAGATTTTCTTAATCTGTCCTGAACATTGGTTTCCCACAGCAACTGTGTTATTCTGTGCCAGATGTTTAAATGCATATTGCAGGCAGGATGTGAAAAATGACAGCTGTTCTATTCATAAGGAGGGGTGAAAAAATGCCAACAAATTTGTGAAGTTATGAGGGTGCATGGAAACTGCACAATGCACACTTGTAACACAATCATTTTATGGACGTTTGTCACCAAATTTTCAACATAGGCATTTTAGGACCTCGGCTTATGAACAGAGTCACTGTGATTTTACATATGAACATACATACTAACATATGAGCATATGAATCTGCCAGATGAACAGACCAATTGATCTATCTAAAACTGTCCAAGTGTGCAGCTAGCACCCTATATTGTAGCTGCCCCAGCCTCCTCCCCTGCTTGTCCCAGCCAGTGCCCCCCTAACTCTTGCTTTATCCCACTCCTTCTTAAAGCTATTGACTTCCCTACATGTTAACCACCCCCTCTGGCAGCACATTCCAACTAGACATCGCCATCTCAGTGAAATAGTGCCTCCTTATTTCCCTCTTGAAATGTCCCTCTTCCAGCCTTAGTCCATGCCCCCTTGTCTCTCTTCCACTCCACAGTTTAAACACCCCCTCAGTGCTAGGTTTATTTACCCAACACAGGTATTTAAATGCTTCAATCATATCCTCCCACCTCCTCTCCTCCAGTATGTGCATGTTCAGCTTCTTCAGCCTAACTTCATATTCCTTTTCTTCCATCCCCTTTACCATTTCTGTTGCCCTCCTTTGCACCCCCTTCCAGTAACTTTATATCTCTCCTCAGGTACGGCCTCCAGTATTGCACATGATTCTCCAGGTGCAGTCTAAACAATTATCTATAGAGAGGTAGGATCACATCCCTGTGTCTCGATGAGAACCCCCTTGTGATGTGGCCCAGCATCCTGTTTGCCTTCGCTGCTGCTCTCCTGCACTGGGCCAAGTTGTTCATGCTCCCAGTTACCAACACCCCTAGGTTCTTCTCCTCCTCTGTGATCCCCAACCTCATCCCCCCAACCAATAGTCCCTCTTCTGGTTCTTAGCCCTGAAGTGCATCACCCTACACTTCTTTGCATTGAATCCTAGCTGCCACTCCACTGACCATGTCTCTAGTTTGGTTAGATCCCCCTGCAGTTTTTCCCATCCATCCTCTTCATCCACCACCACCCCCAATTTGGTATCATCTGCGAACAGACTAACCCTGCTCCCCAGTCCATATGCTATATCAGAGATAAAGAGCCCAAATAGCACTGGGCCCAGCAGTGACCCCTGTGGCACCCTGCTTGTCACTGCTCTGGGTGTTGAGAGCTCCTCCCCACCACCATCCACTGCACCCTCTGCACCCTCCACTGTAACCAGTTATCTATCCATTTAGTCAGCTTTTTCTCACCCCCACTGCCATCAGCTTCCCCAGTCTCCCATGAGGCACTATATCAAAGGCCTTACTGAAGTCCAAGTACAGGACATGTACCACATGGCTCCTGTCCAACTCCCTTGCCACCCAGTTATAATATTCTATTAGGTTGGCTTGATAAGACCTCCCTGAGATGAACCTGTGTTGCCACCCTTCTTGAAGGCCATTACTCTCTAGGAATACCACCAGCCTCTCCTTCAGTATCACCTCCATAAGCCTACCCACTATGGACATGAGAATGACCAGCCAATAATTTTCTGGCTCCTCCCTAGGCCCTTTTTGTGTGGGCACCACATGGGCCACCTTCCAGTCCTGGGGCACACACCCCATTTCTAGGGAGGTGTTGAACAGATCTGCCAGCGGCTCATCCAACAGCTCCACCATCTCCCTCAGCACCCTGGGGTGGATGCCATCAGGACCTGGTGCCTTGTGCACCCTTATTGCCGTCAGCCCCTCTAGTACCCTACTCCTTATGATCACTTTGTTCATCACCTCCTCTCCTCCTTTTCCTACCCCCCCCCAGCCCATGCTGGTAGTGGACTATCCCTCTCCTTAGTGAAAATGGATCAGAAGTACTCATTTAGAATTTCTGCTTGCTCCTTCCCCTTTTCCACCCAATTCCCTCACCACATTATCCTCACAATATGTTCCTTGCACTTCCTCTTTCCCCTGGCATACCTAAAAAAGTCATTTTCCCTCCCTTTACGCCATGTGCTAACCTTAATTCCCTGGAGGCCTTAGATTTTTTCACCCTCCTGGCCACCTCCCTTGACCAACTCCCATAAGCCTCCTTATCCTTTCCCTGTTCTCCTGTACTTCTGGTATGCAGCTTTCTTTGCCCTCATCCCTTGCAGCAATTCCTTGTTCAGCCAGAATGGTTTCTTGGCTCTGCTCTTCTTACCCATGGCCCTGGTGCAGGCTACTGTGGTCTCTGTTATCTCAGTCTTTATGACTTCCCAGTCTTGTTCTGCATCCATCGCCAGCCTTATATCCTAGAGTCTCCCTTGCAGTATTGCTCACATCTAGAGAGACAGTGAATTTAAATTCCACCAGTGAAGTGCCCGGGAAGTGGGCACTTCGTATTGTCACTCCACTATGCAAAGTGGCCAATGCAAAAGGCTCACTTCACCTTGTAATTATTACTTTGCGTTGTCATTCTGCCTTGACATGAAGTAAGGTGAAGTGACAATAATATTGGCAGCCCTTCACACACACACAGTCACCAAAATTAATGTGCATCCCCAAAATGCTCATGTCTTGTGTCCAGAATCTCCCCAGTGCTGACGAAGTGTAATGAGAGTACAAGAAATGCAGTCTCCCAAAATTAATAGTGCACTCAGATGTCATGCATGCAGTAGTCACACACAGTCACTAGAATTAATGTGCATCCCAAAAATGCTACACACTATCTTGTGTCCAGAAAATTCCTCAGTGCTGATGAAGTGAAATGAGAGCGTAACAAGAAATGCAAAGTCTCCCAGAATTAATGGCGCACTCAGTCATGTGTGCAGTGGTCACACACAGTCAGAAGAATTAATGTGCATCCCCCAAAATGCTACTGTCTTGTGTCCAGAAAATTACCCAGTGCTGATGAAGTGAAATGAGAGGGTAACAAAAAATGCAAAGACTCCCAGAATTAATGGTGCATTCCGCCGTGTGTGCAGTGGTCACACACAGTCACCAGAATTAACGTGCATCCCAAACATGCTACTGTCTTATGTCCAGAAAATTCCCCAGTGCTGATGAAGTGAAATGAGAGCATAACAAGAAATGCAAAGTCTCCCAGAATTAATGGTGTACTACAAATGCACAGACAGATTAAAATTGTGCTGCACATTCAAGAGATACAGACACAAAGGCAAAACAACACCTAACCAGTGCTCACAAATCACAAATCCAAATTTGGAAGAGAATACCTTTTGCTGGTTGCGGGGGTAGTGCGTGGCAGTAACAGTCCACTACCAGTAAAGATACCACAAAACAGTATAAAAAATTCATGCAGTTGGATAGCAGGTTCACACTGCTGCAATTACTCTTTGGCACAATAAAAGGTGTATGATTTAATGACAGGCATCACACACACACACACACACACACACACACACACACACTTCAAGTAATGTGTAGCAAAATGAAAACCTTTAGTAATATAACAAAACGTTTTGAACAAACTGAAATTATACACTGCTGCACGACAACAATCAGCAAAAAAAGTCAAGAATTACTGAAAATATTACTGTGCATACATTAACACAGTTATACATGAGAAATATGACCTTAACAGAAAGACTGCCTTTTCCTCCCAGTAAATCTACCTACGCCACAGATCGCCCCTCCCCCAAAGCACATTTCACAGAACACAGACTGACTCTTCTAAATTAACTTTCAAAATCCACACACAAACAATAAACACTCGATGATATGAGCACAGGAGGGTTTTCTATAATCAATGTACTAAATTGTGAGCAAAAAAAATAGCTCAAAAAGACTTTAACAGCTTTTAGAGGATTTGAATCGCAGAGCTCTGGGAGGAAACTGTCTCCATCTTCCACTACACACACACTACACAGAACTGAGGCTGTGTAGAACAATCTAGAGCCCATGTGACCTGCAAGCCCATAACGCACTGTTAAATTCACCTTTGGAGCTTAAAAATAAGGCGAAGTAAGCAAAGTACATTGATTTCAATGTACTTTGCCTTAAAACTGGTGGAAAAGTAGTTTGGGGAAGGTAGAATAACACAAAGTCATTGTTTCCAATGGACTTTGCATTCCCCTTTATAACATGAAGTACTCCGCTTCTCATTGCAGAATACTTCATGGATTCCGCGTTACTCCGCGAATCACTTCATGGAGCGAATTTCAGCCACTTCACCCACCTCTACACACATACTTCCAAAGTCAACCCTACTAAAGTCCATCACCTTAGTGGCCGTGCCGCCTGTCTCCCTGCCCAGCATGAGAATGAGCCACACTGTTTGGTGGTCGCTACTCACTAATGGGTCATCCACCCTTACCTCCCTCATCACCTCCCCATTTGCCAGTACTAGATACAGAGCCTTGTATGCCTTGTAGGCCCACTTAGCAACTGCTTCAGAAGGCCATCCTGGAATGCATCAAGGAGCTACAATTTTGTTCCCCAGGCTTCTGGCTTTGAAAGAGACCACCTTCCACCTGTACCCCTCCTTCTCCTCACTCTTCTCCTTGGCCTGTGTCCCTTCTCCCAGTAGTCCGCACCCTTTCTGCTCCTTATTCTTACTGGGTGGTGGTGTCTTCTGTATTACACTCAGACCACTCTGCCCGCTCCCTTCCGGGGTTACTACACCTCCATCTTTACCTATATCTAGGGGGGTGAGCTCATTAGGCTCCCCTGTCCAGACCTTTCTATCCTTCTACAATCTTTTGGCCACCCCCTACTAGTTTAAATCCACCTTAGTTTTTTTATCATGTCATTATTTCTCCTCTACTGAGTGGGTTCCAGCGAGCTCCAGCCGCCGGCTTCTACACCCCCAGACCAGGTCATGCACACAAGAGAAACTCGCCTTTCACCCAGTGATGGCCATGCCCCTTGGGGTGTGCCACTCTCATGGCTGGAGGTGCAGGGCACTGCCTTCAGCCTGCGAGATCACCCTGCTGTTTTCCACCTCCATTTTCTCCCCAGAAGCCAGAGGTGCAATGGCGTCAAAGGCACATAGTGCTGATGCCCACTGCACTCCCCCCTCTCGAGCACACAACTACAGTGCAGCCGGTCTCTGCCAGCCACTACTGCAGTGCGATGCCATACACCCACCCACTGCAGAGGAAGGAGAGTAGTCATGGGACACTCAAACCTTCCTCTCCCCAGCCAGCCCCCGGCAGCCCGAGTCTGTCCCCAAACCCGGGTCACTGGCATGGCATGAAGTGTGGTGTCCAGCACCTCAACCCTCAGCACTACTGGGCCTAAATCTACCTTAGTAGAGATATACCGCACTAATCCCACCTTTAATACTCCCCTCCCTACTCAAGTGTGGTCTGTCCCCCACGTACAAGTCAGTATTCCCTCAGACCCTACCCCAGTTAGTCACTAACCCATAATTTTTGGTGTGGCACCTCAGCCACTCATTGAACTCCTCGTTCCTAACCTTTCCTCCCCGTGCTTGCACATGGTACTGGGAGTACCTCCGAGAATGCCTCCAACAGCCCCACCCCCTCACACTGCCTGCCCAACTCCTCAAACCTCCACCTCACTACTTCCACAGTCTCCCCCGGCAAGTCATTTGTACCCACATGCAACACTAAATGAGGTTTCTTCCTCCCCCTCACTGCACGCTTGAGCAGTGACTGCCCTGCCCCTCCTGCAGCCAACCCGGGGATAGCTTCAACCCAAATATGGCTGTGCCTTTCCCCTTCTGCCATATCTTACCCCTTTTAGTATAGAATAACCCAGGATGAGTATCCCCATCTGTCCCTTACCCCCTTTCACTTCTAATGCCCCTTCCACCACCCCAGTATTTGTTCTTCCCTGCCCCTTACCCCCACCAGCTGCACCCTCTGTGACTTCTGTATCTGCACCTCCTACTTCCACCTCACCCCTTTTCTCTGCCTTATTCCTCTCATCCCCCTTGAACCCCTTCCCAGCCTGATTACTTCTTACTGGGCTTCCCATGTCAACCTCCCCTCCTCCCCTGTTGATTTCCAACCCCTCTCCTATCCCCACTGTTGTTGATTTACAGCCCCCATTCCCTTTGACCCCAACAGTGATGATCCTTCCATCCTTCACCCTTCCCATAGCTGTCTCTCCTCCAGTCACCCCCTCCTCCTTACTAGCCCCCTTTTATCCTTTCATCCTTGCAATCTCTTCCCCTACCTGTTGCCATCCCTGTCATGCCCCGCTTGTCCTCCCCCCTTCAGTATGTTCCTGCTCATCCTCTCTCTCCCATAGCAAAAGCTCAGATCTATTCCTAGTTGATACCTTCCTACATCTCTTCCCCTACCAGTTCCCCTCCTACTTGTTCCCCTCACTGCCCCTCTGGTCACACCCTGGTCCCGCCCTACCTGCAGCCATCTGCTCTCTCCCTGGTACTCCTTGTGGTCTCTTCCTCACCCATCAGGAGGCCCCCACATAGGACACCCCTCCCTTCTCCCTTTTTATGCTAGTACCTCTGATACTGGGGTTGGTTTCAGTCCTAGTTTTCTTCCCAGTCCCCCTTGCCATCCCCTATTTCCCCACCCCCAGCCAGGATGCCTACCATACTCATCTGCCCTGCCACTTAGACTCCTCCCTAACCTCCACAGTTCCTCCTTCAAACTAGCTAGTTGTCTACAGACCATACACTACCCCCCCATCCTCCAAGCCCAGCCCAGGATCATGGCCGACCCACACCCTGTACACCCAACCACCCTTCCAAAGATGCCCGCCCTATTGACATGTGGTACATGCCCCATTTTGGTCCCCATCTTATGTTATGGGCTCTTATTCCTGGTTTCTGTACCCTACTACAACTGTTAAGCACCTATTTACTCAAATTCCTGTTCCACCCACACTAGTCCCCCTACTGTCCCCTTGCTGACCGGGTTAATTCAGTCTCAAATTTCATCCATTAGATACTGTATTACTGTAGCAATCCTAAAGCCTCTTTGTCCATTTTTCACCCCTCAGCTACCATACTTTTTGTTCTCAACCCTCATATACTTTCACTTAGCCCAGTTAGAAATCCTATTGCACTCCACGTATTACTCAGCTCAGTTAGAGAAATACAGAAAATAGAACAAATAAATATGTATTATTACAGCAGTCCTAACAGTATAGCTCAGTACTTAGCTCAGTTAGAGAAATAAACAGAACTAAATATTTATTATTACAGCAATCCTAAAAGTATTTGATCATTGCTTTGTCTCCACCCTAGAGACTCTGCTGACCACACAAGACCCTGGGTGGCAGGGTGGGCAATTCTAAAGTCCCGACAGAGCTCCATTGAGCTCACTCACTCCCCCTCTCTCACTCACTCATTCTGTTTCTCCCGGCGCTGCAGGCTGCCCTTTTGTACTGGGCTCCTGCCTCCATTGGTGCCTTTTCTGCCCACAAAGAAATCTGCATCAGTCCCAACAGAGCTCCATTGAGCTTGCACATTCCTCTTCTCTCACTCGCTCATTCTTAATCTGTCCCAAGAACTGATTTCCCACAGCGACCGCACTATGCTGTGCTGGAAGTGAGAAAACACATTTTGGCCAGGATATGAAAAATGACAGCTTTACTGTTCATAAGGAGGTGTAAAAATATGCCAGTGTTGAACATCGGGCATAAAAAATTTTACAAATTTGCAAAGTTACAAGAGTGTGTGGAAACTGCTCAACACACGCTTGTAACACAGTCATTCTATGGACTTTTGTCACCAAATTTTCAAAATAGGCATTTTAGGACCTCTGCTCATGAACACTGTCACCGTAATTTTCTTAATCTGTCTTAAAAACTGATTTCCCACTGCGACCGCGCTATTCTGCGCCGGAAGTGTGAAAACACATTTTGGCCAGGATGTGTAAAATGACAGCTGTACTGTTCATAAGGAGGTGTGTAAAAATGCCAGTGTTGAAAATCTGGAGTGAAAATATTACAAATTCATGAAGTTATGAACGTGCGTGGAAACTGAGCAACGCACACTAGTAAAACAGTAATTTTTGGGGGATTCTTTTCACCAAATTTGCAACATAGGCCTTTTGAGAGGCCACCTCATGGACAGTGGCATTGTTGTTTCACTAATCAGTACCGAAAGGTGATTCCACGCAGTGACCGATAAATCACCTTTTGGGACACAATAACGCTATCACAGTGACTAAATTCATGAGGAGGGGTCCCAATAACCCCATGTTGAAAATCTGGTAGCAATATCCCCATAAATGCCCTAGATATGCACCAAAGTTGAAAAAATTCCTATTTATGCCATTATGCAGCTTACCGGAATTTCTTCAGTTCGCGGTCGGCTTTGAAGAGTGCAGACATGTTCCCGGTCCACCGAAGATCATCACGCTGGGCTCTGGAGGTAAGTATGGGGTGAGTGGTAGTGTGGAGAGCAGGGTGCACAGAGGGTGGCTGTGGGTTGGAGGAGGGGCATGAGACACCACAAGGGACCATTTTCTTGGTTTCAAGGAGGAAGAAAAGATGTTGCGGGAAGCTTTTTGTTTTTCAGATTTGCTTTTTGCACATTGGGGTGGACTCCCAGTGTGCCACCTGTGTTTTGGGAGAGAGAGAGAGGAATGAAATCAATGGGGATTGGACCCCCCTGTCAGCAAAGAAAGACTGTTTGAGGGGGCATGATGCTGAGGGGGATTGGGCACCCCCCTCAGCACACAATGCATTGGGGGCATTATGCTGATGGGGAGTGGGCTTCCCCATCGGCAAAAGAACTGGGTTGGGGGCATGCCGACAGGGGGATTGGGTACCCACATTGGCTTTCATGGGGCTCTAAGGCATCATAGCTGCTGCCTTGTTTATGAAATGTTACACCAGGCAAGGTAGGTACTGCCATGCAATGGCAGGTTGCTCCCTCATTGCAGATGAATAGCTGATACTGCAATGATGAGGCAGCTGGAGATTGCAGCAGTGAAATCATTACAAGTTGGTGGCACTCTGCAGAACAGTGTCATCAGGACACTGGGCCTGCATTGGTTGAGCATTGCCGAGCCCAACAATGCAATGCCGGCATTGGCCGCCAAAATGCCTCACATCCACAACCTGCTTCTCTCCTAAGCTGCCACATAGTGTTTCTTGTGCATGCATGCAAGTAAACATAAAAATTACAATTGCTTCCAACTCGTCTATAATGTGTAGTTCAGTTCATCATTTTTCAGCCACATACATTATATGGAAGTATTAGACTTTAACAATGGGGGTTTATTAATGCTTCTTGGAATCCAAACTCACAGCCTTTTCATAATGGGAGGTCATGGAAGTCAAAGTGACCTAATGTGCAACTCTGCTGTCATTAATACACTTACTATTGATTCAGCAAGGCATGCTCGTTTGCATCATACAGGTTAAAGGAAAGTAACACTGATTGAGTGCAATATAGTCACTGAAACAAATAACCATAGAACTACTCAGTACAGTACTACTGCACAACTGTTAAGCCATTACCACAGTTTGTAGCAGTTCCCTTCTGTTACACTATCAATTGTGTGCTAGCTGTTAGGCATGTAAAACAATCATAAAATAGGATAGGAGTACTTTACACACATTCCTCACTGAACAAGTATTTAATCAAACTCAGTTCCTCATTTGTCTGGTCATACTTTTAACCCATATCTATGTCTTACATCAAGGTACATATTTGCAAACCATATAGATGGGAGGTCACAGGAGGTCAAGGTAAGCTAATATGCTCCAATCACATTATTGTTTATCAAAACATGTTGCGGTTTTCCCTTGTCATAAGGAAATGTAATACAAAATGTGGTAAAACAGGACACAAGCGAGAAAGAGATATTGCATCTCAACTGGGTTATCCTGGGCAAGTATACTACAAAACTATGTAGAACATATAACCCTACCATCCAATCTCACTGAAATAGCTGTTTCATGTAACAGTATCTGTCCTAGAAAAATACATTGTAACACCAGGACAACACTAAATGGAGATGTTGCATAAAATAATTTTATAAAAGCATATATGCTCCCCTTGACCTAAAAGAGAGAGAGAGAGAGAGAGAGAGAGTGTGAGGGGAGGGACCAGTTGAGACAGACAGTTAATGTCCTACAGCTGCTGCAATGTACTGTGTGCCACTGTATCTGTGTGCGTGGACAGGTGGGTCTCTCTCTCTCTCTCTCTCTGTCGCTCTCTCTCTCTCTCTCTAGTATACAGAATTTTAGCAGCATTCCTGCCTACATCGTGTCTGTCCCAGTCAGCAGTGAGAGACACAGACCCACAGAGGCACATGTGAGCAATGGAGAGAGACAGAGGCAGCAAGACAGAAACATGCATTAGCATAATCTGTGGCTCTAACCGCACACTGCGCAGTTTAGCTGTCCTCGTTCTACATATCTATCTGTGCATTCCCTTTATCTGTGCCAGTCCACAGAGTATTCTTTTCTGTGGGGAGGGGGTGTAGACAATGGGAATGAAGCAACAAGGAAGAGACAGATGACAATGTAACCCAATGCTGCTCCTAAACAAAAGGTGCATGTCTCTCTTCCTCTCTGAGCAGTGCGTCCTGCCCTGCCGATCTTGTATTTTTGCCTGCACCACTCAGCACAGTGGCCATTTTGACATTGCCTAGTGGCTATCCATCAGCACTGCCTGCAGGGTGTATGACTTTGTGACCTGATCCACAGGATGGGTGACTTGTTCTGGATCTACTGCTACTGGGAGAAAGCTAAGGCTACAATAATACTGTCGGACTGCATGTGTGACAAGACACACAGAGACACACTGCTCAGTTTCCTGAAGGAATACTAGATTTTAGCAAGGCATTTGATACAGTCCCACACAAAAGATTAATACACAAGTTAGCCAGCCTTCGAGTGGGTCCGAAGGTGGTAGCCTGAATAAAAAATTGGCTAGACAACAGGTCACAAAAGGTAGTAGTAAACGGAGTCCACAGTGAAGAAAGGAGGGTTACTAGTGAGGTGCCGCAGGGTTCAGACCTATCCTTTTTATTGTCTTTATAAGTGACATTGCAGAGGAACTGGAAGGAAAAGTAAGTCTCTTTGCAGACAACACAAAGATTTGCAACAGGGTTGATACACAAGATGGAGTGGAAAGGATGAGAAGGGACTTGGCAAGGTTGGAGGAATGGTCAAATGTATGGCAGCTTAGATTCAATGTAAAGAAGTGCAAGGTAATGCACCTAGGAAAAAAAAAGCAGGGGAAGAGTACACAATGTGGGGTGAGATGCTGACAACAGTAAAAAATGGAAAGGGACCTGGGAGTAATTATAGCAACTGACCTAAAGGCAGGCAAGCAACGTGAGAAGGCAGTAAGGAAGGCTGAGGGGATACTGGGATGCACAGGGAGATGCATCAATAGTAGAAAACAGGAAGTTATCCCTCTGTACAGACAGTTGGTGAGACCCCATCTGGAGTACTGTGTGCAGTTCTGGAGACCCCATTTCCACGAAGACATAGACAGAGTGGAGGCTATCCAGAGGAGGGCAACCAAAATGGTGCAGAGTCTGCACCAGAAGACATATGAAGAAAGACTAAAGGGGCTTAATATGTATACCCTTGAGGAAAGAAGGAAGAGAGGGTACATGATAGAAACTTTCAAGTACCTCCAGGGAATCAACAAAGTCCAAGAGGGTAGCATCTGTCAGAAAAAGATATGTGCAAGACCAAGAGGGCATAATTTGAAGATAAAGGGGGGACAGCTCAGAGGTAATGTGAGGAAGTATTTTTTAATGGAGAGGGTTGTGGATGCATGGAACAGCCTTCGTGAGGAGGTTGTGGAGTCAAGAACAGTGGGGGAATTCAAGAATGCATGGGACAGACATAAGGCAGTCCTAGTGGGGGGTAGGAAGAAGTAAGCAGTTGGTTAACTAGCATCTGCAGCTTATCTGTTAGGTAGGAAAATGGTCAGACTAGGTGAGTCAAGCAGTCCTTATCTGCCATCAAATTATATCTATCTTTCTATGTTTTTACCTACCACTCCCATCCTTTCACCCTATAACTCTGACCTACTCCTGCCCCCCCTCCATATCTTCTATCTCCATGATACTGTCTGGCTTCCCCCTTTTGACAGGTTCTCCTCATCCTGTTGTGGGTGAGTGTTAAGCATGCCTCCTCCTTCCTTTTCCCCACTAGTCTATTTATCTTCCAGCCCACAGTTCCTCTGTCTGCTTCCTAGTCCCTCACCCCTCTTCCTCCCTAGCCCATTGCCATCAATCAGTTCTTCCCCAGGCAGGGTTATCAACATCCTGGAGGAGTAAAGCTCTGGTCCTGACTCCCCAGTTCCACCATTCTAACCTCCTCTTCCTCCCCCCTTCCTCTTTCTATCTCACACCACCAGCACTTATTTGGTTGACACCTACCTATATGCACTGACTACATCCACTCCCCCATTTGGTCACTATACTCCATGCACTGACAGTGCTGCTACTTGGGCTCACCCTGTCCTGAGACAAATATCTCATTCACTTAGGCTTCCCTGTTTCTATTCATAATACTCTCATTGTCTTTACAGGTAATACCCTTGCTCCACCTGTCCCTCTCATTCACTCAGGCCTCACTATGTCTCTACTGAAAGTACCCTGGCCCCACCTGCCTCACTGCTCCTTCTCTTCCCCCAGCTGGTTTCCATACACTTTTTCTCCTCTCTGACCAGCTGACTTAGTCCAGAGTCAAATATCTGATGTCATCCTGTCCATAATATGTCTTTTGGTATACCCTGGCTCCCCCGGCCTCACTGCTCCTCCTTCCCCCAGCTGGTTCCACTGTACTCTTTACAATTTTTCCCACAACACCTCAATGGTTGCTTGTATTGTTTACCTGTTTCCTCAGGCATTGTTTTATCTGTGTATTTTACAATATCATTCTAACAATGGATATTAGTGTAGCTCAACCTCTGTACCTTATAATATCCTCATGTATGTATGTATGTACGTATGAATGCATGTATCTGTAATTGTATGTATATCTCTGTTTTATATCCTCTTGTACCCTTTCCCCCCAGGTCGCACTGGAAGATGAGCAACTTGTTGTCAGTGTGTGTGTGTGTCTGTCTCCCTCTCTGAAGATGTCGTGACAAGGAACAGTCTGTACTGCTCATGCTGTAGCTCCTTGCAGTGTGGAGACAGTGTAGGCAGTGACTCACTCTTCATGCTGTCCTACCCAATCACTTGTTCTCACTCGCTTCCTTTCTGAATGCAGTATGGGGAGGTCTCTCTCTCTCTCTCTCTCTCTCTCTCTCTCTCTATCTCTCTCTTATCTCTCTCTTTCTGGGGATAAGGTGATGCTGCCCAAGGTTCAGATAGGAATGGGATATGACCAACATGTGCAAGTTGCTGTGCTTTCTGCTCTGTGACTTGATCATGTGCACAAACCCCACTGCTGCAGGAACACAGTGCTGAGTTGCTGTGTTCTCTGCTCTGTGACTTGATCATGTACACTAACTCCCCAACCCCACAGGAGTACAGTGCTGACAACTATTAAGGGAGCTGGGAGGGTGGAGATCACAGTAGATAGCCTTGCAGTCAACAGCAAAAATCAGGAAGTGAGCTCAATCTGTGACCATGCTTTCATTTCACTCATTCATGCAGGGTCCATGATCTCCAGGGTGCATGGGTGGGAACAGTCAGATCTGCTATGAAAACATGCAGTCATGACTTCTGCATTCAGAAGGGAAGAGCTGGCACACTGATACATCAGTGTTTTCTGGATTTAACTATTTTATTGATGTGTTTAACATTTAAGCAATCTCTCTGTCACACTGTGTGTATGTGGGTGGGGGGGGCTGGCCAACAGGAAGGGACTCACTACATTAACACCAAAAATTTGTCATTGCAAGGAATGCTCCCTCCCTCATATGAGGTTCCAGCTCTTCTTCCTCCCACATAAGTAAAAAAATAGTGCTGTGCCACCATTGAAAAACATACAGAAAATGACAGCGCAACTATTTGAGGGCAGGATCACGGGGAAAACTATTTGCACCTCTAACCAGTTCCACGGTTGGGAAGAATGCGGTGAGTCCTTTTCTTAAAGAAAAATGACTGCAGGGCTACACCCACTGCAGCAGTAAAAATGTAACCCCACTTCAGCCACCATCCACCAGCACTCCCACTGATCCTGGCTCCTGTCTCAGACTTAATTTCCCCAAAGACCCGAGGGATCCCCCTGTTGCAGAAATGAGGTGCCATAGAGAGATTAGTGAGATAGTACCATTGGCCAAAGATGCATGAAATTAAATCTCTACATAGCAAAAGGCTCAAGCACTCAGCTCCCAAGTTTTTGCACTATGACTTTTTAAAAAATATCCACATGTAAAGTGGAAAGCTACTTTATTTGAATGCAGCTACAGTGCAGAGACCAAAGGCAGCAACCTCACTGACTCAATGATTCATGTTCAGAGCACCACTTTGTCAAGAGTGGTACAGTATTATCCAAACTGGACCATCTCTAATCTTAAACACTGCTGCCCTTAAAGCAGCAGTCACACAATGTATAATCAACAGCTCAAGGTGCCTACCCTATATCTTCCATTATGAGCCAACCACCAACAGTAGCCACTCTCTAATACAAGATGTCTCCCCCTACCCCATTTAGTAGCTGTGACTACTATTGAAGACAGTGATCAACGAGGCTATAACTGGAGGCAGTGTAGTAAAGTCCATCGGTATTAAATAGCACATAAGAAGCCAGTGCAAAATGTTTTCATAATTTGAGAATCAGTGTTATTTGTTCTCCTTTAATGTGAATAAAACAAAAAAATAATTTGTTCTCAAGAAAAAAAAACTAGAGCATACACTCTGAGCACAATGTACTCACTTGATCTCATCCTTACTATTGTTCCGTTGGTCTGAGCTGCTCTAAGGGGCGCTATGAGTTGTCAGTACAGATGTATAAGTTTCCAGTTCTGAGTGAGATGATTCAGATCACTGAGCATCAATAATAGTGTCTATTTCTTTCTGTATGGTTGCTCATGCTCCATGTGTTTTTCCACCCTCCTGGGTGCTGCCTGTTATATGTAATGCTGCAGACTAGTGCAAAGAGGGAAAACAGTTACAAAAGTTTTTAGGGGAAATAAAAATTAATGTTCTGTTTGAAAGTGTATTTTACCTCAAAGGACTTGATTATTATTTCTGTAAAAAAACGCTTGTCAGGCGATTTTAATCTACTCATTGTTGGGTAAGTTACTTTTTCTATTACTTTCTATTACTTTGGGAAACTTGTTCCAGAAAGCTCTGTGCAGTCACATGCAAGGATGGAGAAGTACTGGAAAAAGTAATACACCTTACAGTTACAATTACTTATGTCTTTTTATACAAAAGAAATATATAACTGCAACTGATTACATTTATTTGAAAGTAACTAGTAACTAACCTATTACTTTCAAACAATTTAATTTGTTTTAGTTATTTATTATTTTTGTATTGTTTTTGTATAAAAAGAAATAAGCAACTATAAGTGTAAGGTGTATTACTTTTTCAAGTACTTCTCCATCCTTACTAGTGACCGCTCAGAGCTTCCTGGAACAAGTTTCCAAACGTATTAGAAAGTAATAGAAAAAGTAACTTACCCAACACTGAATCTACTCCAGTATTTTATCATTTGCAGATATTCTGGGGTTTCCAGCTGGGGTCAAGTCATTCTGTTTATTCACTAACCAGCTGCCATAGTATTCATTATATGATGCTTTCAATGGGGCATTGTGAAAAGTTAGCAGGTTGAATCAACTTAATGCAGCCACTAGGTGTTGCAAACGTGGTACATTTCTTTTTACAGTGGACAGCTTCATAGCAGGTCTACCATAGCGATGAAAAGTATCCCAAGCAAGAAGGAATTACTGAAATGAGAATCCTCCCCAGACTTTGTCAAGCCACTGAAGTGTCAGCTCTTCATTCGTCTGTCCATTAATTGACATCCACACTACTTCTCCAATGATATTAATCAGTACTTTTTGTACTCTTCATTATAACAAATGGGGGTGGCTTTCGACCATCAGCCATTGTTGCTACAAGGCACACTGTTGCTTTTTACTTTTAAAACCATGGCTGGTAGTCATGAGTGGGACAGATTTAGCACCAGTTCTAGTATCACTAGTCACATTCCCAAACATGTATGCCCAAATAACAGTCTTATCATTTTTATTTATACATGATGGAGTTATCTTGCAATTTTTAATTTGACGAGAACAGACACTGGCAAATTTCACAACTCTGGTTATGTAATCCTTTGCTTCTTCTGTCCAATGGGCATTCTCTGGCACATTCTGATCCCTCATGCACCTAAAACATGTAATCATGGCATGCAGACAATCTAAATAAATACAAACTTTGGCATCAGCATACTGAGTAGTACTGTACAGCAATCTGCTAATCCCAGTTTGATTTCTTCCAAGAAAGGAGCACAATGGCAGAAAAACGCTGCATGAAATATTTGTAAATTTTTATATTTTTACCAATGTTCCTGCCCCAACAGCTGTGATGGAAACAATGCAATTAGAGAAAAACTCTTTCAGGTATTAAAGCAATAATTTAACAAAAATATTTAATCACTCTTAATACTTCCTACACCTGCTGGCCTGGAATGAATTCGGAAAGCCATTGGAACCATTCTCCCAATATGATGTTGACTTGGCCTGTGATAATAAAGTGATTACTTCAAACGATGGACTAGAAACTGTTTGAAAATTAAAGATGCAGGTAACATGAATGTGGACCCCCCTCCCTCTCCCCATCATAATTTCCCAGTTCTGTTCCATCACCTGAGAGGCTCTTCAAAGCCAGTGGCATGCTTCTTTATGTGCTGTGAGGCTGAGATGAAAAGGCACCATTTGTGTGTATTATATTATAGTTTTATTAATATGATATACTGTATTATTATCAAACTGTTGTCAGTGTAACAGAGAATGTTATTTAAAAAAATACCCATGAATATCCAACTGCTTCAGGCTAGGATAGCTGTGCGTTTCTTGGGCTCCTGAGCAATTTCCTGATGAGTGAAGCTTTACCATGCTTATCCTGGAGATTTTCTCTGATAAATCCTTCTGTGTCTGTGTCTTTCCCATTTCCCCATTTCCAACAGCCTTTGTTTCTATTACTATTGCTTTGATGTTTAAGATGTCATTAAATGTTGATTGATTAATTGTAACTGTGGATTCATTCAGTGGCTAGCACTATGGAAAACGTACAGCATGTATGCATTCCTGTATGGATTTACAACAGCTTTGTCTAAAGACTATAAACTCATGTTATAAAATGTGTTAGTTTCTAGTCAATTACATGCCTTGCTTACTATTTAACTCTCTCTCCTGCACAAAGGGGGAACATTTGCTGTCTCTCTATCTTCTCTCTCTCTGCTTCTGGCTACAACACAACACACCTGTGGCTAATGACTGCTATATGCCTAGCAACATCAATGCAGAAGTTACAGTATCTGATAACTTTAAATTAGTTAGACACAGCCAACCTGTAAGCCAATATAAACAGAGGTAGTAGATGCCTTCAGCCCCCGGTACATGTTGCTTGACACACAAAATGATCTAGAAGTGATCCACACATATGTGGACATTGACCCTACTGACATGTCTCCCACAATGAATGAAACCAACACATCTGAGTCATTGCACTGCACTGCTGTTATGCAGCACTTATATAAATATATATATATATATATATACAGTATGTATATATATATATATATATGTATATACTATATATATATATATATATATATATATATATATATATATATACACATATACAATTCCTTAAGTTTTAATAGTATTCCACACAGTGGCTTGCTGTCTGAAAAAGCTGTATTTTATTTCAGCTGCTAAGTGAAAGTAAAAAGGTGTTCCCACTATGAAAAGCATAGCACTGGATGGGGAATATAAAAAGCTGTTTCCCCTCCAGGCTAAATCATGAATGAAACAGCGGTCCTTTCTTTCTTTTCTTTCTCCTCTGATGGAGAAAGTATGTAGTTTAACTGACATTTAATTATTTTAGATGTGTTGCCCAGAATGAGTTGTCTGGCTATGTTGAATTAGACTCCCGAAGCATAGCTTCTTACAGAGCAGTAGTTTATATATGGCAAGCAGTCACTTTGTTCATGGAGCCTGCAAGTAAATGAAGTTGCCGTGGGTAGAACTGACCTTGCCAAATGAATTGGATGGGAGGTGGAAACTCCACAAAGGGTTACTGCAAGGCAGGAGGGGAATGAGTGAAAGAGCAGCAGGAGAAACACTCCTGACAAATGAAGTTGTGGTCTTTGTCTCTCCCCTTTAGTAAGACTCAGGACATTAAAGTATAGGATATGCAGGGAGCACTGAGATGGGCGTCCCTGTAGCTACCTTGCCATTTTGTGTGATTGTTTTATATTATTTTAATAAAAAAACAAGTGGCCCCACTTAGAGAGTCAAGAGGGATACTGTGACAGTGTGCTGGGCAAAATGCACGGTGGTGGAACTCTCCCTTAAGTATTTCAGCAGTCCAGGCTAAATCATGAATGAAACATAAATATTTTCTTTACTTTCTTTCTTCTCTGATGGAGAAAGTATGTAGTTTAACTGAAACTTGTTTATTTTAGATGTGATACCCAGAATGAGCTGGATCTCCCTATGTTGAATTATGCTCCGAAAGCAGAGCATCTAGCAGAGCAGTTTGACAACTCAAAATGATGCAGATAGCATGAATGTGGTATACCCATCATAATTTCCCAGTTCTGTTCTACAACCCAATACAAACAGTTTGTCATTGCAAGGAATGCTCCCTCCCACATAAGAGGTTCCAGCTCTTCTCCCTTCCACATAAGTAAAAAAATAGTGCTGTACTTTCTGGATGCACTATTGGGGGGATATCTCTGTCTGCCTGTCTCTCTCTCTCTCTCTGTGGACAAGGTGATGCCACCCAAGGTTTGAGTAAGAATGGGATATGGCCAACATGTGTGAGTTGCTGTTCTCTCTTCTCTGTGACTTGATCATGTGCACTAACCCCACCCCCGCAGGAACACAGTGCTGAGTTGCTGTGTTCTCTACTCTGTGACTTGATTGTGTGCACTAACCCCCCCCACCCCCACAGGAACACAGTGCCGACAACTATTAGGGGAGCTGGGAGGGCAGAGATCAGGGCAGACATCCTCCAAGTCAACATTAAAAATTGGAAAGTGGGCACAATCTGTGACCATTCTTTCAGGTCAGTCATCCATGCCGGGTCCACAATCCACATGGTGCGTGGGTGAGAACAGTCAGAGCTGCAACAGAAACATGCAGTCATGACTTCTGCATTCAGAAAGGAGGAGCTGGCACACTGATACATCAGTATTTTCTGGATTTATCTATTTTTTGATGTGTTTAATGTGTAAGCAAGCTCTCTGTCACACTGTCTGTGTGTGTGAGTGTGTGTGTGCATCGGGGGGCAACAGAAAGGGACACACTACATTAACACCAAAAATTTGCCATTGCAAGGAATGCTCCCTCCTACATAAAAGGTTCCAGCTATTCTCCCTCCCACATAAGTAAAAAGTAGCGTTGTGCCACCATTGAAAAACATACAGAGAATGAGAGCACAGTTATTTGAGGGTGGGATTGCGGAGGAGACTATTTGCACCTCTAACCAGTTGCACAGTTGGGAAGAATGCCATGAGTCCTTTTTTCAAAGCAAAATGTCTGCAGGGCTATGCCCACTGCAGCCCTAAAAATAAATTTTTAAATAAGTTCTACATTGATGGTCTGACCAAATACACAAAAATCAAATAACTTTTTATGGCAAGGTAACATTATTCTCATAAAATATGGATTAACTATAAGACAGTGTTGTTAAATCAAGGTGAATATCTAATCACAAAATAATAAGCTGTAGCTCCTCCCATGTTATTATGTCATGCATGAAATTAGGAGGCAGTATGGCACAGTGGGTTAAGGCTCTGAGCTGCAAATCTGGAGACCTGGGTTTGACTCCCACAGCCCCCAGGTGCATAATGTGTGACCCTGAGCAAGTCACTTAACTTCCTTGTGCCCCCAGGTTGCACCTGCAAACAAGCTTTCAGCTTAATGTGTCTCACCTGCTAAAATAATTGGTAAAAAATAAAAAAATAAATAAATAAAAATAATCTGGTTTGTATATAAGCACTGCTAGAAGGGCCCACAGACTCCTACAGTTGTCATTGGAAACAGTGGGAACTGGTAGGCCCCAAAGCAGCCCTGAATCCAGGTAAGGCCAAACTTTTACTTCAGTACAAAATAACCCCTATTGATGTCTAAAAAAGGAATATTCTATAGCCTGGTAATTCTTTTATAGTTTTTATATGTAGCTGTATCGGAGAGTAACCTAGAGGATACAGAAGTGTTTGTGCTCTGTTCATTCTTTTTATCAAAATACTAAAAATGATTATTCTGGTATTAAATAAAAAAGTATTGTGTAATGGGGATTTAATTTTCCTAACCTTCAACAATGTTTTGGTCAATTTATTGACTTGTTTTCTGCTTTACAAAACTAAGAGAAAGTGGAGAAAATGCTCTGTATAAACATACATTTTTTTCTCAATATTTTTTGTACTTGCCCTGGGCACTCAGCCCCTCCTGCTCTTCTGCAGGTTCCATTGTACCAGGATCCTGGCATCATAGTATACAATGCCCCGGGGTTGTTTTACACTTTTCTCCCACTAGTTATAGGTCCCATCTCCTGAGGGAGCTGGCACAAAGGACTTGACATCCAGACTGACAGTGTGCTGATGCACGTCATTGTCAAGTGCCCTCATCACCCAGCTCTGAAGAGCCATGTGCCCTACTGCCCATGTTTCCACTAGCAGTAGTGCCTGTGGCCTGGTAACCCACCCCACCCCACCCTGGAGGAGGAGAGCATCCATTGATACACTCAATCCTCCTCCCACCAGCCGACTGAGGCTCATCCCCCAACTCAGGTAGCCGGGGTAGCATGAGGTGTGGCATCCAGCACCTCATCCCTCAGCACCACTGGGCTGGCACTCAATGTTTTTTTAGATAATGAAGACACTTGTGTAAAAATTAGGCACTACTGACTTTCTGATGGCCATTATATGGGTTTTTCTGTACCAAAACACAGTTTAAAACATTACTGTTCGCTGATGACACAAAGCTCTGTAACAGAGTAGACACACCAGAGGGTGTAGACAGAATGAGAAGGGACTTGCAGAAACTTGAAGAATGGTCAAGGGTTTGGCAGTTGAAATTCAATGCAAAGAAGTGCAAGATAATGCATATGGGGCACAAAAACCCTGGCACAATATATCAGTTGGGTGAGGATATAGCATGCACCAAGCAGGAAAGGGATCTTGGGGTTGTCATCTCTGATGACCTCAAGGTAGGGAAACAGTGTGACAAGGCATCAGGGTAAAGCAAATAGGATGCTGGGATGTATAGGCAGGAGCATCACCAGTAGGAAAAGGGAGGTCATAATTCCGCTATACAAGACACTAGTGAGGCCCCCACCTGGAGTACAGTGTACAGTTCTGGAGACCATACCTATGTAAGGACATAGACAGGGTAGAGAAGGTTCAGAGGAGGGCAACAAAGATTGTGCATGGGTTGCATCACAAGTCCTATGAAGACAGGTTGAAGGAACTGAACATGTACTCCCTGGAGGAGAGGAGGGAGAGGGATATGATAGAGACATACAAGTATCTTACAGGGAGGAACAGGGTGCAGGAAAACACTATTTTAAGCGAAAAAGATGTTTCAGGACTAGGGGCATGGGATGAAGTTGGAGGGAGGACGATTCAGAGGAAACATGAGAAAGAATTTCTTCACAGAACGGGTGGTGGACAAGTGGAACACCCTGCCAGAGGAAGTGGTGGGAGCTGAAACAATCACGGGATTTAAGAATGCATGGGATAGACATAAAGGAATTCTAGAGGTCAGGGGTAAGGGGAAATAGACTTCTAGGAAAATAAACTGAACTTACAAGCTCAAATGGGCAGACTAGGTGGGCCATAGGCCCTTATCTGCCGACACTGTCTATGTAGCTATGTATCTATGTATGTACTGTTTAACTCAAGTTCATTCCCATAAACTGTATACATTTTATGCTTGTTTTAAGTAAATCTCTTAGCTGTAGTGTTCTCCAAGTACTTGATATTCAAGGTCACACATCGGACATCCACCACACCACATCTGGAAGGCACCATAACTCCCTTCTCAAAACATACTTCTACCCCATCTACACATGCACCTCTGGGAGCTCATTAACTGGGTGACTACTATCACCTTCATCGGGGTAATTATCCCTAGTACTCACCATCCCAAATGTCACTGTTCTATCTACTTACCTGATGCTGGAACCTCCTGGAAGTTTGTCTTCTGTCATATGGTTTTGTATTCACCTATCATAAATGCACTCTTCCGTGAATATGTTTACCTTGTATGTATAACCTCATGAAGCTATGGCTATGTATCTACCTGTGGAAAATGCACTCTACCTTGTTTATGTTTCATTTTATGCATATCATATAATTAACCTTACTGTATATGTTTGTATGCTCTACCATTCCCCCTACCCCCAGGGAGCATCTGGAATCCAGCAGTAGTCTGCTCAGAATGCCTTCTTGGTTAAACACAAATAAATAAATAAATAAACACAACATCATGCTAGCTAGCAACATGATATTTTAGCACAAGCATGCTTTTCTTTCTTAGGCTAGCTAGCATCTTTTACTAGTGTACCCTTTTTAGTACTGGCACACTTTATACACCTTGGGAGGATTAGAAAAGAAAGGAGGATAATAAATACAGTAGAGGAACGAGGCGGGAGCATCCTACAGGTGGTTGGCTTGGAAGGAATGAGGTAAATAATTAGGATAGAAAAAGGATAAATGCAGTACACTCTCGTTTATCTGACCACCTTAAGAGACATCCAAAATGGTCAGATAATTAGGAGGTCAGATAAATGAGAAGTCACTTGTATTGGATTCACAGTGTGTGGGGGACAATCCAACCATCCATTAGATAGGGAGTTTGAATGAACGGAGGTCAGATAATCAAGAGTGTACTGTATTAGTTAGAGGTGCTGTTGCAACAGACAAAGCACAAAAGGAAGCCTCCCAGGGTTATTAGGGACCAACCCTGCCACAGGTGTCTAAACACCACTAGGGCTTTTGGATATTTGCTCAGGCCCAGTGAGGGTAGGGCAAGTCTTCAGGTAGGCCTACAGGAGGATAAGATAGGCAATTGGATCATTTTCTGTCATCAGATTCTATGCATTTATGTAACTAGCTTACCTGAGCAAGGATATACTGGGCATTGTACATACAGTTAAAAAATGAAAAATGGAGAAATACACATAAAGTTATATAAAGCATCTCATGTGGGCTATCCACAGTAAATGAAGTTCAAAATGGATATAATCAGGACCCCACTGAAAATAAGATACCATGTCTGAGCTGTGCCATCCTCAATAAAAATGTTTGGAAATTCTGAATGATTTGTATACATTTACAATTTCCAGTACTGTAGTTGTATTTATCAGTTACTGCTGACATTCCTCCCTTGTTAACTCCCTCATAACACATGGAAATACATTCTAGCTTTTAATCTAACCTGCCCAGTTAAAAAGTTTAAGTGAAAAATTGGGAAAAGTAGGACCACACAGCAATTACCATGCAATGTTTACAAACCAAATGAGTGCGCACTGGGATGTAGTGCTCCAGAAATCAACAATGGAATATTTGTAAAAAAGGCTTCGAGCACATACAACTCATAAGAGAAACACGTAGTATAAAAAACTTTATTTTACAAAACTCCTAACATGTTTCGGACTGCTCCCCCAGTCCTTTATCAAAGGAAATGAAAAAACAAATGTCAGAGAACACCATATATAACACACAATTGATTCAGGTGTATTCCATCAGAATAATGAATACTTAGCTAAACCATCAAACTAATTATAAACCTCCAGAGAGACCTTCATTCAATTAAATTAAATATTTTAAACATCTTCATGTCTAATACAGTAAAACAAAAATGCATATAACAGTGTAGTCTTATACTACTTCTTCCAGAATTAAATTGTGGAAATGTAAAAATACAAAAAAACTAAAAACTCAAAAACTAAAGAGGAAACACTAAACAAGGGGGAGTTTAGCAAGATGGTCAGACCATATGGTTCATGCTGATCAGACATGACCAAAATTAACTGCGATCCTTTAAATATGGATAAAGCTCTAAGGGGCCATTTAGCCCCGGACTTTTGTTAGCTTTTAAGGTTAAAATCCAGTAATTTTCTTTTCTTAGTACTAGATTATTATAATCTCCACCTCTCAGGTTCCTGTTTACCTTATCGATTGCCATAAATTTAAAGGAATGTTGTTCAGGTTCTCTAGTATTAACAACATGTGCTGCAGTAGCATAAGTCATGTCTCCCCTCTGAATGGCTCTCATATGTTCTCCTACTCTGATTTTGAAACTCTATGATCATTTTCCCCATAAAAGCCTCACAGTTACATATTGCCAAATAAATAACTCCCACTGTATCACATTTTGTGAATTGTCGAATTTCAAAACTGCTGTCACTGTTGTGACTAGAAAAAGTAGTACCCTGTAACATATAGCTGCAATAGATACATCGTTTGCATTTAAAATTTCCCTTCCTTTTTTCTAACCATGTGCTTTTAGATTTATTTTCATAATGACTTCTCGTAAGTCTCCTATAGTGGGAACTTTTTTAAAACACATTCTGACGGGTTGTTCTGTCACTCCTTGTAAACCTGATTCAGCTCCCAATACATGCCAATGACTATTTATGATATTTTCAAGTTCTTTCGCTTTCACTGAATATCTTGTAATGAAATTAAAATGGCAATCTTCATGCTGTATTTTACACTTATTTCTCAAAGATCATCCCTGTCAGTGTTTTTGGCTATGTATAAGCTTCCCTAATATAGTTCTTACCATAGCCCTCTGTGTCAGTCTATTTGTTAATTCTTTGCCCCCTCAAATCTTCCACTTCTGTACAGTTTAGCTTTGTTCTTAAAACTGACCAATTGGTATATTTTTGATAGTGTGCCTGGGATGACAACTGTTAGCCCGTAATATATTATTACCGTCAACTTCCTATCGGAATAAAGTAGTTTTATCTTATTTATTTTCTATGCTCAATCTTTAAGACTAAAAAAGTAATTTGTTCCTTGGAGTAACTAACTGTGAACTTCAAAAAAGGATTCGTTCTATGCAAAAAATCTACAAATGATTTTAATTCATTTTCATCCCCCTTCCATATCAAAAAAATATCATCAATAAAACGTTTCCAAACCATCATAAAATTATGAAAAATATTAACATTATGATTAAAAATAAAATCCTCTTCCCACTTTCCCACAAATAAATTCGCAATCGATGGTGCACAAGTGGCTCCCATAGCTGTTCCCCTTATCTATAAAAACAATTCTCCATCAAATACAAATACATTACATTTCAAATGCATTCCAAGAATTTTAATAAAACATCAGAACCACTAATTTTAACTTATTTAAAAGCAAGCTATTAAATCTAGTGCTTCTTCATGTGGAACATTGGTGTACAATGATTCAATGTCCATTGTGACTAAAATTCCTTCTTCTAGTAATGTCACATCTTTCAAGAAATTAAGGACTTCTTTGTGTATCTTTGATGTATGATGGCAAATTCCACACCAAAGGTTTCAAAATGAGTCCACATATCTTGACAAGGTTCTGCTAATGAACCTATACCACTCACTATTGGACGACCAAGTGGATTGACTAAAGTTTTATGGACTTTCGGAAGAATGTAAAAGTGGCCCTGGTGGGATTAGAAACTGTAAGGTAATTTTCATCTTGGGTAATTACTCCGCTAGACAAGCAGCATCTTCAATAATCTCATCAATTCCATATTTGAACTCATATAGTTGGATCTTCTTTTAGTCTGATATAATACTGATTATTTATAAATCTGTCTTTACACTTCCAGAATGTAATTTTTCTCTATCCATTAGGACCACACGCTCCACCTTTGTCTGCTTGTTTATCACTATATCAGTATCCTTCTTTAAAGTATCTATAGCTTCTTTTTACTGCTACTTAAGTTCTGATAAGAAGAATTATTCACTGGAATCTTAATGTTTCAATGTCTCTCTCAACCAACTCTTTAAAATAGTTTTACTGTTGCATATAGAGGGCACCAGACCGATGTTTTTCAAAAACATTAGTATCCTTAACTGAATATTCCATTTCTTGTAATCCCAGCATTTCTCTTGGGAATAAAGCCTTAATGTTAAGTTGCAGCAGTTTAAATTCAAATCTATTAAAGTTTGTACTTTCGATTTAAAAGGGGTAGTAGGCTAAAACTCAAACCTTTTTAACAAGTTGATTTCTCCACTTGTCAGATAATGTTTAGATAGATTAATAATTTGAGTTAGGGGGTATCAAAAGATTCAGTTCTTACCTCCTCTGCGTGATCGACACCCCATTGCCATAAGGCTTCCTCCATGCATTCACGTCCCTGTAATTCCTCGAAATTCCTGTTTCCATAAGGTTTTTCTTTCTTCTCCTCATCAGGTTCTCTTTCCCTTTGGAAATCACTTGTTTCTCCTTGAAATCTTGGACTCCTTAATAAGGTGGTGGAATATAAGGCAGCGGTGTACCTGATGCTCCCCACTGGTTGTTGCTCCATTGTTGATTGCTCCTTCTGAAAAGGATACATGTTGATATTGTCTCCCTCTATATCGCTATGGTCTGTACTGAAATCTGTGGAATACTCAAATTATACATTCTTGATTCTGTTCTTTAAAATACCTTTCTTCTGGTTGTTTTTCCATTTAAAAACCATACCCCTTTCAAAATCCACTTTGTCTCGTTGAAACTTGTTCATTTTGATTTTTTTAACTTCAGAATCCAATTAAAAATTAAAATTGGATTCTGTAGTTAAAAAAAATCAAAATGACCAAAATTCAAACTGAACAAAGTGGCCCTACTCGACTATGCATGTGATGCAATCTGTTCCTCCACCACTCTTGCAAATCTAAGTAAACTGGACATCCTTTATCACCGATGCGTTATGGTTCATTACCAACTCCTTACCGTTCGCACCACTGTGACTTATATGCAGCTGTTTGGTTGGACATCCCTTACTACTAGGCATACCTGCTCCATGCTGGGCTATGGACTCTTAAACTGCTCCTGCAGAAATTGCCAAGCTATCTCTCTTCCCTTATTAGTATCTCATGATGCATACTCGTTAAGAAAATCTGACTTTATTATGCTTGACATACCAAGGACGTGGACTTCCTTTGGTAAACATGCTATTGCATATGCCCTTCCCTCCATTTGGAACCAATTACAAACCGTACTGAAACTAACTAGCACAGTTTCAATAAACTTCTACAAATCGCTAAGTTCAGCCAAAATAAAAGACACCTGTAACTGTCATTAAGTCTCTTCCTTCCCCATGTGTGCCATATTTATCCACTGGTAAGGTATAATTGATTTGTCATATTAACTGCTTTCCCTTCCCTTTCTACTCCTGGCTTTATCTTTGCTTACGCTCCACTGCTACTCTATCAAATCTCTCCTCCCTCTCATATCAGTTGTAGACTGTTGTTTGTTCTAGCTGCCAAAATACTGTATATTTGATTTGATTTGATTAAATCAAATCACACCAGTCATCATGTTTCATTTATCAGTATGTGACCTATAAGTCGCTTCCCTGTCTCATATCAATGTTTACCACCTGCAGTCACCCCTGTGTGGTACCCTTGTATGTATATCCAGCCTGCATCATGTAACGTGTATTTCATGTATATACTGTTATTACCTATCTGTGTTTGTACTTTAAGTGTTTATGTCACAGGACCTCCTTGTGAATGAGCTTGCTCAATGGAGTTTTCCTGCAATAAACTTGAACTTGAACTTGAACTGAACAACAATGAATGTTACAATCATTAGGAGAAGTGTTTCCTTTTCAGGACAAAATGTATGAACAACCTGGTAAAGACAGAGAAAATCAAAAAATGATAAAAGGAACTAAAATGGAAATGGAAAGAGGAACAATGTAATCTAGTTGACCCAGCATCTTTCATTTTTGAAAAGTGTAATATGGTAAAGAACAAATTAGGGCTACCTCTCTACTACCATTATTTCAGCAGGTAGGGAAGGATTCTATGCCAGGTAACCCTAAATTGATGATACAAAATGGAATATTATACAGGGTATGCAAAAAGGAAGATACAGGTGAGCAGGTGGAGCAGTTGGTAGTCCCTTTAACACAAAGAAACAATTTAATTCATCTAGCCCATGACATCCCCTTAGCAGGACATGCAGGGTGGGACCGAACTGTTAATAGATTATTACAAAGATTTTATTGGCCAGGAATTCACAACGAGGTGACTAATTATTGCCAAAATTGTGTTGAGAGTCAACATGTCAGCCAGGTGGGGCAAAAGGAAATAGTACCTATGATACCCATACCTTTAGTAGACACTCCCTTTGAAAGAATTGGAATAGACATTATGGGACCATTAAAAAAGAGTACACGTGAGAATCACTTCGTATTGGTAATTTGTGATTATGCGACAAAATACCCTGAAGCCATTCCATTATGTACAGTCACCACCAAACGAATAGCTGAAGAACTAATTAAGGTGTTCAGCAGGGTAGGGATCCCTAAAGAAATATTATCTGACCAAGGAAGTAATTTTAATGTGGCTTTATTAAAAGAACTCTATCAGTTATTGGGAGTAGTAGCGGTACAAACATCCCCCTATCATCCCCAAACTGATGGACTCATGGAGCGCTTCAATCAAACCCTTAAACACATGATAATGAAGTTTGTACAAGAAGAAGGGACTAATTGGGACAAACTCTTACCATTTTTATTATTTGCCTATTGGGAGGTACCACAGGCCTCCACAGGGTATTCTCCTTTTTCCCTGTTATATGGAAGAAATCCAAGAGGACCCTTAGATGTGGTAAAAGAACTATGGGAGGGGAAAAGGGAAATGAAACATACTAGCATAGCCGAGTATATGACATCATTACGCCACAGGTTAGTTCGGTATGTACAAAAGGCCCACGAGAACAGTGTGCATGCACAACAGACACAGAAAAAAAGGTATGATCAGGGGGTGAAGGGTGAAAAACAGTTCCAAACAGGAGAAAAAGTACCATTATTATTACCCTTCTAGTAACAAATTATTGATGAAATGGCAAGGACCATATCAGGTTTTACGACAAACTGGTCCGGTAAATTATGAAATTGCCACCCCTGACATTAGACCTGGAAAGAAAATATATCATATGAATTTACTAAAGAAATGGTGTAAAAGACCAAAGGAAGAGAATAGTCTAATGGTACTCCATGAAACTGAGGAAACTGATTTTGAGCTAGCCTATGGACGTCTGTAGAGTTCAAAAGGGCCCTAGGATATAGTTATTAATCCTGCTTTAAGTCAGGCACAGCAGAAGGAGATACATAGAATAATACAGTCATATGATAATATCTTTACCAGTACTCCAGGTAAAGCCAAAGATGTTGAACATCACATTCGTGCCCATTCCAGTCCAGTAAGAAAGAGACCGTATAGACTCCCAGAACAGGTTAGGGAGGATGTACACAGTGAAGTACAGAAATTGCTTTCCCTTGGTATAATAGAACCCTTTAACAGTGCATGGGGATCCCCAGTAGTGGTGGTACCAAAGAAGGAGGGGGGCATTCGACTATGTCTTGATTTCAGGGGTCTTAATCAAGTTGCCCAGTTGATGCCTACCCTATGCCAGAGTTGATGATATCATTGATAAAATAGGAAATGCAAGGTATATATCAACTTTAGATTTAACAAAAGGTTATTGGCAGATTCCCTTTACAAAGACAGATAGAGAAAAACTGCCTTTAGTATCCGAAGGGATTCTACCAATTCGAACAATGCCTTTTTGGTCTACACGGGCTCCTGTGCCACCTTCCAGCATTACATGGATCAGATTTTGGCCCCATACACTACCTTTTGTGCAGCCTATTTAGATGATGTAGTTATTTTCAGTAAAGATTGGGAGTCCCATATGAAACGTCTTTGGACTGTTATTGATGCCATCAAAACTGCAGGGATGACAATAAATCCAGTAAAATGTGCACTGGCCATGTATGAAACCAAATATCTGGGATTTTTACTGGGTAATGGACTCATTAGACCTCAGATAGATAAAGTAGAGGCAGTAGCCTGCAGTCCTAGGCCAACCACAAAAAAGCAGGTTAGAGTATTTCTAGGATTGGTCGGGTACTATAGGCGCTTCATTCCTAACTTTTCTACAATAGCAACACCACTAACAGACCTAACGAAAAAGAAAAGTGGGAATTGTGTCAAATGGTCCGAGGAATGTGAGCAAGCCTTTATAGCCATCAAAGCTGCCCTATGTTCATCTCCAGTCCTTAATAGCCCCAACTTGAGTATCCTTTTGCGGTATATACCGATGCCTCAGGTACAGGCTTAGGGGGTGTTGAGTCAAAATAATTAATGGTGAGGAACATCCTGTAGTTATATATTGAGGAAATTACGTCCGAGAGAGCAAAAATATAGTACAGTGGAACTTGAATGTATAGCAGCCAAATGGGCAATTGAATCCCTATGTTTTTATCTATGGGTTGCCCCCTTTGTTCTTATTACAGATCATAATCCTTTGTGCTTTCTGTCTCAAATGAAAGACAAAAACAATAGAATAATGCGATGGTACTTGGTACTTCAACCATTTGATTTCACTGTACAGCACAGAGCAGGTAATGCTCATGCAAATTCAGATTCTCTCCAGACATTAAAATATTATATGATGCATGGGAATAATATGACACCCCAGGGTAATAAGAAGTAACGTTGTATAAAAATATACATTTTTTTGTTTTGCTATAATGGGACCCTAGGGTGGAGTTCCATGGTGAGGGTGGGCCAGAACTCCATCCTACCTATTGGATTAAGGTAGGTTGTCATAGAAACCTGAGACAGGTTTCTGCTTAACCGTGGGGGTATGTGGCAGCGCTGCCTTGTGCTGTCAGCTAGGGAGAATCTTGAGGCATGTTCTTTTCCTTCTTTAAATAAATCTACTCTGCTGCAGCAGTCTTTTCTAACCTTTTCTAACTTATCTTACATTTCTCTTTTCACATTATGATAGAGTGGCCACCTATCATAATTCCTCTCTATATCTTCTCAGCTGTTTTCCTTTTTTATTTCTTTGCCTCAAGATCCGGCTGGGGAGGGGGAGTTATTTCCTCTGCGAGTGTTCAAAACTTGAGAGTGGTATAATAACCCCCTCTTTTTCAAACAGAATGCATAGCTCTGAATAATGCTGAAATGTCAGCAAGTAGCCTGCTTTCCCTAAAATAATTATTAATATCAGACAAATATAGGAGTCTAAAACATTTTTCCCCTGCCCTGAAATAGCCCTTAAGGTTTTCCAAGACTAAGGCAGATTAAAGCCTAGCTCTGCTGTTTTACTTTACTGTCCTAGCAACACACTGTACTCTGTTTCAAGGAGTTCTTACCTAGAATCCAGTGTTAAGCTTGGTGATAGGTTTGACCTTAGGAGGGCAGTAACCCAATGTAAAGCTCATTTATAGGGTACAACCTGGAGTTGGCTGCTCCTCCTTGTGGGTGTTTCTTATTAGAATAATGAGCCCTTGTGTATTTATGCTGCATTTTAGGCTTCAACAGTCATAATAAAAGAATATGTGAACGTTTTTGTTTTATTAAACTTTAGCATGCCAGATATAGCTAAGTTTGATCCCCCAACTTATTGTATTAGAGTCGATTATGTGAATAATTTCAGAATAGGGGAGGATCAAACTAGTCAGCTGATCAATTATACCTGGTTAGAGGAATATTTAAAGAGCTTCAGTGCTCATTTTCCACAGAAATGTTGAGGAAAGAGTATCTTTCTTTGGTGAATTTACGTAGACGTTGGTGGGAACTTGACCTAAGCTTTTTCCACCCTATGTGAGAAGCGTTTCCTAAAAGCTCTTGGCGAGCTAGGATTTCTTTTGTATTTTATACCAAAGTGTTTTCTTTCCATTTTTTTCTTTTTTTTTTTTTTTTTTAAGTTTATGGTTATCAAATAAACAGTCTTCAAGAACTTTTGAGGTCAGAACTTGAATTGCTGTCTCTGGTCTTTGCTTATTTGGAGTTATCAAAACCCACACCTTGTGTCAATGACCTCATCCTCTTGTTAGGACTATAAACTAGTCCACAGAGGCCACAGACAAAGGGACATCATTTCAACCCCAAGCAGTGAGGAGCAAATCTATTGTTAAGTTTCTTACAAAATGGCGAGTTATTATAACAACACACTCTGCAAAAGACCACAGAACTCTTTTACCTTGATTTTATTACTTTTTTCCCCCTTTAATGACATGAATTCTATACGGGGCTCTGTTTACAAGGTCTGCATCTGGGTGTCTTAAACAATTATGGGATACAACTTAATTATGGGCTGTTTGTGTTTTTAATGAAAAGAAAAAAGAAACACTTCATTATATTTTTTTATTTGAATATTTCCCTTTCGGCAAGTACTATCAGTAACCTAAAAAAAAGAGTTTGCCCTTTTTGGTTTGTAAAATGGCTGTTGTTAAAAAAAACGAAAAAACGTCTGGCATAATATTATTCCTAAACTGGTACCCTAGGTGTTCAGAAGCAAAACAAACTATAGCATTTATTTAATCCCCAGCTTCACCACTACTGAACAACACTATAAAAGGGCCGTTGGTGGAGAATGAAACTATAGAATATGTGTTGTGTGGTGTAGCGTTTGCGGTATGAATTCTGACATTGAAAAATGGGGAATTGTCTTTTTACACTGCATCTACGGAGGATGCGAGACTACTGCTTTCCTCCTGACAACCACAGTTTCCTTAGGAACAAGAAGACAATTCTTTCAGCAACTCTGCTAAAACTCCATTTACCAAATAAAACAGAGACCAATAGAGATAGGACAAGTCTAGACTACTGACTATCTTTCTTCTTACAAGCTTTTCAACCTACACCCTAGCTCATGGAATCAATTACTTTCCCACTACGAGGACACAGAAAGACTAAAGAGGGACTAGAAAGGAAGGAGACATCATGATGGGAGGCCACACCAACATGATAGGAAAGGAAATATCAAGTACAGAATAGTAAAAGAAGAAAGATCACTACCGCAGTAGATTTTTAAAAGGGAAAAGAGAAAAAAGGAATGTCCAGTAGTGGGGAGGGGGAAGGGGCTGAACTATACAATCACATACCTCCAAGGTTAAGAAAAAAACAGATCTAGAAATATGGTTTTAAGACAACCTACCAAACTAAAATGAGTAGGATGGAGCTTCCACCAACCCTGTCTTAAAAGCTCCACCTCAGGGCACCCGAATAACTACAAATCAAAATATTAAATGTGTGGAAATACATCATCCCATATTTTTTACTTAAACACTTTTGCCCTGGGGTGTCTTTACTCTAACTACCAGCTCCATGTTTGGAGAGGAAATCTGCATTGACATGTGCTTTCCTAGCCCGATGTTTTACCTCAAACCTATAAGGTTGTAGGGCTAGATACCACCTCATCACCTTCTTTTTTTTGTCTTTCATCTGGGAAAGGAAACACAAGGGATTATGATCCGTAATAATGGTGAAGGGTGCTCTCCACAAATAAAACTTGAGGGATTCTATTGCCCATTTTGTGGCAATACACTCCTATTCGATCGTGGAGTATTTTTTCTCTCTATCATGACGTTTGTGCGAGATATACACTATCAGGTGTTCTTCTCCATTAATGGTCTGGCTTAATTCGGCACCTATACCGGTACCAGACACATCAGTATATACCTCAAGGAGATGTGAGAAATCAGGGCTCTGTAATACCACGGTAGAGCATTGAGCTGCTTTAATATGAATAAAACTTGCTCACACTCGGTGTTCAGTGAACCGATTATCACATTTCTTTTTCAGTAGCTCATAAAGGGGTTACTATTATTTGCAACATTGGAGATAAACCTCCTATATTATCCTGCAAGAACAAGGAATGAATGTACCTGTTTCTTGGTTTGGGGTACAGGACATTTTGCAACAGCTTCTGGCTTGGTAACCTCAGGTTCTATTAGGCCATTTCTTAAAAAGAAACCAAGGTAGTGTGTTTTCTGCGTAGCCAGAGTACACTTTGAAGGATGTATTGTCATCCCCGATTGCTGGAGGGCATTAACCACTGCTCATAAGTGCTTTAAATGGAATTCCCAGTTTGAACTAAACAAAACTGTATCGTTCAGGTAGGCTGTACTTAACTCAGTATGTGGTGCCAATACCTGGTACATAAATCTTTGAAAAGTTACTGGAGCTTCATGAAGCCCAAAAGGCATAGTCTCAAATTGATAGAGTCCCATAGATATGCAAAATGCATTCTTCTCCTTGGCATATTTTGCTAGCGGAATCTGCCAGTATCCGTTAGTGAAATCCAGTGTAGAGATATATTTTGCATTTCCAATTCTGTCAATTATATCATCAGCATGAGGCACTGGATAGCATCAAACTGTGCCACCTGATTGAGATCTTTAAAGTCCAAACATAACTTAAACCTCCCCTTTTTTAAGGACTATCACCACCGGGAACCCCAAGGACTTTGGGAGGGTTCAATTATGTTAAGGTCTTTCATTTTCTGAATTTCTTTTGTACTTCTCCTCTGCTTCTTTGTGGAGCCTTATGGTTTCTTTCTTATAGGACCAGAATAAGTTACAATTTGATGTTCTACACATTCGGCAACACCTGGCTTACTGGTGAAAAGCTCTATATTCTTTCACCAGTGTCTGTATTTCCCTTTTGTCTGTACATCAGGTCAGGATTTATCTTCTATCCCTTGGTCTCATCCAGGCGTTGATATGCCAAATCCATATCAGTCATACCTGAATCAAATATTACTATCATCTGTACTTTAGTCTCAGTTTGCTCAAGCCACTTCTACAAGAGATTGGCATGGTAAATCTTTTTTCCTCACCTGTTGGGGTGGCAGTCTCATAGGATTCAGGACCTGTTTGCCTGAATATCCTATAAGGACCTTGCCGTTTCATAAGTAGTTTATGGGTTGAGGTAGAGTAACAGTAATACTTGTTCTCTTGGTTGAAAACATTTATTACTGTCTGTTCCTTTGTCATAGTGGATCTTTTGCCCTTCTTGTGCCTCAATTCCTAATTAATGAGCTTTACTGGTATAAGAAACTAAGCCCAGTCTTAGTTGTTTCATATAATGGGCATTCCTGGAGCTTTCAGATCTTTCCTTCTTCCAACATTCCTTTACTACATCAAAATCCCACGAGGTGTTCTCCCATACAGGAGGAGAATGGGGAATACCAAGTGGATGTTTGAAGTACTTCTCGATACGTGAATAAAGATAGGGAAGGTACTTATCCACTGCTTTCCCTCTACATGTATAGACTTTGTAATCATCCTTTTCAGGTTTGATTAAAATGTTCCACTAACCCATCTGTCTATGGATGATAAGGTGAAGTCCTTAATCCCGCTATTCCCAGGAGACAATATAATTCTTTTAATAATTCTGTATTAAATCTAGTCTCTCTGTCAGTTACTATCTCTCTGTGAATTCCCACCCTGATGAACAATTTAACCAATTCTTCCTCTATGCATGGCGTAGTAACTGAGTGCATAGGGATAGCTTCCGGGTATTTAGTAGCATAATCACAGATGACCAGAATAAATCTATTTCTCTTACTACTTTTATCCAAGGGTCCCACAATATCCATCCCTATCCTTTCAAAGGAAGTTGTTACTAAGTGTAGAGGGTGTAAAGGGACCATGTCTTTCTTCTTTTTCTGAGTTATCTTTGGGCATTCGGGGCAGGATTGACAATATCAGGCTACATCTTCATGAATCCCAGGCCAAAAAAAACCTGTGTAGAAGTCTAGCTGCAGTCTCATCCCTCCCGGTATGACCTGCCCAAGGGATGTCATGGTCTAGTGACAGAATATTTTGTCTGTAACACTGGGGTACCTGGAGTTGTTCCACTTTCTCTCCTGTTTCTGGATTTTCACATATCCTGTACAGTAACTCATCTAATACTTGTACAGTGGGTATACCTGAGGTTTTTACCTGCCCCACCTGTTGGAAGAAAGGTTTAAGGGTTACATCATTCTGTTGCTGTTCCCTTATATCACTTTTAACAGACAACTTGTTGACTTTATTGGTTAAGCCATATTTTACCTGTTTTCAATGATCTTGTGCTCTTTTCCTTTCCATTTTTTCTGGTTTGCCCATGTTCCCAAAACCTGTCCATCAAAGAAATACCTCCCCAGCAATAACTCCTTCTAACTCTGTTCTCTCAGATCATAGCTGTGATGTTAATTTTAGTGTTGTTTATCAAAGAAGAAAAATCAGGAAATCAAGTCCCAAAACAACTGGGATTGGTAAAAGGGTAATAACCCTGCTGATACTAAGAAGTGACCCCATTAACCCATAAGTGTAGCTTCACTTTAGGATACTGGTGGCTATCCCATGGACACAAATCACTTTTGTAGATGGTCCCTAGTTCCCTCCTCTGATAGTAACTCTCTTCTTATCAGGGTATTTTTACTTCCTGAATCAATCAACCCCAACACTTTCTGCCCTTGTACCTGAACTATGGCAGTAGGGTATATAGAATTTAACAAAGCTAAATGGGCCCCATCACTTTTCATGATGGACAAAACCTAGCAATGTGTCCTTTTCCCTTACAAGTATAAATTATATCAGGGAAAATGTCTTTTTCTTTACCCAGTTCAAAAGTCATGACTGAACAATCTGAGGGTTCTTACCATTGTAGGTCTGGATGGTGTTTCATAGGGTTGATTACCTCCTTTTCTATAGGGCTGATGTGCAGAGAAAGTCCTCAGCCAAGGTTACAGCCATTTCTGTAGATTCTGGATTATGTTCTTTTATCAATATTTGGACAAAGTCAGTAGTATCTGTAAAAATGTTTCCATTATGAACATTTCTAGAATGTCCATTTTGACTTTCCTTCTGGAACAATCCATTTCAAGAATAATTCATGTAACCTAATGTAAGTCTCTCTTACAGGATCTTGTGATTGGTGCTTCAATGCTTGAAACCTCTGCCCGATACATCTCGAAATTTATATCATACTGTTTAGTATTTCCTGTTTTACCAGGTCATAGTCTTCTGCTAGTCGATGGTCCATATTGCCATACGCCAGTTGTGCTTTACGAGAGATATGGGGCAAGTCTCACTACCCATTGGGTTGTGGGCCAATCACAGAGCCTTGGCCACTCTTTCAAAGTGGTCAAGTATGTCTCAATGTCATCATGTAGGTAACATACGTGTCAGTTTATGTCAGTAGGAAATTGGTGGTTTGATTATCTCCAGTTCCATGGCCTATGTTAATAGTCTGCAATAGATGTAAAGCATCATCCACCTTGCATCCTAGCACTTCGATCTCTTTCCCTTTCTTGGGCATCAACATCCCTCTGTCGTTCTATTTCCATTTGTGAATGGCCAGCCAATGTAGTAAGTCTTTAACTCAGAACCAATTAAAAATAAAAATTGGATTCTGTAGTTCAAAAAATCAAAATGACCAAGTTTCAAACTAGACAAAGTGGATTTTGAAAGGGTATGATTTTTAAATGGAAAACAACCAGAAGAAAGGTATTTTAAAGAACAGAATCTTGAATGTATCATTTGAGTATTCCACAGATTTCAGTACAGACCATAGCGATATAGAGGGAGACAATATCAACATGTATCCTTTTCAGACGGAGCAATCAACAACGGAGCAACAACCAGTGGGGAGCATCAGTACACCGCGACCTTATATTCCACCACCTTATGAAGGAGTCCAAGATTTCAAGGAGAAGCAAGGGATTTCAAAGGAAAGAGAACCCGACGAGGAGAATAAAGAATAAAACCTTATGGAAACAGGAATTTCTAGGGAATTACAGGACGGAATGCATGGAGGAAGCCTTATGGCAATGGGAGTCGACATCAGCAGAGGAGGTAAGAACTGAATCTTTGATACCCCAACTTCAAATTATTAATCTATCTTAAACATGATCTGACAAGTGGAGAAATCAACTTGTTAAAAAGGTTTGAGTTTTATGCCATTACTACCTTTAAATCGAGTACAAACTTTAATAGATTTGAATTTAAACTGCCGCGAAACTTAACATTAAGGCTTTCTATTCCCGAAGAGAATGCTGATTACAAGAAATGGAACATTCAGTTAGGATACTTAATGTTTTTAAAAAACATCGGTCTGGTCCCCCATGTGCAGCAGTAACTATTTTAAACAGTTGGTTGAGAGAGACATTGAAACATTAAGCATTCCAGTGGATAATTCTTCTTATCAGAACTTAAGTAGCAGTAAAAAGAAGCTATAGATACTTTAAAGAAGGATACGGATATAGTGATAAAACAAGCAGGCAAAAGGTGGAGTGGTCCTAATGGATAGAGAAAATTACATTCTGGAAGTGCAAAGACAGATTTATAACACCCAGTATTATATCAGACTAAAAGAAGATCCAACATATGAGTTCAAATATGGAATTGATGAGATTATTGAAGATGCCTTGTTTAGCGGAGTAATTCCCAAGATGTGAAAAATTATCTTACAGTTTCTAATCCCAATCAGGGCCACTTTTTACATTCTTCCTAAAGTCCATAAAACTTTAGTCAATCCACCTGGTCGTCCAATAGTGAGTGGTATAGGTTCACTAACAAAACCTTGTTGAGATATGTGGACTTTTTGAAACCTTTGTGTGGAATTTGCCATCATACATCAAAGATACAAAAGAAGTCCTTAATTTCTCGAAAGATGTGACATTACCAGAAGAAGGAATTTTAGTCACAATGGACATTGAATCATTGTACACCAATGTTCCACATGAAGAAGCACTAGACGCATAGCTTGCTTTTAAATAAAGCGTAAAATTAGTGGTTCTGATGTTTTATTATAATTTTGGAATGCATTTTGAAATGTAATGTATTTGTATTTGATGGAGAATTGTTTTTACAGATAAGGGGAACAGCTATGGAGCCACTTGTGCACCATCGATTGCTAATTTATTTGTGGGAAAGTGGGAAGAGGATTTTATTTTAATCATAATGTTAATATTTTCATAATTTTAAGATGGTTTGGAAATGTTTTATTGATGATATTTTTTGATATGGAAGGGGATGAAAATGAATTAAAAATCATTTGTAGATTTTTACATAGAACAAATCCTTTTTGAAGTTCACAGTTAGTTACTCCAAGGAACAAATTACTTTCTTAGACTTAAAGATTGAGCATAAAGAAAATAATAAGATAAAAACTACTTTATTCCAAAAGGAAGTTGACGGCAATATTATATTACGGGCTAACAGTTGTCATCCCAGGCACACTATCAAAAATATACCAATTGGTCAGTTTTAAGAACAAAACGAAACTGTACAGAAGTGGAAGATTTTGAGGAGGGGCAAAAGAATTAACAAATAGACTGACACAGAGGGCTATGGTAAGAACTATATTAAGGAAGCTTACAACATAACCAAAAACACTGACAGGGATGATCTTTGGAGAAATAAGTGTAAAATACAGCATGAAGATTGCCGTTTTAATTTCGTATAAGATATTCAGTGAAAGCAGAAGAACTTGAAAATATCATAAATAGTCATCGGCATGTATTGGGAGCTGAATCAGGTTTACAAGGAGTGACAGAACAACCCGCTAGAATGTGTTTTAAAAAGTTCCACTATAGAGACTTACTTATGAGAAGTCAGTATGTAAACAAGTCTAAAAGCACATGGTTAGAAAAAGGAAGGGAAATTTTAAATGCAAACAATGTATCTATTGCAGCTATATGTTACAGGGTAATACTTTTCGAGTCACAACAGTGATAGAAGTTTTGAAATTCGACAATTCACAAACTGTGATACAGTGGGAGTTATTTATTTGGCAATATGTAACTGTGAGGCTTTTTATGTGGGGAAAATGATCAAGAGTTTCAAAATCAGAGTAGGAGAACATATTAGAGCCATTCAGAGCGGAGACATGACTTATGCTACTGCAGCACATGTTGTTAATACTAGAGAACCTGAACAACATTCCTTTAAATTTATGGTAATCGATAAGGTAAACAGGAACCCGAGAGGTGGAGATTATAATAATCTAGTACTAAGAAGAGAAAATTACTGGATTTTAACCTTAAAAGCTAATAAAAGTCCGGGGCTAAATGGCTCTTTAGAGCTTTATCCATATTTAAAGGATTGAGTTAATTTTGGTCATGTCTGATCAGCATGAACCATATGGTCTGACTATCTTGTTAAACCCCCTTGTTTAGTGTTTTCTTTTAGTTTTGTGTTTTAGTTTTTTGTATTTTACATTTCCACAATTTAGTTCTGGAAGAAGTAGTGTAAGACTACACTGTTATATGCATTTTGTTTTACTGTATTAGACATGAAGATGTTTAAAATATTTAATTTAATTGAATGAATGTCTCTCTGGAGGATTATAATTAGTTTGATGGTTTAGCTAAGTATTCATTGTTCTGATGGAATACACCTGAATCAATTGTGTGTTATATATGGTGTTCTCTGACATTTGGTTTTTATTTCCTTTGATAAAGGACTGGGGAGCAGTCCGAAACATGTTAGGAGTTTTGTAAAATAAAGTTTTTTATACTACGTGTTTCTCTTATGAGTTGTATGAGCTCGAAACCTTTTTACAAATTACCATGCAATATTGCAAGTCAATAATGTCTAAAAGAGGTAACATGGCTTGGCTGCCAAGGAAGATGGCCACCTATTTCTGAGCTCTCTCCTATCTCCAAAGGAACCTGTTATAATTTGGTAAGCCCACTTGCCCTATTAACAAACATACTGTATAGCATGATCCTGTAATATGTACCCTCCCAATCTAACCAAGTGCAGTATCGGGCTCCTCAGGTGCAGTTTCAGAATGATATTTTATGCCAGGAGTATGCCAACAAAATTGTAAAATGGTGTTGGGTCCCCTGTCAGAACAGAGTGCTGGCCTGATGCAAGTGGAGCAAATGTATTTGAAGCTCCTCCATGAAAATATGTGTAATCAGAGACACCTGCTCTAAATCAGCACTGGATGTCAGTGAGCTCACACAACAATATCCCACTGCCCAAGATCCAGATCACAGGCACAGAGGACAGCATTGATGCTGATAAATGTAACAGTCTCAGGAAGCAAGATTGATGATCAACCTGTTATTGGAGCACATTGAGGACTTGGAAGACAGGGGCCAGTGAAATGATCAGTGTTTTGCTGGCTTCTGTGTAAGAAGTGAGACAGCCTGTGCTAGGTTTTTCCAAGCCATTCTGCTAATTATTCTTCGAACCTAGGGACCAAAACAAAAGAGCCAACAGATCACTATCACCAAGACCTAAAGTAGGGAAGCACCCCATCTGATCTTCACCTGTTTCCTAAGATATCCAGTCAATGAAAGAATCCTGCAGCTTGCAAGAGGGAGGAGATCTTTGTTGTGGCAAGACCACCAGATTCAGCTATTTCAAGACCTTTCACAAGTACCCTGCCATACTGTCAGTTACTCATAAATGGAGTGCCTCAGAATTTTCATACACCTGCCATAAATTAAAATTCTCTATAAATTTTATCCTGACAGACATGCTAGTGGCAGGCTGCTCTATTCACCTTTGACTGCCAGAACTGGGAGTGCTAAGGCCCCACCATGCACTCTATATCAGCCCTATCTGCCATGGAGGACCAGAAAAAGACACCAAATTGTGAGTACCACTCATATAGACAGCTGGAAGACTGTGCACAGCACAGAGGCCACAGGAAAAGGTGATGAAGAAATGTATGCCTAGCTTATTCCAGCAGGATGACAAGCAGTATCTGCCACCAGATGGAGGAGCAGAAGCTGAAGCTAGGAGTCTAGGTCCTTATCATAGAAGTCACTATTACTTGAGTAGAAGCCAACAGGTTGCAGTACTCAGACAACAATCACCAAGCAGACTTGCAGACTTTCCACTGCTTTCCTGGCCATAGCCTTTCACCAGCCTCGGATCCACATTTGGTTTCCGGTCAAGATTGTGGCCTCCGTGAGCAATATTGGCAGAAACTTAGCAGGGCTTGAAGAAGTCCGACCAGCCACAGTACAGCTAATCACTGCCATCACTAAAAATACCACCAACAGCTGAATCTGGTTCAAGGTCAGTTGACATTCATCTGTATCCCCTGCCCCCGGTTGTGCCTGAAAATAGGCAAGATTTTGTCCAGTACACTTACCTGGTCAACAAAAACTAAATAAATAAATCATTGCTGCTTAACCTGAGGGCTGAAGAGTTCAAAACAATACAGGGGCAAATGTGTTAATAAGCATGAGGTTTTCTTGACTGAACACCACAATAATCACCCTCCCTCAGTCTGAACCCCAGACCATTCGATGCAAAGCAGGCATAAACCACAAACTCCTCCCCACTTTCCTGAAGTAAGGTTAGCCCCAAGGACTTTATGAATTCAAGTGAATCATTCAACTCATATAAGAGCCACATTTTTGCTAGTATAATCTTGATGCAGAACATCCCAAACAAGAATGGCAAGGAGCAAATTAATCAAATGAAAGCTATTTTATTCATTAAAGCAATATTAAGTCTGCAAATTTGCAGAGCAGTTTCGTTAGTAAAATGAGCAATGGCAGAGTTCAAAAACAATTTACATATATTTTTTGTTTAGGGCTTGAGAAGCTAGCAGAAGTAGTTTTGCTGTTAGAAGCTAAGAAAATATTGAATTTCAAGCATATTGCACATCCATTGTAGTAGCTTTCCAAGTTTAATAAAGTTAACTTGTGCAATCACTCAAATAATGTGCAAAGACCAACACTGGTTTTAGTTGCAGCAAAAGCCAGCAGCTATAATCACTTTTCAACTTTAGTTCCTGTGGATTAAGTGAATTCAAGCATATATCAGGCTGACAAACTATAGACAACAGCGCTTTCAAATAGTGTAGATTTCTCATTAGGGCCCAGTGTCAGTCTTTGCACATCATTTTGCGAGTTTGCGCAGGTTAATGTCATTGAATTTTGAAAGGCTATTACAATGGATGTGCAATATGTTTGAAATTCTATAAGTTCTTTGTTTCTAACATCAAAATGACTGCTGCTAACTGCTACAAGTCTTAAACAAAGTTATATCTAAAATTAATTTCTTGAACTTTACCTAATTGCTAGTTTTTCAAAATACTGCTAAACAAATCTATAGACATCACATTTCATTAATAAATTTAAAAAGCTTTAATTTAATTTACTCCTCTATGTTCCTGTATGTGGGATGTTCTGTATTGTGATTATAATAGCAAAAATATGGCTCTTATATGAGCTGAATGACCAATTTGAGGGACATAAAGTCCATGGTGCTAGCACCACTAGAGGACTGAGGGAATGAGTTTCCTGTTTATGTCTGCTCTGCTGTTTCCCATTGGGAGCACCTGCACTTGGAGGCTGTGCCTTGGAGCAGGAGCTTTTCTTTTCTAGCTTACTGCTCAATACATGTGTGTATTTTTCATTATACTGTGCATGTTTGATTTCTACTTTTAACTGATAAATGAATTTTGCTTATCTTTTGGCTGGTCAGAGGGATTGCGCCATGCCTCCAGGGCTCTGTTAGGTGCTATGAAGAGGAGAGGTAGGACTGCATCACAGATAAGCTCAGTTCAATTGCCCCCAACCCACTGCTGAGCTTACTCACCTGGTACCACTATAAGATTTACAGGCCCATGGCAACTAGTTCAAATTACAACAGGGATGTTTTCAGTTGGTCCCCTGCATGGTCTCTACCCACCCCCATCCCTGCTGTCAAATGAGAGCCTATAGGTTTGTTGTATCACAAAAGTACTGATTTACTAATGGCCTCGTGTCATGGGGTGGTGATACAGAGGAGAGGGTTTCAAGAGTTTACAGTAGGTTCATTTCAGGCTGCATGTTGAGTGTGACCTGCACTGTGCATGAGCACCTTCCTTAAAATGCACAGATCCCCAGGCCAGGCCAGGCCATGACCCCTTGCAGGTAGGGGGTCTGGGCTTCACTCACTATCCTAGGTTCATGTGTATAACTGTTGCCCCATGGGGAACTATAAACATAGTCCATGTTAACATCAGTTATAGGGACCCCGAGGGACATCAGGACCTGAATCACCCTACCCTGGGTGACCAGTGGAGTGAATCCCTGGTCAGGACCCACCTCTTGGACAGTACCCAGATCTAATTAGTAAGGTGTTCTGGACAAGGGTGTTACACCTGGAACATATCCCATATTAAACAGTCTCCACTAGAACAGGGCAGATTATATGTGTACTACCCCAGTTATTTGGTGATCCCTCCTTGTGCTGGGTCCCATCCTCATGTTATATGGATAAGATAAGAAGATCAACATCAGAGGGCAGGTAAGGGATTTTTATGTACCGGGGTAAGAGAATTAGAAACATAGAAACATAGAATTTGACAGCAGATAAGGACGCTTGGCCCACCTAGTCTGCCCATTTCCCTACCTAACGGATAAGCTGCAGATCCTAGTTAACCAACAGCCTACTTCCTCCTACCCCCACAAGAATTGCCTTATGTCTGTCCCATGCATTCTTGAATTCCCCCACTGTTTTGACTCTATTACCTCCTCAGAAAGGCTGTTCCATGCATATACAACCTTCTCTGTGAAAATGCTTCCTCACATTACCTCTGAGCTGTTCCCCATCTATCTTCAAATTGTGCCCCTTGTTCTTGCACATCTCTTTTCTGAAAGATGCTACCCTCTTGGACTTTGTTAATTCCCTTGAGGTACTTGAAAGTTTCTATCATGTCCCTCTCTCCTTCTTTCCTCAAGTATATACATATTAAGCTCCTTTAGTCTTTCTTTGTATGTCTTCTTGGTGGAGACCCTGCACCATTCTGGTTGCCCTCCTCTGGACAGCCTCCACTCTGTCTGTGTCTTTGCAGAGATGGGGTTTCCAGAACTGCACACAGTACTCAGATTGGGTTTCACCAACTGTCTGTACAGAGGGATAACAACTTCTTGTTTTCTACTATTGATGCATCTCCCTGTTCATCCAGTATCACCCCAGCCTTCCTTACTGCCTTCTCACATTGCTTGCCCACCTTTAGGTCATCTGATATAATTACCCCCAGGTCCCTTTCCAGTTTTACTGTTGTCAGTATCTCACCCCATTGTGTACTCTTCCCTGGGTTTTTGTTCCCAGGTGCATTACCTTGCTCTTCTTTGCATTGAATCTGAGCTGCCATACATTTGACCATTCCTCCAACCTTGCCAAGTCCCTTCTCATCCTTTCCACCCCATCTTGTGTATCAACCCTGTTGTAGATCTTTGTGTCGTCTGCAAAGAGACATACTTTTCCTTCAGTTCCTCTGCAATGTCACTTATAAAAACATTAAAAGGACCAGTCCAGTACTGAACCCTCGGCACCCGCTAGTAACCCTCCTTTTTTCACTGTGGACTCTGTTTACTACTGCCTTTTGTGTCCTGTTGTCTAGCCAATTTTTATCCAGACTACCACCTTGGGACCCACTCCAAGGCTGGCTAACTTGTATATTAATCTTTTGTGTGGGACTGTATCAAATGCCTTGCTAAAATCTAGGTAGGCAATGTCCACAGCCCCTCCTGGTCTACTACTTTGGTCACCCAGTCAAAGATATCTACTACATTCATCTGACATGACCTTCCCATCATGAATCCGTGCTGCCTTGGGTCCTGTCCCACTGGCCTCTAGGTACTGAACAATTCTTTCCTTCAAAATGATTCCATCATTTTCCCTACCACTGAGGTCAAAATAACTGGTCTGTAGTTTCGGCCTCTGTCCTTCTCCCACTTTTGTGAAGAGGAATCACATCCACCCTCCTCCAGTCCTCAGGTACCACCCCATCCTCCCATGATATGTTAAAGAGATCAGTCAGTGGTGTCACTAGTTCTACCCTTAGTTCTTTTAGAATTCTTGGGTGAATCCCATCAGGCCCCATTGCTTTGTGGGTGCCATTGTAATAAGGGAAGTAATGCTAAGATGTGTATAAATTATAGCTCACATTCTATCTTCTGCCACTCATACACTAGAGGGCCCTTTGCTGTCCTTAGCATGATGCCAAATTGCTTTGAATATATTAATTATAGGAGGACAGAGGAAGAGCAGTCTCAGTGCCTGGAAGGAGGTAGGTCATTTTATACCTTTTTATTTTAATGTATTGTTTTGCCACCCAGAGAGCATTTCCACAGTTTTATTCTCACATTACCCACAGAGGAGTTGCACTGGCAATGTGGTGGTCTGACACTCCTCTATCAATTTGTGGGAAATTAAAAGGTCAACCAGGGTATACAAGTCTAGGGTGCTGGTATGTTGTATGATTTCATGGGGTGAAATATATCATGCTGATGGGAAGGTAGGAGGAGGATGTTCATGTGCCTAATACCTCACTTTGCATACCGACTCACACTTTTCCACATGGAGCAGGGGTCTTGCTCCATGGTTATGGAAAGTGATGTCCTCAGACATGGAAAGTGTGAAGCACTACAAGTATTTGTCTATTTAATTGCTTCAGATGCTGGGGATCCAGGTGTTAGGACCTGGTTGTATATAGTTTTATCTGTTTAGCACTCCATTTTACCCCAGAAAACAGGTGTGATAAGTATAACAGCCTAGAGTAATTGGTCACAGAAACACAGTTTCAGACCCAGGATGTTAGGTAGGGATTACTCTGTGGAAGTATCAGATGATTTATAACTGGTATAGAAATACCCCTCTCTCAAGTAATGCTTTGTAATGACACAATTAAACAATCATTTTGTCATGTGGAATGTCAAGGGTCTCCATCATCCCACCAAATGGAAGGCAGCCCTCAATCAGCTTAAAAATAAAACAGAAGTGTCTATTCTGTGGAAGATTCACCTTACCTGGGAGGAGGCACTGCAACCAAAACAGGACTGAGTAGGTATGGAGGTACACTCATTGCTTTCTAGACTGAAAAGGGTGATCTCAGTTTGTTTCACCTTGGCTATTGTGGAAACTTAAGAGGTAGAAATCATCCTAGAGGACTAGTGGGTGCTTACAGATATCAAAATGCCCAATATGGCTGCAATAATGGTAGAGTATTTATTGATCCAATGAGAGTGACCTGCAACTCTTCTCCACCTGGCTGAAACATTGGAGAGCTTCAGTACAGGCGCACTGCCCTTTATGATGGCAGAACTTCCAATTCCCTTTAGACAGGGTCATAGATAAAAGTATTCCCTCCATTGCTTTCCCTACAGTGTCCCAACTGACCCTGAAGTTCCTTATAGAGGAATTTGCACTTACAGATGACTGTCAGCTACTACATCTCTCCTCAGGAGATTACATATTTTCTCAGCAGCATACAGGTCATGCAGCAGAACCAACTACCAGCAGTTGTCCCCATTTGTTATCCACTCCTTTATACAAGCTTACATTGGTAACATTATCCTATTGATCATCCCCAACACAGGTGAAAATAAACCTTGCCCCCCCCCCACAGCCAAGTCTTCAAAATGGAGTCAGGCCCCTCTGCTAAAGAGGATGCTGCCTTCTATGCCAGTGCATTCTTTGAAATATATGTCACTCAAGTCTACCCCTTTTCCACATGGGAGGCCTACAAAGGAACCAAAGAAAGTAGATGAGCTCAGGCAGCACTGAAACATAAAAGTGAAGACATTTGGGTGTCTGATTCAAAATGCCACTATTTATTGATTAAAATGGTGCTACAGCACCTCACGAATGCTAAACATTTTTGAGCACCTCCCTGTGTTCTTTCTCAAGATGTGATCAGGAGAGTTATCATAAGGTATGCCACTCATAGGCACAAAGTTCAGGAATAAGAGGAGAAAACCCTGGTAGCAGAACTGGAATATAAAAAAACAGCTTTGTGAGTGGAGTGGATACTCTGAAGGATAATCTAACACAAATTACCAGTCTGAAGTACAAGCTAAACTGGCTGCCAGTTAGACATGTGGAGCTAGCACTTGTACTGATGGAGGCACATGTATTGGTAGACTGAGAACAGGTGGGAAGCTGCTGCCCACTATCTGTGAGTCACCAAATATGCAGACAGATATTGTGGGATTTAGAACAGTTAAAGGACACATGTTCCAAGGTGCCCTGAGCAATAATAAGATGATAAACTTTCATTCAACCACCAGTATTAAAGAAGACAGATATAGTTTTTTTATTATTATTTATTTATTTAAAAGTTGATAACCAGGAAAAGCATTATGAGCTGAGGCTCATTTCCAGGTGTGACCAGGGGATGGGGAACAAAGGCAGACATATACAGAGGCAGCATAAAAGACAAATTAGAAATAAACAAAGCCACACATCAACAATGACAATAACCAGTACAGTCAAGTGTATGGTACTCAAAAGAGGGGGTTACATTTACAAGCTCCCAAAATCAGATTAAGTAACAACAACTAGTATGGCAGCACTGCAGATTTACACAAAATTAAGGTGGTAGGGATGGGGGCATTGGGAGCATGGTTGGGAAGGAAGATGTTTTAGAGTCTCTTGAGTAAGAAGAAGGAGTAACATGGCGGAGGTCACAGGGTAGTTTGTTCAAGAGATAAGAGAATCAGAAGGAAAAAGCAGATTGTCCAGAGGTAGAGTGAGGGATAGTGATGGAAAGGAGGGAGAGTCCCTGTGACTAAACATAGAAACATAGACTTTAACAGCAGATAAGAACCACTTGGCACACTCAGTCTGCCCATTTCCCTACCTTTGGATAAGCTGCAGATTCTAGTTAACCAACAGCCTACATCCTCCTACCCCCACTATAATTGCCTTATATCTGTCCCATGCATGTTTGAGTTCCCCACTGTTTTAGACCCCACAACCTCCACAGGAAGGTGGTTCCATGCGTCCACCACTCTCTCCATGAAAAAATGTCCTCACATTGCCCCTGAGCTGTTCCCCATCTCTAAACTGTGCCCCTTGTTCTTGCACTTCTCTTTTCTGAAAAGATGCCACCCTCCTGGACTTTGTTGATTCCCTTGAGGTACATGAAAGTTTCCATCATGTCTACCCTGTCCCTCCTTTTGGCAGATGGAGGCAGAGTGAGGAGGTGATGGAAAGGGCAAGAGCCCTATGACAAAGGGAGTAGTTAGAAGAGGCAGCTTGGGAGACCCGGAGGTGAGGTGGGAGGAGGGAACCAAACCAGAACTTAGCAACACAAGTAACACAGTGAACCATTCATCTGTGGGATAGGAGAGTGAGGATATGGGAGGATAGAGTAGAGGTGGTGAGTGAGAAGGGGAGAAGAAGTGGCAAAATGGCAGAAGGAGTTTAGAAGAATGTCAAGTCTGCTGAGTGAAGTCTGAGAGACAGTCACATATAGCATGTCAGCATAGTCAAAAGTTGGTAGAATAATTTGGAGACCAACTCTTGATGGGTAGGGAAAGGGAGGCTAGTTTTGTGTCAGAAAAGGGCACCTAGTTTGGGGTGAAGCTTGGTGCGAAGGTGTCAATGTGGGTGGAGAAATCCAGGTTTTCATCCAACTACAGCCCTAGAGTACTTTAAAGCCAACACATTAGTGAGGTAGAACCATCGAGGCAGAGAAAGTGGTGGGATTCTTAAGGGTGGCCAGCTTTTGCCTGGTGCGAAGGCCATGGCCACTGTTTTTGACATTAAGTTTAAGTTTATTATCTTTGAACCAGGACTGGACAAGGATGATAGGATGGCCTAAATGTAAGATGTGACTTGATTTTATCTGGAAAAGCCATATACAAGCAAAAACTTGAGCAGACATTTTCCTGAGATGATTCTCTCTGAATCTGTCCTCCCTGAGTCTACCATGTTTTGATCCAATTCAGTGACAATCTCTGAACCAGCAAATCTTGTTAGAGGAGATAATGACTGCCATTAATGTCCTGTCTGAAGCCAAATCTCCAAGGGAAGATGGCCTACCTGCTGACTTATACCAGCTCATGCCTAAATTGATAGCTCCACATCTAATGTGAATGTTTGACCAACCTTCAAGAAGACAATGCTTCTAACTATACAAAGAGGTACCATTAGTGAAGTCCTCTGCAAGAAAGACAAGAATATGTTCCAACAGCCAACCCATCTCCTTTTAACTCTGCAGAGTCTTGCCCAAAGTCCTGGTACTGTTGCAAGACTATTATCTACTACAGTTAGTTCATCCTGCACATGCAGCCTTCATAAAAAGTGTTTGGCTCCAACCACATATGCTCCCTGTTTATTTATTTATTTGTTTATTCAGAATTACAATCCTTTGACTCATAGACTCCTTTACAAAGACCCCACATCAATTACAGAGACATTATATGCAGCAGACATTTGAATACAAAAGGTAAGACAGGTACAATTCATATACATAGTAAGCATACTGTATTATATTAAATACAATATAAAGGTCAAATGATCATAGCATTAGAGGCATTGCTAGGTACAAAATTCAGTGCAGATAGAGAAATATGGTAGAGAGGGATGGTCAGGGCATGACCTAATTACATCTGTCCAGGAGATCCAGTACATAGCTACCACAATTTCAAACTATCGAAAAAGCTCATTGAGTCAGTTAGATGGAACTTACTGTGTAGAACTTTCAACCAATTTGTGTGTGCTGGAGTTCCTGATTAATGTCCTATGCTGAGACCCAGTAGTGAGGGTTTCCATGAACAGCATCTTGTTGTCCAATCCAGTCTGTCTTCAGCCTAGAGAAGCCTTTTCTCAGCTAAGATCACGAGGAATTTGCTCGCTTATTTGCAGATAAGGTTGCCAACATCAGGTCCGGCATCGGTCCAACCTCCTATGGGGGATTGTGGTGATTGATTGGTGGTGTCTTGTCCTTGGTCTGTCTGGTTAGATTTTCACTGCCCGGAATTTGTGGACATTGTGAAGATCATCCAAACAATCGCGACCAACTAGTTGTAGTTTGGATCCGGGTTCTCACACGCTGCTAGTAGGTTGTGTAGAAGCTATCTACCCAATCCTTGCAGACATCATCTGGAAGTCCTTGGAAGGTTTTTTTCCTGACCCCTTAAGGAGGCAGTAGTTCAACCACTCCTAAAAATCCTCCTGGACCCAGACTGTCTAGCTAACTACCGGCCTATCTCTAACCTGCCATTTGTTGGTAAGGTTATTGAAAAGGCAGTTGTGTTGCAATTGGATGATCATCTTACATCTCATAATGTCTATGATACTCTCAGTCTGGTTTCAGGAAAAGGCATAGTACAAAGACTGCCCTTGTTCAGGTATTGAGCAACCTCTAATGGTCAGAGATCGAAAGGCATGTACCATTCTGGTCCTTCTCGATCTCTCTGCTGCATTGACACTGTAGACCACAGTGCTACTGGAGCGACTCTGCGGGTCTTTTGTGGGCTGTCTGGTACAGTCCTCAATTGGTTTCATTCTTACCTCACTGGCAGGTTTCAGAGAGTTGTCACCGAATTTATTCCTCTGACACTTAATCCTGCCTTGCAGGGTACCACAGGGCTCCATCTTAGCTCCCATGTTGTTTGCAGTGTATATGCGCCATTGGGAGTAATCATCAGAGCGATACAGTCTGAGTTTTCACTGCTATGCAGATGATACTCAGCTGTATTTGTCCTCTCCCCGATCAGGGTGATGCACTCTTGTACTTAGTAATTGCCTTGATGAGATCAGACTTTGGATGAGTTTGAGCTGGTTGAGACTCAATCTGGATAAGACTGAGGTATTGGTTGTGGATTCAGGTCATCCGGGGTGGGTTTGGGAGCTGGACAGCCATCAGGTTTATCACTTGGTGGTGTACCGCTCTCTACCTCTGGACAGGTGCGAAATCTGGGTGTTATTTTTGATGATGGTCTGACCCTGAAATCTCAGGTATCAGCTGTTGTCAAATCCTCTTTTACCACCTGAGGAATATCGCCGGGTGAAACATCTGATTCCCCAGGAGGACCTTCAACTTTGGTCCACGCCTTTGTCACTACCCGTTTAGACTACTGCAATTCCCTCTACTTAGGGCTACCATGGGTTGATATCCACCACCTTCAGCTGGTGCAGAATGCTGCAGCCAGGCTTTTGACTGGGACTCTTAGAACCAGTCATATTATGCCTGTGCTCCACGAACTGCACTGGCTGCCTGTTCATGGCGGATTACCTTTAAGGTTGTTTACCAACCTTTAAAGCTCTCTACGACCAGGGACCGGTTACCTGAAAGATCTTCTGATTCCCTATAAGCCCCTCCGTCCTGTCCGTTCCAGCAGCGAGGATTGCTGGAGATTCCTGTGGGTTCGATTGAAGTTATCGGGATCTCGTGCCTTTGCTTTTTGGCACCAACCTGTGGAATTCCTTCACTCGTTGGTTGACAGAATGTCCCACCATTGATAATTTCAAAATTGTTTTAAAGACATATCTTTTTACTTTGGCTTACTCTTCTTAGTTATGGCTGTTTTCAAATGTCTGGATTTTATTAATTTTAATTATCTTTGTACAGCGCTTTGGTTCTGAAAGGTGCTTTATAAATAAATTTGAATTGAATTGAATTGTCCACCTTCCCTCTGCGTAAGGGCACTAGGGATGGGTGCCCTATCACTGGTACTATTCATGTTGGCCAAAGGGCCCCTGACAGTGCCATTTGGATCAAATGGTAACATTAAGGAAAATACTGTGGGTAAGGAGGTTTATACCACCATGCTGTGTATGCAAATTATCTGCTGGCTACAGTTATGGCCCTGACACCTCAGTGCCAGCACTTGTACACATTTTGCAATGGTTCTCAGAACTCTTAGGATTATGGGTCAATAAGGGCATAACTCAAGTCATTTCTTTAAAGAGCAGCGTCCCACTACATTTTACCTAGACATGACTGAAGTGGGCCTCTGAGAGGGATCACTAATCTAAGAGTAAACATTGTTGGAGATATTTCCTCCATATGCCAAGGCTCAACTTAGGATACATGATGCAGTCCTTGCAAAGTGGATACAACTGATGGAAGGCATTGCAACTATCTTTAGGAGAGAAAATGGAGGCCCTAAGAACAGAAACTTCAGTTAAACTCTTGTACCAGATTAGCTATTTCTGTACAGAGATCCTTATCCATTTGTTTGTGAAAACTGTTAAACTTTTGGGGCATTCCTCTGGGACAGCAATCTGCCAAAGTATAATAGATTGAACTGAGGGCTCATCTGAAATGGAAGGGTACCCCTTGACTTAAGGCCACTACTTGACTTTTCTGGGCACTCTCAAATGGTCTCATAATGATACAGATGAACTCCCTTTTGGTGCATACAGAGAATCATCTCAAGAAAAATGTCTCCGCAAGTTTCTGCTTGTATATGGCTTTTCCAGATAAAATCAAGTCACATCCCACATTTAAAGCTTTATGGTCTGGCTGGAGAGGCTTGAGGGACTGCTGAAAACCCATTTAAGACCAGTTGAAGTCATGCCACTATGGGATAATCTGCAGATCATAGTAGATAAGGAACCCCTATTTTGGGATTCCTGAAAGGTGTAAGACTTCTCTGAGTCTGTGTTCTTCTGATCACAGACACAACAGCTCAAATCCATTGAATTCCTTTGTAACAACAAGGGCATCCCTAAGAGGGACCATTGGAGGTTTTCTCAACTCTACAGCATGCTGCACTCTGCCCTGTGAATTTCACAGACTGCAGCTGCAGTATCCCTGATAGCATACCCTCTCTACTAGCTACATCTGCCCAATGGAAGAGCAAGAGCTATATACAAAGCACTGTGAGATGTTCAACCTCTACAGACCCTAAAGGCCAAGTGCAATGGGAGTGGAAGCTTGGAATAGATCTCTCCCAATAGGAGTGGGCAAATTGCTTGAACTGGTATCACACCACATGTAGAGACACCAGAAGCCACATGATTCAAAATAAGGTGTTACATTACTGGTATTTGGATACCCCAGGCTCTCCATAAAATGGGCCTAGTGAACTTAGATCACTACTGGCAAAGCCAGGCCTCAGGGGTCTTATTGTTTTGGACCTAGTACTATTACTGACCAATGGTGACAGAATCACAGAAGTCTGCGTAGAAGGTCAACTGGGGTCCAGCAACCACCACAGTGTGGTTTAACATGGGGACAGGGACACAGTCAAGTCACACAAAAGCAAGGGTCTTAGATTTCAAGGGCAGTCTCTGCTATAATGGGGAGATGTATCATAGAATCCCTGGTGAGAAGGAAGTAGGGAGAGGGAGTTGAGAAGCAGGGGAACACCTAAAGGAGCCATAGAGGAGGTGGATGAACCAATGCATCAGGTTGGTAAAACAAAGCCAAGAGAATGAGGAAACCACTATGGTTCTTGAAATATGTGTCAGACAAGTAAGGATCAAAACAGTGGATTACAGGAAAATAAGGAGAATCAAAAGGAGGAAGAAAAGAGGTGTACATAAAGTGTCTAAGGGAAGCAGGGAAGGCTGTTAGCACAAAGGAATGGACTGAGGAAAGATTAGCACAGACTGTGAAGAAAAGGACAAGACATTCCATAGGTACATCAATACATCAATGAAAGAAGGAGGGGGTTGTAAGGCTCAGAGGGATGAAGGGGAGTGTAAAGGGGAGATCTGGAAAGGCAGAAATACTGAAAATAACTCTGTTCAGTGGAGAGAGTCCTGGAGGAGCTCACAAAACTGAACGTGGACAAAGCAATGGGGCCAGATGGCATACACCTAAGGAAATTAAGGGAGCTGTGGAGGCAGCTAGCAGCACTCTGGCAGCCATGTTCACTGAGTCACTCAACACAGGAGTGGTTCCAGAGGACTGGAGGATGGCACATGTAGTCCCTCTTCACAAAAGTGGTAGGAGGCAGGGAAATATAGGCCGGTCAGCCTCACCTCAGCAGTGGGTAAGATCATGGAGGCACTGCTTAAAGAAAGAATAGTGGGACACTTGGAATCCAACAGTGCCCAAGATCCAAGGCAACATGGATTCACAGCAGGAAGGTCATGTCAAATGAATCTCATATATATATTTTTTGACTGGGATAGAAGGAGGTAAATCACTGGAGAGCAGTGGACTCGCCTACCTCAATTTCTGCAAGGCCTTCAAAACTATTCCACATAAAGTCTGGTTGGCAAGATGGGTAGTCTGGGCATGGCACAATTTGGTAATCTGGGTTTAGGAAACTAGTTAATTAACAGGAGAGAGGGGTGATGGTAGATGGGATCCATTTCAGGGAGGGAGGGTGACCAGTGGGGTGCCTCAGGAATCAGACCTTGGGCCAATCCTGTTTAATGTCTTCATCAGTGGCATAGCAGAAGGGCTGGATGAAAAGGTCTGCCTGTTTGCAGATGACACCAAGATCTGAAACAAGGCTGATACTACAGATGGGGTGGAAAAATGAAGGGACCTGGGTAAGCCTGAACAGTGATCCAAGGCATGACAGCTGAGGTTTAATTTAAAAGTACAAAATAATGCACCTGGGAAAAGGGAACCCTGGAGAGAGCTACAGGATGGGGGTTGCTGATGATCATCAAGGAAGAAAGTGATCTGGTGGATTATTTCAGACAATCTAAAAGGTGTCTAAGCAGATTACAAAGGCTGCAGAGAGTGCCAGTGGCATGCTGGTGTGCATAATCAGAGGTATCACTAGCAGAAGGAGGGAGGTGGAGATTCCATTGTATAAAACACTAGTTATGCCTTACCTAGAGTACTGTGTACAGTTCTGGAGGCTGCATCTTTGTAAGGACATTGACAGGGTGGAGGTGGTCAAGAAGGGTGACACAGATGGTACAGGGCTTGCACCAGAAAAATATGAGGAGAGATTAAAGGATGTCAATATGTACTTGCTGGGAAGGAGAGGAGGAGTGGGGAAACATGATAGAAACCTTCAAGTATCTTAAAGGCATAAATAAGATGCAGGGTGGTGATATCTTCCAATATAGGAGGAGTACAATAATGAGGGGCATGATATGAAATTGGAAGGTGGCAGAATAATGGGAAATGTGTGGAAGTTTTCTTCATGGAAAGGGTGGTAGATGCATGGAATGGTATACCATAGGAGGTGGTGGGAATGAGCACAGTGGAGGGATTTAAACATTCATGGGACAGGCATAAGGGAAACCAAGAAGTGGAAAGGAGAGGAGAAAACCATTAATCAAGTAGTTAGAACTGTTACTTGGGCTGTGTTATTGTAACTTTGGAGGCTTGGGAACAGTTGTTTGGCAGTGATAATTACAGTGAAATTTAAATGTGTTGTTTGCCTGGTGTTTGGTAAGAGCCTCCCACCCACCCTGTTTTGTAGGCTTTTAAATACTGAAAAGCCACTGGGGTTGGGATTGAAGGGCTGAGTATTTCTGTTTGGGACTGAAATTTGAAGCAACAGGAGCTGGTGGGCCTGTGACATCATATGGTACCTGATGTCTGCATACACACACTGTTAGTGGGACTGAACACACACTGGACTGTATGTGTTTGTGAGACTTGGGAACTTTATTGGTGGGGTTGAAATTGGGTTTGTAAATAACTGCAGTCAGTATAGAGAAACTGTATTCCAGGGAAAGGGACTGAGAAAAGGGGTGTGCCATTATAAACAGAGGGATAAACAGGGTGGCCATATTCCACCATGGCGAGCATCTCGGAAGGGTTGTGGCTGCACAGGCTGTGGGATGGCAATAATTCTCAATTGGGCCTGGAGAGATGGAGGCTGCCCACTCTGTAGACAGCTGTCTTGTATCAGGAGTGAGGTATATTGGTTAAGGAGTAAGCTGGGGAGCTTGGGGGTCCAAGGATAAGGGGTGTGGATATGGGCACAGAAGGGTGGGGCTGAGGGAGACTGGGGCAATGCTCTGAAATTACAGGATGTTATGTTACAGCAAGCAGGAGGGGATATTAGGGACAAAAGACCCTTACATAGGGATGTTGACGCTAAGAGGAAAGCATACGAGGGAACATTCTGAATACAAAGAGAGTGGAGGGAAGAGTCAGGAGGGGCTGTTGTGGGGAAGCCTAAAACAGTAGACTGGGAAGGGAGCTCCTAAGGAGAACAGAGCAAGAGGGGATGAAGAGGGGCAGTTTGAGGAATTGCGAAGAAGAAACTCGGGTTACTTGATGGAAGCTGACCTAGAGTGTCTAATAAATTTGAGCTACTAAGCAACCTAGAGGGGAGGAAGGGTTGGTGAAAATGAGAAACTTATACAGAGGCCGGGGGAGTCGGATACCCATAGGCATCTCAGACCGGCAATGGAAAGGATGGAAATATTCCCAGAGGAGAAGGGAAACATAAATGTTAAGCAATGGGGGAGATGCAACATATTGCAGACATGAGGAGGAGAGCATAATTGGAGAGAAACTGGGAGACAAGGAGGTGAGAGGCCTCTTCAGCAGGGGGTCAGTACCAAGGAGCCCTAGCTAAAAGGGTACCCACAGAGGAGCCTCTGGAACAGAATTACTATTACAAGGGGAGGATGGCGTGTGTGGGGAAGGGAAACCATCAGGCCAGGATAAATGGTTTGGATAAGAGAGGGTTAAAGGGGACACCTATTCAGAGGGGTTTGAGTTAAGTGGGCAAAATAACGAGGGAGGCAGAAGGGGAGGGTGACAAGGGGTCTCTAATAAGGCAGGAAGACTGCCATGAAATTGAGATCATGAATAAAGGGGGAAGGGGACTGAGAGGGCATAGTGGGAGGTAACCATAAGGATGAGGCGGTGTTAAGGTTCTGCTATTGGGCGACTCGATGATTAGGGTATCCATTGGAAGGGACAGCGGGGTGGAAGCCATAGCCAGGTGAAGGTAGAGAGTATCTCTGGGCTGACAGTGCACAGAGCAAAGTTCATGGTGTATGAAATGGTTAGGGATTGTGGAGGAAACCGTTTCTTGGTGCATTTGGGAACTAACGATTTAGAGGAAATAGCATTTTGGAAATCCAAGCAAGGTTCCAAGAACTTGCCAGAGTCTGTCGGGATAATGGATGCAACATTTCTTTTCGAGATATTGCCAGTACCAAAGGGCCTCAGTGAGAAAAAATGCAGCTCACAGAGGCTGAATGACTGGCTCAGTAAGGGGGTGAAGAGAGTGGGTTGGGGTGTAGGGAAACTGGAATGGAGTTTGGGGAGGATAAGGGACTATATGCCAAGGACAGATTCATCTTGCCGTGCATTAGGGAAGGAAGTCCTCAAACAGGGATGGCTGACTACATTCAAGAAAGGTGGGGTTTAAACTTGTGAGGGGGAAGGGATAAGGAGGGCTGACCAGAAGCCCTCTCCTCCAGATGAGGAGTAGCTTCAAGCCCAAGGGGGAGGGAACAGACTGGGGTGGAGGTTTCCGGAGGAGCAGAGGAGGATGGAGAGTATAAGGACTCTGGGTGGGGTTCGGCAAAGAGGATCAGGGATAAGGGGTGGGGGTTATTGTTAGTAAATGCCAGGAGCTTGGGAAACAAGTTGCCAGAGTTCCAGGCCATGTTCTGTTCAGGGGGTGGATGTGGCGGCAGTCGCAGGCGGTGGGCCAACAAAAACCACGACTGGGAATTAAACGTACGGGGTACACTCTGCTTATGAAGGATAGAAAGGAGGGCAGAGGGGGTGGAGTGGCTATGTTCATTAGAGATGACATAGAAATTACTACGGTAGAAGGAGGCAGAGGAAACGTGGAGGCCTTATGGGTCACCTCATGATCCCCAGCAGGAGATAAGGTCAAGCTAGGTGTAGTATATAGGCCCCCGGGATGAGTGATGTTCTAGAGGATGGTTTGCTGGACAACATCACTGCCCAGTGTGGACCAAAAGGGAAGGAGTGGTGTTGATGGGGACCACATGCCAGGTACAAACTGGGGAACCATGTCCCTAAGGTGGCCAAGGAGCAGAGGCTGCTGGATGGCTTCCAGGATGTGTTCTTAACACAGCATGTGATGGAGCCCATGAGGGAGGGCATGTCCTGGACGTGGTTCTGGCAGATGGGGATCTGGTAAGGGGCATGGTTGTACAGGACCCCTGACTGGGAGTGACCACAATACTGTCTGGTTTCAAATAAGCATGGGGGAGGGGTGAGATCTAGGACACTGGCAGTGGACTCAGAGAGCAGACTTTGTGGGCATGGAAAAATTCTCAAGGATCACTTGAAGGGATTACATCAATGACAAGTGTGGAAAGGAGATGGAGGTCATAAAACAGGGACTTCATGAGGCAGTCAGGATCTGCCTAAGTTGAAACGTAAGGGAGCAAGGTCACATAAACCATGCTGGTGGTCCAGTGAGGTACAGGTAGCAGTCAGAGAAAAGAAGGCCTACAAAACATAAAACAACAAGAGGATAGGGATAAGGAAGTGTACCCATCTTGCATCTAGAAAAGTCACCGTATGGTGAGGGAGCAAAGTCCAGTAAAGAGCAGCAGCTGGCGCAGGGGAAACATGAAGGGAAAAGGGTTATTCCGGTCACATTGGGGAGCAGAGAAAACTAAGGGCCATCTCAGCAGATTGAGATCAGAAGGAGGGTGGGTGGAAGAGGCGAGGACCAGGCAGAGGTATTTAATGAGTACTTTGCCTCTGTGTTCACTAGGGAGGGGATGGGATATCTACAAAGCAAGGCCACGAAGGGGATAGAAGCGGCAGTAAGTGGGATCAGGGAGCAACAGAAATGGAGCAAGAGGGAGAGAGATTGGTACCCCAGGGTGTCACATCTGGATAAGATAAAGGCCAGTAAGGTGGAGGGACAGATGATGCTATCTCTGCCAAAAGGGTGTGGTTAGCCCTCAAGGCCCTAAAATAAGACAAATCTCCTGTGCGGATGGCATTCATCCGAGGTACTATGGGAATTGGCGGACATACTGGCTGCACCCTGGCGGAGCTCTTCAACAAGTCCACTTGAGACAGGGAGGGTACCTAGGATTGGCGAAGGCACATGTGGTGCCAATCCATAAAGGGTTCAAGGAAGTACCAGGTTATATAGACCCATCAGTTTGACCTCGGTGGTGGGAAAATTAATGGAAGTATACTAAAGGAACGATTGGGGTGTACTTGGAGGAGGTGGGAGGTCTGTATGAGTCGGCAACATGGGTTTGTGCCAGGTAGGTCAAGTCAAACCAACCTTGTGGAGTTCTACTAATGGGTAACATCAGAACTGACAGGGAAAGCCTGTGGATGTATTATTCTTGGACTTCAGCAAGGTGCTTGACTCTGTCCCCCACAATGATCTGGTGGAGAAACTGATGGGGTTAGGAGTAGGCCCTTTGATGGTCAGATGGATTGAAAACTGGCTAGCTGGATGCACCCAGAGAGTAGTGGTCTGTGGGGAGCTCTCGAACCCTAGAGAAGTTGGTAGTGGGGTACCAGGAGGTTGGTCCTGGGTCCGATCCTGTTTAATGCATATATATCGGACATCAGGGAGGCTATAGGGTGAAATGAGTCTCTTCGTGGATGACTCCAAGATGGGAGCAGTAGTGGAGGGAGAAGAGGGAGGTTGGTCCTGCAAGGGATCTGGACACCCTGGAAAGCTGGTCTCACACATGAAATTAAATTTCAATATCACCAAGTGCAAGGTGTTGCATCTTGGTGCAGAATCTAAACACAGGTACACCCTGGGAGGAGGCACTGGAGGCCTCAATAGGGAAAAAGACCTAGGGGTCATGGTGGATGCATGTATGAATAACTCTGAGCAGTGCAGAAGAGCGGCTAGCAAGGCAAACAGGATGTTGGGATGCGATAAGGGGATCACCTCTAGGAGCAAGGAATTGATTCTGCCGCTGTACAATGGACTGGTTAGACCACACCTTGAGTACCGTGTACAGTACTGGAGACCACACTTGAAGAGGGACATATAGCTCCTGGAGAGGATACAGAGGAGGGCAAACTAAGATGATACGAGGGCTAGGGGATTTGATGTGAAGGAGGACAGACTTGAGGAGCTCTGCCCTGTTTCACTGGAGGAGGAGAGAGACAGGGGAACATGATTGAGGTCTTCAAATACCTCAAAGGAATAAATAGGGTAAACATGGAGGGATCTTTAGTCTAAAGCAGGAGGTATCACCAGAGGGCATGGTTTGAAGTTGGAAGGTGGAAGGCTGAGGGGAAAGAGGAGGAGGTTTTTCACTGAGAGGGTGGTGGACCCTTGGAATGCACTGTCTGTGAGCTGGTTCAGAGATCCACAGTGGAGGCTTCAAGAGAGGGTGGGACAGACACAGAGTGGATGTATCAGATGATAGCCTGTCCCAGGGGGTGGGGTTGGATGATAAAGGGTTTCTGGAGCACAAGGGATGGGAGGGCCTCAGCACCCAAATAAGGATCTAAGGTTCGAGCAGACTCGATAGACCCGTAAGGCCTAATCTGCTGTCAAATAGTATGTTAGTATGTAGGCATGGTCAGAGGCAACAAACAAAGGTAGGACTTATGGGCAGACTGGATGGACCTAGGGTCCTTATCTGCTTACAATTTCTGTGTTTCTATGTTACATGTTCTATAGCCCTGCCAGCAAGGAATTCTGTAAAGAGGTCCTCATTACACGTCAATAAATTCTGAGGGTACAATCTTCCTTTGCTCCCAAGCTCTATATCCTAGACCTACCTCACCCTCCCACCAGCTGAACCCCACTCAAGTCAAATGAATGGGGTCCATTAGCATGACAGCAAAAGTCTTATCCTGTAGTGATGGAGACACTTAACCACTTTGTTTCACTGAAAGCATGCTGTAGGTGTTGTTGCTCACACACTGGGGGGATTCTCAAAGGTGAGAAGTACACACCAATGGCATGTCTCTCACCCACAGAACTCCGCACCTGCAGATGTTTTTTGTAATACTTTGCATGTCTTGTATCTGCAATGGGTAATGTTTGAGCCTGTACTGTAAGGAAGTACTCAATAAAAATTTCAACTACGAAAAAGTGCAAAAGCAAGCTCTTTCTGAAATGAAATGTTGAATCTTGTGTGGGCTATCCAGAATAAATACAACCTAAAAATGGAGACCCTACTGATACCAAGACATTGAATTTTAGCTGAGCTACTCACGTTAGATTTTAAAATTGATAAAATGTGTATCTACAGAAAATACAATATTGTATCTCTCTTAGACTATCCTGTGTAGATGCTCATAACAATAAATAAACACAACATTCCTATGAAACCATGTATTAACATTTCAGTTGTACTATTTAGAGGTAAATACATTGTAGAAATGGGTTAAGGTGGGATAATGAGGAAAATTTAATATTGCATTCCACCTGGGCTGAGCAGTTATAAGTAAATATAAGGGCTGTCAGTATAGCCTAGAGATTAAAGTAATGAGCTCTGAATGAGCTTGGTATATCCAGCAGACCTGGTTTAGATTCCCACAACCTCTACTTACTCTGAGCAAGTCCTTAATCACCCCAGTGCTCCCGGGTCGCCCCTGAAAATAGGCACTTGTGCCTAGTAGGCCTTACTCAGTTACCAAGAGAATAAAATAAATAAACATTTGAAAAATGAACAATATCAGCACTCCACTATAAATGTGATATCTCAGCTGGGCTTTCCATGGTAAGTACCATATAAAAATTGGTGAAAACAGGACCCCAGTGAAAATAAGATGTTGCATCTCACTTGGGGTATCCTGAGTAAAATGCACTGCAAAGGTTAGAAAAATCCATACTTGACTGAAAACAAGACATATTGTTTTCTATCTCAACTGAGATAACTTGGATAAATGCAGTGTAAAATGGATAGATGTAGGAATCCACTCAAAATAGATTTTGTATTTCATTTCAGCAGGGCACCCTTGGGTAAATAAAATATAAATACATGGATAGCCATCCACCTAGCATGGTGGTAGCACTAATACTTGCCATCCAGACAATCCAGATTTGTGCCCTGAACCCAGGATGTCTGGTGCTGACAGAGTGAGTGAAGTTCTGATGTTCATTTTGGGCAACTCATTCTACTGTATGATTGCCAGCAATCATTAAAGCATGTCCGTGTGTGATGGAATTCATGCTCCTTCTGGGATGGCCTTACGCTACCATGCATCTGTTTGACTGTTTAGAGATGGGGGGTCACAAACCCAGAACAGGTCCAGCAGAGAAGTTCCAATGGTAGTGTGAGTCCCACCTTCCTGGCGAGGTGATTGATGCTTAGCTGAATTAATTCACAGGAGAATGCCCTGGAGGAAGAAAGAGAGCTTAAGTTCGATAAAATATCCTGGCAGCTACAGGCAGATGAACTCCTTCCCACCACAGTAGCATACTGCTGACTCTTCCAGAATCTATACGGCTTCTCTTTTCAGACCTTGACCTCAAATGTGGATTATTCTCCAGGCTTGGGAAACTGGAGGCTCTCAGTCATTTGGGACAAGCTGAGTAATGGTCAGGATCCCAAAGAGGGTGTTAAGTAGACTCCTACAGCAGTCAGAAAGGCTTGCACAGCTGGAAGGAGGACCTGGAAGCTGGTTAGGAGAAATGGTGATAAACACAAAAAGTATAAAGATTTGGTTAATGCAAGACTACACTAAAATGGCTTAGTGTATTTCACATGGCTATCGCTTTGTTTTTTTTACAGCTTTTAGCCTGGAAAGACAAATTAGGCTGGAGCTTGCTTCCAAACATGTCCTGGGAGCACAGGGAAGTCAAATGGCTTGCTCATGGTAACACAGTATGCTGATGGTGATTGTGGGATTCGAACCCAGTTCTCCAAGTTTGCAGCTCTGTGCTCTTAATCACTACACTATACTACCTCCTAAATTTGGGTGAATGACACTTTAAAAGTTGGCCAAAAGCAGACCCCACCAAAACAAAATGTGAGGCATTGCATCAAAGTTGAGATATCCTGGCCAAATACATTGTAAAAATGGGTTATGTCAGGACCCTACTGAAAATGAGATGTCTTATCTAAGCATAGCTATCATGCATGTATACATTTTAAAAAACTGGTAAAAGCAGAACCTCACTGAAAACAGAACTATTCAAAAGCAGCCATTGCCAACTCTTAAAGAGTATTATGTATTTAAAAGAATTCCACTATAAGCAAGTCCTTTGGACAATTGAATCAAAGATGTCTTGAATAGTACGTTAAAAGACCCTGCTATTTCTTGACCAGTTCTTGGAAGACAGTGTGGATGTAAGAGGTCATGTCTTGCTATTTTGTTATCTTCTGCTTTCACAGTTGAAGCCTGCAAAGTAAGAAAGAGAAGAGGTTGTTAGTGGAAGAGTGAAATGTTCATAATGTGATTATGTGTGGTTCATAGCTCAGTGCTTATGTAACATATTGGAATGATGTAGATGGTTGTTGGATACAGAGGCCAGCATAGAATGAATTGTGCTTAGGTACTTGGATGCCTGAATTGAGTCGTTTGATAATATTTGATGGTTTTGGCCTTTCTCTGTATCCCACCTGTGGAAGGAGGCTTGATTTAGAATTATGGAGCCCACCAGTGGATAAGAGTGCTGCAGAAGGAGGAGATGTCAGGGAGGATGGAGGGTGGCGTGACTCACTCTAAGCAGAGCGGGAGTTAGCTGCTCTAATTAAATAGTCAGTGGGGAGGAGCTCTTCCCCACAGAATCCTGAAATCCTTCAGTTATGTGTGGTTCATAGCTCAGTGCTTATGTAACATATTGGAATGATGTAGATGGTTGTTGGATACAGATGCCAGCATAGAATGAATTGTGCTTAGGTACTTGGATGCTTGAATTGAGTTGTTTGATAATATTTGATGGTTTTGGCCTTCTCTGTATCTCACCTGTAGGAAGGAGGCTTGGTTTAGAATTATGGAGCCCCAGAAAGAATAAATATCAATGATTGTTCAGTAACTGAATGCTGAAGAAGTCGTGCATAACAACTTAATGATAAGAATAAACGATCCACCTCCTCCAACTCCTGAGAGTGTGACCAGTAGCACTCAGGAGAGAAAACACCCTTTAGGAAACATCTGAGGACCCATGGCTACTGACCTGCCCGTCCTTCTGGGCATACTAAAGAGAGAGATCCTAATTAAACTAAATTAATCAGCTAAATCTGAATTCAAATTTGTAGAATTCAATCCAGATGAATGGAGCTTAAGAAAAGCTAAATTGTAAATGTCCAGTGAAATAATTTCCTTCTAATAAAGTCTGAGTCGGAGAATCCATGTATAATTTGGAATGGTCGAGAGTAGATATATTGAAGAACCATCTTCCGTACTTCAGCTGATAGAGGGCATAACCAAGGAGTTGAATGATGGTGGAGATGAAGTTGATGACTGACGAGCTCAATGCAAGAGACCGAAAATAATTGAATCCCAGTTTGATGTCTACGAGGCAGGACTAAATAAAAGCAGTACTGATGTCCAGGTTTCTAACAGGGCTTGTATAGTACGAGGAATGAGAGAAGGCTTGATGCCAGGCTATTGAGTGACGAATTCAGTTCTGATAAGAATACAATCTTTAGGAATTGATATGAAGCAACAGCTGTAGAGTTGAACTGGAATAATGGCATGCTGTATATGATAATCAGAGACACTGGTGTGATTTCTGAAGCATCCAAGTAGTAGAATGAGGTGAGCCCAAATGAAATAAGTCAGTGGAACTGAATCCAAAACGAGAGGCAGTAGGAGCAGGATTGCACCAACAGAGGCAAATGAGAAGGAACAGGATGTGGCAACCAGTCCCTGAAGAAAACGTAGCTAATAGACAGCTGGCAGGATAGGAGAGAGGTGGCTGATTACAGTATGGGAAACCCAGCTAGACCCAGTAATGACCATTGGCAGAAATCAAGTGATGCAGTCCCTCGACGATGCACAGGAATCCATCAGCTGGATAGGTATGTAATCACCTGAAGAGACTGAGACAGAGACATGGCAACTGCACGAGAGAATAACATGGAGAACTGAAGGCATGCAAATTTGAGGCATGAAGCAGGCAGACCCAAAGAGTCTGAGATGGAGATAACTGAAGAAGCGGAGTCCAATGAAGCAGCAGAGTCACATGCCTGAAGATGGTAGAGCACAAGCAGGATAATGAAAGTCTGCAGGAGACGCCAACCAAGTCCTGGAAAGAAGCAGCTGTAATTCCACGGCTCAGGCACAGGCAAAACATCCAAGATAGCAACCCCAGAATCTGCTGAATGAGCACTGAGGCAATCTGAAGCGTTTGAGTATGAGGACCAGCCACTTAGTCATAGAAGTATGAGTGACCGGGCATGTAGGGTGAGCAAAGCTGAGATGGTAACGAATGTCCCGAAAGGTGAAGCATCAGTGAGTCCATGACTAAGGCAGCAGAAGCAGGTATGCATGGTAGAATGGGAATCACCAGGTCCCGAGCTGGGCGAGAGTAGAACAGAGGTAGGCGAACCTCCCAGCCCAAAGGGTGAGAGGCAGGTCAGAGAAGTAGGCAAGTAGTAGGTAAACCTCCCAGCCCAATGGGCAAAGGCAGGACATGGAAGCAGGAATTAGTAGGTAATCCTCCCAGCCTGATGGGAGAAGGCAGGTCGCAGAAACAGGTGAGTAGTAGGAAACCTCCCAGCCCGATGGGCGAAGGCAGGTCGAAAGCTGAGAATCTCAAACCCAAGCCGAGCGAGCAGGCAAGAGTAGAGTACATAAACCTCCCAGCCCAAAGGGCAAAGGCAGGCTGTAAAGCTGTGAATCACCAGGCTCAAGCTGAGCAAGCAGGCAAGAGTAAAAGTAGGTAAACCTCCCAGCCCGATGGGCAAAGACAGATCGTGAGAAGCAGGGGCATATGGTGTAGTAGTATATAGGAGCGAAGGACCTTAGCGCTCATAAGGGCATGGGACTGAGAGAGCAGCAACATCCAGGAACTGAAGGTATGCGATGTAGGAGGAATTGGTTCAATCAGGGAAACAATAAGAAAAGTTCAGCAGGAATACTGGCCGAGGCAGCAGTATGATCTCCGGAAATTGAATAAACATGGGAAGGAGCATCCATTGCAGCAAAGGTAGGCCGTAATCAATGAGTATCTCGTCGGAAGTATCCAGGGATGTGGAGGCGAGTCCAAATGAGGTGAGGATGAGTCGCTGAACCATGTCAAGTAGCTGATGGGAGGTAGAAGGTAGGAGTGAGGATGACGTGCCATACAATCAATAGCGCATTAGGAAACAGTAGCTAAGTCCCTGAAGGCTAGCATGCAGCTGGACTCCCTGTAAGTCAGCTAGTAAAGTAATAGAGTGGCAGATAGCCCCATAAGCTAGCAAGGCGCAGCTGGACCACATGAAGGAAGGCAAGTAAATATTGGCAGCTAAGCCCCAAAGGGTAGCCGAGACGGCCGGCTGACTCATAAGTCAGCCGATAAGGAGTAGAAAGAACAAACGTAGAGCAGTAACATGGTAAGCATCCAGGGACATGAAGCAAATACTGAGACACAATGCAAGTAAGTCAACATTAAGCACCAGTGGAGGTGAGAGCTGCAGCATCCCGGTCTCAAGTAGCATGGCGGAAGACAAAACATCCTGAAGTGTCAATACCGATGAAGAAGCAGGGATGATGGTCAGCAGAAAGGATCCTTAACAGGCGTGGAAGGAATGATGAGGGCACATAACTAGAGTGCAAGGCATAAGTCCAGAGGTCGAGCAATGAGGAATGCCTTGCCTGTAAGTTCCCATTGAGTTGTAAACAGGGAGAAATATATATATAGTACTGTGTTGTACATGTCCAAGAAATACTATTAGCCCACCATATGACATCCAAATAGAAAGAGATGCAGCTGATCATGAAGTAGAACTGTTGTGGAAAGGAGGAATAGCACTGTAGATGCATAGGTGGAATGCAGAGCAATGAACTTAAAAAAGCAGGCTAAAACCCAGAGCTACTCTGGGCACTATGAGACCCTGAGCAAGTCAATGAATCACACCATCTGGAAGTGCTCTAAATTGCTTCTCGGATTCGTCCATGCCAATAGAAGGTCCCTGAACGTCCAATGCCAGCAAAGACATCCATATCAAACACCAGGATCGGGAGGCAGTATAGGAAACAGTGTGATTGAAAGGCAGGAATCATGCATACAGATGTGTGAGGAAGAGTTGCACGGTGTCACTAATGACTGCAGACAAAGCTCCGAGCTTCCAAGCGGACGGAGTTATGAAAAGGTAGAATCATATACAGGCAGTCAACATGCAGAGAGTAGGCAGGTTGCCCAAAAATAATGCAGCATCACAGTCGAGTACCAGAGTCTAGCATATAGGATCACGAATGCTGAATAGCATGTAGGAGGAAGCAAACATGGCGGTGGAGGCCGGCAGACTGTGAAGACTCATGGAGCAAGCAGAAGGATACTGCAGCAATCAGGTGCTTGGCAGACTGCAGAGCAAAGGCAGCGTGGCGGCAAACTAAATGGCATGGAACAGTGGCTGTTTGAAGAGGAATAGGACAGCAGCAGAGTAAACAGGCAGAGCGAAGCATAGTGACAGGGAGAGAGTAAGAACAGAGAAGGAGGCGGGTGTCTACAGGAGATGGAGCACAGCATGGTAAGGAGAATAGCCAAGGACACCCCCAGAAGAAAGACAAGGTACAAAATAAATGCAGAACAAGAGGAGGACAAAAGGAGGGGGAGAAATAAACAACAAATGTGCAGGACAGAAGGAATGGATGGGTGGGGGCAACAAGCAAAAACAGGCAGGAAGAGAGCAGCCACGAACCTGCACAGCCATCACAGAGTCGGACTCACTCTAAGCAGAGCAGGAGTTAGCTGCTCTAATTAAATAGGCAGTGGGGGAGGAGCTCTTCCCACATAATCCTAGGAATCCAGGAATCCCTTCAATTATAGGCATAAGACAAATAAAATTAAGCTCCAACAAATACAGTTTCTAATTAAATAATGGATACAATTACCAAATGTATAAAACAGTTTAAAACTGTCATTTAATTTTATGCAAGGATAAAAAAGTATTGATATAGTCTATTGATACAACAAAAGTGTTAATGCTGTGTTTGCTATGGCGTTGTGTAGCGACTGAAAAAGATTATCAATAATCTGCTTGAGAAAGTGGTTTCAAATAGTGTTGATGCATATAGGATCATATCAACAAATTCAAACTGCACTGATTAGAAGTGAAAAGTTTTACTTTGTGAAGTTGCTGTGAAGTTGGGAACTTTGCACTCATAAAAGTTGTAAAAAGAAAGTAAGAGACCACAGAGTGAAACAAGTGGATCCACAGCATGTGTTATGCTAAATTAGTACAGAACTGGTCTCAAACACTCAGCACAAAACGAGGTAGTACTGTGAGTGTAGGTTTGGTGTGTTATTTTTATTTTCATGTGTTCAACTTGAATAAATTAAAAGAAAGCATTCAGAAGTACAAGGAATCACAGAAGGAACAGGACAGAGAACTGTATCAGTTAAAGCAAAGAAAGCTGGGAAGGCAGTCAGAACAGCAAAGGCCGAAACCGAGGAAAAGATAGCCAACTCAGTTAAGAAGGGGATAAAACCTTTATAGGTACATCGAGGAACGAAGGAAGACCAAGAGAGGATAGTGAGGCTTAATAAAGGGAGGAGGGAGGGTGGGCAGAGGGTGACTGTGAAAAGGCAGAGATACTAAACAAATATTTTGCTCAGTATTTACAAAGGAAGAGGAGGTACCTAAAACAAACAGTGAGACACTCTGGATACAGAAGTTGATACCAGCCCATTTACAGAAGAAAGGGTTCTGAAAGAACTCTTAAAACTGAAGGTGGACAAAGCAATGGGGCCTGATGGGATTCATCCCAGAATTCTAAAAGAACTAAGGGTAGAACTAGTGACACCACTGACTACCCTCTTTAACAAATCATGGGAGGATGGGGTGGTACCCGAGGACTGGAGGAGGGCAAATGTGATTCTCCTTCACAAAAGTGAGAGCAAAGGCAGAAGCAGGAAACCACAGACCTGTTAGTTTAACCTCAGTAGTAGGAAAATGATGGAATCACTTCTGAAGGAAAGAATTGTCAGTATCTAGAGGCTAGAGGGCACAGGACCCAAGGCAACATGGATTCACAGCGGAAGGTCATGCCAGACAAATCTGATGGATTTCTTTGACTGGGTGACCAAAGTAGTAGATCAGAGAGGGGCTGTGGACATGGCCTACAGACTTTAGCAAGGCATTTGACACAGTCCCACACAAAATATTAATATACAAGTTAGCCAGCCTGGGAGTGGGTCCCAAGGTGACAGCCTGGGTAAAGAATTGGCTGGAGAATAGGACACAGAGTAATAGTAAATGGAGTACACTCTGAAGAAAGGGGGTTACTAGTAGTGGGGTACTGCAGGAGTTCATGTAGGACCGGTCCTCTTTAATGTCTTATAAGTGACATTGCAGAGGACTGGAAGGAAAAGTATGTCTCTTTGCAGATGACACAAAGATCTGCAACAGAGTTGATGCACAAGGTGGGGTGGAAAAGGATGAGAAGGGACTTGGCAAGGTTAGAGGAATGATCAAATGTATGGCAGCTTAGATTCAATGCTAAGAAGTGCAAGGTAATGCACCTGGAAACAAAAACCCTGGGAAAGAGTACACAATGGGGGTGAGATACTAACAACAACAAAATGGAAAGAGACCTAGGGGTAGTCATATCAGATGACCTAAAGGTGTGCAAACAATGTGAGAGGGCAGCAAGGAGGGTTGGGGGATACTGGGATGCATAGGAGAGGCATCACCAGTAGAAAACAGGAAGTTATCATCCCTCTGTACAGACAGCTGGTCAGACCTCATCTGGAGTACTGCGTGCAGTTCTGGAGGCCCAATCTCCACAAAGACATAGACAGGATGGAAGCTGTCCAGAGGAGGGCAACTAAAATGGTGCAGGGTCTGCACGGAGAAGACATATGAAGAGAGACTTAAGGAGCTTAATATGTATAGCCTCGAGGAAAGGAGGAAGGGGACATGATAGAAACTTCAAGTATCTCAAGGAATCAACAAAGTCCAAGATGGTAGCATCTTTCAAAAAGAGGTGTGCAAGAACAAGAGGGCACAATTTGAAGATGGGGAGGCGGCTCAGAGGTAATTTAAGGAAGTATTTTTCACAGAGGGGTTTGTGGATGCATGGAGCGGCCTTCCGGAGAAGAGTTGTGGAGTCAAAAACAGTGGTGGAATTCAAGCATGCATGGGACAGTCATAAGCAATTCTAGGGGGTAGGGGTAGGAAGAAGTAGGCTGCTGGTTAACTAGGATCTGCAGCTTATCCATTAGGTAGGGAAATGGGCAGACTGGTGGGTCAAGCGGTCCTTATCTGCCATCAAATTCTATGTTTCTATGTTTCTAAATGATCGATATCCAAGAGGAAAATCTGTACTTCTACTTTCTTTGTCCTGAGTGTTTGAGACCAGCTTCTGCACAAACTTCATACAGTTGTGCGAAGTTCTTATTTCTTACACTGGTTCTCCTTGGTATTACAGTTCTAACATAGTTGCTTCTGTTACTGCCTCTTGTGGAACAAGGTATGGCTGGTAGCCATTATGTTAAAATGAAATCTCTTCAACCTGTATCTCTTAGTTGCTGCAGTAAACCTCAGAGCTGTTAACTGTTGTCACTCATTCAGATTCATGAAATACTGTACCTTCCCTATGAAGTACCTTAAGTGAAACTGTCTGCTAAATCCTTGTTAAGAGAATATTAAGGCTGATCAGTTAATGTATTCTTCCTCTGTATTACTTTGTTGTAAATCTTACTTGAAAGTTATAAAATAGAGAATAATGGAAAGGCAACTAACTGTGTACTATGGATTTTCTTTTACACACGTGAGGTATGTCATGGCTCATAAACCTTGAAAGCAAAGCTTGAGAGGTTTATGAGGTCATCACACCGAGGTGTAAAATCCATAAGTACACAGTTGCCTATCCTTCATTTTTTAATTACTGGTGCAAGGGAGTGAATGCCAAAGGTACTGGAGCAGTTTGTTCTGTCACACACAAACACACATACACTGTCTTCCTTGTTTTTCTTTTAAAAATATTAAAGTGCTGAACTGTGCTAAGTTGTCGAGTAGTAAGTCAGCCAGCCCAGTCAGCCAAAGTCCCACTGGTGATTGGAGTGTGTCAGACTCATGGTTTCCCAAACTCAATGCAGCTAAGATCAACCAGACATATTTTATAAGTAGTAAAAGCAGAATCAAAAGGTACATACTAAAAAAAAAGATTGGAAAAAGACTTGCAAAGGGAAGCAATTGGTTGCTCTGGTGGCTACCGTCGCTAAGCGAGCAATCAGAGCCACCACATTTGCTGAACTGTTCAGCCCACCACTCACACAACAGAAGCCAGTGAGGTAGTGGGATGAATGTCATTGACAGGAGAGCTAAAACAAAACACCATAATAACTGGGTACCAGTTATTATGGCATTTAAGCTACAGATGGAGATCATGCATTAAAGGGGTCACCAGTAATTATTAGGAAATTAAGGTCCAGAATAACGCCACCAACTTTGCATAGTGAAGTTTAAAAACTTTCATTTTATTCACATCCCATCCCCACTAGTCGGATCAATTGCACCCACCACTCCCACCCCTGGTGCCTTATACTGTAATTATACAGTATATCCTCATCCTACATCACCCCTCTGTTAACCTTCCTCTTCCCACTGTGAAGTTTGAAGCAGTGCCAACAATAAATGCAGCCCTTCCCTTTCATCCATATGCAAACCCAGTTACCCATTCCTCACATATCTTGACCTGATTGATAATTGATTTCCCCAACCACCTCTGTCCCCACCTTCCTCCCCACCCCATTACTCAAAAATCGTATTAGTTACTTGTAAAAAAAACTATCCACATTGCAGAGATGTCTTCTTGTTCTGTGGTAAGAATGGAATGGAAGAATTAAGTCTTTGTCTGTAGTAAAACTTGAATGGCTTGACTAAGGCCAGTACAATAGGAATGCTTGTTAACATCCTGACTCTAAAGGCCTGATTCTGAAAAGGGTTTGGGAATGGCGCATAGTGCTTGCACCAACAAGAAATAGCACAGGGCACCTTGCACCACACGTGCTTTGAGAATTCAGACCCAAATGTTATATAAAAATGTCATTCCTAATCCAAATGGTTTCAAGATTAGACCTTTACAAAGATAATTTCTTCAAAATGGGTAACTTTGAATGATTAGTGCTAGAAATATATATATGTTTTAAATCAATTCTTTGAGACAACTACGTTTACATATTAATGCTTGATGTTGAGTCATACTCCATATAGCAATATATAAAAACATTGAGTGGTACAAAACATTTTTTAAATCCTGTTTTTAACAGTGTATATGTACCTATACATTATGAGCTAGTATCAGTATATGGCAATTATATTGTTATGATGTATTTATGTTGATTGGATTCCAATCTTTCATTTCAAAACCCTAAGTTTCTAAGACTAACAGTTCAAATGTTATAGCTCTTGAAATATAATTTCAAGCATTATAAAATATTTCATATCCAAATATTTTTGAAAATGGAGTTGCCCTTTAAGGGCAGACCAGGTTGTCCTGGTGCACCCTTCCCTTTTCATCAGGATGGTGTGCTCAGAAGGGAGGGGGAGGAAGGGAAGGGCCAGGGGACAGAACAATGGCCAAGCAACAGGAAGGGGAGGGGCAAGTGGAGGTACATAATGGGCAACACAAGAGTGGTTCAGCCCATACCTCTCAAGTGTACCCGGTTTGCGGCGTGATGTTCCGATTCTGGAGCTGGTAGACTGCCTGTACCGCTGCCCATGATCGCCCGTTTTTTCCACCAAACGCGGCTGCACCACGCACGATAATCCTTTTGTTTGTCCGAGCTAGGTCTTGAACTCTTGCCCAAGCGCTGGACACCTGGGCTCGCCTCTCGTCGCAAGCCGTCTCCAAATGATGACGTCAGGGGGGGCTAGTTGGAGTCTGGAGCGGTGAACTACTGGCTGGCTCAGGCTGCAGTGGCTGGAGGACTGCGAATCCGGCAAGATGTCAGGCACGCCCCCAAAGCTACCCTACACCCGCCCCCAAACAGATTAAATGTTTCTGTCGTCAGTACTTCAGGTCCCCTCAGGTCCGCTGCCCACTATAAGCAGCCTGACTCCACTGAGGGGAACCATAGCATCAGGAGGAGCATTTCTGGAGGACACTGCTCGAGAAGGACCACCACTGCCAGCAGCTACCAATCACCGTGCAGCAGCAGTAGCAGTAGCAGCATCAGGAACTGAAGAGGAAGAGAGGAAGCGGCTGAAACAGGCTCTGACTGAGGCTCTGACTGAGGCTCCGACCTCAGAAACGCCGTCCGACGATTCAAGTCGACTTGGAGAGTTGGACTGGAGGAGTCTTTGGAGAAGGAGAAGCCTTCAAGTCAGGCACCGACTGGACCGCACCACGCACCAGCTGGTGGCGTCCCGACTCACAAGCAAGCAAGGCAACAGATAGTAAGTTACCGCCGGCTGCAGAGTAGTCTTACGGTTTTTGTTATTTTTGGTGCAATTGTACTGTCTCCAGTCTCCTTGCTACCTGGATGGGATAATTTATTGAAGTTTTGCTGCTCCTACCTGCATAATTATTGTATTTTTGTATTGTGAAATCAAAGGAAACTGTAAGCCTGTGACTTCAACTCTGAGAAGTCTTTAAAACTACTCGTGATAGGGTAGAAAAACAAGTCTCCCACCCTCTCTATGACCCTGCTACCCATTCCTGCCAGGCTAGGTGGAACTTGAAGCCTCCTTGGATTGTGCCACAGGGATCACAAATACAGAGGGATGTCCTTCCATCCATACTCCTAAAATGAAGGCATGGAGATGGTATCCCACTGTCCCTTTTCTTTTTCTGGATGTGTCCCAGATCAATATCTCTGGGTTTGTGCCCTCCCTATCTGTGTTTGAAGGGCTATCTACCTGGCCACACCTCTCATTTATCTGCATGTAGCCACATCCAAATCTGCATAAGATCCATGGTCAGATGGTACCCTTGAACTAAGTAATCCTGAACACTCCTCCTGACCCAATCTCCGCAAAGACATAGACAGGATGGAAGCTGTCCAGAGGAGGGCAACTAAAATGGTGCAGGGTCTGCACCGGAGACATATGAAGAGAGACTTAAGGAGCTTAATATGTATAGCCTCGAGGAAAGGAGGGAGAGGGGGACATGATAGAAACTTTCAAGTACCTCAAGGAATCAACAAAGTCCAAGAGGGTAGCATCTTTCAAAAAGAGGTGTGCAAGAACAAGAGGGCACAATTTGAAGATAGAGGGCGGCTCAGAGGTAATTTAAAGTATTTTTACAGAGAGGTTGTGGATGCATGGAACGGCCTTCCAGAGGAGGTTGTGGAGTCAAAATCAGTGGTGGAATTCAAGCATGCATGGGATAGTCATAAGGCAGTTCTGGGGGTGGGGAGGAAGAAGTAGGCAGCTGGTTAACTAGGATCTGCAGCTTATCCAGTAGGTAGGGAAATGGGCAGACTGGGTGGGCCAAGCGGTCCTTATCTGCCATCAAATTCTATGTTTCTATGTTTCTATGTTTTAGACCAGGAAGCCATCATAATTATCATTTTCTGTATCTTGGCCTGATGTTGAAAAACATTTGCAGTTTTCTCTTTGGATCCTCCCACCATAGTAGGGATTGTCATACATCATAAGAAGGGACTTTCTGGCAGTTATAAAATGTTTACATCTTAGTACCATATTCAAAAGAGAAGTACTACTGTATGTCTCTAAACCCCAGGTCCAAAACATGGGTGAGATAAGTCCCTAGTACTATTTGCAACAATATATGGTCCACAACATGGACTTGTATCCAGTGGATATTGCTAAATCTGCTGTCCCTTACTGAGACGGCATGTTATTGTAACCTGCATTTTGTTTATTCCATGGCATTGTTCAAATGTTGTATCTCTTGCAACTATTGTATTCTATTGTAATGCTATATATTCTGTTACTATTGCAACCTGTTATGTCCCTTCCCCACCCCAGGATGCATGTAGAAACAAGCAGTACTGCTCAGTATGCCTACTTGGTGAAACGTTTAAATATATAAATTTCATATTATAAAAATAAATAAGATAAAACATGGTCCAAGGTTTCAAATGGCACTGGTTGAGTCATAGGGAGGGTAACCATGGAGACACAAACCAGTGGATTTGTTTAGGTTGCCTATTGCCATTAAGTCAGCCACATCTCCAGAGGATTTCCCTACCCTTGGCTTTCAAGGACCTACTAGAATATCGGTGCGGGAAATATGGGGTTGCTGTAGTAACTACAAAAGAGACCATGATTATTTCCCTTCTAACCTTGCATGTATTAAAGGGCACTTAGTTTGAATGCTCATGGACAAAGTGGAGGGCGGGCTATCAGACCCCTCACCCATAGGTTCTGACACCTATGCCTAGGTTCTGTAACCTTGAGTGTAGTCAACTTGCATTCCTCACAAGCTCTCATCACAGAACTGGTTAATTCCTAGTGTAGGGCTTGCTCTCCTGTGCTAGGGTGAACTCTGTTCTATCAGGGAAACTGGCCTGGCGTGCAGCAGTGTCCCTCATCACTAAGATAACCCTAGAGGTCAAGAGTCCAATAAGAAAGTCCCTGCAGTGTTGGGAGAATATGTATTGTGCTAATTCTTCTTCTCCTTCTTCCTTTCTCCACCAGATACATCAGCTGCGACTGTACTGGAGGTTCTGAGGGAACTTACACCCGCATAAAAGCCCAACCAACAACCCCACTAATCTGGCAGGGTGCATCACAGACTACACCACTATGCAGGCGTTCATCACTACAGCAAAAGGAGGCGAGAGGTGGAGGAGGAGCACAGCAGCTGAATTGTGTCACAGGTATGTTGCTGGGGATTTTGGAAATGGAACTGTTTTTGTACATGACGTTTAAGGTAACTGGCTTTTTGGGGGTAGGTTGTTGCCTGCTACCAGTCATATTTCTGGTTACTTTATAGAACTGACTGTGCAAGTAACACGTCGCGGTATGCCTTGTTTTATGCGTGGGGTGGGGTCAGCTTGCTGTGTGACACCTAGGTGGTATAATTAAGGAATGAGGCATGACAGGGTGTGGTATATCATGTAATATCGTCACGCCGCAGGTGCATCCAACGACCCAAAAGTGAAGATTTCTATGATATACCACGCCCTATCATGCCTTATTGCTGTTATGAGCTGGGTTTAAATTTTCATAACATAAAAAAAGGTTTTAAATGTTTTATGAACAAGATTTTGGTTGATGTAGAAATACATTTTGAAAAATAGTTCTCAGACAGAACAGAGCAAGGAAGTTGGTGGTGCTGGAACTTCTTTGAAGCCATGATGATGTAGCCCGATATCATCATGGCTTAAACTCCGTGTCAATCAGATTCCTCTTATACTCCTCAGTCATAATAATAATGTCAGTGTGAACTGTGGAAAATGCAGTATGGCTGTGTTAATAAACCATCAGTGTTGAATGCACACAGCAAGCATGGCCCCTTCCCATCAACCCCAAAATGATGTTGTGCATGTCCTGTTTTAGCAGTGAGTATCTTGCTTGCTACATGTCATTGCGTCGGATTATTTGATGCCATGTGTAATGGAACTGTTTCAGAAGTCTTGTGGGTGGGGCGTGCTGTCTTGTCCAGACAATGTCTGATTTATTGGTATGATTGTAGTGTTACACTAACACATTACAGTCATGCTAATAAACCATAAGGATTGACTGGACACAGCAAGCAGGCCCCCACCAACCCAAAAACAAGGTACATGGCAACTGCGTGATTTGTTTGGTGTTTGATGCTGAGTCAGAATAGTGTAACTGAATTGTTTGCACTGGTGTTTGGGTGCATGGGGGCACTTGCTGCGTCAAACAATGGCCGATTTTTTTTTTTTTGTAATGGCTGTAGTGGTAGATGGTGATGGCGTGGTTGGCAGACTGGCCCAGTGGCGTGTAGGTAAGGCATTACACCTTGCCACCTGCCACACCAGAAGAAATAAGTATTTGAAGTTGAAACTTATTGTCTTATTATTGTCTGCCTGAAGGATCAGTCTCTGAGGCGGAGGCAAAGTCGAGGAGTGTTGCCTTTCTTTGGTTTAGATGTTTGCCTTTTATGTTTGCATAGATTGCGGGGGTGACTCGAATCGGATAATTACAGTGTGCACAGCCCAGTGAAGAAGCAAAGATGGTACACAACATTCCAGGCTACCTGGAAATCTTCATTTGATTGGGTCAGTGACAGTAGGAAAGGAGAACAAATGCATTCTGCAAGATATGCTCCTGTGATTTCACCATAGGCCATGGAGGATGCCATGATCTGCGTGCCATGCAGCTATGGAGAAGCACTGCAACAATGTCAAGCATGCCACGTCTGGACAGAAGCTCTCCAACTTGTTTGCAGCACAAGCAAGCTCCAAAGTCATAGAGGCAGAAGTTGCTTTCGTTAGAATGCTTGCAGAGCACAACTTGTCATTTTCATGTGGTGATCACATTATTAAATATATGAAGAAGTACTGCTCTGATCCTGAAGTACTAAAAAGATGACTTGCTGTGCCACAAAAGCTACCTGCATAGCAAGGGATGTCATGGGGCCTATGTACCAGGAAGATGTTGCAGCAAAGTGCCGAAAAGTACCATACTGTGTCTACATGGATCAAAGCACAGACATGGGAGATGAAAACTGCTAGTTATTCTTGTGGGTTATTTTGATGATGAGCAAGGAAAGCATGCGATCAAGTTCTTGGATATGCCTGAGTGTATCTCAGGAACTGGACAAAGCATGTTTGACTGTCTTATGGACACACTGAACCGATTTTGCATCCCAACAGATAATCTTGTTGCACTGTCATCTGACAATGCTGCATCCATGATTGGCAAGAGGAACTTTGTTTTATCAAGGCTCCAAACCCTAAATCCACATATTGTCAAAATGGGGTGTCTCTGCCACCTGGCAGATATCTGCAACAAAGCAGCAGTAAAGACTCTAACAAAGATTGAAGAGCTTGTGTCAGATGTCTACTGCCACTTTGCTTCAAGTGCTAAAGACAGCATAAGTTAAAAATTTGCACTGTTTGTGGATGTTGAACCACTCAAGGTTATAAAGCATGCACCAACACGGTGGCTCAGCCTGAATAAGGTTGTCAGAGGATGCTGGATCTGTGGCCTGCACTCCTGTCATATTTCCGGTCAGCAGAACAAAGACCAGCAAAGTGGAGAGCATCACCAAAAGACTGGAAGCCATGAAATCCGAATGCAGTTTATGTTCCTGAAATATGGACTTGAACCTCTGTGCCAGTTCGATCAACAGATGCAAAAGGTGACAGCCAACTAATGACTTTGCACTCTGACATCTCTCAACTCCTCCATATATGCTGGCGGAGTTCTGCGGCCTGAGATGGCCAGGCAATTGCTAAATTACAATGATGCTACCATTCTGGACAATCCTGACAGTTTTCTATGCCACAGTGACCTTCGTCTAGGAGCAGAAATTTCGACAGTACACCAGGAGCAGGACGACAGCATTGCTGGAACAGTCATTGAAACCAACATCTACCAGAAAGCAGTTGTGTTTTATTCTACTGTCATATCAAAAATACTAAAGAAATTTCCTGTGAACAACAAGTTTGTGCAAAATGTAGGACTTCTCCTCAATCTTTCCTCAAAGCTCAAGGTAACACCCTCTATGGTAACAGACTTGGCAGATCATCTCGGAATCTGTAAGACAATAGAAGAGGACACATTGCTGGATGAATTTTCTATGTACCAGTTGTCTGATACAGGGACCCTAACTGGACCAATAAATGGACCCCATTCAGCCCTCCCAAAACATTGGGCCACAGTCCTCAAATGTGTTGGTGGAGATGGTTCACTGCAGTACTTTAAAAGACTAATGATGGTACTACTTTGCTTGCCGCATTCAAATGCAGATGCAGAGCGCTTTTAGCATGGTGCGTAAAGTTAAAACAGAACTAAGACAGTCACTGCATCTCAAAGCAGCTGAACTCTTTGCTGGCAATCAAGATGAGCGAGGCGAGACTGCTATGAAGTTCAGCATTCGAAGGAGACTCTTGCTGCTGCCAGAAAAGCAACGGACGCCTATAATAAAGAACACCAGACCACAACGTAGACAGAGACAACATGCCCACACTCCCACAGTGTTCTGAAGAAAGACATTGACATTTTGTGATCCAACAGCTGTGATTTATAGGTTTGCAGTTGCATAGACTATTTTTAGTGTCCAGCTGCCAGCAGGTGTTTGTGGTTGCATGTGAATACATTTTATTATTGAAGTGCAATAAGTGCTTATTGGGTTTTAAGGTTTAACCATCAATCAGTTTGTAATTGTTTTATTCACTGGTGCATTTATTTAGTATAGTATGTAATAGTATTATAGTTGCAGAGCAGTATTCAACTCACTTTTTAATATATTATAGTGTATTAGCGTGAGGTTCAAATCAGAGCATTTAGTTTTAAGATCTGCAAACACTCTACAAATAGTTGTTTCTTCCAGGACTGCTGCATTAGTATAGTTTCAATAAACTGTTATGATTTCAAATGAATAAGCGGTGTTTGTTTCATTCTTTAGAGGTGTATTTATAGATTACATTGTTAAAATGTTAACACATTTAGGATTTGCATCACTCTTTATTGTAATTAAGAACACATACACATATATAGGATTTGCATCATTTTATTTTATTCAAGGACACACACACACACACACACACACACACACACACACACACACACACACCATTCTCTTTAATTTGCAACACAAACCATATGTCAAGCATACAAACAATAGTTTCAGTGTGGTAAAATTCATAACGTGACAACGCCAGTGCTACGACTCCAGCTCTGTGAAAAATGAGGTGTACCACATTTTGGCATTTGTCACACATTTGTAGCCCTCTGTCACACATTGGTAAGTTGGGAGGTTGAGAGGTATGGTTCAGCCACTTTTGCTGGGTTTTGATTCTACACTTAACTGCAGCATGATGGATTAGCATATTAATTAGGAGGTTTGTACAACAAGGCGAAGAGGTAAGAAATAAGAAATAAGATGGATGAAGATGCTGAGGTTATATATAAAAAAGAACATATATAAAGAAGTACATATAAATAATAATATATATAGAAAATGAAAGGATGGTAAGAGGATCTGAGGCCAGAAGTTATGAGAAGCTGAGAAGTCAAATAATGTAGAATGAAATGTATAAGTTTAAGGTGGCTTGCATAGTTCAGAAATAACAAAGCATTTCTTGAGGAAGCAGAGGTAGTGATATGGTGGAAACTGACTTTAAAATGTATATTCATGGTCGAGCGAGGTTTGCATGCTGCAATGATAACAAAGCATTTTGTGGGAGAGAAACTGAATCTTAACTGGTATGGCATCAGCTTATTGATTTCTGCATACTGCAGCTATAATAAAGCATTGGGTAGAACAGAAGTGAAGAGCTACAGGAAGGGACTGCACTGGAAGGGAGTATCACTGGCCCAAGGTCTTGCTGGCACTAGAAAAAGCGCAGTTTAACAAAGCTTTTGTGAAAAATGGAAGTGCTGTAAGGGTCAGCTGATAAGCAATAGTGTACAGGACAAGGAGACCAGAGGAATGCCAAGAAAATGGTGGGTTGCATGCATTCAGCTGGGTTGGACCGATTGGACCTAGCAATGAAGAAGTGAGGGAACAGGACGCTGGAGGAGCACTGCATAGCAAGGTTTTTTCCAGCCAGGAAGAGGTCTGCATACGCCTCCAGTGGCCCCGCGTGTTATTGGGGTAGTGCTGGGTTGGAGAACGGTTTTAGTGGACTGGGGAAGTGGCAGAGCATTGGTAGCCACAGAAAGGAGGCCTAACAGAGGCAGAGAGCAAGAGACGGACGCCGCGCCGTGTGGTGTGATGTCACACGCTACATGGAGGCCGACAGAGCGGGCTGTCCAAATGGCAGTTTAAAAAAGGGGAGCCATGGGAGGGAGAGAACCCGGGAACTACAAGCAAAGGATGAGGCAATTTAAGGGGGCCCAGCTGCTAGGAATGAGAGCGAGCATACGGACTAGCGTGGTGGAAATGAATAGTGTGACATCACGCCCGCAGGACCACCGCGGTCTACCCACAGGTTTCCTCTCTTGCAAGTTGGTAGCAGGGTTATCTTCATTGGACAAGGGAGAATGCACATTGCAGGCAGAGGGACAGCCCAAGCAGCCATGGTTGCAGGAGGATTGGGAAGGTAACCAGAGGCTTGTAGGCGTGCAGGGGAGCCTGACAGGGCAGGATCCATGACTATGGTAGCCATGACAGGGGTAGGCCCAAATAATATGGGGGCCCCAAGGGGGATCAGAATTAGGCTGTGAGGCCATGTTGCACCATATTGCCCGAGGCAACAATAAAAGGCATGCGAGAACATGTGAGGGGAGAAGTTTTTTCTTTTAGGCCTGGAAACAACACAAGAGGTGGTGCTCAAAGTCGGAGGCTTTTATCAGCCTGAGGCTCACAGGGGCAGGCAGAAGGGAATAACAGGCCGGGGCAACAGCCAGAGGAGAGGGCTGAGGCAGGCCCAGCCCCTGAAGGTGGTAGCTTGAGGCATGAGGCCATGACTGCCCGGAGGCCCTCAGGGTTGGGGCAGGGAAGAGATAGTGGGCCTGGTGGGCAGTGGAAGGAAGAAGGGACAGAAGGCAGAGGAGACGGATGAATGATATGGTCAGCTGGATGGGGTCTGTTGTGAACACTGGCGATGAAGGAAGGCCCAAGCAGAGGTTAGGCCACGAGGCAAAAAAAAAAAAAAAAGGGACACTCCATGACCATTAGGCAAATGCTTGAATGAGGGCCTGGCCATAAGAAGGATGGCTTTAGACATAATTTAAATAATGGAATTTGTTTTCCTTTCTTCAGTTGTCTTCATAGTTTGAAAGGAGCGAGGACATAGCACCAAGAAGAATAGACCTTCAAGGAAGACGCTTACACGGCTATAGTCGAATTGGTGGAAAAAGCCAACAAAATAAGGGAACTGGTGGAAGGGAGGAACCAGGGAGATCAGGGGAAAAAGAGAGCGGTGAAGGGTAAAGGTAGCAGAAGGAAGTGGCGGCTGAAAGGCCATGCAGCCCAACCAAGGTACAACCACTGACTGTGGGACCCACCAAGGTGGCTGATCCAGTACCTCTGCAACCCATCAACCTGTTACCACCAGTACCTCTCCAAAAGCAAGTTGGGGTCCACGGGAACCAGACTGGATCCCAGAGCATAATGGTTCATCCACAACCACTAGTGGTGCAACCACTCCCTCAACCACAGAGGACCATAATGGGGCACCAGGAAGATGGCAGGCAACAAGGAATGGACAAGGACACAGGTAACACACCGGCTCAGTGGGTGACAGTATCAAGAGTATATAAGTCAAATTGTATCGGCACCTGGGAAGGAGGTTTAGGGCAAATGGAGTCAGCACTGGCAGAGATTAGGACAGGAAATGAGGTACCGAAGGAAAGGAATGAGTTATAGAAAAGAGGAAAGGAACAAGAGATAGGTGCCCCTGGGATGAGGGTAGGTGAACACATTCCACTGGCCATGAAAGAAAAATATGGAAAGGAGAGTATGTGGATATATTCACTTTAGTAAGCAGAGGCGGCTACAAAATATGAAGAGACAGAGAACATAGTAAAGATTGAAATGGCAGCGGTAATTTGTTGGGAAGAAGAAGGAGGAGGACAATTTCACAAAAGGAAGACTTTGGATGGGTGGTTTGTAGGGTTTGCCACATTCTCAGACATTGTATTGGAAAAGAAACTGGAGCTGGGCATCCCACTAATCACATACTCCCTAATAATAAGTGACAAAGCGAAGGGGTGGGGTGGATATACTACGATGAATTTTTTGTCAGAGAATGGCGACATATGGGGATGTAGATGGGACACAAAGCAACTAGACTTATGGACAGATTATGTAACTGATCAGTCCACACCTGAAGGGAGTGGGGAAGAAAGAGCCATTCCCCAGAGGTGCTGCTGGGCTTACAATAGGGCCTTTTGTTCTTACCACAATGTTGTTTTTAGGCATGCATGTTCAAATGGGGGAACACATCCAGCAAGCAGATGCAGAATGACATGGGTCCAGGGAGCCCAAGGATCGGGGGTCAAGGTTCAGGTCAACAATCTTTTTGTGAGAGACAGAGGTATAAGAGGCAGGCATGGAACAAGGGGGGGGTAGGGGCAGAATCACTGACCAGCAAGGCCAAGCACTGGGCAAAAGGGAGAATCTGGGAGGGTGAAGGAAAAAGCCAGAGAAGCAATTTAGGGCAGCTAGAACCCCATCAGGATAGAGGCATGGAAAGGTTGGTTGGACAGGTACTGAAATAGAAAAGTGGCAGAGATGATTGAAAAGGTTTTGCACAGGTTTTTCATTGCAGTGCAAGGCCCAAGACAAGCGAGAAGGCGAACAACCTGGGTTCGGAAAAAGGAGAGAAGAAATGTTAAGACAAAAGATAGAGAAGGAAAAGGCAGCAGGGAGAGTAGAAGGACCATTTGATACCATTTGATACCAATCCATTGCAGAACATGAGGTCTCTCCACTGGGTTTGGTCCCCAAAAACAGGAAGGAGAATACAGGGTGATTCACCATCAATCCTTTCCAGAAGGGATTTGGTGAATGATTTTATAGGGGAAGAACATAGTAGAGTGACATATGCAGCACTAGAAGAGGCAGTCCAGATAATCCGGACTACTGATGATGCATGGATGGCAAAAGCAGATATCGAATCTGCGTTCAGATTGCTGCCAGTTAGGAGAAAACTGGGACCTTTTGGGTTTTAAAATTGAGGACAGTACCATTTTGACAAATCCATGCCCATGGGATGTTCTATAGCATGTGCAACATTTGAAGCATTCAGCACCTGTTTGCAATGGATATTTCAAGAAAGAACTGGTTATAGAACGGTCATTCCACTATTTGGATGATTTCCTTTCTATCGGTAGTGGGAAAAAGGAGACACAAAAATGTTGGTCAAATTTCAAGAGCTGTGCGAGGAATTAGGGGTTCTGCTGGCACTGGAAAAACAGAGGGGCCCAGCAGGGTGCTAGAATTTCTGGGTATTGAGATAGATGTTCCAGGGGAAATATTCAGGCTGCTGGACAAAAAGTGGAAAAACTGAAAGAGTTGATCCAAGTACATACCAGCAGGAGAAGAGTACAACTAAACAAGTACAACAGGTATTGGAGCACCTGAACTTCACCTGCAGAGCTATTGGACCAGGGAGGGCTTTCACCAAAAGGTTAGTAAGGGCTACAGCTGGAGTGACCAGACCACAGCATTAGGTAGACATGACAAAAGGAGTCAAGGAGGACTTTAAAGTATGGGAGGAATTCCTCAGGAATATAATGGTTGCTCCTTCTGGCAGGAGGAATGGGTGTATAACACAGACCTCGATCTTTACACAGATGCAGCGGGGCCTAGCATGGGGGGCTATCTGAGGGGCAGATGGTTTGCAAAACTGTGGCCATCAGACTGAGTGAAGGACAGTAAGGTAAAGATATAACATTGCTAGAGATCATGCCCATCTGGGCATGTACCCTGGTTTTGGGGAAGAATTACGGAATCAGAAAGTGACATTCTGGTATGACAATAGAGCAGTGGTAGAGGTCCTAAACAACAGGGATCCAGGTCAGAACAGGTCATGCAAGGTTTGCGACTTTTGGTGCTAAGGGCCTTGCAGTTGAACATGTCATTCAGAGCGAAACACATAGAAGGGTACACAATACCCTGGCTGACAGGCTTTCCATCAGCAGCTGGATCATTTCTGAGGCTGGCACCAACAGAGGAGGAACAAAACGCTCATGCCAATGAACATCTGGGACATTGGCAAGAAGGAGCAGAACTGTTGTTCCACAGTTAATGGGCACCACGGACTCTGAAGGCCTACGATGGGGCCTGGGGAGTGTTTCAAACATTCAGGGCAACACACCATATGGAGGTAAGTAGGCCACTTACAGAAGAACAATTGGGGAAGTTTACCATGGAGCAATGGCAAAGGAACAGCCCACACCACAATGGGGGTCTATGTGGCAAGGATTAGTGTTATTTACAGTTTAAAAGGATGGAAGGACCCAACAAAATCAATGTTCATTAGAAGAATGATGCAGGGCTGGGGTAGGTTAAAACAAGGGATGGTGGATAAGAGAAGACCAATAGGGGAGCAGTGGCTTGTGAAACTAAAAGATGTATTACTGGCAATATGCAGATCAAAGCCGAGGCCCAGCTATTCCACATGATTTATGTTATAATGTTTGCAGGGGCCATGAGGGTGAGTGAGGTGGTAGGCCATGGCAGGAAAGACAAGGAGGGGGATTGAATGGGAGGATATAAGCTGGGGGATGAAGGAGATACAGATCTTGATTAAGAGGTCAAAGATGGATCAAAGGGACAGGGTTGCATGGTAACACTGAGGAAACATGTAGAGGTGCAGTGTGCCCAGTGCAGGCTTTGTGGGCTTTCGCCACAGAGCATGGGAATAGGACAGGGAGATTATTTATGCATGGTGATGGAAAAAGGGTCACAAGTTATCAAGTCACAACATTACTCAGAAAAGGCATGCAATTCCTGGGGAGGAACGATTTATTATTCATCCACTCCTTACGGATAGGGGCTGCCTCACAGTGGGCAGCGGCAGGCGAGACTGTGAATAATATTTTGGAAAAGGGGCACTGGCGGTCTGCCTGTTATAAGAGGTACATTTGAACACTGCAGTGTGGAGACTAACGTATCCCTATGTTTTTGTTACAGATCTGGAGCCATATTGGTAGGGGAATGGAAAAGGGGATATTATGGTAATGAAACTAAGACCATATATAAGACATTTATTTTGCTTAAACCCTTTAGAAGAGGAGGATCACAGAAGTCTGGATCTGCGGCCACTCATATTTATTGGGCAGAAAGGAGGCTGAGAAAAAGGCGAAAGCAGCTTTAGCAAGATGTGAAACAATGTAGATTGGTGTGGTGCGGCATCCGGTGGATGAGATGGGCACAACTGCTTCCTACCCTGAAAGAGCTGAAGGAGAGGTGACCCATCTCAGACTAAATTATTATACATTTAGGGGCAATGACCTTGGGGCAAGCCATGGGTGGACACATACATGCAGGTAAAAGGGACCTAGAGACAATACAACAGTGGTGGCCTAGGGTATGCCTTGCCTGGTTGGATATGATACCAAGGAGAGTTTGGAGACATGAGCACAGCCATAGAGCTGTGGATAGGGCAGGAGAAAGATGAACAGAAGGATAGGAACACTGATAAGGAAAATGGGAGGACAGGTAACACTGTGGGGTGTGGAAGGTGTGTAGAAGATTTATACAGGTCAGATGGCATGCATCTGTCAGATCTAGCCATAGACATGTTTAATACAGAAATTATAGGCTTTATAGAAGCATGGAGGAGGCATGCAAAAACAGAGGATTTAAAAAAGAGGAGGAGGACTGGGAAGGAGGTTCCCTGAGGTATGGGGAACAATGCCCTAAGTGAGGGAAAGCCAGTCATCAATGCAAGCTGGAGACCAGCTGATGGGGAAAAAAGGGGGAAGGAGGGAGGGAAAGAAAGAATAAGACAAAAGAGGAAGAAGCTGAAGGAGAAAAGTGGTCTCGGTTTTCACCATTACCTAACAAAAGGAGAAGAAGAAGGCACCCATGTTTTCACCTGGGGAGCAAAAGAGGAAGAAAGAGGGATGATCAAAGATTCATATATATGGATGGAAATAAATGAAATTGTGAGAGATATTATAATAATAAAAGATGATGAAATGGAACATGGAATTATGATATATAAATAAATTAATTGCCAATCTGAGCACAACAACAAACAATGGTCTCTTTTCTGTGAGGGAAAAGGGGAATCCGGGACAATGGTTTGAACATAGTGGTCTTTCCGCTTAAGAATAAACACATTTTTTCCTCAGGTTAGCAAGCAAATTAGTGCTAGTAATAGCCTTAAAAGCAGGGTAATCAGTTTGTTCAGAAGTGTCGACAGAGGGCTATTATTTTTCACGTTTATTTGTTCACTTTTGTTAAACACAAAAAAGCAGTTGTTCAGGGATGATGCCACTGTGCTGGAATCTTTCAGTTCTTTTCTATTTCCAATCAATGGTCTGCCTGTTTTATCATTTTGCCTGTTGCCATGTATGTATCCTTAACAGTTCATTAAACTAACTCTGAGTATGCTAAAACTCAAGATTCCTTTTTCCACATTGCTGTATTAGTGCATGTTTTAAGTGCTGCTGGGTTTACTATAATTTACATTTACTGAAAAGAAAGAAAAAGTGATTCAATACATAGAATACACTCAAAGAAAATAATGCAATAATGAGAGAAAACCAAACACAGAGGATTTAAATGATAATCTAAATAAACCACAGGAGGACAGAAATACCAAAATGATTTCATTATTCTAAAATTCAATTAATTTTTCAATGCATAGTTGTTTACAATGCAGTGGTGAATTTCAAGGTACATGTAATCTGCAATATGCCCCAGACTCTCTGGCTCATAAATGATCATGGCATGGATCTGAATTTGTAATCAGACTATTGGAATGTGTGAAAAGATCAGGAAAACATCTAGACAATAGATGAATTATTATACATGGTAAGGAAATGTCTAGAATGCTGACTGGTCAGTTTGCTCCTGTACTAGTGGTGTTATCTGATAATGACATCACTGGATTAACTTCAGGCTCACATGTGACCACATAACATTGATGAAATCCATTCCCTATTGCCATCATTAAGAACAGTTTCCTGCCAGCACTTTCCCAGTATTTCCCCAGACATACTATGCCAGCAATGCATGAAACAAGCATGTGACTTATTGTATTAGTGAAGGCAGGCCATCATCACTCCCCACGCCTTGCTTTTCTCTCAATCATTCATCTTGCATTCCTGCTCTCCCCCACTTGAAAATGCAATAACTGCAAATCAACATCAGTGTTTTCCCTCCTTCAAATAATTACTTCTTGTGAACTGTACCAGGACAATAAATGGCAAAATTGGGAAAAAAAAAGAAAGGGAAAGTCATTACCCACAACAGCTTCACTTTAGTGGAGAGCAGTGGTCATGCTCTACATTATGTGCTTTTGAAAAGTGCAGCATTTGACAGCATTAACATTAAATTTCTCCAAGTACACTCCAAAAGTGCCTCACTCTGTAACGGAAGAATGGACATCAGGTAGGAGCATGCAGTCAGACAGAGAAGGTGGGGAGATAGACACAACTGTAAGATAGACACACAGTTTTCTGGGAGGGGTGTAGCAGACAGCACCACCAAGTGGAGAAAACAATAACTATGAATTTTATTTCCATACATATACTTACCTGCACATTGGAAAATTTAGTTAACAATTTACTGTAACATATTTTCAATGTTGTTTTTATGAATGTGACATTGTATAATAGCAATTATGCACTCCTGGGGTATGTCATGTATAATAATGTCACTTCTTGGGTGTTGAATGCACTCCGCCTGTGGCGTTATGCTTCAACCATCCTGAGGCATGACATTATTACACCACACACACACACACACACATACACTGTTGTGCATTATTGCTTAAATACTTTAATTGAAAAAGGAATCAGGAATTAAAACAAATAAAGCACTAGATATGAAAACTATTCAGTTTTTACAAGTAAATTACGTTTATGTAGTCCTGGTTGCAAAGAATCAATAAAACTAGTAGGGCAACTGATTACAGAATGTATAATCTTAATAAAATTGTCTTACAAATATATGATCCAGTTAGATTCTGCTCAGTCTTTCCTAATATTTTTCACAGACCCCAACTGTTACAATTAGGAAAAGATCTGGTAATACCACATTTGTTGAGAATGATTAATAATTTTGAGATAAGAAAGACTGCAGCTGCTCATAATGATGTAGTGAAGTCTCAGATCTTTTAACAATTCATGGTATAGAAAAATTCTCAAGAGAACTAATCAATCTTTACTCAAAGCAATATGTTACCTGCTTAAATACTTTCTTGGGATTTGTTGGGGTAATAATGAAGTCCTCAAAGCACTAAAAATAGATGATTACGCTGAAGGGAGGCCAAGCAGATATTTTAATTTTGGGTGACATATTACAAACATAATTTTGGAAGTGGCCTTGACATAAGATACATTGGGAATAGTAATGGTTGACAACTGCAAACTCCTGATGTTGGCCTCTAATGCTCAAAATGAGGATATGTTCTTTGATAGTAATGATAACCTCAGGCAATGATCTAAAATAAATAATTTATATTTGAACTAGATATTTTAGATTTTATTTTCCTCATACTTGTTCTGTATCTGACTTTGTAAGTTCTGTTTTCCAGTTTCAGAGCTTTAGTTTTCTTATTGGCTCAACATTTAGTTTATAATAATGGCATGATATTGCCTAACCTTCTAGTTTTAAACAGTTCTTAACTAAGGTAAACTGGACCATGCAATGGTCACTGTGCCCTCTGTGTCCTAGGGTGTCTTACAAGTACATTTTGTGTGCCATCTAGTGTATTAGGTAAGACTAGATGTAGGACATTATTTCCCTAGTTTGGTAACTAACTGGTCTCTGACATGACTGTCTATAGTTTTTATGAATTAAGTTGCATATGTATTAGGTGCATTATTTGTACGCCAATTTATGCCAGGGAGTTTAAAATCACCATAGCAATCAGACTGACCCATTCTGAAGCTATGATGCTCCCATTTAGCAGTTGTTTGTTGAAGTACGCTCCACTATTTGGTGTCACAATGCATACTACTATCATAAAATGTTTTCTTAGTTGGTAGAAATGCTAACATATATATTCTTAGGGATTTCATCATTTTGCTAATATTTGAAAAGTTACTGCTCATTATATAATCCTTGATTTATAAGCCTAACCCTTATTTTGTGTTTATACTGTCAATGGAAGAGCCTGTAATGTATAGCAGCTTTCAAGATGTGGCTGTGGGCTTACCTCCAGATGACAGCTGAGTAGGTGTGTGTGGGGGGTAGTGTCCACCCACAGTAGGCAGGTCAGCAGATATACAGTATTCCCAGGAGGCAGGAACTACTACCTGCTGGAGGAGGAGTAGTATTAATTTAGTCTGGTGTAACAAATGCTCTGCTTCTTTCCAGCTTCCCCTCTCCAACATATAGGATCTCCTCCTTGGGTGAACAGAGAATCAATGGGTACCTGTAGGTTTTAGGTAATTTTGGGTGACTTATAATTGGCGCTAGAAAATGTAACAGGACAAGGTGTACTGCCTTGGCTCAGAAGCTGTCCACTAGTTTTCTACTGCTGAGCTTAGTGCTGTTAGGTTTATCTGTATGCCACATTCTAAAGCAGGTTTGTACTTTCCAGGCTGAATTAGGAGCTCACTGCATTAGCAATGTAATGCTCACTTAAAAACAAAATGCCATACACTGAGCTTCCACCCATGCAGGCTGCCAATACTGGGGTTTCCCTTCTTTTCCTCGGCAAACCACACTTCTGCTGATGTGCAGCTGCCAGCCAGAATGCCAGCTTCATGTGGCGGTGGCAACCTGCATTCAGAGACCTGATCCCCATCCTGTTTGGGTACAGAATAGGAAGAAGCAAGGGTTTCCTTTGCCTTATGGCATCTGGAACACTCCCAAGGCCAGTGGAACTTAGATTTTTGTTTTTCAGCAGACTTGGGTTTTCTGGGCAGAGGGCCTAGTGAGATGACAGGCCAGGTGTCAGGTGCATGGTACTACCAAACCCCATCTGTTGTATTTGAGCTATTTTTGGTGCTTCTTAGGACCACTGGGGTGCTTGCATTTGTTTCACCAGTTAGAGTGCCAGATGAGATGCCAAGCAACACAGCAGTGGGTTCAGTATGAAACAAACACTCCCTCCTCCATTCAGGTCATCCACTCCTTGAATTTTGAATGGGTTCTTTCATATATTGTAAAGTCTAGAAATGGTTCAGGCACAAGGGAGGGAATGGTATCCTAGGGTTAATCTGTAACATTAAACCTTAATTATTGATTACCTTGTTCAGCCTGTAGCTCTAAGAGCTCAATGCTGACCAAGCCATGAATCCAGGGTATTAGACCCAGATGTCCAATTTCATGATGAGCACTTTCTCCAGGAAAACAATGCCACTGGGCCACGTGGATCTGGACTTGAATTTGATGGGGTTCAGCAACTGGGCTAAAACAATAGTACTGCTGGCAGGGAAGCTACCATCTCAGGTGGAGGTTGGGATGCTGAGAAAGCAGCGTGGTGAGTGCCATTCTCTATCCTCTCACATAAAGCAGTAATGCAATAATTATCCAAAATTATCACAAAATCTGATTGGTCAGTGCTAGTGTCTGTGCTAATAAACAGAATCTAGTGTAACCCCAACATGGTACATCTGAAAATAAAACATTTAAACCACCTGAATTGATTATTTTCTTACTTTTAACTCCATGAAAAAGGGGTCCTCTTAGTTCTCAGATTGTAATTCCAATCTGAGCAAGCCAAGTCACCAATCAACAAGGTAGTAAAACAGGTCAGGTAGTGACTACCCAACATGACCTGACTACTCGCTTGTCATCCGGGAGGGGGTTGTGGTACTTTGTGGTACCCATGGGTTGTCTTGGTGGTGAGGTATTTTAGTAACTGCCCATCCCTAGTGTTCCGCTTTAGTGTCACACTTAAATGTGCAAAATGAAAATTATTTTGACCCATTATGAACGTAGTCACTGGAATGTGTTAAATCACACCCAAAGGCAGTGTCTCAGAGTGACTGAAAAATCAACTTTAACCTGTACTTGAGAATTCCCACCATTCTTGTTAATTGTCTTGAAAAAATATTCAAAATTTGGAACTAAAATATTGTAAAATGGACAAGTTATGGTAAAAGTATGTGAGACACAAACATGGCATTCTTGTGTTGCACATTTAAATGCAGTACTAAAGTGCAGCATAAAATTTTAATTTAGCAAACTTTAGTGTCACACTTACTGCTGTATTCAAATGTGAGCCAGTGAAATTCATGTCTCATGATATGAAATCAGCCATTTTGGTAAAATGACAGCCAAAGTCTCTAAAAGTTATTTCTGACTCATTTGAGGAAAAACAAACAACAGACTCTTTCTTAGCAGGTCCCATTTAGCAAGATTCATGTGTTTGTTTGTTTTTTCAAATACTTCATGTTTATGTATTTTCAAATGTTTTTAGTTAGTAAAAAACAATGGCTGCTGTCTCACCATGAAAAATTGTTCTCATGACATGAAAAATACAAATTTTGCAAAACTAAAACAGCTAGAAAGCAAAATGTTAGTATCATACGAGTGTTATCGTAAAACACTACTGAGCATGTTCAAACAAAATTTCAAAACCTAGGACCAATTAATATTTTTTCACAAAACCATCAAAGGCACACAGCTGGCAGAAGTCCCTCAGCCTTGAAAGTCTGGGAACAAAATACCATGCTGTCTTAGCTGTAGGCAAGAGCAACAAAACAGCAATACATAGCCCAAAGTTATGCTTTTTCTGTATTTGTGATACATCAAGATCTCAGAATCTGGATAAGTGCCCTTAACAAAACTTTCTATATCTTGAGGACTTCAGAGCAGAAATGCATGCCAAATGTTGTGCAATTTTGTCAAGAACTGCCAAAGTTATAAAGGTGTAAATGTTGTGGTTTAACATGAAACCTACATTCAAAAATAAATATACTTGTGCTACCACACAATAATATAATATAATATAATATAATATAATATAATATAATATAATATAATATAATATAACATAATATAATATATTATACAGATATTGACAGGAGTCAAGGGATATGGTTAGGGGTGTACATGCAGCATAATGTAACGTCTTCTTTCAGTAGCTGGCCTGTTACTATAACATATCAGCATTTAGCATCTGTGTGTTTCTGTGGCATTGGACTCTACATCCTTGTGCACTAGTATTGCACCCTCTACTCATGGAGTTATAGGTATTATGGAACACCTGCGCTACCCACCCTGTTTTGAGTTACACCACTTCAGGAGGGATGAGGGGGTCTCTTGAAGAATGCCAATCCTTGTCCCCAGCCTTTTCAGGTCATTTAATATTTTCCTGCACTTGTCGTGGTTCAGAACACCCTTAACGCTCCAGCTGGTAAATATCATAGATTTGCTAGTCATGGTCATTTTATGTTTGCTTGCATGCATGCGCAATAAACATTATGTGGCAGCTTAGGAGAGAAGCAGGTTGTGGAGCTGCATCACTGGGGCTGCCAAAGCCATCACTACATTTGCAGGCTTTGCCCTCTTTATCCTATGCGGTGGCATGCTGCTGCTGACATTAGTTCAACAAGCATGCCACCAACTTGAAAAAATTGGCCACTGCAATGAGGAAGTGCCCCATCATTGCAGGGTATGCCTGAAAGAAATTGGCCACTGCAATGAGGGAGTGCCCCATCATTACAGTTCGTGCCTGAAAGAAATTGGTTGTTGCAATGAGGGAGCACCCCGTCATTGCAGGGCTTACTGCCTGCCGCAACATTTCTGTTCACTCCACTCCCTCCATTCTCCATTGCAGCACCAGGCAAGCAAGTAAACCCTTCTGCTCCCTCTCACTGCATGCTGTCCATCCCGCTCCCTCTGTTCCCTGTCCGGCACCTGGAGTGAAAGTCACCCCTCCCACTCCCTCCCACTGCATGCTGTCCGCCTTGCTCCCTCTGTTCCCTGTCCCAGCACCCAGAGTGCACATAAACCCTACTGCTCCCTCACACTTTATCCTGTCTGCCCTGCTCCTTAATGCTCAAAAGCGTAAAAATGAGATGCAGACCTACCTAAAGTTATTGGTAGTTGCTTGCCTATATCTTTTGCATATTCTTTTGATTATCTTCTTTCTCTGTTAATGTTATTATATGACATGAAATTAAAGAACCGTTATACCATGGTCTTGCACAGTAGCTAACAATTACTATACAACACTTCTTTTCATTCCATTTTTCACCTATATCTTTTAGGGTCCTTGATTTTAGTCCTCGTAGAAATTGAAGTCATATAATGCCATACTCTCAACAATTCTGGTTGACACCCTGCTACAGTACCTAAAAGATTTTAATTGAGTGCTACTCTCTTGGCCAGTTACTTGGCTGTCTTATCTTTTACAAAAGAATATCCATCTACTGCAGCCTGCAGCTGTGGCAGATCAGTTTAAATCCTACTGATGCTGGCTTCTTCCTTACTGTTGAAAAGCACGATAGGCAGAACTATTACTTTACAGATGGGGCATGCAAAACACAAGAAGTATGCTAGACTGATTCATTATGCTAGAATTACTTTTAAGTGTGAGGAAAGCATAAGTTGAGAGAACACTGATGCAGATATTATCTGATCTTGTATCCGGCAGAAACAAAGTAAAAGTAATGGATTACATTCTGTGTTTTCTTACATGGAAGTTAATAGCTCTGTGGTGGTTGATTAAGCAGTATCCTGCAGTGGGAAAAAAGTGCAAACATGCATAAACATTTGTTTCTGGTATGCTCTTGATTACACTCTGGAAGCTTACAGCAGTTTGTAACATGCCATTAATCAAACCATATTGAAAAAGACAAGTAATTGGTGGAAATGCATCACATGGGCAGCTTTCAACTGTGCATTAATTCCTTAGATATACACAGTTGTGTAATACTAACATTGAACACAGGAAAACAAAGTTTTGAAAAGTTTTGCTCCCCACCCACCCACGCATTGGACACATTAGATTGTGCAATGGTCATATTACAGCATTGCCACACATTATCCCCAAAGAATCAGATGTGTGCAAACATAGTAGTGCGAAGCAGAGTAGAAAAATTAGGAAACAACTCCACAGAAAGTACCTCATGCACGCCTCAGTTCAGCACTCCTATAATGTCAGAGTCCCATAGCAGTGGAGAAGACAGTACAGGGAATGAAAATATCAGTGGTGCAACTAATTAAAGTACTACACAAATCAATGTACCTCATGAAATGTATTCCAGCAATCCTTTTCAGCTTCGAGATTTAAGTAACGTGCCAGTAAAATCCATTAGTATACATCGCCCAATAACTGATTTCCGGCAAACAATTTTGGCATTGCCATCGGGACAGTGAAATGGGCAGTACAGTGATTGAGAAGGGAAATGTTGAACAAAGAAACAATGATACTCCAACAAAGGTAGCATTTTTGAACAGTACTATTTTAAAATGAAAATGTTTGCTTAAAGTTAAAAGTTGGAATTGTTTCTGTTTAGAAGCAGCATGCTGTTGTATGCAAATCTCAAATGTTTCCCTCAATGCAGAGCTAATCTCTTACAGTTGCAAATGATTGAAGCTCAAAGTTATACACGCTTATAAAAAAGTATTAGTCATTTTGTAGGTTATAAAGAGTGTAAGGAATGAAGCTCCGTTAGTGAAAAAATGTTCAGTGCATTCCTAAGCATATCAATAAATATGGTTCCAGAAACTAACTTCCTTGTTGTGAAATGGAATCGATTGCTAGAAAAACAGGAGCAAGAAATAATTTCTCTGGTTTTATTTGCATATTACTATGAATAAATATTATACAACAACTAGCTATACAAGCCATGTTACAGTGCATTAAACCACTCGAAAGGAGGCATTTACAAGGAATTAATGCATGCTTGCGGTTGGAACACTCGCCTTCGGACCCCCGCTGCACCAACCCCCCAACCATGCATTAGTTCCTTGTAAATGCCTCTTTTCTTGCGGCTTAATGCTTACTGTTTAGCATTCAGAAAGAAAAGCAAAAGCTATTGTGAACATAAATAGTTGAATGCTGGGTTACAAAGTGTGCAATCTGACAATGGATATACTAGCAGGCATTTACTGCTAGGAAATCGATAGTAAAGCAGGGCATGGCCCATATACTGAAAAATATCAGAACAAATATAAAAGTTTGTGCCAAGGTTTCAGTTTTCATATCTGAAATTTATTTATTTATTGTTTTCTACAGTTTACTCAGGAAAGATGTACTGAACTTAATAAAGATGGTTTCCACATGCGTCCGGGGAGGGAGTGCAAGAACAAAATAGAACAATAACATATTCCAATGTCATACAGAGCTGTAAAGTTTATAGTACAAAAGAAGAAATGAACTGTATCAGACTGCAACATTATATGCGTACAGGGCATGGGACCTGTTCCATGGATTTAGGAGAGAATACATTTCAAGGTGAGGTCACTAGGGTTTTTCTCCAGATTTTCAACATTGCCATCTCTTCATACCTCCTATGAATGGTACAGCTGTCATTTTTCACATCCTGCCCAAATTGTGTTTTGCACATCTGGCGCAGAATGGCGTGGTCGCTGTGGAAAATCAACGCTCGGGACACATTAACAAAATCACAGTGCCACTGTTCATGAGCAGAGGTCCCAAATGATTTCATGAGCTGTGGTGACAAAAGTCCATGATGAACATTTGTAGTGCAAATACTAACAAACGCCTGTGGTGTTAGGATGTCTAACCTTGATATCCCACCCTGTACAAACTTACAGGTGTCAGGGGTGTGCCTTTGGATTACTGGCTGTAATGCTCACACCATTCCACCCCACCCACCCTGCAGTCACTGACAGGCACTGAGGTGTGCCTTGCACTCTTCAGCCTAAAAGTTCACCCATTCTCCTATACTGCTCCCATTTCAAGCGTACTTCCTTATGGAATGGGCTGACTAAAGTCGAACACCCAAGGCACACCTCAACACTTGTCAGTGTCTGCAGGATTTGGTGAGGTGAAATGGCATTATAGACAATGACCCAAAGGCACACCCCAATGCCTGTCCATCTCTGCATCATTGTCCATCTGTCCATCATTGGAAGTGCATGTGCAAGAAATATTTATTTTGCAGCTTAGGAGTGAAGCGGGTTGTGGAGATGTGGCACTGTGGTGGCCAATGCCGCCACTGCATTTCTGAGCTTGGCCATCTGTAACCAATGCGGTGGCATGCTGCTACTGACACTAATTCAGGAAGCATGCCACCAACTTGAAATGAATTGGCCACCTCAATCAGGAGCACCTTGTCATTGAAGCGTCAGCTATTCATCCCTGCATTCGTGTGCTTAGTAAAAGTACCATAGACCGAAACTGACAAAGTAGCTCAGTTTCACTCAAAACATTTTACAACACTTTTTAAAATAATATCAGATTTTTTAATGAAATTTACATTGAGTGTTACAGCACCCAGGTTATTTTACTAATGATAAACTGCAGGCAAAATTTGAACCATTGTGAATTCAGCCTGCAGGCAGACTAGTTTTTCCCCTCTCTGTTTTGGTGGGGCCTATTTGCATAACATTTCTGCAGAAAAGTTTTTAACCTGGTCTGGACTTGCTCCTATCTTTAATTTTCTGAGGTTTGATCGGTGCACAGGGAGAGGAGGAGGAGGCAATGGATTTGAGATCGAATGGGCTGTTGCTGCTGTTCCCAAATCAGCTGCTCTATTGTGTGCTGCAGGCTGCTGTCTGCCTGCTGTTGCCGACCTGCCTGCAGGACACCACTGGGGATACAGTGCTCATCACTGGTGGGGCGGGGTGTCGGCCACCACCTGGCCAAGTAGTTCACCAAGCAAGGGGTGATGACAGTAAGGGTAACCAACTCAGCTGCTCCATGGTATGCATTGCAACCATTTACTGTACTGTACATGTAACTGTGCCACATCCATGTCTCTCAGTTGTCGGGACTGTCTGCAGCAGGTTTTGGGGACTGTTTTGGTGTGTGTGTGTGTGTGTGTGTGGGAGGGATTCATTAATTTATTGTGCACTCTTTTATGTTGGTGTGTCTTACAGGGACTAAGTCCTTCCAGATTTTAGTAAGCTGATCTCTGTTATATTCATTCTCTGTGCATGCCCTTCATTCTTTCAGCTCATTCCACTTCCTTATTCATAAAGGCCACTGCTCAGACAAAGGAGGAGTGGGAATAATCAAACCTGGTCCAGTCATGGGGGAGGGCAAGGGGGCAATTCAAGCAATGAAAATCGGGGTTTCCTCTCCACCACAAACCCTGGCTAGCCAGCTACTAAATGATGTCTCAAACTAACAATGTATATTATCGATTCATCATGTTTTGTTGTTTGATACTGCAGAGATACCCACCCCTCCAGTACAGGGTTACGAAATTTAGTGGGAGATCTGGCCATGGCAAACTCCAGCTTCATTGGTTAGATAGGGCTTCTGCCGGCTCCAATCTGTCTGAGGCTACTACCATCAGCAGTTCACCTGGGTCAGAGTCATCACATCACCATCTGTGCTCCCTCCTCCCCACTTGTCATGCTGCTGTTGCTGCCTTGCTTTGGCAGGTGCTAGTTGAGCAATGTCCTCTGAACTTTTCTAGTTGCCTGGAAGGTGGGCTGTTGCCATAGGTCCAGTATCTGTCTGAGAGAACCTGCATCTGAGATAGCAGGGTATTTTAATATTCAGGGCCATGTGATTTTGTTTTTAAAGGGGACATGATAAAAAGTGACAGATCAGGAGAAATATGGAAGCTGTCCTTTCTGTTTTTACGTCCTGCATGTATTACCATTAGTTCAGTGTTGCTAGAAATTGGCAATTTACAGTGCAAAGTGGTATGACTCTCTTTGTGCTCCTGCAAGCATGACAAAGGAACCTATTTTAACTGAAATGTTTGCAAGGTTTATTCATTGCACAGTCCATACCCAGTATAGTCCAGCTGAAACACAGTATCTCAATTTTAATAGGGTGGTGCTACTACAGATTTTATGCTGCTGGGTGGACTAGAGCATTGTGCGATTAAGTGACTTGCTCAAGGTTACACAGTGAGTACTGGCTCTAGCAGTGCTTTATCCAGTGACATGGTTCGAAGCAATGCTCTAACCATTGTCCCTTGTGTGTTTTTGTTGACTGCCATGCATAAAGCAGTTTGTTTTGCTTAGATAATATTTATTTAGTTTTTGTTGTCTGGGAAAGAGGTTTAGACAGTAATGCCTAGTTGCAGTCTCGGAGGGAGATACAGATGCGAACAAACTGAAGTTGAACCACATTCAGCTGTTGGCGGGGGTATATTTAGTGAAAGGGTATTTGGCCAGGATGGGGGGCTCCTCCCTACTCTTTTGGCCATGACATTTTGATTCTGGGAGGAGGTCAGAAGGTCTGCCTGAGCAACCATCAGAAAAGGTAGACATGACGTTTGTTTAACATCTCATCTGAAGAGCAGCACACCCAGACAGTACAGTTTTCCTCTAGTACTGCACTCCAGTGCCAGCATTTTGATACAAAGCAAATCCGGTGCAGGACAAGAACCCATGAGAGGCAGATGTACCAGCTGAGCTACACTGACACTTTAAAGGGTGCACGTGATTATTTAATGAAAGAACTCTGAGGATACTGGATACTCTGCCACACTTAAGCCCAGCTCTGTTTGGATTTTATTGTTGACAATAGCCAGGGGGTATCATGGCTTCATCTTATGACAAGTGGAAAGGATGAAAGTCTGATCAGCAGTCTGACCTAATGCTGATTATAAAATGGCAAGAAAATTCCATGGGCTCTGATTGGTCAGTCTGGGAGTGGACCTGTGATGTTATCCCAGTACAACATCACAGATCTAGTCCCAACACACAGATGACCTCATAAACTTTTGCTGGAATCACTTCACTGCAGCCTGCTTCAGTCATTATTGCCACTGGCCAGTCCACTTCAATCATTCTCACTCTGAAGCTGTCTGCAGTGTAGTGTTCACTGCCCTCCCACTATGTCACTTTTTACTCTCCCAGCACAAAAAGTAAAAAAAATTAGACTTCCTATGCCAGTTTCTTTCACAAATGGTTTGAGTCACTGCAACTGCCAGTCGCGTGGTTCAGCGGCTTTTGCTCTCCTGCCCATCCCAAACAGACTAAGCGGTCTCCCAAACAAACTAAACGTGTTTCTTGGCATACTGCTTCAATTAAAAAAAAAAAACTAATTTATAAAGGCTTCAAACCTATCACCTTCAGTGCTATGCTACCTGTTGCTACAGGAATCTACTGTCCCCACCATCCTGAACTGACTGACTGGTCGGCTTCTGCTGTCCCCTTCCCAGAACAGACTCGTGCGCCTCTTAAAAGCACATCATGGTTCTCACTTACCCTCAATAGGGAGTTTTCTGATGATCTCCCTTGTTTTACTTTTCCGCTATCAGCATGACAACTGCACCAAGCGATGTCCAAAATGAGCATGGGGGCAGCTTTCAGCTTCACAGAGACAACGAAGCAACGGGGGCTAAAAATAAACATACACAGGAGAACATAACGATGGGGCTTGAAGACCACAAAACAAAAGTGTTTTGTATAGGCTGGAAGTAAGGTTTGATGTTTGTGATCTACACAGTTACAACAGCATCACCTACTGGCCGGAAAAAATATTCAGGACAAAAATACATGGACTACTTCTTCAATCACAAGGTTACATACCACTTTCTAGAAATAAAACATTAAAAAATAAAAATAAAACTTACACATCTAGTTTTTTACAGCCGAGCCATTTTATAATAGCAATAATGCACTACAGGGTGTGGGTTGTGCTGGGATAACGTCACGCCTTGCCGTTGGTCCTTTAGCTATGCTGCAGGGGATTTTTAGGGGCTGGAGAGTGTTCTACCCCTGCCCAGGTTCGATCTCTGAAGGCACTCTGAAGAACTCTTTGAGCGAGTCTGTCACATTTGAAAAAGTAATGTTTTGACATAATTTGTCTTGTATTCTACTTACTGTCTGCATGACTCTTCCATTCTGACTACTGCATCAAGGCTGTAGAATAACTCCCACCTAAGGTCATGGAATGCCTGTCTTGCATCCTTCAGATCATCCTTGAAGGTGTATCTATTTAATAGACCCTGTGCCTGCTTTAGCTAGCTATATGTGGCTCTGTGCTTGCCTATGAATGAGTACCTGTCTGTATCCTGCGTTTAACTACTGATCTTGTGTATTTCCATTGTCTGGACTAAATGTTGTCATTTCCTTATTCACTGTTTGAAGGACTACATACAGACAATACTAGCAATGTATAGTTTGTAATTAATGCCAAGTTGCTCCTGAAAAAGGGACAGTTTGCCTCAGTAAGCCTTCCGCTTACCAAAATCCAATAAGTGAATAAATAAATAACTAGGCTAATTTGCATGGAAACAGAATATGCAGCTTAATCTTTGGTTTCAATCAAAACCCTTGGTTTATAACCTCAGTCACTCTGGGAAAATGTTTATGATGTCACAACTGGAGGATTGTCTTCAGCAAAGGATTTAACAGCAGGAGTAGATCAACTGTAGGGCATCAGAATCAAGTTTCCATGTCAATCACCTTAGAAATGAAGAATAAATGCTGGCCCAGTGGCGTTGGACACCTTACTTCATGCTATGCCAGTGACCCGGGTTCAGGAACCACTTTGGGTCAACAGGGTATTGACACGTGGCGGGGAGGGAGGAGCAGGACTGAGCAAGCCGGCAGGCCATTTTTCTCTCCCAGGAATAGTGGGTGGATTGTCACCCCCTCATAGTTCCATTCCCACGGGTGGAGGTCCGTGGGTAACATAGGTGGGAGGGCGGCACTGTTATGGGTGGGTGGAAGGGGCTGAGCTGGTGCCACTGTGTGTATGCATGCCTCCAAATGCATGCACAGCTTTGTACTAGGCCCTCGGGATGGGAAGTGGGAGAAAGCCTACAAATACCATTAAAAAAAACTACATAAAAAATTAAATGAAGAATAAATAGCAGTACAGATAATTGATAGTGTAACCTGAATTGTTTTTAAATATTTTTTCAGAACTTTAAACAGTAAATGAACTTCATCTGTATAGAATGTTGATTGTCATGGACAGACATGTGGCTGCCTCCTGCTGCTGGTGAAAAGCCCTTGTAATCCAGCTTATGTAAAGTCCATCCTCCTGTGTGGGCAGAAATACCTCCCAGCCCTTACTGGTGCCAAATTTGAGTCCCAGTAAATACTGCCATATAGAAAATAATGTATGGGCAGATATACACAGCAGGGCTGTGTTTAGCTGACTCCTTGACACAACAGTAGTGTTATGTCATGCACCCAGCAATCCAGGCTTGAGAATGAGCCTGGGTTGTTGAAGGCCAACTGAGGAAAGGAGCAGTGAATGTCCCAGAGACAGCTGTCCAGCATGTGTTGGGGGCATTGGGAGACTCATGGCTCCGAGTGCTGCACTAACATCCAGCAGAGGCTGGAGATAGGTGTGCCTAGGCATCCACAACAGCAGGGGAGGAGCAGTGGACATTGGTACATTGTGTGCAGAAACACACATAGCTTGCTTATGGGTGTCATTGCACAACTTCTCCTCTGGGTTCAAGGAAGAAAAAGGGCACTGCTGGGAAGATGATGCCCTGCCTGTCTCCCACAGTTTAGCAGGCCAGCTACTGATTGTCCTTAGCCAGCTCCATAAGGAGCTCTGATAGGGTGATCAGATAAGGAGATGGTGTGCCACTGTGGTACAAATCACCCTCCTTGGTGGGGGTAGGGGTGAAATCCAGGGAAGGACCATCGTGGTGTGTCATTGGTCACTAGGAGTTTGAGAGGTAGTGGAGTGGCTCTACAGGCTGAATGTAGGTGCTGGTAAGTGGCAGGCGGAGGTCCTGGTAAGGGTCCCAGAATATAGGCGGATTAAATAAAATCTTAACAAAAAAAAAAAAAGTGTGCTCATCGAGGGTGAGGGTCTTCTTAGATCTCAAAAGTTAAGCTCAAGAGGTCTCAATGATGTTATCTCACTCTTAACAAGGAAGCATCAGCCTTGGGGTGCATGGTTGCCTATACATTATTTCAGTATAGTGTATACTCGTTTTAATTCATTTGCCTTCTTTCTAACTCTGTCTTAAACCATGGTAAACTAAACGAAAATAGTATATAACAGGATAAGATTAAAACCATTTATTGTGATTTAAGTAATAGCTACAGTACATGAGCTGACAACATTTCTGGTAATTCATTGTCTTTAAACAAACAGTTCACTTGTGGGAGTGTTTTCAGTCTTGCCGATAGCTTTGTGAGGAATCTGTAGTGCAGGTAAGCATAAGAAATCATGATAGATGCTTAATTATTTGTTTTGTACCATGGTAGTAACATAGCTACTGTGGTACAGCAGCATCTGAAAGTGGGTAGATTTCCATACATAACACTGAACCATATACTGTAAAGGCTAAAATGTTCCAGTCCTGAAGCACTGGCCTAGTAAGCAGTGGCACTAGCAGCTTCTCCACAGCCCTTGGGCTATCATTGTTCAGACCTCTTCACCTTGACAAAAACTACTGTATGGAGGAAGCACTACAAAGAGTAGCCCTGGGTTGAATTTGACCTCAAGACCCCAAAGTCCGAGAATCTCATATCATTTAGACTGCCCTTTTGAAAGGGTGATTTGTGTAGTTTGGAACCTTGGATTGATTCCACTCCCTGCTGAATTTGTATTCTGTGAGCTGAGTCTGTTCTTGAGGGATATAATTGTTGAGATTGTTTTTATGATCCCTGACACACAAAATGAGAAGTTTCAGGGAATTGCTGATGGTGGAACAAATGATTTTTAACATGAGCTTCAAGGGATCAGTGGGCTTTGGTTGACAGGTTGTATTAGTCCAGTTGCCAGGCCACTGCCAGAATAAATACATTTACATAAGTGGGGCAACAAGTCAGTGGCGTTGGGAATGATTTAGAAACAGGAACAGTGTGTTCAGCTTCTGTTTCGATTTTAAGGAATTTGGAAGACAGCCCAGTCACACAAATTGAACACTACTTCAGTTGAGGGTCTTTACAGAGTGTTAGATTGTTAAAGGCAGCATTACTTGCTAGTGTGAGATGTCATCCTACAGTTTTGAAGTAAGAATGTATTTCTGACAAAAACAGCAATTTTCTTGTTGTAGTCCATGCCTGAACTGAGAGATGGGGCTTTGGATTTTTAACAGTAACTGCTCTCTGGCCGTACCACTATGACTAAATTAAAACATCTTGGTGTGGTGTGGTGCTGTACAGTGTGCCATTAGAAAATGTGCCAGTACCTTCCTGATACAGCCATATAAGAATCTAGCATGTAAAGGCAACAGTAACCTCAAGAGAAAGGATTAAAAAATGTGCTTGTGGTAGCCATCTTTAAAGACTTGATAAAATTAGCAACACAGGCTGTTTAAAAACATCAGAGAGAACTAAAAGTATACTGATGAATCTGTCAGAAATGTATTATTTGGAAAAAAATACTGTATATATGATAGCATTTTTCTTGCCAACTACCAAATAACTGTACTGCTACTTTAAGTAGACAGTATTTGATTTCTGTTTTGCTGTTTGCAACTTGTGGGGAAGCAGTATACTTCAAAGAGCAGTTTTTTTTCAACATGTTGCTTTTACAGACATTTTATTCATTTTCCTCCTCTGGGCTTGGCTCCTGCCTGCAGCCATCTCCAGTGCAGTCACTTTGTCTACCGGGGCATATAACCATACAATTTACCCAGCGTGGGGTCTTCTGGTTTCCCAACTCACCTCAGTTTCAAATCCAGTGCTCCCCAGTGGACAGCTGGTGCTGACCAGAGCACCACTGCATGGTGACTGAATGAATCTTTTTTTTTTTTGGGATTGTTTTTTTCTCCGTTTTTGTTCACACCATCAGGGTTCCTTGTGTGGAATTCCAGCCTGTGCATGCGATGCAAAGCTGACATGTGGGAACTGGTGGCATCCTCCCTCCCCAGCCTCAACCACCTGCAAAATTACCTGTGTTCCCCTTGCGACAGTCATACAAGGGAGTTGTTTGCCTTGCCCAGAGGAGGAGGAGAGTGTCCTCTGGAATGCTCAATGCTCTCTCATCCCCACTGCTGGTCTTTCAACACCTGGGCTTCTTCCAGTACCTGGATCACCTACCTCACAAGTGCCACTTGTTTCAAACTACAAGAAGTCCTAATGTATTTTGACATATGCAGTAAGACCTTCCTCTTGTACTGCCCCAGAGGTGAAATGGTTAAAGCCTACATTTTAAGCAGGCATGCACTTGGTTTCAAGCCACTGTCCACTGGTACATTCCATTCAACCATCAGATTCTTTACTCCACCTTACTGTGAAGACGCCTGGAGATTTCTCCTCAGTATCTTGTCGGTTTGGGTTGTTTCTCATTGCAGTTTTCAACTTCCTGTATTATTATTCAGTTTAAAATAGTTTCAAGCTACCGTCCTTCAGTACAGGTAGAATTATCAGTAAAATTTTCCTCAAGCTGGGTAAGTTCTCAGTTGTTTAACGATTGTCATGAACACGCGGGGAACCAATTTTCTTTTACTCCTTTTAGAGGTAAAGTAGTTTTTTCTGTGTATTAGATTGGGTCAGTTAGCCCTGGTTAATAAAATAAAAAAAAATAGGTTTGTCTGTTTTTCTGTGATCGCTAATACGGTCTGTTAACCAGGACTTACATATTAAATAAAACTTATCCAACCTATCTCTCACTAGTGATAAGTGCTCAGGGTTGGCATGGAGTTACAGAAAACCAAAAGAAAACCGGCCCTACTGGGTTTCAGCAATATGTTGAATGTGGTGAGATTTTTGCCAAGGCTGACCTCACACTACATGTGTTTTCTGCTTGGGGTTAGACCACTTACAAGCAGATTGCGAGATTTGTAAAATTTCCTCAGTCAATGCTGGACAGGTGACTTAACCGACTGAATGAAAAAGTGGCCAAAAATCTGCTAACAGGGATGGCTGGTCTGATTCTGGTTCAAAAGAACTGGAGGGTATGCCCTCTGACCACAGCAATACTCCCTCAACCAAGCAAATGCCAGATGTGGCCCTTGAAATGGCTGCTCAAAAAGAAAAGAAAAGGAAGCATACTGAACCATACACTAAGCCTCGGTCGGTTGTGGTTCCGACAGCTGAAGAAATTGTTAATGCGATCCACATTATCCAGTCTCTGCAAACTGGTGCAGCTGAACCGGTGCAGCATCTGGTTACTCCTCGACCAGGTCAAACTCCTGGAACTTGACACAACCAGACTCTTTTGACTTTGATTATTCCTGGGAGCAGGAATGTGAGGAGGAAGAGGGTGAGGAGATCTATTTTGGTCCCATTGAACCTGAAGTCTCCCTGAGCATGAGGGAGGTAGTTCTCCACCTAAACATCCAGAGGATGCTCTCACTCACTTCTTCTTTATGAAGAAAGTGGATGAAACTCTCCAGTTACCAGTTCATGAGTCCTAAGAAGAAGAAGAGCTGGATTACATGGGATGATGAATGTATCTAGCACAAAGAGGTTGGTGATGCCCATCTGTAAATCTCTGAATAGACTGACCCTAAAAATTTTAGGTACTCCTACTTCTGTCCCTCCCGTTGATAAGAGGACAGATAGAAATACCAGTTGCCAGGAATGGCACAGAATTTTGTCTGGTCATCCCAGCCATGAAGGTGTATTCAGGCTGCTGCCTGTGAAAAGCAGTTATACCCTTGGCTTCCCATCCTCCTGAGAAGGATTCCAGGCAAATTAATTCCATATAAAAAAGCGTACCTTGGATCATCTCTGGTTGCCAGACAGGCTTCTTACATGGCTTATGTGGCAAGATACCAAAGAAGCTATGGGACTCCATATCCTCACTGGCTGCAAAGGCCCCAGCAGACTTGGCTGTAGATTTGGGGAGATGGCTAGGAATGGAATAGAGGCTTCCACACAATATTTTCAAATGGCTATGGATGCCAATGATTCTGCCTCCAGAGTTATGCCCACCTCTGTATTCTTGAGAAGATTCTCTCAGCTCAGAACCACTAATCTTCTCAGGATACCCAGACCAAGGCCCTGGATTTTCCTCTGGCACAAAATTCCTTTTGGGGACCAAACAGAAGCCTACATGAGAAATAGATGAATACAGAACTTCCTATAGGAGTGTTGCAGCTAAGGAGAAGGCTGCCACTCCTCAGAAACAACAAGATAGGGGAGACAGGGCAGGCCCTATCTGAGACCTTTGGCAGGTCCAGGCCTTCCCTGCTTATCAGCAACAGCATGGGTACTTTTAGGGAAGGGGCAGGAGAGGTGCCTTTCATCCCAACCCTTCACCCCAGCCAGGACACCAGCTAAGCAGACTCCCTGAAGAGTCTGGGTTCACCTCCCCAGTCCCAGTAGGAGGCAGGCTGGCCACTGCCTGCAGAATTGGCAGTTCATAACCTCGGACAAGTGGGTTCTGGAGGAAGTGGGCTGGGCCTTGCTCTGAGCTTTAGGGTCTTTTCCAGACTGACAGCAAGGCTGTTCAAGCCTTCCAGTCAAGCAGAAACAGTCCTACTAGAAACAGAGGTAATAACTCTTCTTCAGGGCAGGGCAGTGGAACCTGTCCCTCTTTCCCAAAGGGAGAGGATTGCACTCAAGATACTTCCTGACCTTGAAGAAAAATGGGGACTGTCGGCCCATTCTAGATTTAAGATTTCTGAACACACATTTAACAAAATCAAAGTTCAAGATGGTCACTCTGGCTGTGATCTTACCCACTTTCAGGCAACGGAACTGGTTGGCATCCATAGACCTCAAGGATGCCTATTTCCATATTATCATCAATCACACAGGAAGTACCTAAGGTTCAGACTACCATCAGGCCATTATCAGTTCAGGACCCTACCTGTACTCAGCTCAAGGGTGTTCACAAAGTGCCTGGCAGTGGTTGTGGCACACTTAAGATGCATGGGGGTCTCAGTGTTCCTTACCTTAACTGCTGGCTAGTCATAGGACAGTCTCAGCAGCAGGTAACAGAGGCTTTAGTCCTCACTCAGAATACTCTGATCTCACTGGAATTTTAGTAAATATCAAAAGTCAGTCTTGGAGCCAGTCCAGAGCCTGGAGTTCATAGAGGCAGAACCGGACACAGTGATGTGAATGGCAATACTCCCACCAGACAGAGTAGACAATCTGGTCCAACTAGCAGAGTCCTTCAAGCTCCACTCACCAAGACCAGCCAGACATTTCCTATAGCTATTAGGAAATATGGTGGCCTCAACAGCTGTAGTTTCAGAAGCAAAGTTTCAGATAAGAAACATTCAGTTCCACCAGAGGCCATTCTGGTCCCAGAGAAGATATTCACTGTCAAAACTGGTGCCAGTAACTTCCACACTGCTCCAGGCCTTACAGTGGTGGTAGGGACAAGGTAAACCTAAGGGTGGGTGTCCTATTCCTGCAGCAAAATCCCACAGAGGTATTTATCACAGATGTATCCCTCTGGGCTGGGGTGCCCACCTAGGGGAACATACAGCACATGGCACATGGTCCCCCAAGAGTCCCTTTTGCACATAAACCTTTTGGAGCTCAGGGCAGTATTATTGGTTCTTCAGTCAATCTCTGCCATGCTTAGGGAAGGTATCGCACATCAGGACAGACAACAACACCACCATGCATTACATCAACAAGCAGGGGAATCAAGGTCCACTTTACTTTGCATGGAGGCTATGAAGATTTGGAGCCTGGCTTACTCCCTTCAGGTATCCCTGTCAGTGGTTCATCTCCCAGGGAAGGACACTGTTCTGGTGGATGATCTCAGCAGGATCAATCAGAATCACCATGAATGGTCACTGAACAGACAGGTTCTACAAGCTGTCTTCAGGAGGTGGGGCACTCCAGAGACCTCTTTTCAGCCCCAGACAATCATCAGTTGCCTCTGTTTTGATGCAGACCAACAGCACTGGGCACAGTACCCTTGGATGCACTCCTTCTGGACTGATCACAGAAATCCCTGTATGCCTTCCTTCCATTCCCTTGCTATTCAGAGTGCTGAACAAACTCTGTTGTCAACCTGCAACAATGATTCTGATAGTTCTGGACTAGGTCAGACAACCATGGTACTCGATGTTACTGGCCCTGTCATAGACCAGCCCAATTTGCCTTTCCAGGAGGCATGACCTGCTGACCTCCTCCCAGGGAGGATCATGTACCCCATCCTGGGGTCTCTCAGGCTGAAGGCCTGGTTCTTGAAGAGTTAGAGTATGCTGGCTTGCAACTCTGAGGATGTTCTGGACATTCTGAGGGTTTCAGAAAACAGTCTACCAGGAAAACCTATACCACCAAATGGAAGAGATTTACCATATCGTGTTCTCATACAGAGATTGACCCACAAAGTGTGGGCATTCCAGTCCTGCTGGACTACTTGGCCCATTTACACTCCTTGGGCCTTTGACCCGCTACCTGAGGGTACATTTGGCAGCAGTTTCTGCTTGTCAGCAGAGAGGGCCCTTACCTAGCTTCTGACAATATATTTAAAAGTTTTCAAGGGTTGCTATGCTGTATCCCTCATAGTGAACTTACCCTTCCTGGAAGCTGGAACATTTCCATAGCACAGCTGATGCAACCCACCTTGAGCCCATGTTCTCAGCAGAACTAAAGTATGTGACATGGAATACTGTGTTTCTAGTGGCCATCACCTCAGCAAGACAGATCAATGAGCTGCAGGCCTTATCAGTGGGACAAATTATATATATATATATATATACACACACACACGAGATGACACTGTACTGCTGGCTAGGGGTGCTTCAACCCAGGAAATGGAGAAACCCTTCAGAATGATTTAGTAGGATGGAAACATGGCTAAATAAATTGGGGTTGGTTTTGAATAGTAAAAAATAAATTCAATAGTTTTTTATAGTAAAGGAAGAAATACTAGTAATTCCCAAAATTTAAATCAAAACCATCAAAATGAACTTTTAAACCAGGTAGATTATGTATAAGTATTTGGGGATTATTGTGGATTGTAGTTTGAAATTTAACTCCCATATAAAAATCTTGTTTATAAAACAAACAATAAATTAGGGCTTTTGAAGATCTGAATCTGCCTAGATTACCAAATGAGAAAAGACATAATAAACCAACTGATTATTCCATGTATAGAATATGGAATCCATATATATGGTATAGCCAACAAGTCAGACTTGGGGGCTATACCGTCCTTATAATAATTTAGCTAGATTTATATTAAATTGTGAATATTATACTCATCATTGTGAGATGTTTAAGACCTTAAAATGGGATCAGATAGAACAAAAGGGAACAAAAATGGTTAAAACAAATACATGGGGTAGTTCATAACCAAAGTCCAAAGTACCTAGTAGATAAAATTCCATGCTTAATGCATGTCCATCAATATAATTTAAGAGGCAGAGGAGAGTAAATATGTTATGCCCAAAAGAAATAATAAATATGGTGAAATGACTTTTGGTATGAAGGTTATAAATCTTTAGGCAACAATTGACCTGGAAAGGAAGGAGATTCAAAATTTAACATTTTATGAGATCACTTGACAGTGGATTGGAAATAAGATGTATGTGTAATGGGTGAAAATATTTTTGGATGGGAACATAAATTTTAGGGTCTGAAATCCTGTGGATTTCTAAATTGTGGAAATTTTGTTATAATACAATATAAAAAGCATGATGTGATGTTTTTGTATGGGGTTCTATTTAAAACATTTGTTTTGTAATGTTTAGTAATAATGTATGTTGAACAATGAATGATGTGTAACTTCATGTTATTTTAAAAACTGAAGAAAACAGGTACATCTTGAAAAAGGATCTATGACCCAATGACTAAAACAGCCTTTACCTGTATAAAATAAACTTTTACTACTACATTCCATAATGACAAGGTTGTTCTCTGAAGAAACAAAAATTCCTCCCAAAGTGGTTTCTGATTTCCACCTTAACAGTCTATGAACTTGCCTGTCTTCTTCACTGAACACTAGTTCAGGCGAATGTAAGCTGCACAGTCTAGATGTGAAAAGGGCTACTACTTGGATCATTCCAGAGATCTTAGGGGTGGAAACAATCAGTTGCTTCTTACCTATGGAGAAGTGGGTAGGGTAAGCCTGCCACTAAGAGAACCATTTGAGATGGATAGTGTCATGCATCCAGTTTTGTCATCCAAAGCTGGGAAGGAACTCCTGTGGGCTTCAGAGCTCATTCTACCAGGGGCACAGCTACTACTATAGCAGCTGCAAAGGACATTCCCCATTGGAGATCTTTAAAGAAGCTACCTGGAAAACTACACACATTTACCAAGCATTACAGTCTGGATGTGCAAGGCAGAAGTGATACCAGGTTTGGAACAGCAGTATTGAAGAGCCTTTTCCTAAGTAGGTTCTATACCCTCCTCTAAGGGAACAGCTTGGTAGTCTGCATGTGTCAGAATACATTAGGATTTTTGTAGTTTGAATTAATTACTTACCACAGTAATGTTGTTTCTTCAAAGGAGTTCTAATGTATTCTGACCTCCTACCTCCCCTGCCAGAACTGGGAGTCTCTGCACTCCAGCTGTTACATTTGTCATTAACTCTTTAAGTTGGTTATCTGTTGGGCATCTGTGACTTGAGTCTTTTAGCCCTCATTAGGGTTGGTGTGGTTGCATGAGAATTGATATACATATTCATATTGATTCTCAATCAGATGAGAGCGGTCCAGTGTACATTCAATCCTCCTCCCCAGCTAGCCATCTGCCTCAGGCTTGCTTCCAAACCAGGTCATCGGCTCTGTGAGTGGTGCGCTAATGCTACACTGATGGGCTGGTTAAAATGTTAGAATTTTGAGGCAGATGTTAAAAAATAAATAAATAGTACTTAAAGGAGCATCTGCAGTAGGTTCAGTTACTGAATCAGGCTACTCTAAGCTAAAATAACTTAAGGTAAAGTTTATTTTACTCTTGTTTCTTTCTGAGGATGCAAAGAAAAAGATGACTTATGGCCCACCCTGCTGACTCAAATCAATTAATGATATACTTCCTTTTATGTTTGCTTGCGTGCAAACACAATAAACATATTGAGATAGTAGAGCACTGCCGAGGTGTGGCAATGTTGTGGCCAGTGTAGCGGACACTTTATTGGGGTCATCCCTTAGGCCACTAATTAATGCTGAAGATTCCGATGACAGCAGTTTCAGAGTGAGCACCATACTTGGAAAGAAATCTGCCGCTGCAATTAGGGGCAGTTTATCGTGCAGCAGCAGTTCCCCTTCCTCCCAACCAGGCACACAGCAGGACAGCAAATTTAAATGTTAACTCCCTTCCACTGATGCTGCACCCCACCCTCTGTTCTCCATCCCCTGCTGACATTGGGGTGCTCAATCCCCATGTCAGCATGTATCCCTCCCCATTAATGTGGTGCACACAGAGTCCACCCAGTGTGCCAAAAATACTTCATTGATGTTTCCAACACCGGGATGCCCTCCGTTGTCAGATGCACTGCTTCCCTATGCCTCAGCTGACCTCTGGGTGCCCAAATCCTGGTTCAGCATTGATCTCCCCAGTACTCTGGCACATTGGGAGCCCACCCAGTTCACTGAAATCCGTTTTGTTAATATTTCACCTGTAAAAACAATGTCCCACGTTGTTCCTGCCAGCCCCTTCCCCAACCCGCACCCTCCCTCTGCGCTTCCCACTTCTCCACACCCCCACCCATACTTGCCTACAGAGGTCAGGAGTAGTGATCTTCTGTGGACCAGGAAAACATCTGCACTCTTCAAAGATCAACTTAGAACTGAAGAAATGACTGTAAGCCCTATAATGGCAGTCAATGGGGGTTTCAACTTTGTTTGATATCTCAGCCAATTTTTGAGTTTTGGTCCTAAATTTTCAACCCAGGGTTTTGGGACCCACTGCATGAATACTGGCACTGTCATTTCATTTCTTGGTCCTGAAAGGATGATTTTGTAGTCGCTGTGTGGGATCACCTTTCTGGACCAATTAACAAAATGACAGTGCCACTGTTCATGAGGTGGGGTCCCAAAACCAAAAAAGCCCTTGCTGCAAATTTGGTGAAAAAAATCCAAAAATGACTGTATTGTGAGCATCCATTGTGCAGTTTCTGCACATGCTTGTAACTTCATAATTTTTTATATTTTCACTCCAAATTTCCAACATTGCCATTATTTCACACCCTGTTATGGACAGTACAGCTGTCATTTTTCATCCTTTCTGAAAAGTGTTTTTGCACCTGTGGCACAGAATGGTGCAGACGCTATACAAAATCAACTTATGGGACATATTAATGAAATCACAGTGCCACTGTTCATGAGGAGGTCCCAAAGGCCATGTTGAAAATCTGGTGAAAACATTCAAAAGTGACTGCGTTACTGCGCTGTGTTGCACAGTTTCTAAACACACTTGTAACTTCACACTTTTTCATATTTTCATTGCAGATTTTCAACATTACCATTCTTCACCTCCTCATGAACAGTACAGCTGTTACTTTTCATATCCTGCCCAAAATGTGTTTTCACACATGTGGTGCCAAATGGCACACTCACTATGTGAAATTACCTTTTGGATTGAGTAACAAAATGATACTGGCATTGTTCATGAGGTGGAGTCCCAAAAGCCCATGTTGAAAATTTGGAGCAAAAATATCAACAAATGCCAGGGCGTTAGGGTTTCAACCATTACACCCACACTGTACAGACTGACAGGCATTGGGGGTGTGAATGGGTCATCAGCCACAATGCTCACACCATTCCACCCCACCGTGCAGCCACTGACAGGCATTGAGCTGTGCCTTGGGGTCTTTGGCCCTAACGCTCACCCCATTCTCCTATACTGCACCCATCTCAGCTAATTTCCTTATGGAATGGGGTGAGTGTAAGGTCAAAGACCTTGAGGCACACTGCAACACCTGTCAGTGTCTTCAGAGTGAGGGTGAGATGGAATGGTGTGAGTGTTATGGCTGATCCAAAGGCATATTCCCCAATGTCTGTCAGTCTCCTGAGGGTGGGGTGGGGTTGGCGTTACTTAATACTTCACTGCCATTCCTATTATGCATCTCTCAACTTCAGCACTACCAATGCCAATACCAGGAAGCAAACATTCAGCATTGACAAATGCTTCTTTAAGTTGCTGCACCACACACCTCCTTTTCTGAAATTAAAATGTGTTTGCTCTACTGGCACTTATGGAGTGGCCAGCTGGGCCAGGCATTGTAAAAACAATGTTGCATTTTATGATTGCTTGCACACATGTGAAAGAAACATAGTGCCACCATCTGAGTTTTCGTGGGTGTGCCTCCCTCACTCCAGTGCCCTGCTTCCTTTTGCGGCGCAGCTGGACCACACCAATGAATATCGGGCTGTCTATGACAACCATTTTAGATGCAGTGACGTACAGCTGAAAGCAAAAACCACTGCAATCAGTGGTGGTAACTGTAGGCAAATTGCATACTGCCATTGGCAGTATGCAAAGCTCACACTCTGCCACTGCATCCATATAGCTGTCATAGACAACTCTGTTTTTCTACCCAAGTAACATGCTGGGAGGCCACTCCAGCATGCTCATGTGCCCCACCTCATACGTTATGTCTCAGTGGGGGTGCGCAATCCCAGAGCCTTCACTGCCCCCCTCAACAGACTTCTGCTGCCATGCTGGCAGCCCACCCCAACATGGCAAAAGTACATATGGCCAAATGGGGTGCCCAATCCTCATCAGCTCCACTGTACTGTTTGTAACCACTCCAAACCAGAGTTCCAAGTGCCACTGAGCCCACCCCAACATGGCAGAAGTCCTTATGGCCGTGAGGTGCCAATCCCATTCAGCTTACTTGCTCCCCACAAAAAAAAATTCAGCACTGCAGCTGGGGACCAGCGATGGCAAAAGTCCATGTAGTCTAAACAAACAAAACACCTGTAAAAACAAAAACGGACCATTGTTGACTGTCTCACCCCTCCCCAACCCCATCCACCCTCTGCACTTCCACTTCCCACCCCACCCATAATTACCTCTGGAGGCTAGGACAGCGATCTCGGTGGACTGGTAACATGTCTGCAATCTTCAAAGCCAGCGGCAAACTGAAAAATGCAGATAAGCTGTATAATTCAATAAATGTTTTTTCAACTTTGGTGCATATCTTGGCTATTTTGGGAGTTCTTTTCACCAAATTTTCAACATGGGGTTCTTGGGGACCCATCTCATGAATTATGTCACTGTCATTTTGTTATTTGGTCTGGAAAGGTGATTTCGCAGTCACTGCATGGAACCACCTTTCGGGACTGAGTAATGAAACAACAGTGTCACAGTTTAAGGTGGGCCTCAAAAACCCTATGTTGAAAATTTGAAAAATCCCAAAATGACTGTTCTTGGTCGTTGAGCAGTTCCTCATGCGCTTCGTAACTTTGAGAATTTGTAATATTTTTCAGTCAGATTTTCAACATTGCCATTTTACCACACCTCCTTATGAACAGTATAGCTGTCATTTTTCATATCATGCCCAAAATGTGTTTTCACACATGTAGCGCACATTAGTGTGATCGATGTATGAAATCAATGTTTGGGACACATTAAGAAAATCACAGTGACACTGGTCATGAGCAGAAGTGGTAAAATGTCTATGTTGAAATTTGTGACAAAAGTCCATAAAATGACTCTGACACCAATGTGCAATGCACAATTTCCATGCACCCTCATAAGTTCATGAATTTGTAGCATTTTCAGTCCAGATTTTCAACATTGACATTTTTCCACACCTCTTTATGAACAGTACAGCTGTCATTTGTGCATGCCCTTCTTGTACTAGGCAGTGCCAAGAAGCTCCAGCTTGCCTGTGTGTATAACCCACCAAAGTGTGGAACACAGAGCCTCTCCTATCTCCTCGACTGCCTCAGTCTAAAGTACGCACAAATGAACTCCTATTATTTGGAGATTTCAGCCTTAACTGCCTGAGCATAAATGCTAAATCTTATGAACCCCTCCTGTCTGGTCTTGCCTTAGGTCAGCTTATCACAGTGCCCACCAGGTCCTCCCCTCAGGAGGAAAAGGAACTCTTCCTGACTGGATGCTGAGCAGCAGGCCTGATCACATCACTGCCTCTGGCCTCTTCTCTGACCTTATCTCAGACCATTCCCCGACCTACTGTATCTGGAAGGTCATTATGACCAGTGTCTCTGCAATAGTTACTCAAATGCGGGACTACTCTAAATTTAATCACAATAACTTCCTTGCCGACCTTGGCCTGTCCGACTGGTCCTCGGTCTATGCAATCAGAGACTCATCTGCTGCTCTTGACAGCTTTCTATCCCTCTTCGTCCCCTACAAGATAGACATGCCCCACTCATTAAAAGAAGAGTAAGGGGCACAGTCACAAAATGACTGCATGGGGGCCTGTTTTCCCAGATGAAGCTCAGGGATACAACCTGGCATAAATTTAAGGCGTCCGGGGACAAAAGACTATGAGGAATATAGGCAGCTCAGAAACACATGTGGGTGATCCTGTCCACCAAGAGTGATTTCTGTAAAACCTCACTCGTAGAGTCAGCTAAGGCTCCCAGGTGCTTCTGGCACACCATAAAGCATACAGTCAGTGGACCTGCTCGTCCCCAGATCTCTGACATGCATATCAATGGAGTCAGCTGCAAAAATGCCCAGACTATAGCTAACGCCTTCAACATCCTGTTCACTGATCAACCTGCCATTGCTCCCTCATCCCCAGTAGGCAATGACCCGGTCCCCACTGACAACACACTGCCCAGTCCTCCACCCCTCCCTTCTATTTTAAAGCTGTCTCCTGCAAGGATACACGGAAGCTCCTGGCTGGGCTATCCCCTCACGCCAGAGCCAGGAACAACAGTCTTAAGCCCAAATTGCTCAGACTGGGGACCCCCCCTCTAGCACGCCCACTTCACACATCCTCAACTCCTCCCTTATATCTGGATCTGTCCCAGCCATATGGAAGGTGGCATGGGTTATCCCTGTCTTCAAGCATGGTGATCCCAAAACCCTGGATAACTATAAGCCCCATAGCGATACTATCTGCCAGTTAACAAACTTCTGGAAAAGGTAGTATCCTTCCAGCTCTCTCACTTCCTCCAGACCCATGACTGCTTGTCCCCTGTGCAGCGTGGGTTCCAGAAAGGTCACAGCACCTCCACTGCCCTTGCCCAGGCACCCCACCATCAGGGCAGCGACTGACCAAGGCAAACTCATGGGTGCTATTTTCATTAACCTGACTAAGGCCTTTGATTTGGCTGATCACTTTCCACTGGGGGTTGCTCTCCGGTCCCTCAGTCTCTCCACCCTGTCCTAGCCTGGTTTGCAAACTACCTCTCGGACAGACAACAGTGCACAAGGTTGAACAAACCCTCTCTGAGCTTGTCCCTGTAACTTCGTGTAGTTCCCCAGGGGTCGGTCCTTGGTCCCCTACTGTTCTCAATCTTTGTTAACAAATTGCCGCTGTACCTGCCTCTGGGCTTGCTACCCTTTATGCTGATGACCGTGTGCTTCTGGCCAGATCCCATGAAGCGAGGGCCATAAACATAAGACTCAGCTCTGAGTTTGCCCACATTCAGTCTTGGCTTATGGCAAACAAGCTGGTTGTCAACCTCCAGAAAACACAGGCCATGCTATTCAGGTCCCGTGCCAAGATGAGCGTGTACCTGGAACCTCTGGAAGTTGTTGGAATGGGCGGTGCTCCCATTAAGGTGGTAGACTCCTTCAAGTACCTGGCGGGTTACCCTTGACCCCCAGCTGGACCTATCCCTGCACATACGAAACTCCTGCAGGCCACTAACTACAAACTGGGCCTGGCATACAGGGCAAGAGCTGCCTCACCCTGCTGCCTGGCTCACCATTGCCAAAGGGTGCTTCTTCCCACACTCTGTTATGGGCACCCTCCCTCGTGAATGCCCCAAAACCTTGCTTATAAAATGGGACACAGAGTACCAACAATATTTGTCGCTTAGCTCTACCAGCTCCCTGTCTCACCCACCACTGTCAGCTCTATGAGAGGCTAGGCTGGCTCTCCCTAGTAACTATCGATCCTTTGTCTTGACAACTTCACTGACAAGATCCTCCGGTCATCCACTCCTCCTGCACTCTCTGATCTTCTCAAACTTGTCCCCTCTGGTTTATCAACTGGGGTCTACTGATTCCCAGTCCCTCGTGGGCCCAAAACCTGCTCCCGTACAGGAAACCAGGCTTTCAGTGCCCTTTCCCCAAGAGCTTGGAATCAACTCCCTGCTCATGTCAGAACTGCCACCTTCCACCAGAGTTTCAGGTCCTCCCTTTGCGACCACCTAAAACAAGCATCATCCTGCCTCTGCTCTTAGTTGCCCTCCCTCAAGGTTGCCCGGATGTCCTCCTACAGCTCATGGGCCATCATATAGAGTGTACTCCTTGAAAAAGGTTCTGCTGACATCTGGTTGCCCTTTGGCCACCCAGTGGCCACCATGCCATACTTGTTGCACTGACTTTGTATGTTCTACCTGGCTGCAATTCTGCTGCCTATTTCCTGTTTGTACCATGTCAAACCTGTTGCTACCATGTTCCACTATATATTATTTGCTTGGGATCTCTGCCTGCACTGTACTGTACCGTATTGACTAATTGTTACCTTGTCTCTGAGTATTGTTTTGACTTTGTAACTCTCCCAGATCGCTTCTGAAACCAGGCACTTGTCTGTCTAGTGTGCTTACCCAGAAAACAAAAGCTAAATAAATAAATAAAAATAAATATATTTTTCACACCCTGGCCAAAATGTGTTGTCACACTTCGGCACAGAATAGCATGGTCACTGTGGAATTTAGTGTCCGGGATAAATTACAAAAATCACAGTGACACTGTTTATGAGCAGAGGTGCAAAATGCCTAAGTTGAAAATCTACTATAAAAATCCCCAAACTACTTATGGGTATATGTTGTGCAGTTCCTATGCGCTTATGACTTCACCAGGTTTGATTACTTTCACTCCAGATTTTCAACAATGCATTTTACCTCCTCATGAACAATACACCTGTCATTTTCACATCCTGTTCAAAATGTGTTTGTGCACCTGTGGCGCCAAATGGCGAAGTTGGTCTGCAAAATCACCTTTCACGTAACAAACTGATAGTGTCACTGCTCATGCGGTGGGGTCACAAAAACCCATGTGGAAAATTTGGAGTAAAAATACCAAGAAACTCCCAGGGGAGTTAGGGTTTTCGACCATAATGCCCTACCTTGTAGGTACTGACAGGTGTCAGGGGTGTGACTTGGGACTGTCAACATTAATGCTCATGCCAATTTACCCCAGTCCCACCCTGCAGCCAGTGGCAGGTATCGAGGTGCACCTTGGACCCTTTGCCCCAAAGTTCACCCCATTCTCCTATACTGTGCCCATTTCAATGTATTTCCCTATGGAATGAGATGAATGTAAAGGCTAAACACCCCAAGGCACACCTCGACACTTGTCAGTGTCTGAAGGGTAGGGTGAGGTGAAATGTCGTGACCGTCATGGGTGATAACCAAAGGCACACCCAATGCCTGTCCATCTCTGCAGAGTGAGGATGGAGTTATTGTCAGTTCAATACTTCAATGCCATTCCTATACTGCATCTGTCTAACTCCTGCACTCCACTGCTATTGCCAGCAAGCAAACATTTGACATTGACAAATGCTTGTTTTAATTGCCTCCACTATGCACCTCCTTTTCACAGCCAGAGCTGCACTGAAAGAAAAACCTGTTTGCTCTCCTGGCCCCTACTATGTGGCCAAATCAGTCCTAGAAGCAGAACAAAAAGTTGAATTTTTTGTAAACTCAGCCACTACACCTTACTCTCAGGTCCACAGCCACACTCATCACAGAACTGTTGTATTAGTTTCTGGTCAGGATGGAACTGGAAGATATAAGTCTTGGAACTGTCCCCATAGAACTCAGGGAAGTTCTCTATGTATACATGCATGTAGTACTAAAGAACATGTTTGGTTTACTAACTGCAAGAAAACAGAAAATTGAAAAGGGAGAAGGTTTATTTAAAGATTGCAACCAACACACTCACTTCATAACTTCAAAGAGATGTGGAATCCTATTTTCACGAGTGTCCCTAGTTACACTTGCTTACAGCAGAAGTACTGTGTAAAATAGAAGAAGCATCCTGAAAACTAATCAACACCCAGTTAATAAATAAATAAGCAAACAACTCAATAAACTGAGCGAGAGAGAGAGAGAGAGAGAGAAGAAACTGAAGAATGTGTTAATGTGTACAGCAGAGACTGAATGTGAAGGAGACTGACAGTTCCCAGCTTATAGGAAGTCACCAAGGAATAGTGAGGAAACTACTGAAAGAGATATGATCTTGATATGGGGTTTGCTGAGCATACAGTATTAATGAAATGCCTAGGCACACATTAAACTAGGTAGAAAATAGTCACAGAAGTTTGTTACTTTTATCTAGGAACCAAATTATTTTTATATATTTTTATCCAGATCTGTTTTAGTGTGATGGATCCTCAAACAAACAGGAATGCTGAGAAGATGCTGGATTCCTTTGCATGGCTTCCTATATGATACTCCTTCTGGGACTTCAGTACTGCCAAATTGACTACCAGTTCATTTGTTGTTATAGAAACTGCACTAGACTTGGCATCTGTACTTGTCAAATTAGACTACTGGGGCACTTTGATGACTGGCATCTGCCCTCTTTGATAAAAGTAATGCCTGAAATAAATTCCTTCTTCTAATAATTTTGTGCACATCAATGGCAAAGTGACTTCCATAGTGAAAAGGGAAGAATGTTATGATCCTCTTTATGAATTCCACCTGCTACTGGATACACTGCAGCATATCTGCATGTCTGACAGCTTTTATTTAGAGGAATACAAGCTGAAGAGAATACAATGAAGTTCAACAATAGGCTTTTCTTTAAGAAGTACAGTCTTAATCTACCATATAAGTCAGACATCAAGAAGTAGTACAAAACATACTGTTAATGACATTCAAGAAATAAGGATGTGGGAATTAGCTGAAGTAATCTTGTAACTCTGCTTATCTGCAAAGCTGTTGTGAATAAAATGTGCCATTTAAATACACAAATCATTTTTACTTAGTTTCTAAAATCTTGAAACTGGTAGTATAGAGCCGCACAAGCCTTTCCAAGTTGCATCTTGCAAACATGATATGTCAAACCAGGTACAGTTCATTTAGAAATCCCTGTTTTGAGGTTAAAAATGTACCACAATGGAGTCTACTGTTTCAAAATATTATGTCAGTCTGACACTGCCAACTGTAGAAATGTGAAAATATGTTGTTCACCAAGTGTTTAGCCATATTTGTTAAACAATTAAATTCTTGTCTAAGGCCTAATTAGATCCGCACCTGAAGAAAACAGTGCTGCTATCCACAGTGGATAAATGGCAACTAGTAACAATGTTTATGTCTTTTAAGACACTAATAAATATGGACAAGCTCTCCAATTATGCCAAAGTAAGTGTTTTACACAGGGTACTTGGCCCACTATGCCACAAAATGGTTTTATATGGCCTACAGTATACGAGCCTAAACATCCAAAGAAATGGATGCAGTAGTTTACAGTCTATGTAGGCTACTTGTTCCAAAAATCATGCCCACTCAACAAGGGTTGTCAGAACTAGTTAGATAAAGATTAGAATCCAGGGTTGAGTTTACTTTGGAATAAGAATGCTTATATGTTCTTAAGGGATCTTAATATTTTAGTGCATGCATTTCAAACACAAATTATACCAGTGACAAAATCAAACTATTGGGAATTACATTTTGAAATGTTTCAGCATGACACATATTATATGACATACAAACTGCTTGCTGTGAGGAGTGGTAGGAGGGCAAGCTTTGATGTTAATTTGGGATTAGTTTAAATCTTTAACTCTGTAACTGACTTTTTGTTGTGAGTTTGCTGTTGGTTTGGGAGTAACTTAAATCTGTTTTTGACTAACTTTTTTTGTGAGTTTGCTGTTGATTCAGGAATATCTTAAAGCTTTGTTTAACTCTGTAACTGATTTTCAGGAGGACTGTTGCTGGGGAGGGATTCTCTGCCACTCTGCAGCTGACAGACAGAGCTAGCAGTGGGCAAGCAAGCAGGTGGGCAACAGAGAAAGGAAAAAAAAGGTAGTGGTAGCTTGAGAGAAATGAATGTTTAAAATATCTAGGTACTGATGAGCAGGTTTTATTTTATTTGAGGTTCAGTGAGAAGCGACTCTGAGTAAGTGAGCAGGTAGTATGAGGTGGGGAGCAGGCAGCCAGGAAGAGGTCATAGCAGGCCAGCACAATGACTTAAGATATGGGTACTGCACCCTGTTTGCCAGGACTAGTTGTAGCTGTGCGTTAGACACTTAGTGCACGGCAACTGACTAATCAGATTTGACTATTTGAGATTTGATATACAACAATAATATATACATCCAAACCTTCAGCAGGAGATCCCACTTGGAGCTCCAGTCAGAATTTGACCATCTCCAGCTCAGCCTTGCTCAGTCTAAACTTCTTTCAAATGCAAAAAATGAAGGTCATTTATTTCTAGTCCAACCTTTAAACTGCCATTCAAGGGATCTATTATCCATGCCCCATATAAAGACCCTTCTTGAAGACAACCTTGAGGTAGTCAGCAATTTCAAATATTTAGGCTGTGATCTAGACCAATATCTAATATTTTCTGCACATATCACCTCCCTGCTAAAATTACAGCAGAGATTTGGATTTTTCATAGGAATAAATCTCTGTTACCATTGATGCCAGACTGTGCAATAAGGAACTGAGGCTACGTTTAAGTTAACTGTGAATTAAGGAGGGTAGAAAATTGGGCATTATGGGGGGATTGCACTGACGGGTGGAGGGCAAGAATAAGGGGTGGGGAGACATCAGAATAGTAGATGGAATGGGGAACCATGGAGTGAGGTAGTAAGCATAGGGATGATGGTGGGTGCAATGGTTGTGGGGCAGCTATTTGGATGATTATACTATGGAAACTGGGAGGTTATCCAATTGTTATGGGTTGAGAAGACTGGAAGAGGAGGTACAGGGGCTATGGAGGGAGCTAGAGAGGGTGGGGAGGGCGCTGTGGCAGGAGGGACCCCAGAAAGGAGTAGCTGGGAGAAGCAAAGGAGGAACAGCAGAGTTAAATCCATGAGGATGTTGGAAGGAGGGTGTATGTGAGACAGCAGGGGACAGTTAGTGGAAGGAAGGCTTAGGTCAGGGAAGGGAGATGGGCACCACTGCAGGGGTAGCAAGTAATACTATAAGTTTACAGTGTTGGCATCAGGTGATATTGAGACTGTTGGAGACTGTGGCTGGAGGGAAGGAGAAGGGTAGTAAGAGCCCAGGAGTCAGGCTGGGAAAGGGAAGAAGGGGTGAGGAAGAGCAGGGTAAACTCAGAGGGAGGCAGGAAATGGGGGAGAAGATGTAGGAGTCACAAATGGTGCAGATAGAGGTAATAAGGAGCAGGTCTAAGTGGACTCTGGAAATGTGGACAGTGAAAACAGGAGGAGGGGTTGTGGGACAAGAAGATGGGGTACTAGTGCTGGTGGATTCTATACTGAAAGGTCAGATGAGGTGGAAGGGGAGAAAGGCACAGTCGCATCTGGGTTGAGGCTGTTCAGGGTTGGCCGTGGGCAGGGTGGGGCAGGCACTTCACAAGTGCACATATGGAGGGAAGGAGGAGGAAACCTCACATGAGTGATGCACATGGGCACAAATGACTTGGCAGGGAGACAGAAAAGGTGGTAAAGGGGAAGTTTGAGGAGTTGGGCAGGCAGTGTGAGGATGGGGGGTCAGTGGCATTCTCTGAGGTACTCCTGGTACCATGTGAGAGTACAGTGAGGAAAAAAAGGATTGCAGAGTTCAATGAGGGCTGAGGCACTGGTGACATACTGGGAGCATGGATTAGTGTCAAACTGAGGCAGAACCTGGGGCAATAGTGAACAATACACAAAGGACAGGATACGTTTGAGCAGGAAGGGAAATGAGTACTAAAATGGGAATAGAGAGTATATATCAACAAAGGTGGATTTAAACTAGGAGGAGGATTGCAGGGAACTGCTGATAGGAAAGGGCTCCAGAAAGGGATCCTGGGAGCTCCCACTCCCAGTTATGGGTAAAGGCAATAGGGGGAAGTGGCACAGGAGGGATAAGGAGGAAAGAATAGGGTTAGGGAAGGGAAGGAGATGGGCTTGAGTTTGGTCTCACTGAATGCAAGAAGCCTAAGGAATAGAACAGCAGAGTTACAGGCTTTCTTGGCAGTGGAGGGGTGGACATTGTGTCCATCACGAGCAGTGAGCCACCCAGTACCAGGACTGGGATATGATGATCTCAGGGTTCAGGTTATTCAGAAAGGATAGGGCTAAGGGAATGGGGGAGGGTGGCAATCTATGTAAGGGAAGAATAAAAGTGCTTAAGGGAGGAAAGGGTGGAGGGGATGGCAGAATCACTATGGATGCAGTTCAAGATGCAAGAACAAGATGCTGAAGATGGGGTGGTGTACAGGCCACCGACTCTGGGACTGACCTGGATGGGGAATTAGCTGAACAAACTAGGAGGGTCTGCAGGAAGGGAGCACATTGGTGGTGGAGGACTTCAACCTAATGGGGTGGAGGGCACCCTTCCACCATGAGTGCAAGGAGTGGGTCCTGCTAGAAGCATTTCAAGACAGTTTTCTGACACAGCTGGTCCAGGGGCTGAATCGGTTAGAAAGGACTCTGGACTTTGTACTGGATAATGGGAAGCTGTAAGGAATCTGGAAGTGGAGGAACCACTGGCTGGGAGTGACCACTGTTCGGTGTGGTTCATGTCTCCAACATGGGAAGGAAACAGGGGCACAGGTACAAGGGTGATTGAGTTTAGTGGGGTGGACTTTAAGAAGACGGGGAAATTTGGGACAGACACCTGGCAGGAATGCAACCACACATGGATGCAGACCAGAAATGGGACATCATAAAGGATGGGCTGGCAGAGGCAACAGAGTCTTACACTAGGAAGAAAACAGAAGGGGAGGGCAAAGAAACCCGGTTGGCTGACACAGGAGATTATGGAAGGGGTGAGGGACAAGAGAGCAGAGTTTTGAAAGTAAATGAAATGGCAGAGGGTGAAGATCACGGATATGTACATGGAGAAATCCAGGAGGTTACCAGACTGGTCTGGGTGGCCAAGGTGTCCAGGGAGCTGAGACTGGTGCAGGGAATCAAAAGTGGAGAAAAGATTTATTCCACTACATTGGAGAGGGAAGAAAGAGAAAGAATCTGCTGATGAGGATTAAGAAGGGCGTGGGGGAAGAGGCAGAGCAGGCAGAGGCACTGAATGAATATTTCTGCTCTGTATTCATGCAGGAGAAAGGAAATTACCCCAGGCAAGGGGAGTGGATGAGACGGGAGGGGACACAACAGATGTGGGGATTACAGAAAGCAGGGTACTAAATGGATTGAGGCATTAAGGATGGACAAAGGACCTGGACTTGAAAACATTCACCCTAGGGTACTAAGGGAGTTAGCAGAGGTCCTGGTGGGGCCACTGGCTGACCTGTTCAATACCTCCCTGGACACAGGATGTGTACCACAGGACTGGAGAATGGCCCATGTGGTGCCCATCCACAAACATGTCCCAAAGGATGAATCATGAAACCTATAGGCCAGTGAGCCTCACATCAATAGTGGGAAGCTCATGGAGACCATTCTATAAGATAGGCTAGTGAGCTTCTGAGAGCAAAAGGTCTACAGCATGGTCAACAACATGGGTTTATAGCGGGCAGATCCTGCAAGGCAAACCTTGTAGAAACTAACATCTGGGTCGCATGGAAATGGACAAGGGCCATGCAGTGGTTGTCCTGTATCTGGACTTCAGCAAGGCCTTTGATTCAGTGCCGCATGAGAGGTTGGGGGAAATGGAATATGTAGGGGCAGGACCAAAAATGGTGAAATGGATCACAAACTAGCTAAAGGGAAGGCAGCAAAGGGTGGTGGTGTGGTGGTACCTCTTGTCACCGAGGTGGTGGCGGCGTGGTATCACAGGGATCTGTACTGAGACCGGTGCTGTTTTGGATTTTGTTGCAGATATCTCACATGGGTTTGGAGCAAGATCAGCCTGTTCACAGATGATACCAAGATGGGAGCTGTGGTTGATGATGCAGAGGGTGGAAGGGGTTGCAGGAGGACCTGACTAAGCCGCAGGATTGGGCAGAAACATAGTAACATGGGGTTCAATGTCAAGAAGTACAAGGTTATGCACTTTGGAATCAGGAACCAGGGAGGGATTATCACTTAAATGGGGTGCAGATGGGGAGCTCCACAGAGGAGAAGGACCTAGGAATGATCATTACAGGGTGCATGAACAACTCTGCTCAGTGCAGAAAGGAGGCAGCAAAAGCCAAAATAATGCTTGGGTGTATTGCAAGAGGGATCTCCTCCAGAAGGGGGTTATCCTACCCTTTATAGGTCATTGGTCAGCTCCCACCTGGAGTACTGCATGCAGTACTGATGCCCATTCATTAAGAACATCAGATTGTTGAGAGGGTGCAGCAAGAGCCACAAAGATGATCCCAGGATTGGAAAGCAAGCCCTACGAGGACAGGCTGGAGAGCTGAATATGTATTCACTGGAGGAGGCGAGGGATGGCGGATATGATCGTGACCTTTAAGTATCTGAAGCAGATAAACAAGGCAAACACAGAAGGATTTTCAGATGAGAAGGGGGAGGACATGAGAGGGCATGGACTGAGATTGGAGGGGAAGATTCAGGAGGCGATGAGACTTTTCACGGAAAGAGTGGTGGACAAATGGAACACTCTTTACCAGATGAGATAATGTCCTGTAAGATGTTGGGCAGTTTCAAGAAGGGTTGAGACAGGGTAAGATGAAGGGAGGGTGGGGATGAGAAGGGCAGATGCATGAAAGGGGCTGGCTTCACACTGGAACAGACTCAATAGACCATGAGGCCTGTTTCTGCTGGCAATTTCATATGTTCATGTTCACATCTCTTCAGAATCTACCCCCTTCCAACTTAAAGCACATCCCTTTTCTTTAGCACCTTTTTTTTTCAGAAAAATACATATTTTCTGTACCTCATTTACCCTTGTGAAGCATTTAGGTAAGCAATAAGCCATGACAGAGTGTGCGATGAGACAGTTCTAATGCACTGCTAGGGTGTAGTGGTACAAGGCCACAGGCTGAGTGCATCCAGCCCCTTGCCATGCGTTAGAACTGTCTAACACACACACCAGAGTGGCTTATTGCACTTATGAAATGGGCATCTAAATTATAGATGCTTGTGGAAAGTAAAAGTAATTGTATTAAATAATACAATCTTAAATCGTTCTCTTTATTTTAAATAAAATAATTTCTCCACCTTCTGTTTAGTGTGCTTTTTTGTAGTTGGGACTTTTGTCCTTATAAGGCTTCCATATTTGTACTTTATTCATGTGGTTGTCAGGGCACAACACTTTGAACCAACACGACTCTCACGTGTTTGACCTCAGAAAATCCCATATTTGTAGATGGGACTAAAGAAGGTGGCTGTTTATTGTAATGAATTCTACAATGTATTATGGCTGCAGGCAGTGCTATGGAGGAGCGTCAGTATTTGTTTCAGTGTGATGGGGCAGCTGGTGCAAAAGTACAAAGAAAACTATGACCCTATGAGGAGGTAAAATGTGGGCAGGCTGTTTGAAGAACAATGTTTTTAGTGGAAAAAATGGAATAGTGAGAGGCTGAGGAACTGTTCAGCAGTGGGCAGCTTGTCTGTTGTCAGGAGAGTGAGTGAGCTGGCTGCTGGGCAGGACACATCATGAGTGGCATGAGTTTCTTTTTCTTTCTTACATGTCTGCATCTCTGTTTTTGTAAAGATGACAAAAAATGGGAGGACAGCGAGTGAGCTGGCTGCAGGGGTGAGATATTGGTAGACATGGAGTTTTGCAAGGGATTTATTCACTGTGTGATACCTGAGGTTTCTTCATGCATGCAGCTGACAGACAGAGCTAGCGAGCAGGCAAGTCAGCAGGTGGGCAACAGAGAAAGAAAAAAGGAAGTGGTAGCTTGAAGAGAAATTAATGTTTAAAATATCCAGGTACTGATGTGCAGGGTTGTTTTTATTTGAGGTTCAATGAGAGAGCGACTCCAAGTAAGTAAGTGGTAGTACGAGAGTGAGGAGCAGGCAGCCAAGAAAGAGGTTGTAGCAGCCAGCACAGTGACATAAGATAAGGGTACTGTACCCTGTTTGCCAGGACTAGTTGTAGCTGTGTGTTAGATACTTTAGTGCACGGCTACTGACTAATCAGATTAGACTATTTGAGATTTGATATACATTGGTAATATATACATCCAAACCTTCAACAGGCAATCCCACTTGGAGCTCCAGTCAGAATTTGACCATCTCCAGTTCAACCTTGCTCAGTCTAATCTTCTTTTAAATGCAAAAAACCAGGCAGACTAGGTGGGCCAAGCGGTCCGTATCTGCCATCAAATTCTATGTTTCATTTATTTCTAATCCAACCTTCAAACTGCCATTCAAAGGGATCTATTATCCTGCCCCTATAAAGACCCTTCTTGAAGACAACCTTGAGTTAGTTAGCAATTTCAAATATTTAGGCTGTGATCTAGACCAATATCTAATATTTTCTGCACATATCACCTCCCTTGCTGAGAAATTACAGCAGAGTCTTGGATTTTTCTATAGGAATAAATCTCTGTTTACCATTGATGCCAGACTTTGACTGGTCCAGACAATATTTGGGCTGCCTTCGACTACATGGACATCCTTTATGGCAGTTTTCAGGCTCTTTCCATCAATTGAATACACTATACCATAGAGCAATACGTTTTATTTCAAATGCTCATCGTCACACTCACCACTGCGACCTTTATGCCTCACTGGGCTGGACTTCATTAGCTACGATATGGTTCTTTCTCCTCACCTGGCTATGTAAAGCCCTCTTGCTAAAGCTCCTCCCATACGTGAATAAACTCTTCTGGTGAACTACCTCCTATACACACTCAGTAGTACCACTTACATTATGCTAGAGGTGCCTAGCATCCGCACCCCTGTTGGGGGCTTGGCCATAAGTCATGCCCTACCAGTGGCCTGGAATAAAGCCCAGTCTACACTCAAGCTGCATCAGCTACTCCCCTGAGCAGTTTCAAAAACTACTTGTTAGCAAGTTACGTGACTCCTGTCAATGCTACTGACCATTATGTCTACACTGTCAGTTTGCCATCACCCTCACTCATCATCATCAGGTGTTACCTCACTTAAGGTCCCTTCCCATATACTTACCTTGACTTACCTACCCTCCCCCTCTCCCCATCTCCCATCTTACCAGAACTGCACCCCATGCCTCTCTCTCTGCTTACCTGACCACTACCTTATTTACCTTCCACACTATTCTTCCCTATGAGATTCATCCAATACTCAAATCATCAAGCAGACCTCTAAAGCAGTAGGTAAGGCTAGGGGGTGTTAGGTGTATTAGTAGGGGTATCACAAGTCGTGAGAGGAGGTAATAATCCCTCTGTACAAGACATTGGTTAGGCCCCATCTGGAGTACTGCGTGCAGTATTGGAGGCCACACCTTCACAAGGACATTAACCAAATTGAGGCAGTCCAGAGAAGGGCAACCAAAATGGTGCAGGGACTGCATCAGAAGACATATGAGGACAGATTAACGGAGCTCAATATGTATACCCTTGAGCAAAGGAGGGAGAGAGGTGATATGATCGGACATTTAAACACCTTAAGGGCATAAACAAGGTGAAAGAGTCTAACATGTTTAAATATAAGAAAATAGCAGGACAAGAGGACACAGCATGAGATTAGAGGAGGCCGATTAAGGGGAATTGAGGAAATTCTTTTTCACAGAAAGGGTGGTAGATGCATGGAATGGCTTACCACAAGAAGTAGTGGCTATGAATACAGTGCAGGGCTTCAAACAGGCATGGATAGGCTATAAGGAGCAATACAAATGACTATGAATAGATAGGTCACTGACATCATAGGCCGATGGCACATTTATAAGGTAGAAAAGAAATGGGCAGACTGGATGGGCTCTTATGGTCCTTATCTGCCGACACTTCTATGTTTCTATGTTTCTATGCACCCTTAGTAAAGCTACCCTACCTAACCTACCTAGCCACTCCACCTCCTCTTCACCATTCAGGGCCAATTTCTCCCCTCAATCTTCTTTGACAACACAGGCTCCCCTCTCCACTATGATCCCTACTGTACCTGGCCTACCTTCCTCTCCACCTTCCCCATTACTCACAGCTGACTCCTTCTTTCTCTCCTATAATCCCATACCTTCATTTCCAGGTTTTCTCACTGCTACATTTATCATTGGATGTTTTAATTACTGCCTACTGCTAACTGTGCCATCTATCTGATTGTTTATGCCTGACTGTGTACTGCAATGTCTTAACCTTGTAAATGACCTTGATCCATGTACATATTTTCCTTGTGAAGCTGTATGCCTGACTGTTGCTCCACAATGTCTTAAACCTTTAAATTATCCTACTCCATGTATATATTTCCTTAGAAAGCTGTATGTTCATGTATATTGCCCTGTGTATTTCTGTTATATGTTTGTGTTGGTTTATTACATGTGCATTGCACATTACTTGTCTCTCAGACCCTTGTAAATTAGCTTGCTCAATGGAGTTTCATTCCTGCTAATAAACTTTGACTTGACTAAATTTCCTGGCTATTTCATAAAGTCTCTCATCATATCCCTCCCCTTCTCTCTTCTAGGGTGTACATATTGAAGTCCTATTGCCTCTGCTTGTAGGGCTTTTGATGCAGCCAAGCATCATTTTAGTTGTCTCCTCTGGGCCGCCTTCACTGTGTCTATGTCCTTCTGGAACTGCAGTCACAAGGACTGGTCACAGTACACATGGTGGGGTCTTACCAGTGATCTATACAGAGGCAACACCATCTCCTTCTTCCTGCTGGTGTTGCCCATTCCTACAATAGTGCCCTAGTATCCCACTAGCCCTCCTGACTGCCATGTTGCACTGCCTGACCATCTTTAGGTCATCAGATATGATTACTCCCAGGTTTCTTTTCTGCTTGGTTCTCGCCAATACCATACTGCCCATTTTGTGCTCCGCTGCTGGATTTTATGCCCAAGCACATTATTTTGCCATACCCATGACCACTCAATTTTCTCTGGTCTCTGCTCATTCTTTCCACCCTCCAGAGTTTCCACCCTGTTGCAGATCTTGGTGTCATCCACAAAGAGGCAGACCATCCCTTCCAGCTCCTCTGCAATGTTGCTTATAAAGACATTAAAGAGAGCAAGTCCCAACACCAATCTTTGAGGTACCCCATGTAACTTTCTATTTCTCAGAGCAAACTCCATTTATCACCAACTGTTAATGGGACAGTTGTAGAGGCTACGCAGGGCAAGCCAGATGACATACATGTAGAGCCTGCAGAGGGCAAGCCAGATGGCAAAATTAAATGTAGAGCCTGCAGAGGGCAAGCCAGATGGCAAAATTAAATTGTGATTCAGGTGATTAAAGACGTGGGTGAGACACTGAAAAGTTAAATGTAGAGCTACTCCATATTTAGTAAATTCTGCTTCTTCTGAAATTCTGTGTAGTTTCAGAAATTGAGCTAATTCTGTGGAATTCTGATAGAATCAGAATTCTGAAATTCAAAAGTGGATTTTTTTTAACTGCAGACTAATTATCCACAGTTTGCATAAACTCTGCCATAGTATTCTAGTGGTCTACATATACTGTGGAATATTATTCCATGGTTTACATAGAAATGCTTTTAAGAATTTTGTTGAATAAAAATACAATTCTGAAAAGCATTTTGTGGAATTGCCATTCTGCATGAAGTTGACTAGATTAATTCCACATTTCTCACAGGTCAGGTGAATAGATAACTTAATTGAGCACTAGTGTGAGCAGCAAGAAGAGGAGAGCCATCACCCAGCAAATATATTAACTGTGGAATAATATTTCATTGTGTACATAATACACCAAATACTAATTTAACCTGTGGATTACTAATTTGCCTAATGGTTGGCATGATCATAATTCTCAGGCCATTCAAGCATGTAACACAGGTAGTGAGAGGAAAACTGCCTGTATCAGTCAGGCCATACCAGCTGTATGGGTGCCAAGGCAGACACTGTCAAACATACAGCAGGAGCTAGGCGCAGGTGGTGATTCTGGATATTGTGCCTTGATGGAACACATGATCCATGTATGAATTGCAGCATCCATATTTCCAGCATTCTGCAGTTTACAGAGTTGGGGATTCAAAATAAGCTTGCCCTACTGTATGTCATAAATGTGGTCTTGCACTGATCATTAAAGGTGGCCATAATCAGATGTAAAATGTTACCAATTTGTTTATAGGATGGGTACAAAGGGCACAGATGCTAAAAACACAGTTATCAAAGGCACAAACTGAACATCAGAGACAGAGTTTGTTACCACCTATCATGGGAAAACCAGTTGATAAAGCATCAAAGAGAAAGAGAAAATATCAACTAACCTGCTTTGGGATATGTTGTACCAGGTTGGTCTGGAAGATGTGAAGGAAAAGGAATAGGAGGAAGCAGATGAGGTGGCAGGATTGTATGCAGCACAACACATGGTGGATGTGTATTTCGAGGACAATAGGCACCTCAGCATCAGTGATGAGCCTGTGCTGTATGGGAGTGGAAAGCTCACTGATTGGCTAGCACCAGCCTCAGTAAGCGTAAAATACTTGAGCTGTTCACCATTCAGTGTCAATGCTGATGTGTCTGCAGTTCAGCAGGGGCTGTCATGAAGGACGACACACCAGTCTGTTATGGAAGAATGTTGGTATGCTAACATCTATTAAAATAAATGCAGGGTACATTCCATGGATCACAATTTTCTCTCCATTACTACCACATCAAGCTGGCGAAGGTGTGGAAGCTGATGAACATGACAATGGTGGCATTGACACATTGCCAGTTAGCAAACCTCATGATAAAACATTTCCTGTGTGGGACAACTCCAGTCTGGAAGACTATGAAGTTTACTTCAGGATGAGGATGCATAAGATTCTGCACACAGTCCTCTTCTCCTGACTCTGATTTGAATCCTTTATGATTCTCATATTATTTCTTTTTGTCCATTTCACGTTTTCTCAAGTTGTGCTGCTGTGCTGGTGTGCATATTTACTACAACTCTGGCTAACTCTACTTAATTTTCATTTTCAATATCTCATACTTAATAACTCAGAGCACTTATTTCAGACTAGCCAGGATTTCTTGGCTCCATCTAATGCAAACAAACAAACTCAGACTCTTAACCCAGATGGATGCCATACACATTTAATGCGAACTTGCTACCTTGCCTGCCCTGTGCTGCATCTTCTCCTATGGTCTGTTGGGGCCCTCCTTTACAAACAACAGCATTGGCTACTGCCTCCATCTGATGCCTACAGACAAATCTGGATTCTTAACCCAGCATAAATGTCAGACTCCTCCTCCAGCAAGCTAGCTACCACATTCTCTTCCTCCACCTCTAGGCACAGTCATGGCATTACACAGCATAGCCTTACTAATGTGATGGTAAGCATCATCCGTTTTTCTTGCATTTTCTTCTTCTTCTTTTTATTTCTATACAGGGACAAATAACAGGGTTTGGCTTAAAGTGTAAATAATTATACTCTTGTGTTCACAGGTCTTCTCTCCTGCTACCTCCTTTTCAGCACCAAGCAAGGCAACTCCTCATTCTGTACCTCTGGCTCTCTTGTTCCAGTTGTCAACATGGCCATAACTAATGTGACAGTAAGTATCATACTATGAATTTTGTAGTTTTTCCTTTTTATTTCTATACTCCTATCACATATACACCAGTCCATGACACATAGGCCATATAAGGAAACACAATTTCAATGTTGACTCCTCACAGGTAACAGTCAGGTATAATAAAACTGTGAGCAGAAATTGGATATACCATGTGGCCTTTACAGTGACCAACTGAGGAGAAACATTTTCTGTCTTATCTTCACAATTGACAGCTGGGAGTGGACAATGATATACCATATGACCACCATAGTGGCCAACTGACTAAACATATTTTTAGACTTATCATTACAGATGACATCTGAGATCACACAATGGGTATACCATGTGGCCACCACAGGGGCTACTTGAGTAGAGTCTAAAGAATTTCTTTGTCTTCATGGGTCACCTGCCCTGCTGCCTCCTCTTCCAGCAAGCACAACTCCTCCTCTTTTGCCTCTCCTGCATTGGTGCTATCATGCCACTTCATGGCATAGCCATCCCACAATGTGAAGGCAAGTATTCTTTCAAAATTACTTTTTCTTTCACTTATTTATTTATTTTCCTTTCACGTGAGTGGAATAGAGTCTTACTAATTTCTCTATTGTCATCACAGATCTCTTTTCATTCTGTTCTGAAGGTCTTCTCCTCCTTCAAGTGAGCCAATGCCATCTTTTTCATACTTTGTGATCATGGTCATTGTTGCATCAGACATGTCAGCAAAACACTATTACTACTATAATACTGTACATTCTCATCAAATGAGAAATCTGGTGCAGATAATACTCAACATCAGCACACCACAGAACAACTCCTTAAATATATAGGCTTTGTCTTGCACCTATTCAGCTGCTGCCCACCTCTGCCAATCAGATTATATCATTATAGTGGCAGGTACCTACCACTGCAAACAACATACAGCAACCTCCTTTCTGGTACTTAAAAACATTTTGGAAATTATAAATTAATATTGTGAGATTTCTGTGCATTATGGTGCTCAATAAGATGTGCTGTGCAGGGAGAATGACACAGTACAGTAGTGACATATAGCACCAGGCAACAGATAGAATTTCTTGGACTTAAGAAAATTTACACAAATGAGAATTTTTATGGTGAGATTTCCTGTGCATTATGGTGCACTATGAGAGGAGTTCTATGGGATGGACTCAGTTCAGGAGGAGACTGACACAATGCAACATATAGTAGAAACAGTATATATAGTTTCTCAGAGTTGAGAACATTGCAGCAAATGAGACTTTTATATTGTGAGATTTTCTGTGCACTACCACGCATTACAAGAGGTAATGTGTAAGAACTCTAGAAGGAGACTGACAAAGCTCAGTAGCAGGATATAGTAGCAGGAATAGAAACATCCTGGAGTTATGAATTAAAACAGGTGGTGCAGTTGGAGACTACCATAACGTAGCAGCATATATAAACTGTAGGACAGATGAAGAATTAGGGACAAGTAAATGCTGGTAAGTTGTGCATTTCACATACACTTTATACCATACTGCTTTACAGGAAAAGAGCCGTGAGAAAAGAGAATCAAAGCAAGGACAGTGGAATTGTATCAAAAGAGAATATTAGGGAGGACATCAGAAATCATTTTCTTTATATTTATTTTTATTTTTCGAGTCAGAGAGCTCAAGGCAGAATTACATTGATAGAGAAGAGATTGACTGAAATATACTAGTGTGGGAAGAAGACAGCAGAAATATAGCAAGAAATCAGTATTTAGGACAGAATATTAGAGCAATTTTAACTTTTATTTTCATTTATGTATTTGTTTGATTACTATTTAATTTTTTTTTGTTTACCATGCAAACAATGCAAGTCACAGTGACATACAAGACAAGTTACAATGACATACAAGACAAGTCACAATGACATACAAAGGTGAAGAGGATGAGACAGGAGAAATTTCATTTCCAGGTCTATGACCTGTGTGGGGCAGAGTGACTTCCACCACAATGCTCTCATGCAGAATTTGTGGTTTGCAAGAAGCATCTGGAGCATAGCCTCCATGGACACAGCTTTGCATCTGAAGTCCCTCAAGTAGATGCAGAGTTGTGGTACTTCAGCTCTTGTTGAAGTAACCAGAGGAGGGGAGAAGGATCTGAATGTGATATATCAGGTGCTGTCTCTCATAGTCCCCAAGTTCAGCTGCAAGTCAAAGTCTCCTCTGCATACCCCTCTGGCAACTGGGAACATACTGCCTCTTGCTACCCTGCTTCCCATCAACACAGAAGGACCACTCTGAGAGGCACTACATCCACCCTTCACAGTTGTTTTTCTGTGCATTTTCCACTCATGCTGGGGTTCTTCATTGAGGTGGATGTGCTGCCCACCATTACCCACTTGGTTGTCCCTTTTCTTATGCTGAATAATAGTCTGAAACAGTTTGCATTTGGCAATGCTGCTGTTGGAGGGGCCAGACCAAAACAGTCCCAAACAATGAATGTGTGCCACTGCCTTGGGGAAGTGGATGCTCTCAGGATGCATGACTCTTCCTCACAGGGATCACTCATAGGCTGTGGATCCATGGGCTTAGGGGGCTGTTTGTGTTACTTCTTCTGGCAGTGGTAAAGCAAAGCCAAAGGCAGTTTCTGTGACTTGCTGCTGCTGCTGCTATACTGAGAAGTGGTCCTCTTCCAAATATAGAAGCCACTGCTGCTAGATGCTTCTTGCTGTTGCTTCCTCTCACACCCAGTGCTGTTGGTGCTACTGCTGCTCATGATATCCTCTGCGGACATATAGGATGGTGTACTCTGTCAATCCACCACATGCCTCTCCTCAATCCAAGTTCAGTCCTGCCACTCCCACTCATTTTAAATTAAAAAATATTAAAATGTGAAATATGCACTAAACAACACAGGGTAACATAAAAGTTAAAACAAGAGGCAGGAAAATTGAAAGAATCTTACAAGAAATAACATATACTGTAGACAAGAATTAGTAGAATAAGAGTGTCTGAAAACAGATGTTGAAAGAAATACAGACAAAAGACTTAAGAAACTAAGCAGCCTGGGAGTGGGGGAGAAAGTGGTAAGCTGGATATTTAACTGGTTAAAGGACTGGAGGCAGAGGTGTGGTAAATGGCTGACACTCAGGACAGCAGAGTGACTGGCAGGATGCCACAGTGATCATTGTTGGGAGTGGTCCTCTTCAATGTCTTCCCAAATGACATTGTTGAGGAGCTAGAGGGAAGGTGTGTCTTATTGTGGATGATAAAAGAATCTGCAACAGTGGACACTTGGGAAGGGGTGGAAAGAATGCAAAAGAATTTGGGAAAACTAGAGAGGTAGTCTAGGGTGTGGCAGATGTTTTTCAATGCCAAAAAGTGCAAGGTTATGCACCTTGGGTGGGGAAACCTAAGAGCTGAGTATAAGATAGGGGAGAGGTACATACAGCTAACATGCAAGAAAGAAACCTCAGCGTCATCATATTTGATAACCTCAAGGCAGCTGGTCAGTGTGACAAGGAAGTGGGAAAGGCTAGTAGAATGCTGAAGTGCATTGGGAGGGGTTTTCTAGCAGGAGGAGGGAGGTGATACTGCCATTGTATAACTCACTGGTAAGGCCCAACCTGGAATACTGTATCCAGTTCTGGAGACCACACCTCTGCAAGGACATTGACAAGATGGAGGCAGTACAGAAGAGGGCAACAAAAATGGTGTGAAGATTACATGAAAAGCCATATGAGGAAAACTGCAGGAATGTAACATGTACTCTCTATAGGACAGGAGAGTGAGATGAGATATGATTGAGACCTACAAGTACCTCAGTGGGGTGAAAAAGCCCACTAGAGTGCAATATCCCTAGTAGGAGTGAAATTTACTGTGTCCACTCCACCATTAGCAGGTTATACATAGCTGCCACTAGGGGCTCCTATCCTATCTGGCACATCAAGTACCTACCTAAATACAATGATGCTGTCTCATCTGCTCCCTCACTTATTTGTTCTCACATTGCTGATTTCACACATGAGCATACCGGGAGCCTGCTACCCTCCCAACCTCCCTGCTACATGCTTAAAAAATCTACCTTACTCCTGGTACTCCTCGCTTCCGATCCTCTTCAGCACATAGTAGCTCTAGGCCTTATGACTGGTTTGAAGCTTACCATCAGGGATGAGTAACATGCACCCATACTTTATCACTCTCTCCTATCCCTCATGCTCACCCTCTGGGAATGCCGACAACAGCTAAGCTGGGACACCAGACAGAGGCAGACAGCAAGACTTACCTACAGGCAGTTAGGATTATACCTGCTCAGACTTATACTTATGTTGTTACTGCTGTCTGGAAATATTCAACCAAACTCTGGCCCCAGCCCACCACATAAGGCAGCCCTTTAATGCATCTGGGGTTACTTACTTTAGCAGCTATGAACATCTGCAGTCTCCTCCCTGAACTGGATGCTCTACAAGTCTTTGTTAACCATCACAATCCAGATGTCCTAACAATTACTGAAACATGGCTCACACTAAAATCCCTGACATGGCTATTGCCCTGACAGGTTACACCATTTTCAGACTGAACAGGGTTACCAAAAAGGAGGGGGATGTGCAATCTATCTCAAAGAGTCACTCATGGGCCAACCCTTCTGGTACCTACCGCTGGTACAACTACACAAATACTAGCCATCAAAATTCTGCTTGATGTCCATAATAAGGCACTTACTGTAGCATCAGTGTTCATCCCTCCTAAAGAACTGGGGGTTCAATTCTGTCATGGACTTTATCAGAAACCAAACCTCTGGCTCGGAGTTAATTGATGTGAGATTTTAATATTAATTGGCTTGCACTTGAGAATGGGAGCTTTAGGGACACCACCTGAGCCACAAACCTTTCCCAGCTGGTTAACTCCTCGACTAGATCCAACTGCAAAATGGGATCAAGCAGCATACTGGATTGGGTCCTTACCAGTCATTCTGATCACATTACTAACACTACAGTCCTCTTGGACATGCTCGGTGACCATTCCCTGTCATCTGCGTGTGGACAAATAAATTCTGCAAACCTCCACCAAAGACAATCATCAGCAGGGTCCTAGCATGGGGTCATCTTGAACCCTTAAATCACTCCTTAGAGTGCAAGATTGGACTCCCATCAACAGTGCCGAAGGATGTCAATACGGCACTTGATTATTTCATCAACACCTTTAATGCTGCCTGCAACCCTATGCACCCCTAAGAAAGTGAAAATCAAAGGCCCTTGCAACCCCTGGCTCTTTTGCAGACTTATTAGCTCATATGAAATCTAGGGACCACCTGTGGCATTGGGCTTGAAACACCAGCACACAATCGGACATTCAGAAATACAGAAGAGAGTTAAATGATTGGACAAAGTCCATCCACCTTGAGAAAAATAAATACTACAGGGATTGCTTACTGACATGTGGGCAATGTTAAATATTTCTGGAATAATATCAAAGTGGTTACAGGGAAAAACAGAAAACATCACCAGTTTTACTTGACGTTGATGGGACTACAACCCTGGACCCTAACTATTGCCAGTACCTTTAAAAGTACATTCACGGACCTTAGCAGTGTTCTTCCACCTGAATATTTTGATGCAGATGTCAACCCAGCCAATCATATAAGCTCTCCTCCAATGACCAGTCACCCGCCATTCTACTTCAAAGAAGTCTTGTTGCATGAAGCCTGAAAATACACCGTAAACAACTGGTAAATCTAAACACAGTGGGGACTCCCTTGACCTCAAACTGCTGTCCCTCACCCTTGAGGAAGTGTTAGCTCCTTTAACCAGGATCTTTAACCTCTCACTCAGACTCCTCGACAGTTCCCTAATAAATAGAAATCAGCCACAGTTACCCCAGTTCAAAAAGTGGAGACAGGACTCTTCACATAAACTACCAGCCTATCTCCATATTACCACCCCTCTCCAAGGCTCTTGAAAGCATTGTAACTGACCAGCTTACTGAATATCTTGACCAACATAAGATCCAATGTGCCCAACAACATGGATTCAGAAAAGAGCATAGCACCACCTCGCCCTTATGGAATTCACTGGTTCTATACACAGCCCTGGACCAGGTCAATTAGTTAGTGCTGCCTTTATTGACTTGACAAAAGCATTCAATACGGTCCATCACCCTCTTCTACTGGAACAACTACTAATGCAGGGCTTTCCTCTGACTCCACTGCCTGTTTTAAATGTTATCTGGACAACCGCACACAACAAGTCAAAATTGTTGATGTCCTCTCTGACTCAAGACCTGTTCACTCTGGGGTTCTTCAAGGGTGAATTCTGGACCCACTCCTATTTAGTCTCTTTAAATAGTCTCCCAAACTCCTGCCCTGAGCAAATCCTACTTTACGCAGATGATGCTGTAATTTACACAATTCACCCGGAGTCTATACCTCTTGAGAACCAGCTCCAACTCGGATTTGCCTCGGTAGAGAAATTGTTTAGTCATACTAAGCTTATGCTCTTCAGCAGCTCCCATAACAAGCACAGGCAACATCCTCTGACTACCACTAACTGCCTTGGTGTTGCCCTCAAACAGGTACAATTCTTTAAGTATCTTGGAGTCACCATAGACATCAACCTATCATATGGGGTGCATATGGATAACATCGCTAATGCTGTAAATATTCATATTGGTCTACTCTACAGACACAGGAGATCTCTGACCACTGAAGCCTTAAGGATAGCTGTACAGAGCTCTATTATTTCTATAATTAACTACTGACTGATCATCTATGACTCTGCGACTGATACTGCCCCTCCAGTGTATCTCCATTGCTCTTAACAAAGCATGTCATCTCATCTCAAGAGCCCACCATCTCACGCACACATGTGAACTCTATGACCTAACTGGTTGGCTATACCTTAAAAATTGCATCAAATGCCAAATGTGCCTGATGGTCAAAAATAACCTTAGGCCTCTTGGCACCTGCAGTACAAGATCTTCTAAGCCCCTCTTGTAATCCACTCTGCACCGAGGTTCTGAATCTCAGTTTCTACAGGTCCCACATCACTAAACCACCCAGGGCAAAGATCATTCACCTACAGGGCCCCCTCTGGATGAATGCTTTCAACAGTGACATCCTCTCGAAACTAAGCTGGGCCTGTTCAAATCCAAGCTTCAGTCACTATTCTCTACAGCTAGCACCTGTGACTGTCTCCTTAACCATGTTTTCCCAAATCTTGACCTTAGCACTCAACCTCTTTCATAGTAAACTTAGCACTCTTGCCTCCTACCCTCCCACCTGCATCCACCCTAGCCCCCATCCACCCATCCTCTCCCTCTCCTTGTCCCACCTCTCTCATGTTCTCCACTCCCACCCACCCTTACTCTTCCCAGCCCACCCTCCCACATCCCTTCCAACATCCTGTGCCCTCTTTGTCTTGAGAAAGCCTGCTGGCCGATATCAATGTACTGTATGCATTTTCCTGTTCCTGAAACTGATAATAGTAATAATAATAATAACTTTTATTTATTAAGCACCTTTCAATTATCAAGGAGTTTTACAAAATTTGAAACACAGTTCATTAAAACAACAATATCAAAGTCATAACAAATCAGGAAAAGCCTTATTCCACAGAAACGTTTTAGTGCCTGCTTAAAGCTCCCCACGGTCCTGCACTCCAGGCTGATGGGGCAGAGAATTCCAGAGGGTTGTGGCTACAAACATAAAAGCACTAACCCCAGAAGATTTCAAAGTAACCCTCAGAATCTCCAACAATGCTTCATCAGCCGAGCTGAAGCTGTCGCACTGGGATGCAAGGAATCAGAAGCTTTTCAAGTAGTCCAGATTAAGTCTATGTAGAGCTTTGTAGGTTAATAAACCTACTTAAAGGTGATCCACCACTGAATTGGCAGCCAGTGCAGATTGCACAGCACTGGGGTAATATGATTTCTAGATACCCCAGTCAGTAATCATGCAGCAGCTTGCACTAGCTGCAAGTTACGGATATCAACCCCAGAAAGCCCTAAGTAAAGGGTGCTGCAGTAGTCATGCACGAGGTCACAAAGGCGTGGACCAGTACAGGAGATCACTGAACAGAATGAGATGTTTGATCCTGGCAATGTTTCTGAGGTGATAAAAGGCTAGTTTATGACCGCTGACACCTGATGATTAAGGGTCAGCCCATCATCAAGTACCACTCCCAGGTCGCACACCTGTTCTGAGGTAAGGATCCAACACCCTGAAGAATAAACCGGAAGGAAAATCAGTCCTTGACCCTCTATCCTGCACCCCAGGTCCACAACCATAACCTCAGTCTTACCTGCATTCAACTTTAACCCACTCGAATTCATCCAGGCTTGGATTTCAGCGAGGCAGCTATTAAATACTGAGAGAGCACTAACCTGGTCATGGGAAAATCAGGTAGAGTGGTATCATCATCATAACAGTGAAACCTCAGCTCATACCATCTTATAATGTCTCCAAGGTATCATATACACTGCAAACAACATGGGGACAGCACCGAGCCTTGAAGGACCCCACAAGGCAGAGAAAGACTCAGAAGAAAAGATCCCCAAGACAACTCTGAGTTCTACCAGTTAGGAAAGATATAAACCATATGAGCACTGTACTAGTCAGGCCACAGATGGACCTCAGGCACTCGAGCAGTACCACATGGTCTGCAGTGTCAAAAGCTGAGGAGAGATCAAGGAGTACCAGAATGGAGCGGTTTCTCTGATCTCTTGCCATCAGGAGATCACTGAGCACCTGAACCAGAGCAGTCTCAGTACTATGCCTCTTATGAAAAACAACTGGAGAGGTTTGTATATATTATGGATGGTCAAATAGTTTTCCAGTTGTGTTGCCACTACTTTCTCAATTACCTTTCCTACAAAAGGAAGGTTCAAGATAGGTCTAGAAGTTAGCTAAAGTATCCGGGTCCAACAAAGCTTTCTTCAGAAGGGGTGTCACCACCGCCTCCTTCAGGGAGCTTGAAACTCACCCAATTCCAAGGAGCGCTGGATAATCTGAGCCAGGACTGGGCCAATGATATCACCACAACCCAAAATCAGGGAAGTTGAGCCTGATCTAAACTACAGCACATAGGGTGCATCCCTGGACAATCCTCATAATATCTGCAAACCCGGCAAGTCAAAGGTACTGCAGGAAGCAAGAGGTATAGTAACCAGCAACCACCAACAGCATCCCCCATAGAGAGAGTCAGGTAGATGTCCGACCTGGATGTCGCCACCTTTGCAAAGAATCGAGCAATCTCATCACACTTAATTCTGTGAAAAAGCTAGATGGAGCTGCAGACAGGCTGGGTTGCACAGCCTGTCTACAGTTCAGAAGAGTTGAGCTGGTCAATTCTGAGTGACAGCAACTCTCTGAACAGGAACTCTGCCTTCTTACAGGAGATTGCTGATTGGTAGAGCTGATAATGCTCCAACAAACTAAGATGGTTGACCTCTAGGGTGTATTTCCACCAATGATGTTCTAATCTTCATCCAAACCTCTTCAGTTATCTCAAAGACCCATCAAACCATAGGGTCTGAGGGCAAAGTGGAAGGGGACAAACACGGACTGGAGCAATCAGGTCAAGAACCAAGAAAATGGCCTTATTATAGGCCAGGACCAACGGCTCTGGGCCTGAGCTGGCCTCAAAGAACTCTGAGAGGTCAATCACTGCCACCAGGTCTTCAGGGCCCACATCCTATAAAGGGCAGAAACTGACCATCTCCACAGGAGCAGACCAACAAAGGGGGGCACAAAGATTTTAACTCATGGTGTTGCAATCGGACCAGCCGGACAAGTTCCATCCCCAAGTCAGAGGCCTCAATTCCCAGGAGGAAGACCAGATCCAGAGAATGACCACAATTATGGGTAGCTAAGGAAACAACTCTGTGAAGCCCAGTGATGTCATCAACTGGAGGAAGTGCTGTCCAAAAGGCGAGAGTTGGTCATCAACCCAGGCATTGAAGTCACCCAGAACCATCAGTCTGGGTGACTTCAATGCCATGTTGACGGCAAAGTCCACTACTTCCTGCAGAAATCGCCATCCCCGGTGGACAGTAGATGAGCTATCCTGCAACCCACACCAGCTACCATAGTACACTCAAAGGATTCGCCTCTCTCATGGCACACCAGTGATGCTGAATTTGACCTTGAAACAGACCACTATCCCCCATAATCCAATCTCAGGCAATGTATCACCGAGTACCTGGCTGGAATAGCTGCCTCCAAAATGACAGCAGCATTTCCATCCAGCCAGGTCTTGGTGATGCAAAACCAGATCAGCTGTTCCAACAAAATCTGGAAACATTGCAATTTTGTTCTTAATAGATCTGGCATTGTATAACAGCGCCAGGTTGGACGCTGTTCATGAGCCTTCCCAGCTACTTGCCCATCCAATGAGATGGTGCCCTTGGGTATGGTAACTAGACATGGACCACCATGTTCCAGGCAACATTTCGTCCCAGGAGCATAATGTGTCTCTGTTGTTTTCGTTGACTGTCTATTATGATTTTGTGTCCATTATGATTTTTGTGGCTTCTATTTACATTTTATTGTACCACACGTTACTGTCCTGTTGAATCTGTTGTCCTTTCTACTGACATGGAACCTTTGCAAAAGAGCTGTTAGCTCAAAGGTATATGTAATCTGAGACTTAAATAAATAAATAAGGTGCAGATGGGTGACTCATTTAAAAGAAGATACTAAAACATAGGAACATGCAAACGAAGCTAAGGGGAAGGTTTATGAGTGATGTGAGGAAATACTTCTTCATGAAAAGTGGGGTGGATGACTGGATCATCTGCCAGAGGAGGAAGTGGGGATTAAAAGTGTATGGAGCTTCAAGCATGCTTGGACAGGCAGATGGGTGAACTGGGTAGAGGAAGGGGAGGGAGGAGGGATGTCAGTGACCAAATAGGGTCAGAGGTGTCTGAATAGGCAAGGAAAGGTTGCAGACAAATGGGTCTACAGGTCATTTCTGGTGGCAAAGCCTATGTTTCTATGTTTCTACAATGAAAGTATAAAATAATGAGAAAATCTAGCACGTTTCTACTATAAAAGTACACAAATAAAGGGAAATATCAGACAAAAACAAACTAAATACACTGAGAAACTGCTAACGGAAAGCTGAAAAGCTGTTCTTTACAATCATTTTCTAAGTATCAAAAGCAGCAGATCTGTGTCCTCCCACACTATCATACAGGCTGAAAACAAAACTAAATCACACTTTATAAGAGCTGTACCACTTGATCTGCAAGAGCTGCTTTATGTGACCTAGAGAACTTGTTTACCAGTAGTTTCGATCTGAGAAAACTGCCCAAATAAACCCTAAAGTGAATTTCATGGTGAAGTTCACAGAACAATTGAATGGAGAAGTGAATGTGAAGGGAAAACAAGTAAATCTACCATAACATGTCAAACATTTTGCAAGTGATTTGCAGATGTGAAGCTGGTATCTTCATCAAACTTTCCCAGTGAATTAAAATTTTGCAACATCTCTAGTCATACATTTGACCACATATGAACAGATTCTTTGATAATCTCAGAACACCATTTAGTCAGCTGTTCTAAAAGAAATATATAGTATTTTGTCTCAGAATGCACAAAGGTTCTTTTCAGAACATCCTAATAAGTCCAAAAATAGATGTCAAATAATATTATGCACAACTAGAGATGCAGCAAAGTAAAATTCCACCTGTGAAGTGGACGCAAAGTAATCACTTCGCACTAGTATTCTGCTACATGAAGTGCCCATTTTGAACCATCACTTTGCCACTTCACATTGTAATTATGACTTTGTGTTGTGCACTCTGCCTTATTCACTTTAAGGCAGGGTGAGAATTCACAGGCAGCCCACACATCACATGGCTTACACAGTGTAGGTCACATGCTTCAGGCAGGCAGGCAGGAATTTACAGTCAAAAACACTCTCCAGTGTGGGCTGACTTACACATTTGCATGGGGTTTGACAAATGGCTCTGCTCTGTGAATGACTGGGGATGAGGTGTGGACGTGTGATGAAGAGGGTGCACAGGTGACAAGTCCACAAATGAAGTTATTTTCCTGTTTTACATAAAAGGGTTGATGCACCACTTGCACTAGACATACTGCATTGAGCACCACCACCACTGCTACTCTGACCACCACTTGACAAGATTTCTAAATCATAATCCTCCCCTCATCATGCCTGTAGTAATCATCTGTGTCATTTCATCGCTACTGTAGACATTCCTACTTGGTCTTACACTCATGGAAGAAGACAACATGATCAGTAAGGTTGATGCTGAGGGTGAACACCCCACTATGGCATTAGCTGTCATATGATGCCGGGTCCACAGTGCCATGTGCCTGTTCTTAAGATGTATGCTGGACCCCATGACAGATGACTCCTTTTTACCCTGACTCACGTGCACATAGCAAAGATGGCAGATTGCAACTGACTCATCATTTGCTTCTTGGACAAAAATCCCAACCAAGAGAGTTGATCCCCTACTTTTAACATGTCCCTGATGTTGCTTATTGGACTCCGATTTTTAACCTCTGAAATGGGGTGCTTCATGATTTTTCAGGCTGGACACACTTGACTCAACTGACCACCAATATTACCTATGATTATTACTGGTCATCATCATTAACAGGAATTGCTAAATTACAACTTTTTTGAGGAGAGGGATTTAACGCCAACAGACACAGACACAGCCACCTTGACTTTCTTTTTCTCTGCTTCCAACAGGGGTCACTGACATCATCATCATATTCCTTAGCATCATTCACATCCACATTTTCAGCTTGGATGTTCCAAATACAGCATCATCATCATCATCATCACCCAATATTTTTGTGCCACACTTTGAATCATTGGATGGCAAAGGCATGAACTCAACAGTACTGGAAGAAATGTGACATTGTGAGTTATCATCGACAGGCTCAGAATCATGTTCAACTACCATGGGAACGTTAATGGGAGTATGACATCATCTACACTGTCAGTCACAGCTTTAGACTCAACTATATTTTTGAAATGGTTAACTGGTCAGAAGTGGAACTTGAGGCAGCAATACTCATGCCAGCATAAACTGCACTAACACCACCAGCTGGGACAGCATCATCTACTTCAACTATGAGTGAAGCTACAGACTGCGCTGTAAAAATATTGATGGAGGAACTGTTACTGAGATCAGCTATGCACTTCTGTGTACTAACTTGCCCACAGACAATCTTGCCACTGGCAGCAGTGCCACAGCCAAAACAGTTTTGCTTGTACTTCTCTTTGCAGGCATTTTGGGGATCACCAAGAAAATTCTAAATAAATTTAGATTTCTGAACTTTCAATCTGGGCCAATGGATGTGAAGCCAAAAAACAGCAACTGTGGCTTGCAGATGGAGATGGGGCACTAAACAGATGCAAAAGCAGAGACAGATTAATATTGCAATGTGCAATCAAGAAGAAATGAAGATGAAAAGGCATAACACCTTAACCGGTGCTCACAAGTCAAGTTCAAGTTCAGTTTATTGTTGACAAATAATATTGCCATTACAGTATACATAATAAATACATCCATTTCACAACTAGTTTAAAATGCAAAGATTACAGATCACAAATTAATACAATAATTTAAGCCCCATGAGCTATGATGAATAAATAGCTTAACATACCACTATATATAGTTTTTAAATCAAAAGTTTTCATTCTCCATTATTAAACCATTAAATACACATTCCATTTAAATAACGTTTTTTTCTGCTTTCAATTATCCTGCATAGTCTAGCTATGTTTTCTAAATGAAGGACATTATTAGTTTTCAACAGGTAATTGTATTGGTATTTGGGTTCAATATCTAAGTTCTGGAGGATATTATCTATAGGAATCTTTCTTTCTTTTAAATATAATGGACAGAATAGCAATAAATGCATGGAGGAATCTTCATCCAATCCACAGGCGCAAGTACTATAGTTAGCCAAGCCATACATTTCTTTTAATTACTGACTATCCACATAACCAAATCTAAATTTTGTGTATGCTTTCCAGAAGTTCTTCTAATTTTTTGTATAATAGCTGTTATGTGTTCTTCCATTTTAAGCTGAAGTTAAAAGTTATCCATAAATAGCAAAATTTACTCACCATTTCTATTATCTAGTAATTACATTTAATGGAGCCCAACTTGCCATTCTCACAGGATTTCTACTAAATATCATATATCTTTGTCTTAGCAATGTTTATTTCCAAATCCTTCTTAATACATTCTTTATTAAATGTTTTGATACTTCTTTTATTCCCAGATGACTGGTTGACATCAGGACCATGTCATCTCTGCATGTATGCAAGTAGAGCACCGCCTGTCGCCCACACAAGGCATGTGGAGCTCTGGGTCATACTGTCTTTCCAGTGTCTTATTTAGGAATATATTGACAAGTATTGGTGATAATACACAACCCTGCCTTAACCCTATATTTGTTTGAAATTTGGGTGTACTATCTGCTTCTTTATTACACCTTATTGATATTTAGTTATCCTCATATATAAATTTTAAAGTGTTACAAATTCCTTCCTCCATTCTATATTCTTCCAGTACTTCCCACAGTTTAGTTCTATCAACTTTACTGAAAGCCACTTTTAGATCGACAAAGACGAGAACAGTTTATGCTTTTTTATATGTATGTATTTATATAGTAAATGTGATAAGACAAAACATTGATCTATTGTCAAATGATTGGCCATAAAGCCAGCTTGGGCCTTATCTATTATTTTGTTATTGTCTAACCAAACAATTATTCTATTTAATCTTACTTTTGCAAATATCTTTAATTAATTATCTAGTAAACTAATTGATCTATAGTTCTCTGGTATCCTTTTATCTCCTTTCTTAAAGATGGGAATAATTATATTTTCTTTCCACTTTCTCTGGATTATACCTTTATCTATCACATAGTTAAATAATACTCTAAGGGCTGGGATCCAAAATCTGGATCATCTATTATTATATCCATGGGACTCCATCTGGTCCCAGAGCTTTATGTCTTTTCACTTCCTTATTACTAGTTCTATTTCTGAAGCTAGGATTTGTTTCTCCATAGCCAGCATTACAATATTATTTTTAGCTGTTGTTTGATTCGCATTGATTTTATAGAATAATTCTTTATAGTACTGTTCCCATATGGCAGGATATATATGACTTTCTATACTTGCTGAAATAGTGTCCCATCCATTAATAACTAATCTCCAAAATTCCTACATTATCTTTGTCTTTGGCCTTTTCAAATTCAACCCACAGAGATTTTCTATATTTTTCTTTTTTAGATTCCAGTAATTTTTATACTCTTTCCATGTTTATTTAATTTATGCTTGTTATCTTTAGTAGGCAAAGTAATCACTGTTCTAGCTAATCTATTAATTTCTCTTTTCCTTTTATACATTCTTCTCAAACCATTTACTTCCTTTACTTTTTTTAATTATCGAGACTTTAAGTAAAAGTGAAGAGATAAATCCCATGACTTCTTCAAATGATTTAACACAAATTTCTGGATTTTTCGTAAAGCAGTTCTAATATGAGATCTCTAATTCCATAGTAGTAAAATAATAGAATTGAAATTCTCCAATATTTCCAAATTAACCTTTTAACTTATTAATATCCTCCTATTTATTAACTTCTTATCTGTATTTGGTCCAAATGATTTTGCTACCTCCAGGAGCCTATGTCCTTTATCTATTCTCAATCATATCCTAAAGTACCTTATTCTCATTACTAAATTTATATTAATCCAGCACAAATCAATAGCTGAAGCACCTTTGTTCCCCAGTAGGTATATTCCCTCCAAGTCTCCTTGTAATCAGTCATTAATTAAAATAAACTCTATCTTCTAGATTTCTTGAGATCAGTGTCCCTCTTTCACATCCTTTTTATCCTTAGAGTCTGGATCCTCTAAGTGTTAATAGATCCAGAGCCTCACATGCCTCCTGGAGTTCTTCTGTGAGCATCAGGCAGTGTCCCACCCTGTCTTTAAAATCCCCAATTACCACAATCCCACAATTAGGTCAATATCAATACAGGCATCAATAAAACCAAATAGTTTATCTATATCCCTATCATCCCTATAATTTGAATTTATAGGGGAAATAAACATTTATTATTATTATAAAAGATTCCTCTTTGAAGTTATTTGAACAGGCAAAATATATGCCGAGATAATTTCTATTTCTTTATACTCTAATCCTTGCAATATTTGGCACCATGTAATTAGCCCTCCCAACAGCCTACCATAACTTTTGATTCTAGCAGCAGCTTTCCAAAAGGTTTTATATCCATTTATGCTTACTTCCTCTTGAATCCAGGTTTCTTGTAAAGCAATGAGTCTGAACTGTGTTATATAGTCCAAAAAGTCAGATCTGCTAAACTATTTATTAGCCCTGACATATTCCAAGAAATAATGTTATAAGAATTTACACTAATAATTTTACTTTCTGATATTTGTCATTCTTCATAATCTTTCAGGATTTCAAATCTGCTTGTCATTACATTTAGATTCAGCCATTGATCTTTATTATCACTATACTGTTCTTTATTACCCACTTCTTCTTCTCCCTGTAAATAAATCTTGACTTTATCCAAAACACTTGCCTTGGCCATAATCTGTTGATAATCATCTAGGTTATTCACCCAGATAGTTATCTGTACTTTCTGTTCCCATCTCCTTGCCTTTCTTATCCTTTTATTAAGAGTTATGTCTTTAGTCAAATTTTGAAGTGTTTCAGACACTTTAATTCTAAGATATTGCTTTGCCTCAATCAAAAATTATTTAGATCATATATTGAGAACTGTAACTCCTTTCCCTTGCAATTTATTATGCGATCCTTATAATAATCAGGGAAAATTGTTTTATCACGAACTACTGTACATTATCAATTCGTAACCATAATGTCTCATTTTTTCTTTCTGATTCTCAATAGGATCTGTTGCTTGGATGTATCAATGGCTTAATGACACTAAATGTTGTCATTATGTTATCTGGTCATCCATCTGTTTGTAAAATCAGGTCTAACAACTGTTTGATGTTCTGATTTAATTTGTTTTCAGTCTCTTCTGGCATTGTTAAAACTCTAAATATGGGTAACACAAAATCTGATGTTAATGTTCTTTTAAGTATCCTTTTAGATCACATTGATTTAACTATTCCATCGACCGTTCCTTTATTGTTGAAAGATCCTGTATCTTCCTTTCTGATATAATAAACTTGGCAAAGGACTTGTTATTACTATCCTTTTCCTCCTCATTACTCTTTCTTTCTGTAGCTGTCTTTTGTATTCCTTGTTTTTGTTCTTTTTTGACCTTTTTCCACTTTTTCTGTTCAAGTAGTTTTACCAGGTCATTTTGAAGTACTTTGTTTTAATTTTATCTTTATTTTCTTTTATTCCATCAATTATCCTTCTTTTCCCCTTTAGTTAATGATTTCTTTTTTTCTTAAGGACTCTACCAAATCCCTATTATTCTCAGTTTCCAACTGTCCTTTTGTGTATTAATCACTTCCAGGAGTGACTTCTCCAAATTGATAAGACCCAATATCTGAACTATAGATTATTTTTTATCATAAACCATGCTTTTGTGATTAATTTTACTATTTTTTCCTTATTTTGTTTCAGTACCTTTCCTGTTCTTTTTTCTTTGTTTTAATCCCTTTACCCAGATCTCTGCATTTCCTTTTCTAGTTAATTAATTATGCTATTTTGTGAAGCATAATCCTCTGGGAGCATCATTAATTCAGAATCCATAGAAGAAGATACCCTAGTGTCTCCTTCTTTGTCCAGTCTCCTATGTTGTACCATCACTAGGCTCCCTGTTTGTCAGGGTGCAATCCCCTATCTGTGAAGTTCTCTCTCTAAATGCTGGGAACTCAGTAGATCTTTAGAATATATTTTTCTATGGCTACATGATCAGTTTGTAACAATAATTCAAATATCTTGTCTATGTTCTTTTTATTTTAAATACAAATTCCCTTGATAAATACCGATTCCTTCTTATTCATCAGCTGCTGCTCTTACAAAATTACATTTGTCTTCATTGGATCCCTTAATACCCTGGCACATTCCTTAGTTATAGTGTTCAAAGAGGGTTGCTCAACTCATATGAACTCATACAAAGGGTTTCATCACATATTGTTCAATTATTCTGACCCAAGTCATCCTCTAATTTTCCCATCAAGTCTTGATTATTATTTCCTATTTCCCTCCATCATATCTATAGACATTGTTAAATTTATAGGATATCACTTATTTCTTTCCTGGTTCTATTATATTCTAAAAACTGTTGCTCAATTCTATTATTTATTTTAATTGTCTCTTTAATACTTTCAACTGTTTTATTAACTGCCCTATTCATCCTATCAATTAATCCCAAATCATTAACTAAGAGCCCAAATGGGCCTTGTTTGTCAAGGGCGGTGTACTATGCCCATTAAGGTTTTCTACATTCCAACAGTCTTTTCTTCCACTTGGCCAATTGGTGACTAATTCAGCCCTTTTGTTCCAAACTTCCCAAATTTGGGGTTGCCTCATATTTGACTTTAAATTATCCACAGTACATTTTGTTTGACTAGACCGTTCATTTATTACAGCTTTACTATGGTAAACTATAGGTTTAGCTTTGTTTTCCACTAGTTTGGATTGGTGAACATAAGAGTGTGATAAGGAATGCAAATTTAGACTATGTAATGGCAAGACATTTCATTGAAGCCAAATATGGATTTCGGCCCTCTCAGATTCACAGGGATAGAAAAGTTGAAATGGGACTACATGTAGGTGATCTGAATATTTGTTTACTGCAAAAGAGAAGCTTATTGGAGCTCTACCTTGGATTGCTTGGTGCCAGAGTGATTTAATGAAGAGTTCCTCTATAAAGTTACCTAAATCAAAAATAGAATCAAGCTGTTGTTTTTCATGAAACAATGTCACTTCTGTTATAACAACTTCAGACATCTATTCCTTCCATTTCTCTTCTCCTCTCCAATGCCTTCCTCCCTCTCTCCTTCCTCTTTCCCTCCCACCTTCCCTTCCCCCACCCCATTCTGTCTCCCCTTTCCTCCCTTTAATAATCTTTTTGTTCTTTCTTGGTCTATGTACAAATATGAATTTAGATAAGCTTGACTTGATGGCTCTGCTTATCTGCAGACATGAGTTTCTGGCTCTGTCTGCTTTTTAAATATGGTTTACAACTTGTCGTGCTTTGCCCATATAGAGGTTAGGCTTGACATGCTCTGCCTCTAGTTTTTGTCTTTCATGTTTAAATTTATTAATTGATGTTATAGGTTTTACACTTTATCAGTGTTTTATGTATATCCTTGTCTGTTTATGTGGTGGTTAGAATGTTTTCTCACTGCATACTTGGCACCTCCATTAAATATTTACCAGCACTTTAAATCAGTATAGATAAGGTGTATGAGAGGCATGCAGGTGCACACTCTGATGATGACCTAATGGTTGATATGTTAGCGTGGCTTCCTGTATTGTGCTCTCAGCAGTTCAATGTCTTGCATGCCACTATTTGGTCTGTTTTGAAATGGGTTTCCTTTATGATGGTGAACTAAGCACTTTAGTGTGAATATTAGCCATTTTGCATGTTTGCACTTTTGAGTTCTGCACTATAAGCACTGAGAAAACCTTTATTTCGGTCTGCACCAGCACTGTTTATGAGACGCCAACCTGATTTACTAAGGACAGCTAGATACTGAGTGTGAGAGAGAGTTGTCTCCTCAGTGTGCTTTTCTTAGTTGCTAATTTGTCAATAAATATTTTATGGTTCTTCCATTTTTCTATTTTTGTTTAAAATTGCTGACCTCACAATTAGTGGTTTTCACTTGATTGTTTGTCATGTTCATAATGGGCTCTGAGGTAAAAGTGCACTGGCTCAGTTAATAAACATTAAGGTAGCCCACCAATCTCTTTTCGGATAAAAGATACTTTTTAGTCCAATGTAACAGCCCTTTTGGTTTTTTTCACTGTCGGATAGCTGTCCCAAGGCTGTTAAGCCTCTGCAGCTCCACTTAGCTTGTCCTCACTCGAGGTTGGCTTCTTCACCTGATCGAGCTCCTCACCACTCTATGGGGGCCCAGAGGCCCAGGGCTAATTCTGTAAGACTGTCACTGGCTGAAAGGTCCAAGATAGTCTGGAAAGTTCTGTGTAATAATAAAACCTTAAATTTTTTATGCCAATGGTGGCATACCTGTTTTAAAAAATATAGGCTTTACACAGACCTGCTGACGATCTTTCCACAACATCCAGTGACTAGCTTTACAACTGCTCTGATCTGTTCTGCTCCAAGTAACAATTCAATCTGGAAAAGAATACCTTTTGCCAGGTGGGTAGGCAGGGTGCAGTGCACTGCAGTAATAGTCCAAAACCAAGATACCACAAAGCAGCACAAAATCATGCAGGTGCAGTGATAGCAGGTTCCCACTGCTGCAATTACTCTGTGGCAAAATAAAATATGTTTGATTTGATGTCATGTGTCATACACACACACACACACACACACACACACACACACTAGTAATGCATAGCAAACTGAAAACTTCAGTAATATAATCAAAGCTTTTAAACAAACTGAAATTGTGCATTGCTGCACCACAACAATCATCCAAAAATGTCAAGAATTGTTGAAAATACTACTGTGTACATTAGCACAGTTATACAAGAAAATATAACCAAAATAGAAAGACTGCCTTTTCTCCCAGTTTTAACCTACCTCCACCACAGATACACCCACTCCCCAAAGCACACTTCAAGTGTATGTCAGTACACAGACTGAATGTTCTAAATTAACATTCAAAATCCACACACAAAGAACAAGCACTCAATGATATGAGTAAAGAGGGTTTCCTACAATCGATGTACTAAATTTTGAACAAACAAAATGGCTCAAAAGGCTTTTTAACAGCTTTTAGAGCATTTGAATTGCAGAACTCTGAAAGTAAACTGTCTCCATCTACCTACACACACACTACACAGAACTGAGGCTGTGCAGAATAATCTAGAGCCCTTACGACCTGCAATCCCATAAATCACTACAAAATTCACCTTGGAGCTCAATAACAAAGGCAAAGTGATGGGAAGTACATTGATTTCTATGTACTTTGCATTAAAACTCATGCAGAGGTGGTTGGGGAAGGCAGAGTAATGTGAAGTTGTTGTTATGAATGGACTTAGCGATTCCTCATTATGAGGTGAAGTACTCTACATCACGCCAGGATTAATTCGTGATTCCATATTACTCCATGAATTGCTTCACAGAGCTAATCTTGGCCACTACCACCTCTATGCACCTGCATGAAAACCACAAGATTTATATTGAACATGTGATAAGTTAGACTGGCACACTGTCGCAGTGGTACATCCACCACTTGTGATGAACCTGTTTTGAAATTGTATATATGTTTTCAGCATCTGTTATGTATGTATCTAAATGATCTCTGTACATCCCTCTCCCCATTCCCGGACGTACAGTGAAATGAGTGTTAAGTTGCTCAGTGTATCTTTCCTGGTGAAACATTTCAATAAATAAAAAACTAAATAAAAATGTTGATGAGCCAGGTTCAGGGTGAACCCAGAGCTGCAGAGAGTCAGCTTGGGGTATAAGACTGAACATCCATTGGATTGCTTGCTTCTCTGGGGAGGGAAGGGAGCTGGCACCCAGCAACTACCATCCCTAGTGACAGCTAGTAGTAGGTGAGCATGGGACCAGTACTGAAGGCTGGATTGGCAGAGGCAGTGGACATCTGCACATTGGGTGGTATGAGTGCACCTGGCCCATGTGCTGAGGTAATTTCACATCCACCTTCATTGAGAGGGACCACAAGGAAAGCCACACAGCAGAAACACCCCTTGGATGAAGCCAACATGAAGTCTGGGATCCTTGTGAAGACCATAGCTGATCAATGTGGGTATATCCTTAGCCGACCTAAGGAGGAAAAATAGAGTTGCGATTAAGAAAAGTCATGTGATACATTATTATTTAAATAATCATAATATAGTATTTCACACAGATATTTAAATCATTACTATCATTACAGTCCTTGTTACAAACATTCAAAACTATCATGTGTGGCACACCAGCAAAAATCTCGATTTATTTATTTAAACTTTTGCTAACTAGAAAGGCACACTGAGCCAAGGCTCATTTCCATGTGCAACCAGGGACAGGAGAGGAGGTACAAAATACAAAATAGAAAAATGTACAAGTCCATAATTAATACAAGACAAGATGTGGCAAAATGGCTGAAATTTCAGTGCAAAATATAGTAAAGTTTATTTAAAAGCGCTTTTCCAAGGATCAACGTGCTTTACAAAACAATAAGCAAACAATACAATATTAATAATATAAAATCATAGGCCATAAGCTTTAGAAAATAAAAAGTTTTCAACTGAACTTTAAAACTCTCGATGGTCAGGCAGCTTCATATCCGAGGGTAGAGAATTCCACAAGGCTGGAGCTGCATATGAAAATTCACTAGCTCCAGATCCCTCGTCGCAGATCGGAGCGAGCGAGAAGGGCAGTAGGAGTAAGGAGATCTTCAGGATACTGCAGTCCCTGTTCATGTAGGGCTTTATAGATCAGTAACCCGACCTTGAAGGTGATTCACCTGTACCGGGCAGCCGTGCAGCTCGACGCAAATGAGGCATAATATGACTATGCCTAGATGTTCCAGTCAAAAGTCTGGCTGCTGAGTTCTGCACTAGCTGCAGGTGACAAATTTCAACCTCTGGTAGCCCCAGGTAAAGGCCATTGCAGTAATCAAGGCGGTGGTCACAAAGGCGTGGACAAGAGTAGGAAGGTCAGCCGGAGGAACCAGGTGTTTAACCTGAGCGATATTCCTCGAATGGAAAAAGAGGGCTTAACAATGGCTGACACCTATGATTTCAGGGTCAAACTGCTGTCTAAAATAATGCCCAGGTTCTGCACCTGGCCTGATGTTAAGAGCTGGGCATCACCAAGCCAAAGGCCTGTTGGTACTTTAGCCCTATCACCCGCCTCAAGGCGACCTGAGTCCACAATTAACACCTGGTCTTATCGGGTTTACCTCCACCAGCTGGGTGCTCATCCAGTCATTGATTTCAACTAGACAGCTGTTACAGAGAGACTGCATCATCCTGACCGGAGTAAAGGACAGATACCACTGGGTATTATCTGCATAGCAGTGAAAACCCAAACTGTAATGCCTAATAATATCTCCTAATGGCAGCATATAGACTGCAAATAAAATGGGCACCAAGATGGAGCCCTGCGGTACCCCACAGGACAGAAAAGATGGTATCAGAGGAATAAATCCCTATTGTAATCCTCTGAGTCCATTCCATGAGAAAGATTGAAACCAATGTAAGACTGTACCAGACAGTCCACAAAGAAATCACAGGTGCTCCAGAAGCACTCCATGATCCACAGTATCAAAGCTGCAGAGAGATCAAGAAGGACTAGAATAGTACAAGCCTTTTGATCACTCACAATTAGGAGATAATTTAAAACCCGGACAAGGGCAGACTCAGTGCTATGTCTTTTCCTAAACCCACTGGAGAGCTTCATAGATGTTGTGATTCATAAGATGGCCATCCAACTGTATCGCAACCACCTTTTCAATAATCTTACCCACAAAGGGCAGGTTAGAGATAGGTCTGTAGTTAGCTGAGATGTCTGGATTCAATGAAGGTTTTTAAGGAGTGGTTGAAAGACCGCTTCCTTTAAGGGTGGGGAAACCCTTGCTCCAAAGATTTCAGACAATTTCAGCAAGGATTGGGCAGATAGTATCTACACAACTTAATAACAGTGGTGCAGGGCCCGGATCCCAACTACAACTGGTTGGTCATACAGTCTGGATAATACTCACAACATCCATGAATGCTGGCCTACTAAAGTCAGACCAGGAGACACAAGGGATTGTTTCCCTCACCGACCATCACAACTCCCTATAGAGAGCAGGACAGATGCCCGATCTGATGTTGGCAATCTTATCTGTGAAGAATTGAGCAAGCTCATCACACTTCATCTGTGAAAAATCTCTTCCAGACTGCAGACAGAGTGGATTGCACAATCTGTCGACAGTCTGAAAGAGTTTAGCTGGTCAATTCTGCTCAGCAGCAATCTCCTGGACAGGAATTCTGCCTTCTTACGGTGATTGCTGATTGATAGACCTTAAAATGGTCCATAAATCTGGAGTCTGTCAGCATCTAGGCCGGACTTTCACCAAGCTCTCTCTAACCTTCATCCTACTCTCCTCAGCTCCTTCAAAGAATCATCACACCATGAAGATCTTGAACGCTGAGTGAGTGAATGAACACAAACAGGTGCAATTTGATCCAGGCATCACCCAGAGCCTTGTTATAGACAAGTACGATATCCCTGGATCCATACACTTCTTGAAATACCCGACAGGTCCAAAACCACCAAAAGGCCTTCTGGGGTAACTCCTTAAGGGCAATATTGTACCATCTCCATAGGAGCAGGCCTCTTTAGGGGTGCCCAGAAGCTAAATCTTATGGTGTGATGGTCTGTCCACACATTTGGTTCCACCCCAAATGCGTGACCTCCAACTCCAGTAGGAACACTAGGTCCAATGAGTGAACCCTTACATGGGTAGCAGATGTAACCACCTGTGTAAGGCCCACTGGATGAGATTTTTCCCAAAGGTGTGAGAGTTCAGCCGATCGGCCAAGCATTAAAGTCACCCAGTGTTAACCATCTGGGCGACTCCAGTGCTACATCGACAATGAAGTCCATAAAACTCCTTCAGGAATTCTCCCACCATCAGGGTGGTCAGTAGATGAGAACCTCGAACCCTGCACCTGCTCCCAGGATACACTCAAAGGATCTAGTGACACCCACTGGCACATCCATAAGACCCAGCTCTGTTCTAAAAAGATGGCTACACCCACCCTATGATCCAACCTCGGGGGTATATCACCGAGAACCCAGATGGAGCAGCAGAGGCCAATATAGGCCTGCATTCTCATCCAACCAGGTCTCGGTGATGCTTGCCAGATCAGATGTTACAACAAGATCTGCTATGATAGCGGTCTTGTTTTTTATTGACTGGCATTACATAACACCACCCGGTGTTATGGGTTTTAGAGGAGGGCAGTACTGGTCCTCAATTTGTAGAACCCTTGGGTATAGGAATCAGGCAGGAAAAACCCTCTCCTGAACCCATTTCACCCCAGGGCATCTCCTAGACCCCACTACCTCAATCGATTGATCCCTTTCCATTCTCCCACTTTGCCAGGACCATACATCCTTGAACACCTTTTCACTGTCCCCAGTGAATGACTTTTGTTGTAAACTTCAGACACCAAAGAGGAACAGTGAAAGGATGAAGGTCACGGAGCAAAGTGGGAGAATAGCTCTGACCGTCTTAATGCCTTCCCAGCATATTTCAATAAACAATAATTTATCTAAAAATCCAAATAAACAACTCAACAATCACAATAAACAATTTAACTCAGTAAATTATTATAAAACAAAATCACATCCCAAAAATCCTGAAGTAGCTATAACACTCAAATTTCGATGTTAAAGTCTTGAAAAGGATTAAGGCCTCTCACTTCCCCAATCCAACAATTACATTCAGATTTTACTCTCACTAAAATCTAAAGAATCTAATAAACAAGACAGTTTAATGAGTTTAAGACAGTTTAAATATAGACAGTATATACAAGGCAAACATTTCTACAGTACCAGAGATTAAGAAGGAAGCGATGAATAGGAAGGATAAAAGAGTGACTAATAGGATGGAGAACAAAGGCTCACCTATAGAAATGGGGTGGAGCAAAGAGAGAATAAGAGGAGTTAGAGTAGCAGGAGCATGAGGGAAGAAGGAGATTTATTTGTTGTTTGACAGAAAGGAGATGGAGAGTTTCAAAGGGTGGGAGAGACAGTTACAGGGATGGCAGTCTTTATGAGAAGCGGACTGTCCGGCTGACGTGTGGGGATGAGGGAGTGAGAATGAGTTGGAGTCCCTGGTGCACAAATTGTATGAGAAGGAGCAGGAGATGGCATGGCACTGAGAAGCGGGAGTTTGCCAAACCAGAATGTGGCAATGAGTGTAAGTGTGTGAATATAGCATCTGTAGGATAGAGGCAAGATGTGTAGGGAGGTGTAGAGATTGCAGTGATGGATGCATGGGTGGAGTTTGATACAAAGTGTCAAAATGAATTCAGTAGGGTGTCAAATCTGGAGACAGAAGAGACTGGGGCTGCACCATAGTGTAGTCAAAGATGGGGATAATCATTTTAGTAACTAGTTCATGACCGGTTGGGAGGGTGAGGCATTCTTTGCTTTGGTAGAGGATACCGAGTTTGGTACAGAGCTTGCTTGAGATGGCATCAATGTGTGTAGAGAAACTAGGTTTGAGTCAAGCCAGATCCCTAAATATTTGTAAGTGGGGACCTGGTTTAGTGCCATACCATCTATGGTGATGAAAGGTGGAGGTGAGTTTAGTTTAGCTAGTTTTTGTGTGTCGAATAGCATAGTAACTGTCTTTGAAGTGTTAATTTTAGATTTGTTAGCAATGAACCACAATTGGACTGTGTTGAGGCCCTGTTGGAGGGATACACCCATCCAGTCACAAACAAATGCTAACAATCAAACAACACATCACCTGCAAGTCTATCGAGCAGGTCTATATTCTGCAATACCACTGTGACCACATTTATGTGAGAAAGACACTGAGACAACTTAAAACATGCATTCAAGAGCACAAAAGCAACATTCATAACAAAGCACAAATGCAGGCAGCTGAACATTTAAATGCAGAGGGACACACAGGGCATCCCTAAACTTCTATGGTCTGAAGTCATCTCCCCACCTACCAGAGGAGGTGACTTTAATAAAATCCTTGATCATATAGAGATGCACTGGATTTTTAAATGGATGCTCTCAGTGAGAACATAGGTATGAATAAGGACACAAACTGGACCATTTGTTGATAATTTCAAACACAGAGTAAGAACTTTGTACTATTAACAGCAGTAATATGAGGTTGGTAGAAAAGCTCATTTTAGGTTCCTCAGGAACCTACCCATAACACCTCCATCATGCAGAAGCTTTTGCAGTTCTCTTCCCCATCCTTGAGCAAAGCTCATCTCTCCCTGACCTTCTTAGTTTTCAGAGTCTTTTATATCAATCTTTAGCTCTTTTTGACTGGCTACTAAAACAAAAATAAAGGCTACTAACACAGACATCAGGTAACGTGTCTTTCAGCCTAGTGGTAGGACTGGTTTTATTTAACACCAAAATATCTGTATGTAAATAAAGAGTTTGACCTGCAAAATAAATATGACTAGACATGTCAGTTTAAAACATGCAAGCAAAGAGTAATTAATGTAAAGCTACACACCAGGCATAAACAAATCAGGCCTAATAGAAACTTCTTGATGGCAGACTCTATAAGTCTGGCCTAGAACCTCAGGATATTAACCACCTTATCTGTCTGGGCTCCATGGTTTGGGTTTATAATTTTATCTGCTGCTCTCTGTAGCGTTGTGTGCAAAAATTACAATTATCTATTGCAAATACTTAGAAAGGAGACGAACGGAGATGAGGCTGATGGCAGAAGAATTTAATGATTATAACAATAATCATAGCGAGAGATTACATGTGGTACATCCTTCATTCTTCATTCTTCAAACTAACAGTGTGTACTGGCTTGCTTATATAATGGAAGACAGTATTATTAGTTTCTATGGCTGTCTATGATTGGTCCAAGACAAGTACAAACATCAACTTAAAGGCAATTCTCCTTTAGTACATGTATGAGCTTATCTTTGTTCAGCACAAATGTATTGATAGTGTAAATTATATTACTATATAAGGCTAGTAATAATTGTCATTACCAGTTACCAAGATCTAGAAGGAAGAAATAGATTTGGACTTAAGAATGTGCATACAAGCTTTTTAGCCTGTAGTCAGAAGGTAACTTGAACTCTATCCTGTATTTCTGTCTTTGCAGACACTTAAAACACCCTGTCTGCCATTACTCACATGGTTAGCACAAATATCAAAAGACACTTTAATATTACAACTTGTGGTTTAGTTAAACTTGTAGCTTTACAAGTTTTATATGATCCAGCTTCATAGATCAATATTTGTTACACAGATACATTATGTTTTAGACCAAAATGAGGTTTAGGCTGAAATATTGGGACACACTTCTTTATCCTCATTAAAAGCCCCCTTGGCCCAATATTGCCTAATTATCATTTGTGCAACAATGCAGCTCCTCGGAGCATGTACATCTCACTATGTACTTCACGAATACAGGCCTATAATTACTAAGAACACTAAGATCACTGACACAAGTAAAACTTTAAAGACAGGACTCTTAAGGGTCCCCTGCATAGCTATAAATTAACTGCTCATTATCACTCTCACTGAGCAATTTATATACAACTACTTGTGCCTTATGAATTTGTATCAAATGAGTATCTTTTCGATTTAAAATGACTATACATTAAGAGACAGGAGAGATATCACAGCTCAAATGATGGCATTTAACATGTCAATTAACATAGTGGCATAAAACTTTGAGGCTTACAGTGTATGCACAACTACTGTTAACATTTATATTCCAACCAGAGAAAATTTAAGTTTATATGTACTCTACTGTACTTCACATTATTCACAAGCATTTGATCAATAAGTGTTGATTAAATCCACTCTCTGGCCCTTTTGTCACATTTGGACATGGCATTTGAGACTACAAAACATAATGAGTTGTTTAAACCAGCATAGTTACAAACACTATTATTACCCCAAAACAGTAGGACAAAGTTAACACATAAACACCATTGTCCTTTGGTGTGGCTCTGTTTATAACAAGAGACACATTTTTTCTGGTTTTAGTCCATGTAGCTTTGCTGAGATCCAGTCTTGAGCTTTGAGGCACAGCTGCTAGACCAGCTGTTAAGTATGTCCACACACCAATTTAGAAAAGTCAGTGTTTATATTACTCACTGCTGGATGGCTGATTAGCAGACACACTGGTCAGGGGTGCTTTAGATTGTGCATTGGGTCCTTTTATTGGAGCAGCCACACACACTGGCATGGCATTTGTGTTGTGGAAGTTGATTACACCCTGGCATGCAGATTAATAGTTCTGCATAAAGTACCAGCCATGTATGGAACAAACAGCAGTGAAGAAGATGGATGTCTTGCTTGAAGATCAATTGAAGAAGAATCTTCTTGCTGAAGTTAGGGGATTGCCCCTAACCTAGACTTAACTTTATAGTAAGTAGAAACAATAAGCTTGATAGTAGAGTTTAAACTGACTAGACCTTTTCAGTTGATTTAAAGTTTCACAAATAGATGTAATTTTGCTAAAACAGTACACTTGCAGAGGTAATAATGACTTGATTTATGCAATAGTCCTTATGTGGAACCAATTAGAAAAATAAGCATTTTGCAATAGAACAATTTTAGTATTGAGCAAAATGCATAAAATATATTTTAAACATGAAACAAATATAGCTTGTAAATGGGCTAAGAAAGCTGAAAAGACAATCAAAAGAATGAATCTGTGGAAGTACATACACAACTCCACTCCAGCTTAACTCATTCTTGAAGCATATGTTTTGAAGAAGAATCAAATACACATTTTTGGTATTTACCCTATGGGAGATAGCAATCTACCTTGCAACGTTTGTGGACATTACACTGGAAGGAAGGAAGGGTAGCTTACCCCCTCCCTGAGCTTCTACTGGCAGAAGATACAGCTCAACTACTGTAATACAAGATTATTTCCATAGGATAAAAGAAGCCAAGCGTCCTGGGTTTCCTTATCCTAAGCATGACAAAATGTTAGCTGAGTTTATAAAGAAGCTTTGCTTACAGTTAAATGTTGATTGACTGTGTTGGCTGCAACACGAGAAGGTCAAACAAAATGCAAAAGGTCACATTGTGTGCATGCAAGGGTCGCTTAAACCCAGTTATTTTGTAGTGGCCTTGAACACTACTGATATTAAAAATATCTTAATGTTACATTGCACAGGAAATGAAAAACAACTTTTCATGTAATTAACTTAAACATTTTTTATCCAAGGACACTTGAATACCATATTTAAAAGTATGCCAACATCATTTTAATGAGAATCTTTTGTCCTTCAGAAACGCTAGTGTACTGATAACATTATTAATCATGCCAAACAACTCTGGGTGGTTTGTTTGGTTATGGTAGCAATCACAGAAGAACAAGTGGCTTAGCCTTTGCTCTAGTCCACCCTACAGCATACTGAGAGTTTTAGAATCAAACTCTTTAACATTAGAAGAGGCAAGGTCTTTGGGCATTAAGTTATTATGACTTGCCAATACCTGACTTTTCACTCCTACATTTTAACTGCTCCTATACAGGGTTAGCACACTGTAAAGTGCCTGTTTTTAGATTGTAAGACATTTACATCTTACAAACTGCTACAGAAGCTGTGTTATAGTTTATATTGCAATTAATAAAAGAGAATTATCCCTATCTAAAAGACAAAGGTCTCCTGTACCTTTACTAACTATAACTTTAGTTGTGTCTTTTTCTTGCAGGGATTCTGGCTCTTGACTTATTTGCATTTCTAAACTAACTATTTTTGACTGTAGCTGGATTATTACATCTTACTGTTCATGCAGCTTTTATTTTTAAAGTCTCATGTGTTATTGAATTACCACCTGGCTATATTATCACAGACTTTGTACCTTATTTGCTAGTTTCTTTTTTTGATTTTAATTAAAATACTGCTGTGCCTGTTGATCATGGTTTGTATGCTCCCCTTTAGGCGTTTCCTAAGAAACAACCTATTAATGTTTCCATACTCATAAAATACAATTGTGCCTGTTGATCATCAGGCACTGTCGTATGTCTTTCCCCTTTAGGTGTTTTCCCAGAAAACGACCTATTATTGTTTCCATACTCATTTTTCTTATCTTTTTTTTTGCCTGCCTAGCCTTTACAGTCGTGCACCTGCACTGGTGCCCTGGTCTATCTAGCTATGTCTTATGGCTCCTTGTGAGGTCTGGCTTGCAAGTCCCAGCACCTTCACTTACCTACTCTGCCCCATGAGTTCCTACAGAGTTAAGCATTACTTAATATTTAAACAAATTGGAAAGCATACCTCACCTGATTAGCAAGTGGCTAAACTGTCTGTGTGCACCTTTGTCTCTCACTTAAAGCCATCAGCACCACATCTCCGAGCATTGTCACCTTCTTATTGGGGCCCGCAGACTAACCAACCAGTAGTTAGGCAGCCTCCTCAGCATGCAGCATCAGCGATCCGAGTTACGGCACCAATGTAGCGCTGGAAAAAAATACCATTAGTAAATTATCTATTACAGCTACTTAGAAAGGAGATGAACGGAAACGGTACTGATGGCGGAAGAATTTAATGATTATAACAATAATCATAGCGAGAGATTACATGTGGTACATCCTTCATTCTTCATTCTTCAAACTAACAGTGTATACTGGCTTGCTTATATAGTGGAAGACAGTATTATTAGTTTCTATGGTTGTCTATGATTGGTCCAAGACAAGTACAAACATCAACTTAAAAGGCAATTTCCTTTTAGTACATGTATGAGCTTATCTTTGCTCAGCACAAATGTATTGATAGTGTAAATTATATTACTATATAAGGCTAGTAATAATTGTCATTACCAGTTACCAAGATCGAGAAGGAAGAAATAGATTTGGACTTAAGAATGTGCATACAAGCTTTTTAGCCTGTAGTCAGAAGGGTAACTTGAACTCTATCCTGTATTTCTGTCTTGCAGACACTTAAAACACCTGTCTGCCATTACTCACATGGTTAGCACAAATATCAAAAGACACTTTAATATTACAACTTGTGGTTTAGTTAAACTTGTAGCTTTACAAGTTTTATATGATCCAGCTTCATAGATCAATATTTGTTACACAGATACATTATGTTTTAGACCAAAATGAGGTTTAGGCTGAAAAATTGGGACACACTTTATCCCTTATTACACTCTCCCGGGATGTTAATTCCCCCTTCTGGAGGGTGCCCCTCATGAAGAGTCCCCAGTCTTTAGAAGGGAGAAGGCTGTCTTAGGACACTGCTAGCCCATGCAATCACTTGTTACCTCAGCTGTAAACTATAAGAACTGGACTCCAGATGTTTGAATCTGTAGTGTTGTTTGTTGCTAAGTAATACCTCCACCAAAGGTGCTACACTGCCAGCTTGGTGAATAAACTGATGGCCAGGAGCACTGGACTACTCTTCTTGTGGAGTGGATGGGCAATCTTGTGGCCTGCTTCCAGAGCCATGGCCTCGGTGGGCACGCTGTTACTTTGTGGCCTCCCTCTGTGGCTGGTAGGCCCCTCGGGGCTGACTGCAGGGGATGGGGACAGGAGGCAGCGGGCTTTTGAGATCACCTGATGTGGGTTCATGGGCCCTTCTTTCTCCTCTCACCAGTGGGGATCCTCACCCGATCCCGGCTATCTGGGCTAAAGGGAAAAAAGAAAAAAAGGACTTTTCACCAGAGACACCAGAACGCTAACCTAAATAAACCTCCAGAAATTGCTCTCCACTCCTACCCCTCCCTCCCTTGTCTTCATTTCTCCCATCTTACCTCCTTATTCCTCTCTCCCCTTACCACAGCCTAATTTTCTCCCCTTTTTCTCTTGTCAGTCCTGTTCCCTCCCCACTCTACCCCAATAATGGCCAAGGAGACAACAAGATGAAGTCTAGGTTGATATGGGGAGGTAGGGAAAAACTCAAATGAGTAACAAACACCTGATCAGAGAGATTGAGGAAATTAAGCTCCTCCTGGACATACTATATATCTATTCCACAAATAAGGGAAGGGGCCTGTGGAAAGACCCTATCCAGGGGAACATCCAGTGTAAATTATAGCTTGAAGTTTATTTTTTTATTTTATAAAAAATCTTTTCTCTTCAGAATAAGCCCCTCCCTAAGAGGTTAGACTATAGACCTAAAGTAAAGATATAATAAAGTAGCAGTAGCAAGGTTTGGATTACCTTAAATAATGGCTAAGTGTTAGGTACACTCAGTGGTACCACCTCAGAGGAGTGGGTGAAATTATCAACTTTGGTCCCACGGTACCCCTTCTCATTGGTGCTTTAGAGGCCAGTAAAGCTTTGGAGTGTCAGACGTGAGCCAGCCTATGTTTTCCTCCTCTATTTATCCTTAGACCCCTGAGAGAGAATTTCTTGAAGTATTCAGTAGGGGAGAACATGCTCTTGCCCCTACACCTCTTATGAGATGCCACCATACTTTACTCTTCTGACCACTCTGGCTATGTTCCTATATTTAGGTACTAGCCGTTGCAGAAGATCATTAGGCCATGGCTCCTGTCATGATCCCTCCTCTAGGGACACTCATACCCCTGAGATGTTCCCTGAGACCCTACAGTGGTGGAAGCATAGTCCCATCCCCACATTGGAAGTCGACAGGCTTATAGCCTTTTATGGAGTTGGGCTTACCACACAGTTAATCCCCAAATCCATGGTCAACAACCCTTTGGTTTTCCCCTATGTTGTGCAGAGATTCCAAGTTATGGGGAATGTTTTGTCCCCACCCTGCGTAGTAATTCCATTAGTTTTTTCTAAATAGTTTATACTAGCTAGTTACTTGTTTTAGCTGTTAAATTTAAGATAGGTTTCATTTGTTTTGTAACTGAGATGGTTTTTAAAAACAAGAAAAGAGACATGCACACCGAGGTTTAGAAAGATTTTATTACAGCAAGACCCTTTGATATACCACTTACTTGAATTAAAAAATTATAGCAGTTAATCCAACTAAAATATTTTCAATGAATGTCAACAGGCTACATAGCCCTATTAAGAGATCCCTACCATGCAATATCTAAATGGGCTGGTGGCAGACCTTTTCTTTCTGCAGGAGACCCACTTATGAGATTTAGAGCACCAGAAATTAAAGTGGGGACACCGCTAAAAGGTGTATGCCTCTTCTCACTCCAGCACCCGTAGGCTTGGAGCTGCTATTCAGCTGCCCGCTCTACTCCTCTGGAGGTGCGGGATGTTATAACAGATGCACAGTGGAGATATGTAATCCTGACTGGGGTGATTTATTTCCAGGAGGTACCTTTAGTGAATACCTACCTGCCCCTCTCAATCATCATGAGGAGTGATTCAGACCTTTCTCCAAAAGTTTTGGCTGCTCATAAAGACATTTTAATAATGGGGGAGATTTCAATTTACCGCTTTCACCTCACTGAGACACCTCTTCCCTCAGGCCTACAAGTCCTCCACTGCCCTAAAATACCTTAGAGTGACACTTTCTCACCTGGGCATAGAAGATACCTGGAGGTGATTACTTCCCTTGGATCGAGGATTTTCTTTCTACTCAACCCATTTTAGACTTATTCCATTTAGATTATTTCTTCATCTCTTGTGAGCACTTTCTCTTGTTCCGGATCTAACAATTGGCCCACAGATTTTAACTGACCATCATCCCCTAACTCTGAAAATTAACTTAGGCAAACCCCTAAAAATAAAAGTATGGTGACTTAATCCAACTTTACTGAAAGACCCCAAATACATAGATTTTATAACTACAGTACATTCCACTTGTATGCAATTCGGATGTGTGCATATTTAGTTGTATGCACAAAATCGCAATGTCCCGATTTTCATCCTATACCTCCCATTATAAATCTTCCGCTTGTATGCACTAGTTTTTTCAGATGTATGCACATATTTTCAGTCAGTTTGCTTTATTTTCTAGGGAGACAGGGTGATATTTGGTGCTAATCGGTGAGATCAAGAGTGGAACACACTGCTAATAGGACCAATTAGCAGTTGTTGAGGTAACAAACAGCCTCTCCTTGGCTCCTGTAATACCCCTGCATTCATGGACATAGAACAGTTCCCTACCTATGCCCAGACTGATGCTGAGGAGCCAAAATTGGGAGTTGTCACTGACGAGGCGTCTGCAGCTCGGTCCTCGGTACCCAAGGGTATCAGGAAATAACACCTCCGACATCAGCTCATTTGGAGGTGATCACCGTAATGCTAGTAAGCAGACTTGATCTCATATTTAACATTTACTGATTACGGACTAGCGTTTCCTTTGATTTTGGGCATTTGTTTGTATGCATTCTGCTTGTATGCACAAATATGAATGGTCCCAAGGGTGTGCATACAAGCGTGAATCCACTGTACAAGAATCCTACAGTTCCTTGATGAAAATAGTGGAAGTGATATTTCAGATCCCATTATATGGGACATTCTAAAGAGCCACCATAAGGGGAGACAATAGCCTTTGCATTATGGAAGAAACGAAAAATAGAAGCCTTACATAAACACTACTGAACAATTACAAACCTATCAATTCTTATATAGAGAGAGACAATGTAATACAACAAAGGATAAGGGAAGTAAGAAAAGAAATACAAAACTTAATGGATTCTAAGATTCTTCAAACCTTGACTTATCTAAAACAAAGCTAACTATGAAGGGGGTGCTAGCATGTCTTTTAGCTAGAAGGTTAAAAAGAGAAAACACACTGCAACTATCTTTAAAGCTAGGCATCCTATAATGAAATAAATGTCTCACTCAGATAGACATATTTGGTCATCTTTCCAGGTATTTTACCAAACAATATAAGCTTCTTCCTCCCGATTCAGTCTCTGGAGACAGGTCAGAATTCTTAACCAAACTGGCCTTCCCAAAACTAACAGACCCACAACGAGCCTCTCTTGACCCTCCTATATGCCCAGGTGAAATTCTAACCCACATTCAAGCCTTTAAACAACTTAAATGCCGGGCCCTGATGGTATAAAAATTCTCTGTCCATCTCCTTCCAACACTTCTTTCTTCCTTCAGAGCAGTGTCAGAGGGTGAACCCTCCCCTTCTTGTCATTACACAGTCATAACTCTTCTCCTTAAACCTAATAAAGATAAAAGATCCAGCCTCATATCGACCTATCTCTATTCTTAATGTCGTTATAAGATTTACATAGCTATCTGGGCTTCACAGCTTGAGACTCTCCTTCCTGCAATAATTCCTACAATAATTCATCCCATCAATCCGGATTTATTAAACATCATATTTGCCGTACTATGTTACTTTCGGAACACATCTAGGCCAGACAGATACCTGTGGCTCTCCACAATTTTGACGCGAAAAAGGCTTTCAATAGAGTCTCTTGGAATTTCTTTAGGAAAATCTGAAGTCCTTTTCCTTCCCTGACCAATTTCTTTTTGGCTTAAAACATATACTTGCACCCAAGGCCTATATTCGGTTAAAAAGAACTGTATTTTCCCTATACACTTACAACAGGGCACACACCAGAGTTGTCCACTCTCACCTTATTTGTTTGTCTTTTATATGGAACCCCAGGCTATGACTATAAGACAGGACCTTTGGGTAGAGGTATCCCTTTGGTCAGAAAGTGTATAAAATATCTTTATTCACAGACGATATTCTCTTAACAGTATTATCCCCAAAACATCGATGCCAGCTGTTTGGGAGATCCTTAGTAACTTTGAATAGATAGCAAACTTCAAATTAAATATAGCTAAAACAGAGCTATGATGCTATATTTTAAGCCAACACAAACTCTTAAAAATTCCTTACCCCAAAATGGTGGACCACTAAGTTTAAATATCTGGGTATTTATATACCCTTTAATCTTGAACACTTGGAATTGGTGAGTTATAGACGGTCTCTCTTCAAATTCAAGATGATCTAAAACTGACTTTCTTCCAAGGAATAGAAACTATATGAATGAATATACTCCCTCGATTATTATACTGTTTCAAAATGTCCTGACTTTCCCTGCTGATTTCTACTTTAAGTCCTGGAATATGCTAATTTCTTCTTTTATATGGGAAAACCAGAGGCAGAGGATTTGTCTTTCTCTTCTAGTCATTCCTCTGGACAGAGCGGCTTAAATTTACCTAATTTGAAGCTGTACACAATGACAGCCTTTCTTAAAATTTTCTTTCTCTGGCTCTCATCCACCTACTTCTTCACATGGAAAGAAATAGAATTTTAATAAATGACTAACACGATTTACAGAAATTAGCTTTTTCCTCTGCCAGACTACCCCTCCGCTGGCTGAATTCTCTAACTTTTACTGCAGAGTTCAACGGATCTGGAGAAACTTTAAAAACAAAACAACTTTCAAACAGTGCACTTTCTTTTTGTCTTTAATCTCGTGGGAAGAAAACTTTTATCCGGCCCTTCTGGATATCACTTTTAAGACCTAGCGTAGACTAGGTTTGAGTTACTACTACCAAGTAGTTAATAATTCAGGTATTCTACCTTTTTGGATCTACAACAAAAATATACCCTCCTGAAGCTGATATATACTGGTATGCCCAGGTGAGAAACTACATTTTACAATAAAGGGACTTTCCCTCCTGTAGCCCCAATCCCTTACCAACTCTCTGGACCCTACTTAGAGACACCCTTGCAGGAAATTCTTGGGGAGGTTAATAGGTCACTTATATAGAATATTACAAGATATTTGGGAGATTCATCCCATTTGATTCTAGAGGCCTGGAACAAAGATTTACAATTGGACATTCCCATCCCACTCTGGCAGGAGACAACATGTCAAGAATATGGAGGGAGTTTGCATGAAAAGCTCACGCTAGATTTTTCCACCCCCAGTGGTACTGGCAAAATACATGCCAGCATCATATGGTAAATGTTGGAGAAATTGCAATTGCCAGCAGGCAGGCCTGGGCCATATTTTCTAGCACTGCCCAAATTTGATGCTCTTTTGGTGTATGTTACAGATGGAGTTGGAGAGGTGTCTTGTGAAACAATTGAACTGACAGCAGAGATGGTCAGTTGTCTTTTTTTTCTCCCTGTAGACCAAGATGGACCAATACTTAGCTCCTCCTTTTCTCTTGGCTGCAAAAAGCCATTACTTGTAAATGGATGTCCCTCTCATCCCAACAGCCTTAGAGTGGCACAAAATAGTATCCGAAATTTATAGATTTGAATATATGACAGCTAAGCTCTATAATCAGGGCCCCTACATTTCCTGCGGCATAGTGGGACCAAGTTCTGCGGCAAGACTACCATTTGCGCAGAACTTTTGTACGGTGGTTTGTAATTTCTGCGAGTTCTATGGCATTAACAAACTACCACATCACAGTGTCAGCTTGTCATCCTGACTTCACTTTCGTGGCAGTGGTTATAGCAATCAGGATGGTGGAAAGCCCAGTAACACTAGTTCAAAAAATAACAGACTTATAAAAATAATTTTATGCCTAAAAGAGCAAAACAAATGTCTCTCCCTTATGGTCCTAGCCTGTTGCATAAATGACATATGCAGAGGGATCTTATGTGATAAATAAGATATTTCTATATGCATGCTCTCTATCCCACTAATGAGGTTTCCACTGTCTATCACTTATATATTTGTATGTGCTTTCTACACCACTCATGAGGTTCCACTGTGTATCACTTATATATTTATAAACAATCTGTAACATACATGCAAATGTGTGTGTGTGCGTGTGTGTGTGTGTGTGTGTGTATATATATATATATATATATATATATATATATATATATATATATATTATATATATATTTTTTAACTTCCATGAACTTGCATCCTCAATAATACAGGTCCCATTGGAAATGGAATAGAGGAGTTATTGCAAACTCATTTTTCATGTCAACCTGCTTACCCTGACACACTGCGTAACACCATCAGGCCATGACATGCATGTGAACCGATTCAGAGATAGAACACTGCACCATACCTTCCCAGGCTCTGAGCAGTGATGTGTTCCACCAATCCTTGTGCTGCACAGCCAGCTCCCAGAGCTAATCTCTGAACCTGAATTGCCGGCATGGAAACACAGCATGCTACCCTCTGGCCCAACAGCTGTCCCTGCACACAACATTTCTCCATAACTTTCAGGTGATTCTATCAACCAATGACAACATGTAATTAATAACCCTGGCAAAAATGCTTACACTGCAATTATTTAACAGGTCTATTCTTTCAACAGGTCTACACGTTATTATATTCCACTTTTCTGGGCATAATTATTTCATTTTTCTTAAAATGACAGGTAAATTCATTTTACCAGTTATTCATTTCAGATGGCATCTCTGTACCTTAAAGGCACAAATAGGTTTGTACAAAGTGAGGAATGGACTTGACAAAGTCTGTGCTATTGACAAGGTTTCTGTTTAAGTTGGCCCTAGTGCAATAATGTAAGACTGAAAATTGTATTAGGCTGTAGCAGGTTGAACAAATATCACCATGCCTTATGTGCTGTGCCACAGTCTCTGGCAGTGGGAGCTGTGGTAGATAAGTGACTGTTCATTTCTGTTGCAGAATGCAGCCATTTCTAGAGCTAATTTATGATGTTATAGCAATGATAACATCACATTCTGAGCATATGGGGGTTTTGGATATAAAAAGAGGGAAGGGAACCAGATTCTATGGATAAACAGAAACATTAATAAAAATCACCAAGAAGAGTGAATTCTAGCACCGCAGAAGTTCTATGTGTAGATTGCAAGTTCTGCACAAAATTCATGCAGCAGAATTCTAGGACCTTGTCTATAATAAACATGATGCCTTGGTGAGGAAATGGCAGGGTGGATTATCTATTACTCCCAGATAGATCCTTACTTCATCCCTTAGAACTGGGTGAGGTGGCATGACCTAGATTATACGAGGGTGGGGGTACCCTTTTTCTACCTCCCAATCTTTCTAGTCTAGCAATGGGGATGGGAGTGGGGGATCACCCTTGGCCCCTTGGTTTAAAACAAAGATGGCCGATAGGTCCAGCCCCTGTTTATGTCTTAGTGAGTCTACAACGGTCCTTGAAGTGAACTGAATAGAAAAGGAGATTGGTTAACTTAATACTGTCTATTATTATACCTTGCATTCCTGACTTATACTACCACTCTGTAGAATCAGAACAAAGTAATATGGAAAATATTGACGATAAGATCCATCGTTAAAATCAGTGTACCATTGTGGTCTCTATTAATATAAATGAAATTAAAAAGCAAAAATGTAATGCTGCACAATGTTTTTCATGTATCCAGACTCCTTTATATGGACCACTAAACTTGCCAAAAGTCCACCCGCCTCATCGACAGCAGGGTTCTACGGAAAAGTAAACTTGATCCCTCAAATTGGCCCTGTCTGCTCCACTGGTCCCCATCAACAAGGCACCTACGCTGGACCAGGCCCTTAGTTTTTTCACTGAGGGCTTCAATTCCATCTATGATATCTATGCACCACGCACAAAACAGAAAATTCGAGGGGAGGTTAATGGCTGGATTGATAGCAAGCTCCTCTCACTCCTAAAGGAGAGGGACTGCCTCTGGGAAAAGCCTTAAACTCAGGCAGCAAGCATGACCTACAGTGCTACAAAATGGCTAGAAATAGGTGCACCAAACTTATCAGGCTTGCAAAAGCCAATTTCCTTAAGACCCAGCTTAACAACGCATGGGAAGACGGAAGAGGTTTAGGGACAACATCAAGAACATCCTTGGTAAAGATCAAAAGCAGCACCCTAAGATGCTCAGCATTAATAACTCATCCTCCTCAGATCCGCTAGCCATTGCTGATGCTTTTAACCAGGTCTTTACAGACCTGTTCTCGTTGCTGCCTCCAGACTACCTTCTGCCTGTGGAGGACCAAGGTTGCACCAGCCTGCTCATAACTAACCACCCAGCCTTCTACTTTAAGAAGGTGACGGTGAAGGAGGCCCTAACGATGGTCAGGAAAGTCCTAGGCAAAACCAGATTGGGGAGTGACACAGGCTAGACATGAAGTTACTATCTCTCACCCTTGATGTTCTTATCATGCCCATAACAATGCTAGTTAATAAATCCATGGCCTAGCTCAATTTCCAGAGGTATGGAAGCAAGCCTGGTAACTCCAGTGCATAAGAATGGTGACAAGGTGCTGGTGTCAAACCACGGCCAATATCTATCCTCTCCCACTATCCAAAGCTTTGGAAAATTATGCAAGTCAACTCACAGAATACCTCAATAAGTACAATCTGCTCTGCCCACACCAACATGGCTTCAGAAAAAACACAGTACCACCACGGCACTGCTGGAATAAACTGACTATGCGCACAAGGCGCTGGATGAAGCAGATTGGTGGGGTCCATCTTCATTGACCTCACCAAAGCCTTTGACACCGTCAACCACCTTCTACTAGTACTCCAGCTCCAAAGATTAGATGAGGTACCAAACGCCATGAATTGGTTCAATGACTACCTAACACACTAGAGCCAGCGAGTCAAAATTGGGCAGACGTTATCCAGCTCTAGAGATGTACTCCAAGGAGTCCCTCAAGGATCAATTCTAGGGCCCCTGCTTTTCAGCCTCTTTGTAAATGACCTACCCACAGCCTGTGACACCAAACTTATTCTGTATGCGGACGATGCCATGCTGCTGAGCAGCAGAACCTCTCAGGCTGCCCTAGAAACAGAACTACAGAACTCTTTCAATAAACTCAAGGACTGGTTCAGTAGGCAAAGCTGCTACTAAATTACAAGAAGACCAAGGCCATGCTACAATCCAGCCCCTACAACAAACACAAACCTACTCCCTCGTAATTGTCAACAAGGCTAGTGAGCAGATTGAGCAGGTGCACTTGTTCCAGTACCTTGAAGTCACTATTGATGACTCTCTCACTTATATGCACCATGTAGACTCCTTGTCAAAGTGATAAACGCAAAGATCGGGGTCCTCTATAGGCATAAGAAATACCTCACCCGGAAGCACTCTGAATCTCAGTGTCCAGCTCCATACTCTCCAAGATAGACCAACGGCTGGTGATCTATGGAGCTGCTACTGATACAGTGCTCAAAAGTGTCCAAATTGCACTCAATAATGCATGCCACCTCACCTTGTGTGCAGATCAATACACTCATACTTGCACCCTGTATGAGCGTACAAACTGGCTTAACCTAAAAGACAGAATCAAATACCAAACTTGCCTCCAGGGAAAGAAGGCACTCCTCGGAAAAACCACCCTGTATAGGAAACCTGCTCAAGGCTTCTCTCTAACACACATCATCAGATGGAGGAAGAATGGAGTACTGTCCATACCATTCCTACGAACCTCACTAGGGCAGCGTGCTTTCTCCTACTCGGGCCCCCTCTGGATAAATGAACTCCTGATGAAATTACAAACAAACAACAGCCTGTCTCAATTCAAAGTAGGCCTCAAACAGCACCTAATGTCTAACTCAAAATGCACCTGCTTGTCAGGCCCCACTTGATAGACAGGCCTACCCCCAAGGTACCAGCAGGCTACCTAGAAAACCCTGCCTCCATTCCAGCCTTAGCCAAGGGCTTAAGTAAGCTATCAGTCCTCTTTAAATGCACTTGGTATAGGGTTACCACCTGTCCCTATTTTGCAGGACAGTCCTAATTTGGGCAGCTGTGTCCTGCAGAAAAACATGAAAAATAGCACATGTCCTGACATTATAGCAGAAAGAAATGTTTTCTGACTTTCCTCTAAATGCTACAAAACAATATAATACCTTAACTAAAATACTTTAAAATGGTAAGAAACACTAACAGCTAAAAAACTACAACACTTAGTCTTAATTCTGATTATTTAGAGAAAATAAGTCTGTTACATTGGTCGAGACTACATATTGTTCTGTGAAAAATCATGTTTCAGTAAGAAATGTCCCACTTTGGCCTTTTTAAAAGATGGTAACCCTAACTTGGCACTGCCCTCCCAAACCACCCCCACACATACACACACATACACCATACTCGACAAAGCCCTCTGGTGCTGCCCCCATCACAGCCCCCATTTCACTATCCCCCACCTCTCGCCTCCGCGTTGGTTTCAAACCCAATCCCCTTGTTTCACTGTCACCCAGCCTCTCGCCATCTGGGATAGCATTAAACCCTATGCAGTTACTCTGCCATAGTCTATCAACAGATTTGGAGGTTTCCAAGGGTGTGCTATCTAGGGCAACCGATTAGAAATAGTTTAGTATTCAACTACAACTGCTCAGTTTTTTTCTCCTATTTGTCTAATTGTCATGTAATCGCTCTTTAATGCCTAATGATCAGGCCTCTGGAACCACTGAATATGTGTATTGTTTTATTGGCCACCCTGATGTGGAACCTTTGTAAAGAGCTCATGCTCAAAGGTCTTTTCAAATACTAATTAAACAAATTGAACAAATAAATTAAACAAATAAACCAGACTCTTGCTCTAAAGCTTTGAATATGTATTACAGAGGCTGCTTCAGAGTAGTTACATTAGAATGTAAGAAAAGATTAGTTTTAAGTTATAATAATGTACTGCATGAATGTTTTGTATTTTTCATCATGCACATACTGCCATCTGGTATAGTTTTTAAACCACTCCACACCTCTGTATCCCGGTGCTAGACTGCTCACCACCACAGCCCTAAACCAGAGCCCTATCTTTGGTCTGTGGTTTGTGTACAGTTGTTTAACAACTTCCTAGTGCTTGCTTTCAGCAATGCACGTGACAGACTGACATCATCACGTGTGACATAGCTGACATATTGTAGGGCCATGGCAGTGAGCATAAGTGGTGCACCATTGAGCTCTGCTTGACTACACTAATACACCTGAGAGCATTTTGGTGCACTGTTGAGACCAGTAATCCTAGTAAGTGCTTCATTATAATCCCTATTGTGAAATCAGCATACACCAAAAAATATTACCAGAGGAACTATTTCTAAGCACTGTATAGTATTATTACATACGAACAGATTAGGTCAGTTTGACTATTTATCAGCATTAAGCTGTTTGTTGTACTGCAGTCAATTACTAGGAGCTCAAACATTCATTTAATGTCAAAGGGTAAAGGAGTAGATCCTGATTTATTTTTTGGCACATGTGAACTTGTTGGTGGAGGGGAGTGACTTACGTTTAGAGATGTGATGAAATTTTATTTTGCAGCAAAATTGGTAATTTCATCTGATGAAATATTTCGCAAAATTTTGCCCACAATTTCACCCGCATATGCCCCATCATTTATATATATTTTTCTGCCTTTCTGGTGTCTAGGGCCCCCAGCCAATCACCAGCCGAATTTAAGAACCCTCCCCTCTAGTCACGTTGAATTATCCCTGGCCCCAATCTTAAAAAAAACTCTCCCATCCCTGGTGTGCCCCCACCGATCACTGGCCAAATTCAAGAACCCCTAGTTGCCCGCCTCCAATCGCTGGAAAAACAATCCTCCCCCACACCTGTCTAGTGGACCCCCTGCCGATCATCAGCCCCTCTCTCCTGTTCATCCCCTCATTAAAACCCTCCATACCAATACATGGAGGTGAACAAAATGAAAATCAAGCAAATGATACCATTACTACAGATGTCACTAAAAGACAGACTTTGCACAGCACATGTAAAATGACATAATTATTTAGTAGATGGAAAGACTATTTTATCAAAATTGCCATAAGCAAATCTGTTTATTCCACATAAAAATATGATTTTTCTGACTGTAAAAAGTAAAATATATATATATATATATATATATATATATATAATAAAGACATTCTGGGGCCTGCATGGAACAGATATTACCACACTTCCAGGGCTGAAGGCACTGAGCCTGGAGGCCCATGCCTCACTGTGCCGCTGAGTGTGAGTAATTTCTGTTCAATGCACACCCATCGTGTCTTATTGCTTACATATCAAACTCTACATTTCACTCAAACTTTAGAGGCTTCTTCAGAGATTGCCTAAATACATTTAAAAAATAATACATTAATTAAATGACAACATTTGGAAAAGCAGATCTAAATAAACAATTATTTACTTATTTTTAAATGGTCAGTGAACTACTTACAGTTTCCTTTGACTGTTTAACCTCAAATGCAGCACTCAACCACAATATTTTTAGTCAATGCATATAAAGCATATGAAGCAGATTAACCATTGTAACTTCATAGGAATCATGTTAACAAAAATTACCAACTTATGTATTTCAAACGTGAGTAGTGTTGTGCGAAATTGAAAAATTTTGTCAATGAAATATTTTGCAGAATTTGTGCATTTAGTGAAATATTGCACAAGGGAAATATAAGAAATTTCATCCGGGTGGGGCAGGCGAAATTTGGAATCTCGAATGGGCAAAATTTGCCACTGTGGGAGAAATTTCACCAACAGCCACCAATCTTTAAAAAATCCCTCCCCAACCCTGGTGTCTAGTGGTACCCCAGCTGATCACTGGCTGAATTAAATAACCCTCCCACTCCCCAGTCAATCCCAATTATTTTCCCCTCCTCCCCAGCCATGACCCAGGTTAGAATCTTCAAAATAAAAGCAATCCCCTCCCAGTCCCTGTTGTCTGATGGACCCCAACCCTGTCTTAAGTCAGAACCCACCCCACCCCTCCCATTGCCCTGATCAGGCCAGCAGCACACCCTTCACTCACCTTCATGGCCAGCAGCCCATCTGAATGCTCAGTGAATGAGCGGATGCTTTGTACAAGCACATCCTCATTCACTGAGTGCTCAGACAGGCTGCCGGCCGTGGAGGTACTGGAAGGCTGTGTCGGTGGCCTGATCAGGGTACTGAGGGGAGAGAAGTGGGCTCTGACTTAAGACAGGGTGGGGTGGTGGGGTCTACCAGACACCAGGACAGGGATGGAATTGCTCTTTTTTTTGAAGATTGGAACTGAGTTATGGCTGGTGAGGAGGGAAAATAACTGGTGTTTACTGGGGTGGCAGGGTTCTTTACTTTAATTAGAGAGGGAGGAGAGAGAGAGAGAAGAGAGAAACTGCATCTTTTTAATTTATTTTTAATTGATACATGACTGATGGCAGCATGAACAGGTGGGCACCTGAAGAAGCAGCAGCAAAATGACAGGAAAAATTAGTTTTCGAAAGTGTCTGTTTTCTTTACAAGGAATTTATGAGTGCTGCTAGGAGATGTACAGGAGGAGCATCCCTTTTCTTTCTGTTGTAGCCGTTAGCGAGGCGATTGAATTTTAGTACCACAATTAGGATGCTGCAATAAGGGTGACAGTGACAGGGGTGATCTTGATTTTGATCACCCTGCACTCACATTGTCTTTGGCGCCTAACAATTTTCTTCCCTTTTGGGGCATGCCCGCCCTGTAGTTTATTATATTTAGCTGAGGAGAGTGCATGGGTGGAGCTTTGGTGCTCTGGCTCCAGGAGTCACAATGCCTGGTGCTGCAGAGCCAGGTGGTGGGCTGCCTGTGCCCATATCAGTGTTGACAAAATGATTGTCACACCTATATGGAGTAAACCTCTACCTACGACCGAAGAATCTGATTACTGACCCAGAGGAAGTATTTCTGTCACTCAGACTGCAAGTTGCCCAAGAGAAGTGAGCCCGACAGCTTCAAAATGGAAACAAAAATACAGAAGCAGTGCAAAACAATTTTATATTAGGAACTGCAGTGGGTCAGGAGTGCAACTGGAAGTGGAGACAGCGGGAACAGGCATGCTGTGGAAGCAGCTCCATGATTGTTCCATCAGGACCAGCCAGTAAATTTTTTTTAAATAATGTTTCCATGTGTAGGGCTGCTGGTTATTATTAAAGAAAGTCAATGAGTGGCACCAGAGTTTCCCTGATCATTCACAAGTCTGGGATGAGCCACATTAGTGAGAAAAAAAATTGCAGCATTTTAAAAGCAGCATTTTAACAGCACACTGATTTCTCCTTGTTTCCACTGCAATCCTGCTTTTGAGCACCTGTTTTACCTGTGCATCAAACAGATATGATGCACAGGTAACAACCAGTCAGAAAGCTGGATTTTCTCTCCTATTTAAAAATATGCCTATGTGAATTGCCAGAGAATAAAACTGTATACCTAAAGAAACAGACTTCATATTGGTGATTTATTTGCCTACTGGGTCATAATGTTGCACGCTTAATAGCATACAACATTATGGCTAAATATCTTCTAGCATAATCCGTAACCACTACTGGTGCAATACGCGTATACTGCTGTATGCGGTATTGCACCAATAGTGCTCTCCAGGAAGAGGGTATGACCTCTGCTGGGAGTGAGTTCCGCTGAGCAGCTGTTATGGCTCACAGGACAAAGCCAAAGTAGCAGGAACCCACGTGCTGCGTCTGGAACCGGGTTTGATTCGGTCCCAGAATCTTTTATTTTACACACTTTTGTGAGCTGCCTGAGTTGGACCACCCCTGAAGTTAAGAACCTTTAGTGGAGGAGGCCACTCACAGAAAAAAGACATATTCCTCATTGCAGAAATTGCTCTGTATTGGCAGCATGATTTTGCCATGAGAAATATGCGGGATATTCAAAGGGGTTGCACCTGGTACAGGGTGCATGGTGATGTATGTGGCCCAGATGCAGGGGTGTGCCCATGCATATGCAGCACATCCCAATATCCAGCCCGGATGTGCAGCACATATGATGGCACAACCCCTACATGCGCCACACACTGGTGCTCAAAGTTGAGCTCAAAAAACAGGCTCAAATGATGGCCACCCAGAGGCGGGCCGCTGTATTGCAAGGTGCAACACAACAGCTGCCAGCCATGGGTTCCACACCGAATCCAGCAGGAACACCGTATACAAGCACCCTGACCCTCACTGGTAGTCTGGCGCCCCAACCCCATCAGGCAGATCACAGGCATCTGTAAATGTTAAAAATTACCTGGTGGGCTAGCAGTCCCTCACCATATACCCAATCACAGGCATCTGTAAATGATAAAGAATTACCTGGTAGGCTAGAAGTGCCCCTGAATGCCTGATCATGGGTTATTGTAATAAGAAAGAGTTACCTGGTGGTCCAGTGGTACCCCCTCCCACCCACCCACAGAGGCTCCCGGCCACCCAGCACCACCCATCATCGGCAGGGTGGCAGAACCCCACCTGCATACTGCTTGGCTGACCACTGAATGACAGTGTACAGTATGATCTGTACACCTATATGTCCACAGTGTGGAATAATGGGCTTGCAGACCATATTGTACTACAGGACCAGATATGTAAAAACACATTTGTGCCTTGCATGTATTATGGCCTCATTTGCATGCCCCGGCTGAATATTGTGGGTGATGCACCTAGTGCCACTGCACTTGCACTGGCACATCCCTGTGCTCTCTCTCTGTGGCTTGCACTGGCTCAGTGCCACTGCATCATGCGCAGTATGTGCACCAACCTTGCCATATTAAATGATGCTGAGCCATGGCTCATCACCGTCAAATATTGCCAAGTCCTGGCCCCAGCTCAGCCCAGTTGCGCTGCGCCCAGACTTGTGCCACTGCCTGTTGCAGTCTGAATATCCAGCCCGTAATGTCTTGAGACATTATGACCCCATTCCATTTATTTGCCCTCCCAGCATTAGCCTCTCACATGGATTAGCATCTGAACCAGAGCTACAGCCACTTAAATTTGAGGTACATTTTGAGAACTGAAAGACTCTAATTAAGCTCTGTTCGTTTGGCTCAAGGACCACTTTCTCTCTGTTACTTCAGGTCAGCAAAACTTAGAGTACCATACATGCAGGAACCATGTGGGCAGCAGTACACAAAGCAGCAGTAAGGACACAACAGAGGCAAGCAGTATACATTGGAGGATGAGGTGGCAGTCAAAGAGTCACTAAACTGCACTTATAACATAACATGTAACCTTAAGACTGCATAAAGCAGCAGGAGCGCTAGTCAGTCACTTGGAAGGGTTTTAAGACCAGAGCTGACCGTCCGGAGTAGCATAGCTAAGAGGGGGACATAACATGATTGGTATGCAGTATCAATACTGGTAGCATTTAATGTTCACAGCAAAGAATGGCTCACATTTAGAACCATTTCTTGAATCTGATGTACTTAATAAGGCATGGATAATCTAAAGTTTCCCTTATCTGAGTGTAAAACACTACCCAATATCACCGCTCTTGGTGTTAGGTAGGGAAAAGACATGCACTTCAGAAACCTTGGCCCTGAGATGGGACACAAGTCAAGGGCTCAAATAAGACTTACAGAGTTAAAGTATGATGTAGTTTTTTTAAGTTAATCTGTTTGCAGTTTTTTGTCTTTTTGTACTCTCTTTATGCTCCTCGTTTGGTCAGCCCCATATCTTCTGGACATCCCAGCCCATCACCACAGCATCCACTGAGTCTTACCTCTTGCAGGAGGTGCCCACCTGGTCAAGTGCAAAGCCCACAGAAGTCTGGTGCCACTCTACCAGTCACCCGCCATTTTCTTCTCTGGATTTTCTCCCCTAGTGTGGTTGTGGCAGCATGTAATTACTTCAATGGTTGAGCTGTGCACCCAGCACACTATGTGTCTGCTCTGCCTCCACCCCTTCTGTCTACAGGACCCATAGTACCAACCACCTGCTACCACTAGGAGCCAGGCATGCACCAGTCTCCAAACCCACCCCTCTCCAGGAAAGGAGTGCTGTCCTCCAGACACTCAATCCTCCCTTCCACGGCTGACCCCCGCAACCTGCTTGCACTGCAAACATGGGTTGCCATCATGGCAGGAGATAGGGCACTGATGCCTCAGCCCTCTGCACCACTGGGCCAGCCTGCAGTTATGTTTTGTGTGGGATATTTGCAGGGCACTTGAAACTGGAGAATGCATTCTCAAAGTCTGAGTAAAAGGCTGGAGGACTGCTTAGGAGTCCATCTTGTGGATTATTTGAGAATTAGGCAGTGGGACACAGAATCAGGTCCAAAATAGTCTCAGAATGTACAAATCTACAGATGTGACATCTAGCACAGGGGACTCATTAAGGTGCCACCAGAGCCATGGGTCAGAAAACAGCTGAGGGGGAAGCAAAGTTGCACTGCAAAGGTAGAATTGTTGGTGATGATGAACAATATGTAAGTCACCCTGAAGACAGCAAAATAGGTAGAAATTTATATAAACAATGTAGATGGGGAGGGACTTAATCCAATGCTTGGAGGAAAAGACTCACAATGGGAAAGGCACCGTGAAGATAAGGAGGGAGAAAGAGATAAGATGGTATAAGAAGCAATGATGAGTATGAGGGTGGGGACTAGTAGCAAAATGGCAGATGAAGTGGAAGATAGAGAGTCAGTCGCTAATGTGGATTTGGAAACCGCCACCATAGATCACTTCCCATCATCAAACAGAAGGAGGATCATTATAAGAGCAATCACGTGACAGACTAAGGGAAGAAGACAATATTTATTCCTCGGATGACACCAAGTTTGAGGCATGATTTTTGATGATGTCACAGAGAATTTCCCCAAAGCCCAAAGCCCCAAAGTCAGAGCTTTATTTCATACAATTTCTGCTCAGGACCACAACATGTCCATCACTGGGTTCACCCATTCAGATCTCATCATGTGGTCCCACTTTCTTATGGACTAGAATGACGTATCAATGTTTTATAAGGATCTGTCTCCTGATTCAAATCTCAAAATATTTACTGATGCTGCTTCATCTTTTAGTTTTTCAACTATATTTAGTTCCTCCTCATTTGCTTAATAATGGTCATCTGACTCTGAGGACCTCAACACTTTGGTATACTTTCTTCTTATTAGAAATATATCCCACTGTTGTAGCTCGCTCCCGGGGGACATTTGTGGAACAATCAGCTGCGTATTTGTATAACCCAGCAGCAGTATCCATCATTAAACAAAAGCAATCATCTTCCCATTACATAATGAATTTCCTTTGATGATTAGCATGGACCTCCAACTTAGCTCTTCAGAATGCACTACATGTACATTCCTGCTCCATCAAGCTTTCCACTGATTATCTTTCCCATTTTCATTTTCAGCAAATAAAGCTACTTACCCTCAAGCCAAAAGAGGTGCCTCCTCCTCCACCATTCTAAGAGCTGCAAATGACTTGAATATCTCAAATGTGATTCCACTACTACTTTGAAATCTTTAGCTGCAACAATACAATCTGCCCGCAGAGTTGTCTGAACGAAATTCACTACCTTCTGCTCCTCACAAAACATAAACTGTTTGCATCATTCCTTTTCTCACACTCTGGCATTTGCATCCTTTTGCTCGCATACATTTGGCTTGACAACTAAAATAGTCAAATGACATATCCCAGGCAAACAGTTTTTCATGATAGCCATCATCCTGATTCTACATGCTCATATTGATTTTTGTCCAGCAATCAAGGCTTTTCTCCAAGCACTGAGAAAATCCACCCGACAAGATCCTCCTACAAGGAAGCCTGTAGTTTACAACCTGTATTCCTATCTGATGGATCTCTTAAAGATGGAGGTTCCTATATTCAAAAGGCTAGCACATATGTTAACCTGGGTTTAGGTCAGAATGGCAGTTTTGTTATAGGCGCTTGGGTCTACCTTGAGCCTTACACCACAACATTTAAAAAATCATATAACTAATTATAAAATTCAAGTCTGATATTATCTCTATTGTCCAGGTTCTAGATAATGTTAAAACTATTTCTGCCACACCAGAAAGTATGAAAATAAATTTTATTAATACCTGTACACAAATTCTTAAAAATCCCTAATTATCATAAATGTATCTTGTAAACATAATAACTGTAAACACACAACAGACAAAGGGTTTCAGAAAATCAAATAAATAAAACAAAGAAATAAAACCAAAACAAAACAAACAGTTTGCAGGTTGGATAACTTTTGTAAACAGTAAAATTGTCTTTTAACAAACATATTTCAAATGGCTTGGTCCAATTATTAGCGTTGGTTTGTTGTAACTTGTTCAAATGTTTTCTTATGTAAAATTGTTTATCTTTAATTAGACTCAAGATTAAATCATATCCCAAGATTTTGTAATTAAAAGTTATGTTACTGGGTTACCTATGTTACCTCCCCAGATAAGCCACATTAAAATATTAAAACTAAGATAATTACAATAATAACACTAAAACTTCTGGGTAACTGTAGAGGCTGGGTCTTCTTTCCTTTTAACTTTAAAAATCTTGGTGAGAATTTCTCCTTCTGGATGATAAAGTTATCTATGTGGCTGGCTTCATTGCAGCTTCTGTTCTTCCTGTTCACACCCAAATCTGGAACTTTGGACTTCTCTAACATCAGTTTAGCAGTGCAGATTGGCTACTCCTGGCGTCAGGCATCATGAATTATCAAAAGTCACTTGCTAGGATTTTGGCAGGAAAAGTAGATAGCAAGACACCACAGTTCCATAGCACAACAATAGATTGTTTCACCACCTCAGTTGATTGTAGAAAATGATTTCCTTGTGGATAGCAAAGTTCTTGTTTTGTAACTGGATTTTATGACTGTTTTGTTTTTAGTTCATCTCCACTTGCCCTGCAGATTTGTATTGGCTGATGGATTTAGCAGTTAGTCTCTGTCTATGCTTGGCTTTAGCAGAGGTTTCAAAACATCACTTTACTCAAGATGTCCAGTACTTTAACCACACTCTTTGCTCCATCCAATATTGGAAAAAGTCCTTCTTGTAACAAGCTGTTCTTGTAGCTGGAACTTGTTGTAATTTTGTGCCAGCTTTTAGGCTTGACCTCAGCACCACTGTTGGACACATCAATGACTTAACCAAAACTGGTCCAAGACATCAAATGCAGGCATGGTTTCGGGCTTTGGCCAAGTAGAAGTCCAAAACCACAAGAGTACTCTGTCCAACTGGTGTAGGTCCATATAGTTCCAAAATTTGAGAGATTAACCAGAAAATGATTTCACCAGTTTGCTGAGGTTTGCAAACTAGTGAAATCTAGTTATTCTTATTTAAACTTCAGTTAACGTTTAAATGAATATTTTAAACCAATAAGAATTTTTTCTTTTTATGTATGATCTCGTGTTAATAGTATGTGATTTTCTAAATAACTGCCATAAGCTTCTGAAGAAGGACTTGGTTGGTCCGAAAGCTTGGGCACTTTGATATTTTTCTAACATCAATGTTGTTCCAATAAAAGTTATCAAACCATTTGCTTCTGGATCTGGGTTTTCACCAGAACTCTGGGTGGGGCCATATTCAGAGGCCCCGAGTGCTGCCCAAACCCATCAGCACAATCCCACTAACTATATGGCTGCCTCATATACGAATGAAGGAGTTCCTCATGTACAATGGTGCAGCAGTATATTGGAACAGTTTCAGCTGTGCTAAACAGCCCCCAGAGCAATGCTGCTTACCACCACTGTAAATATATTTGCACCTTGCCCCTGTCCCATCAGTGTCTGCACCTTCTTCCAGGCCTACCTTCCACCTTCCTTTCCTACAGTATTAAAGCCCATTGCTGGGTTTACCCACACCCCCTCACCTATGTCACCATTCAACAGTACTAACAGAGCAGACAGCTGGCTGGCAAAGCCTCTGCTCCCTCATCTGGCCACCATCTGACAGTCACAGAGAGTGATCAGAGTACTGTACTTGGCTTATGAGATCCTAGCAACTCAAACTATCAAGAACATTTCTAAAAATTCAAGCAGTCTTTGCTGGCATGGACGATACTGTGGACATTGATAGTGAACTGAGGCAATCAAGAGGCTGGGGGCTCCATTGCACTATCAGGGTTCATTCCTTTGTGACACTACAGGGACAATTGAGGGAGGAGGTCCACTAGACTACCAGAAACTCCTCTGTCTATCATCCAGTATGGGTGCTAGGGGATCTGCTGAGTGGATTTAAAGGAGCCATAATGGACATGCAGATGGACTCTTGGTGCCTCACAAGCCCAATTAGCTCATTTGCAAGCTCAGGCTGAATATGGCCCACAGGAGCCCTGGTGCTATCCATTTTGGGCACTGTCGTCTCCTTTGGGCCATACTGAGACTTGGTCTGTGTTATGCAGTGCATATCCACTAAGGTATTATATTAAAAAAACAATGAATGTGCTAACAGGTCTCCTGGCATTCCCAGACATAGTAATACTGCCGTATGACAACTGCAAGTACTGTTAAAAAAATACAGCATAAATACAACAAGTTAGTAGCAACTATGCATTTTTGGATTCCTAGTGTACTAATGTTACATCATTTTAGAGTGCTCTACCCCTTCCTCAGGGAGCCAGTGAAAAGTGCCAGAAAACGGATAGAATTACGATTTAAAAAGTCACGTGTCAGTGACACCATATCCTACATTGTGCAATTGTTTTTTAAATACATATATTGCTTTTAAATACAAAACTTTAAACCTCTTAATCAAAGTTAATAAAAGCAGAATGTTTCTAGAAGGAACTAAACATGTGCAAGATTACAATAATTCTCAGTTATACCAAGAATCACAGAAGTTGTAAGGAGGTTGGTGGAAAACCTAACTTATTCATCCACCTGAACCAACAACTTAGCATGAGAAGAGCTGAGGGTGGTGCAGGGTAGGTTCAAAGAGTTGACAAGGGCCTGCAGGGGAACAGTGAGCTGTTTGGCCTTTTCAGAAGTGATTCCAGTCCGCAGAGCCAGCACTACCTGGAAAAAGAGGAAAGATGAGTTTAATGATTGTCTGAGGAGTTGGTGCAGGAAAGAAGGGTTCAAATGTATTGGGGTTATGAGGCATGTGGTTGGACAAGAGGCTTTATTCATCAGAAAGACTGCACCTTAGTAGTGAAGATTTAAACATAGTCAGACACTGTCACCCATGATTTGAGCAAGTAAATAATAGTGAAGTAATTTGGCGACATCAAAAGAGCAAATGTAAAGGGCTACTGTGATATTAGGTAGAATGTCATGGTTAGCGATAGTTACGGTGCCTTAAGTGAATGTAAAGGAGAGCGATTGAACAGGGGTAAGGAGGTCTGTAGGAAGTTACATAGAAAAGGATGTAGCTGCATGTTTGACAGGGCAACATCAAGCTGGCTGCCTAGCATAGCAAGTGAAGCACTGTCTGTGAACCTGGTGGTCCTGGGTTTGCTACTTTGTTAAGGGGTTGTAGTTTTGTATGTGTACTGAAGAGTTTAATTTTTTGTTTTGTATGTTTTGGTGTTCTACCCACGTTTCATACTTTGTTTCCTATCCCCATTTTCATTGCTGTTCAGCCTGCTCTAATGATCTCCCCATCTCTGCAGAGTATCTCTCCTGAGTTTTCCCTGCCCCAATGTTTCATCCTCCAGAGTTAGTAGATAAAAAGTGTTTGTTTATCGCTTACTATTATCTCTGTTTGTATATTTAACTTTCTGTGATATTGTTGCACTGACAGTTATGTTCATTACATGCCTACTTGTTGTAATTGCTGTACCTTACTATTTGTCATTACTGTATTGTCATTTTGTACTCTCCTGGGTCGTGCCTGAAAATAGGCAGGTTTGTTGCCTAGTGCACTTACCCGGTTACCAAAAGCTAATAAATAAATAAATAAATAAAATGATGGTGGTGGTGTGTGGGGTGAAGCCCTCGTTCTGAGGGGTTGTGGGGTGCAGAGTTCCCCAACAAAGACAAGAATTTTAAAATAAACTGCTCAATATGTACCATGCTATAATGCTGGTGACTGCTACTGGTGTCACTGTTATGTGTTAGCTGTAATTTGCGGATGCTATTTTGTAGTCATCTTTATCACATGGCACCATCAGAGACAAGCTGGGAGAATACATAGACAATGATCTGAGTTTAAACTGCTGCAGCAGATCCAGAAACTTTGGGATGAAGAGGTCTATGGATCTCCCCACCCAACAGTAGTGATTGGCAGGGTGGGCGAGGAGGCAATGGGGGCATCCAAGTACAGAGGTTGAAGGGGAGAGTGCAGGGAAGGGCAGGTCAGAAAAGTACAAATTGTAAGCAGAGAAGTATGGAGTTGAGGTGGAGGATGGGTAACTCAATACTCACAGTCTCGATAACAAGATGGATGAATGCAGACCCTCTTTGCAGAGAGAAAGGTAGACATAGTAGCAATTACCTAGACCTGGACTACAACACACCATGACTGGGACATTTTGATCCCAGGTTACAAGCTATACAGAAGAGACAGGATTTTAGGCAAAGGGGAGTGGCGGCTTACATAGGGAGGGATAACAAGCACAAAGGAGAAAATCAAGGGAATGTGGAAATGCTGTGGATTCAGCTCCAGACCAATAAAGGAGGAAGGTCAGGTTTGGGGTAGTCTACAAACCCCCAACCATGAGGAGGAGGAACAAGACAAAAGCTGTGTTCACAATTGCTGGAAGCTGCAGGAATCAAGGAGATGGTAGTGGTGGGGGACTTTAATCTGCCCATTGTGGACTGGGATATACCAACCACATCCTGTGCCAGGAGTGATGTGATTCTGGATGTGTTACAGGGCGAGAATATGACTCAGAGTGTTACTGAGCCCACCAAGGAGGTGCAATCTTTGATCTAGTGCTAATAAATGGGGAGAACATACAAGAGATAACAGTTAAGGAACCCTGAGGGTTAGTGATCACAGAATATTATGGTTCAGGTTATAGATGAGCTGGGAAAGCATCTCCAGCTAGACCAACATCTTGGATTTCAGGATGGTGGATTTAACAAGATGGGTGAGGTGCTGAGGTTGTCACTAGATGGCATGGGGTGGATCAAAATGAGCCATCATCGAGGATGCAGTACTGGCTGACACAGCGGAGTGTGTTAGGCTTAGGGGAAAGAAACTGGGGGCCATATCACCCATCTGGTTCAACTCTGAGGTTGCCATGGTGGTGAGGGACAAGAGGGTGGCCTAAAGGAGACACGGGAGGGCTGTGACTGAGACAGATAAGGAATACTACCTGAAGTTGGGTAAAGTAGTAGGCAAGGTGGTGCAGCAAGCTATGGCTAAGGGGAAGAAGGCCTTCTTTCTCTGCATAAGTGAGAAGAACGACAAGAAAAATGGGATAGCTAGGCTTCAAAAGGGGATGTATGAGTGAGGAAGAAGGAGCAAGGCAGTGATATTGAATGATTACTTCTGCTCTGTCTTTACTAGGAAAAAGATGGGCCAGTTCCACCTGGGGGAGAAGGAGAGGGGAGGGAGGAGGAGCACAGATGGCAGTGCTAGAAGTGGATAGAGTGAGTGAGGGCTGCTGGCACCGAAGGTAGACAGTTCCCCTGGGACCTGGTGGCATACACCCAAGGTCCCAAAGGAGCTGGCAGGAGCTTGCAGGGCTGCTGGCCGGCCCCTTCAACATTTCTGAGTTGGGCATGGTGCCAGGGACTGAGAAAGGCACAGTGAAGCCTGTCCACAAAGCGGACCCAAGGATGACCTGACTATAGGCCAATCAGTCTGACCTCAATCATGTGCAAACTGATGGAGACCATACTTAAGGAGAGGCTAACGAGGTACATGGAAGAGAATGATCTCCAAGACGAGAGGCAGCATGGAGTTGGGAGAAAGATCATGTCAAATGAACCTGATTGCCTTCTTTGACTGGGTCACTAGAGCAGTGGAAGTGGTCCAGGAGTGAACATCATTTACCTGGACTTCAACAAGGCCTTCTATACAGTGCCCCATAAGAGGCTGATCAGAAACTGGCAGATCTAGGGACCGGGGAGAAAATGACTAGGTCAGAAAAGTTGACTGAGGAACAGAACCCAAGAGGGGGTGGTGGGGAGAGTTATCCAACACTAGGGAGGTCACCAACAGGGTCCTGCAGGGATCAGTGGTCCAGGGAGTGAACATCATTTACCTGGACTTCAACAAGGCCTTCTATACAGTGCCCCATAAGAGGCTGATCAGGAAACTGGCAGATCTAGGGACTGGGGAGAAAATGACTAGGTCAGTAAAAGTTGACTGAGGAACAGAACCCTAAGGGGGTGGTGGGGAGAGTTATCCAACATTAGGGAGGTCACCAACAGGGTCCTGCAGGGATCAGTAATGAGGCCAGTGATGTTCAATGTCTTCATAAATGACATTGGGGAGGGCATTAATGGAAAGATGTGCCTGCTTGTGGACATCATCAAACCCTATGGGAGTGTGAACACAATGAAAGTGATTCAGGAGATGTAGGAAGACTTCAGAAAACTTGACAGATGATCAGAATCTGACAACTTGGTTTCAATGCCAAGAAATGCAAAGTGATGTATACTGAGTCAGATCCTAGGACCAAATACTACCAGGGCATACAGGTAGCAGCAGTGGAGTAAGAAAAGATATGGGGTGGTGACTACTAGCTACCTGAAGCACTCCTCACAGTGAAAAAGGCAGCAGACCCTTCAGCACAGCAGTTAGATTTCCTCTTGTGATGCTGATGACCCGGTTTGGAAATGGGCCCCGGAGTCAGAGGACTGGCGAGGGAAGAAGTATTGAATGTCCAGGGACTGCTCTCCTCTCAGGGGCAGGAGGGGAAGAGTGTCCGACACTTGAGGGGACCCTGGTGGAGGTCGGGCACCACAGTGACCAGCACCATTATGTCAGGGTGGAGCAGATGCTGGACATCATTGCTATGTTCGCCCCAGGGCAGCAAGCAACAAAAGTGCCAGCCCCCATGGCATGATGGCCCTCTCCGCCATTCACACATTTCCATTTCAAGGTGTGTATCTGTGGGATGTGCTACATGCTTTAAAATCCTTCTGCTGCATGGTCTTTGCCCAGGGAACAGTGTTGCCAATCCATGAACCACTTAGCCCTGCCTGAAACTCCACACGGCATTCCTCCAACCCTTTGCCCCAAACAGCCCTCTGCCATTCCTTCAGGGTTACACCAAATGAGTCTCCAATCCCCAATGAATTGCTGAAAACTCCCAAATTTAACTTTAAATTCAGCACAGTTGTGGTGAAAGGGTACTGATCGGTGTGATCTAGCCTTATCTTGGGCACACATACCTTGACAACTCCTTCAAAGAACAGTCTCAACTTCTGCACTCAGAGATTAGTTGTTCCTTCCTTCTTGTCAGGGAAAGAACACAAGGCACCTTTCTTTCTCTGGTAGCTGTCAGATTCTACTCATTATTCTTTCTCAAGACAGCTGTGTATTTCAGGAACTTCATGGGATTGCACCTGGATCCACAAGAACTGCATTCCTCTCACTCCCCTGGAGTGAAACTAAAGAGTCCTGCAGGCAAACTGAAGATTTTATCAAACTAGGTGAGAAATACCAGGGCTTCCTTTGACAGAGCCCCAATGGCAGACCTCCTGCCACCCAGACTGCCATACTTGAACTTACTAATGAACATTCTAAGCTGCCAAGAGCAGTTGACTCTAAAATGGTCATGCTGCTGTGAGAGTTCTAATGACATAATCATCCTTCTCTCGGGCTAGCTGAGTAAACAATTATGTCATTATGTAGAAAGCCCCTAAGGAGCTCCCCACCAGCTGCCTTTTCCTACTTGTCTAAGACTAGAACTAACTGAATTCTAGTATCCCTAAGGAAATGGGTTGTTACACATACTTATATCAGCACTGCCATGTTGCCCAAGGCTGACTCGGGGCAAACTGCACATGTCTTGATATAACACATGCGCAGTACTGTAATCGCTAAAGTATTATGGCTGACTCCGGTGCAGTGGAGAGCACTGCATATTCTTTTACCACTCTTGCCACTCCTAAAAGCTCTCCATAGCTGTACAGGCTCTGACAAGACCTTGTTTTTTTCTATAGACAGAACAGTGGTGAGCCTGCTTGTGGGATGCTATAGCAAATTGGCAGATATTATTGTATGCAACATCCCATTCGGAGAGGGCAGTTTTGGAAGCTAGTAGGTATACTGCTGCACCATAAAGGGTTTAGGTAGGAGCATACCTTTAGCAATAGCTAGTGTTGCCTGAGGGCCGAGATCTCAACTGATTTTGTAGGAGACCCCAAGCATGAAACTGATATATTTGCAGGTGCTTATGATATGTGATGAGTAGTCAAGTGAGGGATCGAGGATAACTCCTAGGTACAGTAGGTAAATGTGGTGACTATAAACACAGATGTTCCATCCTGATATGGAACAGTTAAGATGGCTATACAGTGCCAAAGTTTAGGAGGTGTCCCAAAGAGCATAGCTTGTATTTTAGTCATGTTAAGTATAAGTTTATTACAAGACAGCCAGTTTTGAACTGATCAGAAGTCTGAGGTGATGTGCTGGTTTGTGAGAGAGATACCTTTAGAGTTGGTGCACAGGACCAGAGCATCTGCATAAAGAATAGCAGAACAGTGTGACAGGCTTGGGGAACCCCCACAAGGACAGGAGCAGGTTTGGACATGGCAGATCCACATTTTACTCTCTGTAACCTAATGGATAGACAGTGTCCAAACCATGATAGCGTAGGGAAGATATACTTGTTACCAGTTTTATGACAAAGTAGTGAGTGGTCTACCAGTTCAAAAGCCTTTGTTAAGTCAATGAAGTCTGGTGGTCCAGAGCGGTTGCCACTATCCATGTTTATTGTTTTGTGGTTCTCAAGAGAAAGGGGCAGTGGTGGTACTATGCCTCTTTGGAAAACCATGTTGCATGGGTGAGAGAAGGTCATAAGCAGAGAGACAGGAGGTAAGCTGGAAGAAACTACTTTCTCAAGGATTTGGTTTACTATGGGAGAATGGAAATAGTAGTTATTGATCAAATTGTGATAATTTTTAAATACTGGAAAAACATTGGAGCATTTCCAGATATCAGGTACAGCGCCAGAGGACAGGGACAAGTTAATTAGTCTTGTGATTGGGGGTGGCAAATAATGTTCAACATCACTATAACATGCTGATTTGATGTACAGTAGGCACATTTGGAGATATTTATGAACCTCACCAATCCCAACCTTCTTAAAACAGAATTGTGATCGTCCTAATTTGGTGGTAATATCAGAAGAGCAGTTCACACTAAAGCGTTGTGCAGTTTGGAAATACATATGGTATGCCGAGAGGCCATGAAATAGTTATTAAAGACTTGGCCTATAGTAGAAACATTTGTACAATTTATATCGTTTACTAACATTTCTGAGTGGGAGTTACCATTAATGCTGCCCAACATTTGCTTGATCTGCTTCCAGAAAAGCCTGGGGTTATTGTCAGTGGAGTTCAGAGTTTATTTTTCCTAGTTTCTCTTTTGCAAGCAATAGGACATTTCCTGTATAACTACCAATCTGACTGAGAGGAAGAGGCCATAAACCCTAACCATCTTTTATCACTGTCCTTTAGCTTAGCAGGCTAGTCATGTTGTTATGGGCCTTCTTACATGTCTGTGTCATGGAGACAAATTTATTTTGCAGGTCAGTAAACTTGTGGGTGAAAGAGGATACTGTTTAGTTAATATCAATGGTTTGGTAAAGGCAGGACTGGTCAGTTTGGAGCACTGATAGTTTAAACAGTTCTATGTCCAGATTTGAGTAATTATGAAATTAATGGATCTAGGTGGAGAGTTCGTTGAGTTGGCTTGCCAGGTGCAAAAAACAGGGAGTGATAATTTATAACATTGGGAAGTACACCTGAGCATTTGATCTTATTGGGCTGGGGGTGAGTATCCAGTCATTCAGAGAAGTATTACCATTAATAGATCTTCTAGTTGGGTCTGTAATAATCTTTGTCAGGTTAATTTTACTGAGGGTATGGGCTACCGATTTATTAATATCCAAGAGCAGATTAATATTAAAGTCCCCTAGCAGGATAAACTCATTGAGCCTGATTCTCAAAGCTCCTGGGATGGCACAAGGGGCTTGTTCCACAAAGAATGATGCAACGTGCCCTTGAGCCAAAAGATGCACAGAGAGCGATTCTCAAAGGCAGCCTGCATCAACCACAGGCTGCCTGCTCCAAACACTGGGCTTGCACTGCCTGTGTGCCACAAGATGGGTAGTGGCATGGTGCAAGGGACATAAGAGCAAATGAAAACTGCCACATCCCGGAATGTTGGATTCATAAAACTCTACCAGAAGAAAAATTTCTAATACCCTTAGACCAGCCAGGGCTGGTCTAAGGGTACAAAATATCCCTCTGGAAGAGTTTAGCCAATTGTGTAATGTGCAGTGGTACCCCTGCCCAGATCTGCCAGTATTGTATGTTATTAATAATTAAATATATTGGGAGCATGGCTTAGCTCCCAATGTGATAGCCACCTGATCTGTGCATTCCGCTGACTCTGGGTCTTATTTTTGCTATTTACACCATCGAATCTAATTTTTTTAACCGTGTAGCAGAGATTTTCTCTCTGGCAATGTTCAGGAGCAAAATGATTTAATTTTGTCTCCAACTCTCGGCTATAAGTGCTCACGGAGTCGACTGCATTTCCCACATCTCAGCATGTCGCAGGGCAGAGTGCCTGATGTTTCCACCGACATTAATACACAACAAATCAGCGAGATGTTCACGGCCCTGATCCAACACAGGGCCGAGGTTACCTGGCCTCAAACAACACTACTATGGCCATACAACAAATAGATATCAGGATCCACAAAACTAAGTCACAAGTAAGCCACAATTCTAAAGCCATCGACTCACTAATAGCCACAGTCTACGACCAAGAGAAACCATCCGTATGCTGCAAAACAAACTCAATGATGAGGAGATCACGTGATGCAGAGTGCTGAGTACAAGCTCCTCTGCTGAGCTCCTGCCTCCCGAATATAAATTTGTCTTTTTATCGTTAAACCTATCTAATTCCTCTGCTTACGAATTCTTCCATTGCTTAAGCATCCTGTGCTCCAGTTTTGGGCATCAGTGCAGTAAATGGAGGCTTATATGAAGAAAGCCCAGCAGAAACATATCCCCCGCCACTCCTGAAAAGGCCTCAAAGAAATCCGAGCCTCGAGTGGCCCAGACAAACCTGATCCTTCGTGTCAAGCTGGGAGCAAGAACCTTTAACCTCAATAGGTTCTTGGAAGAATTTAACTATTTCGAGAAGAGATGAAAGATATGGTGACGGATTTGAAATCTCTCTCCAGAAAATTGGATGAAGTTTCTCTCACGGTCTCTGATAATACTGCCGAATAGTCTCGAAGGAGAGAAACTGGAAAGCTTAGATCCTGAATTGCTGTCAAAGAAACAGAAGCTATCTCGTTTAGAAGCTAAACTTGAAGATTTAGAGGCCATAGCTGAAGAAATAATGTTGTAATACTCAAGCTCCCAGAAGGGGAAGAGGGCCAGCATGCTGTTGCTTTGTACAGAAGCTGGTAGACCGGGTTGCTTGTCCCTCTCCTTCGCCCAGTGTACATGATAGAGCGTGCTCTTGGTCCCTCGTCAAAACCCCCACCTGATGTTCCCCGTCCCATTATTTGCCGCTTTCTGAATTATTTGGAAAAGCAGCATTTTACAGAAAGTCAAGGCCTTACAAGAAGTCCGTTGGGAGAAGGCAAAGTTGAAAATTGCACAAGACCTCTCCTGGCTCGGTCTGTCTGAAGCGGAAAGCTTTTCATCCGATTGTATCTAAGATTATTGCGGCAGGTTTAAAATTCAGCATGGGGTACCCAGCCAGGTTACAAGTCTCAGTAAATGGTTCCTGTCTTAATTTTGAAGATCCTGAAGCTGCGTTGTCAAGCCTTAAATCAATGCTGCCAGATTTGTTCCGGATGACCTGAGAGTGCCTCTGGAGTATCGGGATTCATTGAGAGCTGCTGTCGGAGCTGTTACTCACATTTTTTGTGGTGAAGGCATTTTCCAATGACTGAGATCAGACTTGTTTGTTTTCTCAACTGGAACGGCCTGACTGTTACCATTTCTATGCCCTGGCTTCCTGGTGTTAATTTTGTTGCAGGGCAAAACCCTTTAGGGTTCTGGTAAATAGCTCATTCAGGAGTGCAATTTGGAGTTTATTACACATTCAGTTTTGGGGGTTGCATATAGAAAGCTTTGGGTTGATAGCTTTTGATTAGTTCTTATATGTTAGTTTGTCAGGTTTTAGAGCAGTTTGGACTTTCATTGCATTTAATTCGTGCCTGTTGGACTGGGAGATAACCACAAGAGGCGTCTCACCTAGTTAATATATGTCTGGGTGGTCTTGAATTCGAGAATGATCTCTCTCAGTTTTATGCCACTCCAGCTTTTACAGGGGTATTTTGGAACTAGGGGTTGGTAACCCTGGGTATTCACATTTCGTAGTCATCTCTTTTCAGTTGTCACCTCGTTTCTTGTTTCTTGCTCTCAGCTCACAATTGGGGCTATCCTTCAGTACTAGTTTTCCCTCTGGCTCTGGTCTTGGTGCAGTTCTCTATTGGGGACAGGCAACTTTTAATTCTCACTCTGGTGTTATGTGGCTACCTGTTATATTCACGTCTCTGATAGCTTGTTTCATTTTTCCTAGCCCTATTGGATTCATTACCATGTGTCCATAGGCTCTGGAAGCCTGAGACTGCTCTTTAGGTATTAAGGGCCTGCCAAAGTTGTTCGTAATTTACATCTGTACCTAGAGATATGTGGGTGCTCATCAGCAGAGGATAATTTCGGGCAGGAGAGGAGGAAATGACCCAGTGCTGTGCTAATCATTGGTTGTGACAGATTGGGGATTGGGAGGGGGTGGGAGGTACAGGTGCTTGTTGGGGGTGGGGGTATACAGGGTGGTCTAAAGTTGGGCTTTTGCTGAGGGGTTAGGGTGGTGGGAGGGCCTTACAGCAGCAACTGGCAGGGTCAGATCACACGTATTACATACCCTGAGTGCAGGGCCGAATTTATTAAACCTAGTAGTCATTATCAGGTGGCCAAGGAGGTGACTTTTGCAACGTGGAATGTTAGGGGATCAGGAAAAATCTAAACAATATCAGGTTCTTAAACATTTAAGCCTTTTACGCCACAGATAACTTTTCTACAGGAATCACATTTATTAGAAGTGGAAGCTTCACAGTTGAGGAGACAACAGGTGGGGATGGTGTCACGAGGCTCAAGGCTCCACCAATAGCCATGTGGGGTCGTGCTTATTATTAACAGGGCATTCCTTTGTCTCTACACAAGTTGTCGAGGACCCCTAGGGTAGGTTTGTTTTAGTTAAAGGTACTCTCTGGTCAGTCCCACTGCTACTGGGCAGTATATATGGTCCTAATGTGGATGATCCTGGGTACTTTATGAGACTTATAAACATAATCCTGCCTTTGCTTCCTATAAGGATTATTTTGAGGTGACTTTAATCAAGTCATAGATTCAAATCCGACAGGTCAGGTAGTGGATCGGGGGTTCTCGGGCCAGAGGGCTTGTAGAGACCTATTGGATCAATGTGGGCTCTGTGATGTCTGGCACGTCTTAAATCTGGACTCCAAAGAGTTTACCTACAGGTCACTGGCGCATGGCTCGCAGTCCCACATTGACTACATTTTATTTCTCAGGCTCTCTTGCCTGGGGTTAGACTTCGTCGATCCAACCTGGTCCTGTCTCTGACCATTCATTGGTGCTATGTACACTGGCATTCCAGGATTTTTCAAAGAGGAAACAAGATGGAAACTTAATGACCAACTGCTTAAAGATTCTAAATATTGCAAACTCATAAGGGAACAAATTGAGGCCTTTTCTTGTCCAACCCTTTAGACAGTGCAAAACCGGATATCATATGGGGGCCTTTAAGGCCTACATGAAGGCATTCTTATTAGTATGCTGGTGACTAGGAAAAGGGCTAGGAGAAGGAACTATTATCATTACTATCCCAAATTGGCACTCAAATTAGTATTTCGCCAACATTCCAGAAGAAGACAGGAGAAAGCTCCTATTGCTGAGAGATAGATATTTAGAGTTGCTCCAGGAAAAGGCAGAGTTAACTATTATATATACATACCAGAGCTAGTTACAGATCAGGGAGAAAGGCGGGCGCCTATTGGCACTCCGTATCAAGCAACAAGAATCTGCGAGATTCATCCCTCCAATTAGGCTCAGCTGATGGGTCTCTCGAAAATATCTCCACCGAGATAGTTCAAGAATTTGCTTTATATTATAAAATGCTGTACAGTGACATGGAGCACCCCCAGTCCTAAGAGTGTGGAGAAGTACCTGATGGACTTCCATTTGCCTTCTCTCCCAGCACATCACAAAGACTCTCTAGTTTCTTTTATATCACAGGAGGAAATTGCTGAGGTAATTAATGGATTACCTTCAGATAAAGCTCCTGGTCCTGATGGATTCTGTTCCTTTTCTATAAGACATTTGAGATCTTTTATTACCAGTACTTAATCGATTATTTCAACACATTCTTTCTGGGGCAGAGGTTGATTCTCACCTCTTTGAAACCTAACCTTGATAGTACTTCTCCCCAAACCAGACAAAGATCCAGAGCTTGTCCAAAGTTATAGTCCTATATGTCTCCTAAATCAAGACATCAAAATTCTGTCAAAGATTTTAGCTAATAGGCTAACTATGGTACTCCTTGAGTTAATAGTCACAAATCAGGTGGGATTTATGAAAGGATGCTCATCAGCTGACCACCTAAGTACATTATCTCATGTCTTCTGGGCTACCAGAGACGCCGAGTTCCCCTCTGGCCTGGTCTCTCTGGATGCTGAGAAGGCGTTTGATTGGGTAAACTGGAGCTTTTTGTTCAAGGTTTTGATTGCCTTCAAATTCCTCAGGTATTTATATCTTGGGTTGCTGCACTATATAAAACCCTACAGCAAGAATCTCGGCAAACGTGGCTTCTCTAACTCCTTCCCTCCATTCAGGGACTAGGCAGGGTTTCCCTATTGCCTCTGTTATTCAATTTATATTTGGAACTCCTCATTCAAAATATTCTCAAAGTATCTCTATACAAGGCATTTGGGTTGGGCACCATGAAATTAAAGTCACACCGTATGCAGATGATTTGTTGATACACTATCTCACCTGGTATCATCTGTACCGGCTCTACTGAATGAAATAGCTAGATTTAGTGAGCTATCCAATTACAAGCTGAATGCCAGTAAATCTTCATTTTTCCATTAAACCACAAGGTATTCAAGAACGGTATTAGTCCCTTAGGTTTATGTTGGACTCCCAGAGCATTTAGATATTTGAGCATTAGTTATCCGTAACCCCTTAACATGGTTTAAGGATAACCTTGACTCCTCTCATAGCTTAATATTCATGACCTTGACAGATGATCTAAACTTCCCATATCATTATGGGGCAGGATTAATATAATCAAGATGAATGTTTTTCCTAGAATTTTTACCCTTATCCCTTCTCAATACTTTTATCGCTATAAGCTGGTTTAAAAATTACATGGTATATTTACTAGATTTATCTGGGCTGACAAATATCCCAGTTTGGCCTACTACAAACTAACTGCTCCAAAATTTGAGGGGGCTGCTGGATTCCCCATATGGCAATATACTACTGGGACAGTCACTTAGTAAAATGCGTGAGATGGGTATCCCGGGCCCTGAAAAGGAACAACCGGTATGGCTTAGGATCGAATTAGATGAAATTAAAGCTAAAACCTGGACCCCTAACCCTATTTGACCTTAAAATATCACAGGTACGGATAGTTGATTGTCCCACAGTTGGTACCTTATTAAGAGTATTGGCACAGTTATGTTCATTTCTTCATTATTCCCCAGACTGACTTAGCTCAGTCCATTTGGAACTCCCCATCTTTCACTATTAATAAGAAGCAGATTTCAGTAAATGGTTGCCCCAACTGGGTGATGGAAAACTGTACTCCTTGGTGGATGAGGAGGGACACTGGTTGTCCCCAGGTGATATTACTGAAATATTTCTCATTCCAGTTTCATCTTACTTAAAGTTATGCAGTTAAGACACCTACTCACAATAGCCTTGGGAATATTCCCCTTCCCAGAAGGTGTCAGCCCTGATACCTGAGATCTCCTCATTTACTGGACCTTCAGGCGCTGTATCTAAATTATACAGAGTGTTGTTTCATATAAAATATGGGGACTCTTTTGGACCTACTAGATTCTGGAACTCGCTCCTTCCTCAATTTCAGTTGGATTGGCAATCTCTATGGAGATCTTGCCATAAATATGTTTCCCAAGACAGATTACGCCTCATGCAATAACATATATTACATAATATGTATTGTACCCTGTTAAATTAAAGAAATGGGGTTTTCAATTCTAGTACCTGTGTTAAGTGTATGTGGGAAGAAGGAACACTCCTTCATATGTTTTGGTCCTGTCCCAAAGTTTCCCTCTTATGGAATTCAATCAGGATGTCTCTGGATCCCCTACTGGGCCTTCAGGAGTATTTCATTCCTGATATATGTCTTTTAGAGTTTGTCCTCTGTCAGGGGTTGAAACTAGGAAATTTCATATTTCCATGATTGCTCTATCTGTTAAGAAACTCATCTTACGTCATTGGAAGACAAATCACCCCCATCTCTCCAAGAATGGCTGCACGAAATCCTTGCTAATCTTGAACAGAAAAAGCGTTGCAAGCCTTCATAATAGACTTGCAGTTTACAACAAGATATGGATCCACTCCATCCTTACTCTCACTCTCTCATTTGTGATTATGTCATATCTCAAACCTTCTCACAGGCCCTCTGGGAATGAGCATTGCACTTAGAGGTTATATGGAGTAGTTGCTGCTGTAAGGGGGATGAGTGGGCGAGGTGGGCTGGGCAGTTTTATCCTCACATGTGGTTATGTCTTACCTTGTTTCACTGTAACTGCCCATTATAATGGGAAATGTATCAATAAAGTTTTAATTGAAAAAACAAACAAAAAACTCAATGACATGGAGAACAGAAGCCGTGGAATAACCTATGACTCCTGGGTTTCCCAAAAGGCACTGAGAGGGGAACCCTGTAGAATTTCTATACGATGTCTTGCCTGAAGTCCTATGCCACAAATTACCTCCAGGCGTGATGATTGAGCATGCTCACAAATCCTCCACCCAAACCAGGAGAGAGGTCTAGCCCTATCATGACATGAATTCTAAACTTCGCCAACAAAGTGGATTACTTGTAGAGCCCATGAGCTCGGTGTCCTGTCCTGGCAAGGCCACAAAATCCTGATATTTCAGGATTATTCTAGGAATTGGCAGCCAAATGAAAAGAATACACTGACTGCCACCGCTTGATGCACTCTCTGGGTATTCGTTTCTGCCTATGATACCCTCCAGTGTGCAGCTGGAAGTGAATGGTGCCCCAATGACCTTCTCAACCCCAGTCTCTTATGGAATACCTGCCCATAAGTGGCCATCTCATACCACAGCCAACATTCTGACCCACCACAATAATGCATCCGATAATCTTTGGGCATCAGATTGGTCGGCTGTAGCACCCACAACAGACGAGGAGCCCCAACGCAGTTACAACTTCAAAGGGATGGCTTCAGGCCTACCTGCCAGATCCATAGCGCCAGTAGTCTGAAAGCATGTGAGATGGATTCACCCTCATGACTGTGAAGCAGAACTTGACCACCGACAAGCAGAACCATCAGGGACCCAAGACACCAGCCTCAACATGTTCTCCTCTCTGTATCATTATACAGCACTGACCCCTGTGGAACCAAACAAACCAGTGGATCTTTCTGACTATCCGGAGGAGGAGATGGTGCTTGAGGCCTCTGTAACTGAGTCGGAACTAACACAATAGCCTTCAGAGGAGCCTCTCAGCATAGCCTCCCTCTGCCACTCTGTTCACAATCTGTGGATCTTGGCCCACAGAAACAGGCACTCCATTCTCCATCTCAAACAGAAGATTCCAAGGCGAGGACATCGTGGGACCACAGATAGATACGTGTCCTTTCTGTATACTTTCTTGAAGTCAGGGCATGGGTACGGGCTCAGGGTGAGATATCCCGATGGTTAACACTGTAAGTTTAATGGTGGAGAGAGGTAAAACTGGCATATCTTAGAGATATCACCCCTTCATCATCTAACCTGGGTTCTTTGGCCAATTGTCTCTGCACTGCCCTCCGGCAAATGTGCCTGGGATACTGTACTATATTGATACACACCTGGTTGTTTTTTGGTTAATATAATGCTATATGCTTTGCCTACAACCTGTTGATTTGCCCACAATGTCTCAGGAAAAGTGTAGAGGGTGGGATAGGGGAAGCTGTGTATATGCCTCTCGATTGTCTGCCATAGGCTTCTGGGTAAACACCCTGCTCTGGGGATGGTTAACCCCCGACAACATGATGACTATGATTGAGACAAGGGCATGCACTATTTTGCTACCACTTATTCTCACTTTTATTTACTGTTGTCCCTTCCCATCCCCACCCTTGCATCCATGGACACAGTGTCACAATATTTTGGCCTGGCATTCCTACACCAGGAAAGGATAGTCCTCCAGCACAGACTCCATAATGCTCTTGATACCTTTGTAATGCTAAACGCTGGCCCAGTGAAGCTAAGGGGCCAGCATACTCAGTGGTGTATATTATTGCTTTCCCCATAACCCCCAGGTAAGGTATGGACAGGATGAGACCAGCCCACATGTTCCTCTACATTTTTAAATACTCATAAGTACAGGACCCTGTTTAGTGGTCCTTGTATCCTAACCCCAATGGACAGGTGGGTTAGGCCTGAGAGGAGTTTTATCCTCGGCCTGATAAACTGACCTCTACAACTGCTCAATTATGTGCATTTCTTGTAAATAGTTTACATGCTATTAATGTTCTCTTGTTAATGCTGTTATTATACTTTGATATGCTGTCTGCCTACCGCTTTATATGCTGGTCTGTATATGCCATTATATGCTGTCATGCTGCCCTGCTGTCTGTGTTTGTGCCCTCCTTGCAGAGGGTACTGTTTCTGCATTGGTGTCCACGATTGGCCCTTGCTCTCTACAGCTGTTTCTGTCATTTCCTTAATGACTTTCTGCTGCACCTTTGACCATGAATGAGCTCTCCTTCGTTACCTGGAATGTCAGGGCATTAACACTCTGATAAAATGGAAAAAGTACTGACACAGCTGAAGAGAATAAGGGCCCAGGTTGCCTTCTTGCAAGAAACAAAACTTATCAGATAGGATCATGCCCACCTGGTGAGAGACTGGGTGGAAAAATAATTTCATGCCACTGCCCTCACGAGGAAAAGGGTGTAGCCATCCTGATACACAAGTCCCTACCCTGGTCCATCCTGCAGAGTAAATCAGATCCCCAAGATTGATGGGTGCTGGCCCTGATTGACACTCCAAATGGTAATGTCCTTCTGGTAAATATATATGCCCCGAACAAAGATGTCCTGCTTTTCTGTCTGGACTTAATGACCAGAATAGAAGCCATGAGTAAGCCAGGTATGCCCATCATTGCTGGGGATGGGGACTTCAATCTCACGCTGGTACCAGTGTTGGAGGGAAGTGACCAGGGCAGAGAGACGATAACAGAGGGGATACAGGCTACACTGAGAATGTGTTCAGAATTCCAGTTGGTTGACATATGGCATCTCACCCACCCCAAAGACCACAACTATACCTTCCAATCTGGGTGCACAGCACCTTTAGCTAGATTGAATTTCTGGCTGATTCACAGACTCTCACTCAAACTATTCTTGACGCCAGAATCCTTCCCATGGTTATCTTGGGTCCGCCCCAGTCCAGTTGCTTCAAACATGGGGCACTCCTCTACTTTGCTCTCCCACTTGGAGGCTAGATCCTCTCCTCATGCAAGGCCCTGAGTTCATAGATTGGGCCAAATCTGAAACTAAACTGTTTTATAAGAGAACCTACTTCTGACACATCAGCTCAAAATACTTGGGAAACATATAAAACCAATATGAGGGAGAAGATCATGGGGTATGCTGCACATAGAAGGAAGGAACGAGAGATGGAATTAAGTAGGCTAAAAGGGAGCTTTACACTGCTGAACAAGCACTTAAGGTTATGTTCCATCCCACCCCCATTCCTCCCATGGCCGACAGGTCCGTACACTCCGTATGAGAATCAATGAAGTTCTGTCACAGAAGGCAGATCTGGCATTATTATGAGTATGTCACACACACGGGGTGGCAACAGTGGGAAAACATTGACCTATCAAATCAGGAAGCAGCAAGTGAAGAGGTTCATCACTGGGTTGAAGGACTCCTATCCGGTAAGGTAAGAACCAAACCACAGGAGGTGAATGATACCAGATCAACCTTCTATTCACAGCTATATACCTCTTCCCACCCTGAAACCAGGTCTGACACTGAAAGCTCCAAAACATTATATCCCTACCCAAGCTGACACCAACCTAAAGTGCAGCTCTGAGGCTCCCTTAACCACTGAAGAGATTTTTACTGCTCTGTCATCTCTTTAAAAGGAAAGGCCCCTTGATGGGATGGCTTTCCTGTGAACTTCCCACAAGCCATGGCAGCTAAGATTACCTCCTTACTTTAAAGTCACAAAATAGTAGGTCTCACTGTCATGAAATTGTAGACCCAGCAGAAATCAAAGGTGCACTTTACCAGACCACTGAATTCAGTAAGACACACATCCGAGTAAACTGAAAATGGTACAGTACCCTTATGCAGTGAAGAAGCAAACTGTTTAGTTCAGGCTTCAGACTTCAGTTATACAAAACATCAGCTTAGCAGCAGCAACAGCAAAGGCATAAAACAGGCATCGATATCAGTATTCCATGATTTAGTCCATAAGTGGTTCAAACATGCTAAAATCACAATTCACGTTCCGTGGACTAGACTGAGACGCCAACATACACCAGACATTTATGGTTCAGCATCACAGAGTGAGGCATTTATCAGAACTAGTGTTTGTGCTCTGATAGGGTTCCTAAAAATGACACCATTTAAAGAGAGAGTGCTCTATTCAGGTAAAGTGATTTTAAAGAAGAGTGCTGAATTATACAGTAAAGCACCAACCCAATATAAAGTGCTAAAATGAATACATACAAAACACCAGACAGGAAGATCAAACAAATAATACACATTATAAAAACAGACATACAATTACATACACATGAGCAATAAGAAGGAAACACAGCAGGACAGCAACAAGGGCATTAAAACCTTTCTATAAAGATAAATATAGTCATTTAAGATTATGTAGATTGACAAAGTCATTTAATCCATGAGGTCTGACTGTATCCAGAGTTACTATCCAAAAGGCCTCTCTGGATAAAGTTTATTTTCCAACTTCCACCTCTTTGATCAAGTGTAACTTTTCAATCCCAAACAATTGCAAAACTGATGGTGAAGAATGTTGTGATCTTCAAAATGTCTCTATAGCATAAGTATCATTTCATGTTTGTATAGCAGTCTTATGTTCACAACTCTTGTTTTTAGAGCATGTTTCATCTGACCTACATAATAGACACCACAGGGACATGTTAAGCGTAAACTACCCTGAGTACTGCAATTAATAAATTGATTGATGGTATACTTTTTTCCAGATCTAGGATGTTTAAAAGAATCCAAATTTTCTGTGTTCCCACAATGGCTACAGTGCCTACATTTATAATTGCCAATCGGTGGTTTGGGTAGCCAGTTGTTAACATTTTCATTCTTGGTATCAATGTATGAACTAAAATATATTTTATATTTTGTCCCCTTTGGTATGTTATTCTTGGAATTGTATTATTGATAGTGTCAAATCTGTTATCTCCTTTTAAGATATTCCAATGTTTTTTATAATATTTCCAAGTTGTGGTGCTCTGGGAAAATATTGAGTAGCAGTAAACAGTCTGCTTCTTCACCACATAAGGAGTGCTGTACCATTTTCGGTTTACTGGAATGTGTGTCTTACCCTTACTTTGTCAGGTGTTCACTGAATCAGAGGACAAGATTATGCTACCACTCACTCTTAGGGAGGCAATAATAAATTGTTCTCCCCAGAAAGGGAAGAATCCTACTTAGGCAGCCAGTTGTCGCCCCATATCCCTGATCAACTCCAACAGTAAGGTGTATGCTAGAGCACTGGCCAATAGATTAAACCCTTCTTACCACTCTGATCCATCCGTCCCAAGTCAGCTTCATACAAGGGAGATATAGTACTGACCACATCTGAACCCTTCTCAATCTCATCTACCTAGCCAAACAGATGACTAGCCCAACGACTGCTTTGGCAATAGATTTTGAGAAGGCATTTAATTCTGTCAAATGGGACTACCTCCACACTGTCCTGGAGTATTTCAGCTTCGGACCCAACTTTCGGGCCACCATCAAGACTCTCTATACCTCTCCATAAACTTGGGTGTTAACCAACTCCATGCGATCTGATCCCTTCCATCTCCACAGGAGAACCAGGCAGGGGTGCCCCTCTCCCCCTGTTATTCGTCCTGGTGGTGGAACCCCTGGCATCTGCCATCCATCAAGACCCAAGCATTAGAGGGATCCAGTTGGGAAGTCTCAGTACTCCATGCTGCTGTATGCTGATGATTTTCTGGTCCCCTTAGAAGATGCCACATCCTCAATTCCTCCCTTACTTTCCTTCTAAAACAATTTACACATATTTTGGGGCTCAAAGTCAACCAGAATAAAACTGAGATACTGCCCTCAATTCAGCATGCCACCCTCAAAGTATCCACCAAATTGGCCTTAAGTGGTCTAAAGATACCGTCACCTACCTAGGTGTCAAGATAGGGGCTAACACTGATAAGTGGTGGGGCAATAAGCTGAGACCCCTGATACCAGACTGTAAAGGAGAACTGGACTGATGGACTCAGTTACACCTAACTATGGATAGCAAGATTGCCACCTTTAGAATGTCTATGGCACCTAAATTGTTTTACTTGCATTGACACATTCCCTTATTCCTTTCCTGGCACTGGTACCAGAAGTTAGATGGGATGATTGACTCCTTCCTATGGGGTGCCAACCGCCGCATACAGCCAGAACTTCGCTTAGGGCACATTGGGCTCAAGAAGGATGGGATCTTCCTTGGATGGAGGGGTACAAGCTGGCATACCACTGTTCTCAGACTCTGAAATGGTTCCAACCCAACACTAAATACTCCCTCCAATGGTTAGAATTAGAACAAGCATTAGGGAATACCCCTACGTTACCTTTCCTAGTATGGGCTCCCACTCCCGCATGCTTCAAACTCACCCTACCCTAGCTCCTTCTATCCATTACCAGGAGATCTTACATAAAAACTGGAGACCCTTCATGCCCCCTCACCCTTACTCCCCTATGGTACAACTCTCTTATTATGATAGGAGGCTGCCCTGTACTTTGGCCACAATGGCATGACAAGGGCATTTATTTTCTCAGAAACCTTTTGATTCCCAATAGGAAAGTAGTCAGCTCCTTCCACAACCTGCAGCTTCAGTGGTCCCTACCTATATCTGACTTTTGGAGGTACTTACAGATAAGGGATGCAGTCAAATCCCTCCTCAGCTCAGACATTTCCTTCTTGGAACCTCCTCTCAACTTAGTAGTTGGGTTTGTTTAAAAAGAGTTGGTAGGGGCACTATATGCCTCACTGAGGGATTCCTGCCAAATCAGGCATCCCTCCCAAAGAACAAATGGGAAAGAGCCTTACATATACAGATCTCGGAGACCCAGTGGATGCAGTGATGGAACACTGGCCACACTGCACACAGAGATACCTGGAGCAGACTGATCCAAAATAAAATAATGGACTTCTGGTATAGGACCCCTGCAGTGCTGTGGAAGGCCAAGGTATTGACTCAAGATAATTGCTGGTGCTGCCATCAGCCTGGGAGGAGACTTAGTTCATATCCTATGGCAGTGCCCCTTATATCCCCTGTGTGGCTAGGAATCTCTCAAGAGGCCGGCAAGATCCTACATCACTCTATACCACCCTCAGCCCTGTTGATGTTGCTTGGCATGAAGTCTGTGGCCCCATACCTTACCTCTCTAACTTTAGGCGGCTAATGTTACTTTGTATGCAGGTGAAATGCATGATGCTGAGAGACTGGAGAAGCCCAACCATACCCACCAGTACAGAAATGTTCTCATCCCTTGCAGCAATACACGAATTGGATAGGCATTCACATATAGCATTTGGACAAGCAGGGACGTTCCCACCAATGCTGGGCACCATATATGGCATACCTGGACCCCAAGAGCTGTCATAGGCTCAGGACACTTGCTATAGACTCTGGATTATACCTTAACAACAATTTACTATACTGACACTGACCCTTCTTCTTGTATCAGTTATGTATGCAGCAGCTATCCTTGTTTTTCCTTCTGTACAGACGTTATGTATATAGTTTCCATTAGGACATTTTATTAGCTAGTTTACTCTCAACTTCTATGTTTTATGTCTTTACATTACTGATTATTAGGCTGAGTTTACTCTGTGCTGACTTTTCCTTTCAGACCTGGCACCGAGATGACCACTGGAAGGAACACCTTTCTGAATACCTTAAGCCTTGTCTATGACTCAGCAGCGGTACCTCCTACTTGGTCCAGTTAGCCCCCAAGGAGAGACTAGGTAGGTGCCTTAACCCAGAATAATCTGAGAAATCTCCTTTTACTTTCTTTTGTCTTGACATAGCTTAGATACTATGTGATATTTATGTCCCACTGTACAATACCCTGATATTAGGATTTGACCAGCCAATGCACATTATTATAACTATATGACATTTTGTTTTCCTTTACACTATGTATGCTGTGATATGCTTACATTATGTATTGTGTGTGAATTTGTTTATTGAAAACCCAATAAACCATTTAACTGAAAAAATAATGAAATATGTCAATGGTGATCTAGTGTCCCCCACTCTGATCTGCCAGTAATGTACATTATTGATAATAAAATATATCCATGGTGATCCAACAGACCCCCATCCTTATCAGCCCATAATGTACATTATTGATAATGAAATATATCCCTGCCACTCTAGCAGACCCCAACTGCCGATCCCCATCATGTACAAATACCACCTCCTTGGTGGTCTAGTGGACCCCCATCCCAACAAGCAGTGCCCCACCACCCGTGTTCCCCATCTGAAAACTGAGCCAGTGACCGGCACAGCCCACCTCTCACCACCACAGCCAGCTGCCGACTGAGCACTCAATGAGCATGTACAGTATAATGTATGCACTCAGTGACTGAGCTGTCAATCCCTGACTGTGTACTGTGTTCAGTATGCACTCATCGAGTGCTCAGTCAGTGGCTGGCCATGGAAGAGAGCAGGCTGTGCCAGTCGCCGGCTTGGTTTCAGGATGTGGGGAGGCGGGCGGGAGGCACTATCTGCCAGGGTGAGGTCCACTAGACTACCGGGGATGTGGTATGTGTACATAACAGGATCGGCACTTAGGAGGGGGTCCACTAGATCACCAGGATATATTATAATCAATAATGTACATTACAGGCAGATTAGGGCGTGGGCTGAATCACCAGGGATATATTTTATTATTAAAAATGTCCAGTACTGGCAGATCAGGGCAGGGAGTCTGCTAGCCATCAGGGACTGGCACACATCCATCCAGCAACTTATGGCACACCATGCAGATGCACCATCTGTTAGGCGCACTGCCGTGGTTGCTGCAAGCTGCTGTACTTTTCCACCGAGACCATATCTGATCGAGAATTTGACAGAAAATAAAGGCCTTCAAATTCAATTCAAGTATTCTTCAGTTTTTTATAAACTGGTCCAGTTGTCTTCATTTTTTAAAGTAATTCAAACTGACTTCAATTTTACGGAAGCACCAGTTTTATCCATTGAAAAAAGTCTCAATGTGTTATCAAATGCCCTTCAAAAGTGCACAAAAATGCTAATTAGCCTTCAAAAGAAGGTTAAAGACTGGTAAAACTGTTATGAAAAGCCTTCAATTCCACCAGAACATCCTTGTTTTCCACCTAAAATGAAGGCCTTCTAATATACTTCAGTTTTTGAAGTCATTCAAATTGACTTGACTGTACCTCAAACACCAGTTTTCATCAATTGAAAAACATCTCAATTTGTTCTCAAATGCCCTTCAAAAGTGCATAAAAAATGCTAATTAGCCTTCAAAAGAAAACTGAAATAATGGTAATAAATTGTTATGAACAAGACCTTCAGCTGTACCTGAAATACCTTTTAAAGTGCAAGAGTCCGAAATATAAGAATCAAATGGCCATCAAATCAGAAAACTGTCTGTCCCACCAATGGGCCCCATTTTCTTCCACCCAGACCAGCTCTAGAAACTCTGACTAGCATCCCCTACTTACATGTCTCCTCTCTGCCCACCCAGACCAGCAACTGGAACCCAAAGCAGTCTTCCCGCCTACATTCTCCTGTCCTCCACCCTGACTCAGTCATGGGACTGCCAGGCTGGCCTGCCTTACCTATGTCCCCATGGTATACCTAAATGGACCAGCCTTGGGATGACTGGTCTCCCATGTCTACATTTTCATTGTCCACCCATTCAGACCAGCCCTGGGAGCACTGGATCGGCCACCACACTGAATATATATGTGAAGCTCATCAGGATGAAACCCAATTCTGTAGTATGCTGCAGCTGTGCTACTACAGTAAACAATGCAATTTCAATGATAGTCAGTCCCTTTTGTCATGCAGGAAACTGACACTGTACTTTATCCTGTGGTCTTCACTGTATGTCCTCCTTGTCCCTCGAGCTGGATCAGTGTTGGAATCCAAGGTCTAGCTTTCCTTAGGAAAATGTCCCTTTTGTTCACTTGGACAATCCCTGAGAACCCATCCTGGCTGACCCCATGTATGTCACCATGTTCCTTCGCACAGATAACCCCTTGGACCACGAGACTAGTCTTCCACATTTATGGCTCCCCTGCCTGCCCACCCCAGACCTGCTGTGGGACCCCTGGACCAGCTTTTCCCACCTGTGTCCCAATATCCCTCTACCTGGACTAGCCTTAAGGCCACTGTACTACCCTCCCTTATTTAAACCCCTCCTCTTTAACCACCCAGACTAGCTCTGGAATTTCAAACTGGCATTTCTCACTTACTGTATTTCCATCCTTCTGCCCACCAGGACGAGTCCTGCAAATCCTAGAAAAGTTTTGGCACCAGCCTCCACATTCATCTCCCACACTATCCAGCCCTTGAACTCCCAGACAGGAGTCATAAACTCACCTCTACCCTCTACTTCTATCAGGATCAGACAAGGAACCCACTAAAGGGTCTCCAACTCACACCTTTCCCTTGTTTTCTAACTGGATCAGCCATAGGACTCGTGTACAAGGGTCCCACACTTACCTCCACCCCTTCTCCCACCTGGAGCACCCATGGTCCATTTGCATACACCCTCTCCCTCTCATACCACCCTTAGAACCCTGAAACGGACCAGATACCCATATGCACTTTCATCAGATTTACTACAGCATGCCGAATGCTGAATTCTGACACCCAGGAGCCATAAATTATAGCCCAACAGTTGGTCTCCTGAAAGTCTGGAATTGCATGCAGCAGATGTTTTTCTGTGCTTTTCCACCCCTCCCTTATTTATGATTGCCAACTCTTCTGTGGGCAATTCCAGACTATTGGGATACCGACTGTTGGGCTATGATTTTCAGGCTCCTGGGTATCAGGATTCTGCAGTTTGCTATGCTGAAATACCCCTTCATCTTCCACTCAGGTTACTCTTAGGGTCATCATACCAGGATTCTAATACCATCTGCACATTCTTTCACACCATTGCTAGAACCCCAGAGCCAGGAGTCAATAGCCACCATACTATGCCACCCACAGATCACTGATAGTCCCCCTTGGAGCCTATTTACTCACCTGTATCACCAAGGGACCCTGCAATAAGGCTTCCTCAGCCATGATCCCTCTTTCCCTCCTGACCCATCTAGGGCACCCACATAATGGAGTCCCACATTCATTCACCCTTATCTCCCATCCGGACCCCTGGGAGTCCACATGAACCATGCTACCCCCACCCCGGACATTGGGGGATTGAAACCAAGGCCATAATTGGGGCAGTCAGGACCTAACAACATGGATATGGGAGTGGAGAAGCCTGAAGCTGGGATAGGTCTCGAGAGGCTGCTTCCAGGGCCAAGAGGGATTCAACAGGGAATATGACACCATGGCTGGGGGGCTTAAGAGCTAGTGGCCACACCTTCAGTATGTAATGGGTCTTGCATAGCAATACAGTCAACCCACCAAATACAGATTAAGCAGAAGGTCTTACCTGAGCAAAATAGGAACCAGATGTAGGAGTCTTGAAGGGATGTCATCCACCACACCTATAATAAACAAGCATTTGTCAATGCCAAATGTTGTCTGCTGACATTGGCATTGGTAGTGCTGGAGATAGAGATGCATAATAGGAATGGCAGTGAAGTATTGAAGTGATGCCAATCCCACCCCACCCTGTAGAGACCAACAGGCATTGGGGTGTGCCTTTGGGTCATCAGTTATAACACTCATGGCATTGTACCTCACCCTACCCTGTAGACACTGACAAGTGTCATGGTGTGCTTAGGGTCTTTGGGCGTTCCATATAAGGAAACACGCTGAGGTGGGTATGGTATAGAAGAATGGGGTGAACTTTGTGGCCAAACAGTGCAAGGCACACCACGATGCCTGTCACTGGCTGCAGGGTGGAGGTGAGGTGGAATGGCATGAGCATACAGCCGATGATCCCAAGTGACACTCCTGATGCCTGTCAGTCTATACAGGGTGGGGTACTACAGTTGGAAACCCTAACACCATAGGTGTGTGTTGGTATTTTCACTCCAAATTTTCAACATGGAGTCCACCTCATGAAAGCGGCACAATCAATTTGTTAACTGAAAGGTGGTTCTGCACAGTGGCTATGCTATTTACCGACAAAGGGATGAAAACACATTTTCGCAGGATGTGGAAAATGACAGCTGTATTGTTCATGAAAGTGTAAAAATGGCAACACTGAAAATCTGGAGCGAAAATATGGAAAATTGGTGAAGTCATAAGCAAGCATAGAAACTGCGCAACACCGCCCATAACCCAATTATTTTTGGGAGTTTGTTAGCCACATTTTTAACATAGGCATTTTGGGACCTCCCTCATGAACAGTGGTACTGTGATTTTGTGGATTTGTCCCAAAAGATGATTTCCACAGCGACCACGCCATTGTATGCGCCACAGGTGCAGAAACACATGTTGGGCAGGATGTGAAAAATGACAGCTGTACTGTTCATAATGAGGTGTGAAAAATGCCAGTGTTGAAATTCTGGCATGGAAATATTGCAAATTTGTGAATTTACAAGGGCACGTGGAAATTGTGCAATGCATGCTTGTAACACTGACATTTTATGGAGTTTCGGCACCAAATTTTCAACATAGGCATTTACGACCTCTGCTCATGAACAGTGTCACCGTCATTTCCTCAAACTGTCCCAAAAACTGATTTCACAATGACCGCACTATTCAGCCAGACGACAAAAACACATTTTGGCCAGGATATGTAAAATGACAGCTGACAATTTTGAAAATCTGGAGTGAAAATATTACAAATTACACGGTTACAAGCATCCGTGGAAACAGCACAATGCATGCTTGTAGAACAGCCATTTCTGGGATTTTTTTCACCAAATTTGCAACACAGGCTTTTGAGAACCCCCTCATGAACAGTGGCACTGTCATTTCGTTACTCTGTCCCAAAGGTGATTCCATGCAGTGACCGCAAAATCACCTTTTGGGACTGAATAATGCTATGACAGTGACTGAATTCAAGAGGAGGGGTCCCAATAATCAAGACGCTGAAAATTTGGTGAAAATTCCAAAATATGCCCGAAATATGCACCAAAGTTGAAAGAACCCTATTTATGACATTATAAAGCTTACCGGCATTTCTTCAGTTCACAGTCAGCTTTGAAGAGTGCAGACATGTTCCTGGTCCACGAAGATCATCGTGCCGGACTCCTGAGGTAAGTATGGGGTGGGGGCTGTGTGGGGAGGTAAGGTGCACAGAGGGTGAGTGCGGGTAGTGGGAGGGACAGGCAGATGGCGAGGACTGTTTTCTTTTTCACAGGGTTAAAAGAAAAAAAACTGCTGGACAATTTTTATTTTCAGGGGATTTGGCACACTGGGGTGGGCTCCCAGCATGCCACCTAAGTGTTTTGGCAGGGGATGCTGTAGCCAACAGGGGATTGGGCATCCCGTCGGCACCAGAAGATGGGAGGGCAAGAGTCTAGGAGATTTGGCCCCTCAGCACATAACAAATGGGTGTATTATGCCGGCGGGGAGTGGATCCTGTCGGCACATATATTTTGGGGAAGGGCATGACAATGTGGGGATTGGGCGCCTCCTCAAAGTTGGCATTATGGCAGGCAGTGTGCTGCCATGTTAAATGTTTTTTCTCAACACGGAAAGCACATCAGGAGATCCGCTGCATATGACAAGCTTTGCTCGCATTAGCGGACCTTTCCTTAGATGTGCTCCCCATATTATGTGTGCATGCTGTGGCACTGGCATACAGGCTTATTGGGGATGAGGGACACACCTACTGATGCATGCCCTGCATTAGCCCAACAGTGACCGAGCCTCCAAATCTGCTACTACCACAATATGTTGGCTGCACATGCAAGCCAACATAAAAAGGGTGGTCACAAAGGATCCATAGCTCAGAGAGGTACAGTAAGGGTGAAAAAGATAGGTTAGGCATAGAATTATACTTTTCTGATATCGTGAGGCGTCCATGTCTATCAGACATGTCAAATAAATTAAAATTAGGTTAGCTGGGGAAAAAATAGTGGAGCAGAAACAGGGGAAAGGAAATGTGGTTTGGGAGGGGCTCAGCCAAATACCCTGTGCTCCTATTGGTGGCCCAGTGATTAGCATTGTACCCTGGTTGCCTGGTGGCCTCATGGAAGCTCTTCAGGGACTGGTAGTCCTGTTGGTAAATAAAAGAATGGTACTGGTAGTCTTGTGGGCTAGGAATGAAATGTGGGCTAAAAATAAAATGGTAGCCCTTATGGTCCTAGTGCCCTATGGCCAAGGCCAATTTTCCTTTGAAATTAATTGCTACTTTTCCTGGCGGTCTAGTGGAGGCTCTTTGAGCCCTAGAATGCTACAGTGAAAGTTCCTGTGGGCACTTGTAACTCACAGACCACAGAGCCCAGGCTGTGGATCACTCTGCACAGGTGTGGGGGAGGGGGAGATAGAAAGAAGCCAGAAGGAAGTGGAGGAGGCAATATTGGAAGTGCACCCTCACCTTTCTACCACTTTGGTGGCAGAGATTGTTTGTGCCCTAAGGGGCTGAAGCAACAGCAAGGAGGAGGCCATGGAACAGCCACATCACATGGCTGCAACAGTTGTTTTCAAAATCAGGGCTGGAAGCCAGCTGGAGCTGCCATTGAGTGAAACCATTCCAGCAGTAATGCTGAAGCCAGGAAGGAGTATAGAGGTGGTAGGAGCTGCCAGGGAGCAAAGCCACTCCCATGGCAATAGTAAAGCCCGAGTGGGGAGGATTGTAAGAGTGGGAGAAGACACAATGGCAGCAACAGCAGGTGTAGCACAGTTTAAGCCGCACTGCGTTTTTAGGAATGCCAAAGGGCTCAATTTATTGTAGAAGGTCTGCAGAATGGCAAGACTGAGCATCTCAAGGAGTAACAACGCCACCTGTAATCAAGCCTAAGAGGTCAAATACATGAGTCGGGGGGCATGAAAATGCACATTAGGGCTGGGAGAGCTCAGAGATAGCATGCAGCCATAGCAGAAGTCCAAAATGACATTAAAAATACAAAACAAAAGGAAAGCACTAACAATAATACAATATATAGATTTAATTAAGTGGGCTTTGTGTGGGGGCAGTGCTCCAGGGTTAACTCCAGGCAGGCCATGAATGGAACATGCTGGCTGGCGCTGATGTATTAGGACAGCTTGACATCAGCAGCAGGAGGCAGGATATATTTAATTAAATGGCTACATGGGGTGGGCAAGCAATGCTCCATCACCCTGGCAGGCAATGTTTGGAGGATGCTGGCTGGCATGGACGTAGTTAGGACATCTTGACATCAGCAGCAGGTGCAGGATCAGCCAGATAGTAAATGAAAGTTGGGGGTGGGGGCTGTTATTGAGTTGTTCTTGGCAGCTAGAGGACATAACTTGAAAAAAAGTATGAGGTAGGGTGTCTAGTGAATCACCAGACCTATCAACCCACACCATAACCTGGCAGTGTTTACCTCACAAAGGGGAAAACATTGGGCTCAAAAGCCAAGGACAGTAGTCAAGAGACATTACCTTGACAGGTTCCTGATAGGGTAGGGATTCACTCTGATTAGCTGTCAGGGGCCTTAGCAACTAGAAGCAACAATCAGGAGTTGAGTAGGGTTGGCTAACGGGATGAGAGTCCATGTTGAAATAAAGCAGCACTGTCCAGTGTCTGCACATTGCCTTTTCTTTGCCTGCTTTGGTTCGTTCTTATACCTGTAGCATACCGACTGAAGAGTACCTGAAATTTGCTTGTAGTTTGCCTGAAAGGTGTTTCCTAGGTAATTAACAGGCACTGAATTTGTTGCAGTTTGAATCACAACCAAGACTGTACAGCACCTGCACTGGCCCACCAAAAATGAGCAGACCTAAAGAGCACACCTGCACAGCACTTGTGCTATACAGGCCCTGTACAGCACCTATAAAATGCAGTACATTAGCCAGCCTGGTAGTGCTGAGGGTTGAAGCACTGGATAACACACCTCATGCCACGCTAGTGACCCAGGTTCAGGAACGGACTTGGGCTGTCATGGTGCCGGCAGGGGGGGCAGGATTAAGCATTAGTTCTCCTCTCCCGAGTGGGTGGGTCACCAGCCCACAGTCCAGCCATCACCAGATGGAGGTCGGTGGCAGGTGGTAACTGGTGACTGGCAGGGTGAGACATCACAATAGGGTGTGATGTGAGTGTGCCATGCGTGCATCAGGTAGAGGACACGAGGATCGGGACTGGGGAGAAACCAAAACCAACAAATAGCAAAAAGTATTTATGGGGAAAAAGATACATTCATTCTCTGCCCTTTTTGTGGGTGAGGGCCTGGATCCAGTACGTACTTCATAACGAAGAATGGGGTAGAAATGTAGACCCAACCCTCCCAAAAAAAAATTGCACCACTAGAATCACGGAGAACATTGGGACTAACAAGTCAAAGATGGAGGAAATCCCCAAAATGGGTAACCGCAAAATACATGCAGTGGAAATAGACAAAGATAAACAGAAAAAGCAAAGGTCTATCCAGTGTGTAGTTCCCTTTTAAACCCTGGGACCAATTATCCATACAGTGAACTAGGCTTTACTATCTATCCCACTATTCCCCTATCTACTATAACCAATTCTGAGTAGCCACTAAAATGTTCACTCTGTCTCAGCTATGCTTGAAATCATTTATGGTTTTGGCACCCACCACCTTGGCTGGTAGAATGTTCCATGGTACTGCTACATCCTTTACATATATATAAAAAATCCACCTTGTACCTTCTTTGCATCATTTTCCACTCATACTCCCACATCCTTTAACTATTGCCCAGGCTAAATAGTTCCTTGCAGTTCACCTTGCTTATTCCTTTCAAGTGATTCCCTAGTGAGAGGCACAGGGATGGACGTTTGTCTAACACCACAAGACCAGGAGGTGTATGTTGCATCCTGGGGCACAGGCTTTTTAAGCAGGATCTGAAAATTTTATTCACGCATGCTTTGTGGGCTTAATTTTTCCCACAGTTATGTCAGATGTCAGAAGTATGGCAACTTAGATTCAATGCAAAGAAGTGCAAAGTAATGTACCTGAGAATGAAAAATACCCTCAAGAAGCCTTAATGAGAAGGTGAAGTGCTGGGGTGTTCAGCTTATGTGTATGACTGACATCGCTATTATGTTTTGAGCAGTTTTGCTCAAATAAATTAACACATTTTCAACTATCAAATCTGCTTTGCAATCTGCTTCCCTGAGTGCAATTTTTTCTTTTCTCCTGTAATTTGGTCAGGTCCCCTGCAGTCCTCTCCACCCTCAATGTCATCCACTACAGCTCTAATCTTGGTATAGTCTGTGAACAGACTGATCTTACTCTGGGTCCCATGTGAAATATCTGCTATGAATTTCCCAAACAGCACTGGCCCCAATACCGATCCTGTGGCACCCTACTTGTTACTGATTTTGGTGATTAGTTTTTTTCCTTCACCACCACCAGCATTTGCTGCCTGCCCTTCAGCCAGTTTCAGATCCATCTGACCATCTTAGTTCTCACCCCTGCATCGTCTAGCTTCCCTCCTAGCTCCCTATGTGATACTGAATTGAAGGCCTTGCTGAAGTCCAAGTATAGGACATGCACTGCATGGTCCCTGGTCACCCAATCATAGTACTCAATCAGGTTTGTCAGGCAGGACATGCCTGAGATAAACCCATGCTGCTGCCTTTCCTGGAGCCCACTCTCCTCCAAATAAGTTACCAGTCTCTCCTAAGGATTGCCTCCATGACCTTACCCTAATTGATGTGAGGCTCACCAGTCTGTAGTTGCCTGCATCATCCCTTGGGCCACCTTTGTGAATGGGCACCATGGGCTAACCTCCAGTCCTGTGAGATGCATCTTATGCAGAGAAGTATTGAACAGGTCAGTCAGTAGTCCTGCCATGCTCCCTGCTGGTTACTTGAGTACCCTAGGGTGAATGCCTTCTGGTCCCAGTAGCTTGTCCACCCATAGTGCCTCAGCCCTTCCAGTACTCTGCCCGCCATAATTTCTCCATCTGTCACCACATTCCATCCCCACCATTCCCATGAGGTATCTGCCTCCCTACTGTGAATACAGAGCAGAAATTCTCATTCAGTGCCTCTGCCTGCTCCTCCTCCTTCTCTACCCACCCCGTCTTTCTTAATTCTCACTATCTGGTCCCTGTTCTTCATTCTTTCACCTATGTATCTGAAGAAGTCCTTCTCTCCATCCTTAATGCCTGTGCCAGCCTCACCTTGGCGGCTCTGACTAGTTGTTGTTTCCACTGGACTTCTTGGTATACTCCTTCCCATCTCCCCGATCTATTGAACCTTTGAAAGCTCTCCTCTTGGCTCTCACCCTCCATTACCTCCGTGGTTAGCCAGCTGGGCTTTGCCCTTCTCCTTCTTGCTCTGTACCCTAGTACATGCCTCAGTAGCCCTGACAGCCCTGCCTCAATAATACCCCATTTTGATTGGCATCCATGGTGCGTTGATTCTCTCCAGATGCTGTATCAGATTTCACCCATCTTATTGAAGTCTGCCCCTGAAATCAATCACCCTGGTACCTGAACCTCTAGTTTTCTTCCACAGTGAGTGATCACCACAGAGTGGTGATCACTCCCAGCCAGTGGGCCCTCAACCTGGCAGGTCTTTATGGCCTCCCCTATTTGATAGTACTAGGTCTAGAGTCCTTCCCAACCTAGTTGGCTCATGCACCAATTGCACCAGGAAGCAAAATGCATCCAGTATAACCTGCTCCCTAGCACATGTCGTGGTTGGTATGCTCCAGTCCACCCTAGGTAGGTTGAAGTCCCCTACCATCACTGTGTTTCTCCTTCCTAAACCCTCCTATTTTGATCCTCCTACTCCTGTCCAGCCCTCCCCTTGAGTTGGTCCCTATACACTACCTCCATCCTCAGTACCCTGCCCCTTAGATCCTAAACTGCATCCAAAGGGCCTCTGCCCTGCCTTCCTCCCCTATTCCCTTATGCACTGTATTTCTTCCTTACACTGATCGTCACCCTCCATCTTTCCTGTTTTCCCTGTCTTTCCTGAATAGCCTATATCCAGAAATCATCATATCCCAGTCCTGGTACAGGGTGGCCCAAGTTTCTGTTATGGCTGCAATGTCCACCTGTCCCACTGCCAAGAGAGTCTGAAACTCAGCTGATTTGTTTTCCAGATTCCTCGCATTTAGTGACACTACCTCCATCATTCTCCTATCCCTTCCCACCCCAATTTACTCCCACCCATTGCTTCTACCCTGATGCCCTCCTGTAGCTTGGGGGTAGGCTCATCTGGCTCCTCTTTGAAGTCCTGCCTGCCAGCTTTCCACTTGCCACCCCTTTCCTAGTTTAAAGCCACCCTTTTGCTATGTCCCTTCCATCCCTGCTTTTAGCTGTACCCTTTCCCTGCTACCTCCTCCAACTGTCTCACCCTGCACCCTCTGTTTCCCTTACCTCTGTCTCCCTTTTCTGGTGCTCCACCAACTCCCCTCTCCACCATTGCCACCATCACTGTACTGTTCTGCATTGGCCTCTTCCCCTGTCCCTTGACCTGCTTTCAATGCTTGACCCCTATCAGATGTGAACCTGCACTCCCTCCCTCCCTCCACCTAATGTCTTTCTCCTGATGCTCCTCCTATTACCCACTGAGAGAGACCCTCCAGCCCTTTCTCAGTCTCTATGCCAGCATCCTCTCCAGCTCTCTGCCAAGCACTACAGTCTTCCTTCAGCCTCTTTAGCCTATGTAAGATTGAACACCCTCCAATTCTCCATAATATGTTCATCCCAATAGCTTAGTAATAAGTAAAATATAGGGACTTACCTGCCCTAGGGAGCCATAGGTAGGAGTCAAAAGGGTGCTGTACACTGTGCCTTTAAAATAAAAGATAGAAAAGGAGTCACAAAGGATCTGCAGCTCTTTAGGGGTTCAAAATGAAGAAGGACAGGATACACATAAAAATATACTTATCTGATCTGATTTGGGAACCCTCATCCTGTCAGAGCTGTAAAAAATAAAATAGTAAAACAGGTTATAATAAAAAGGTCATCATCCATCCTGTCAGACCTGTTAAAATAAAGACAAAAGGTTAATATGAGGAAAATACAGTAGCAATGGCTAAGGCCGAGAGATATGGAAGGGGTATATGACAGCACAGGAGTAAAGAGAAAGAGAGAGCTTAAATAAAAGTTACAGTTAGGAAAAGTAAAAAGACAACTACAAAGGAAATAAAGTCATAAGCAAATAAGAGATGGCACACAGACATAGCGGAGAGCTTGGACAGTCAGAGGATCAGAAGAGAAGGGCAGGATGCTATTTTCCCTCCGGAGGGTGTCTTGCTTCTCACTGCTCTAGCACCACCTGGGTGCCCACAGGTTGAGGTGGTGCATGGAATCCATTAGTGACAGGCAGGGCCACTGGATTGTGTCCAGGGTTGACTGTACCAGGTCTTGCTAGCAGCCAATCCCGATGTGTGCTCCCAAGCCCCTGCAGCAGGCTTCTCCTGCATAGGACTATAGCTGCAGAGCTCCTGGATCAGATCCACACTTCCCTTGCCCCTACCCCCAACCAGATGACTGCAGGAAGAACTTCCAGAGGCTGATGGCATAAACAGCATCGGGGATAAGCGGGGAGGTGCAGTACAGAGCTGATTTGCAGGTGGGTGTAACCAGCAAGCCCCTGTAAAAAATGTGTACAGAATTGTAAATTAATGAAATACATCTCACAGTAGCCATTTGTTCCACCACACTGCCTGTACTCCCAAAATTTAATAAACAAGAAAAGGACAGAATAAAAGGCGGGGAGGGGACCACACTGCTGCTGGTTTGTGTTTATACACTAGGGCTGTCCAGTGTTCCAAAGGTCTTCAGCATTTTATGCAGCATTTCTGCTGAGCCAGGAGGCAGGTACAACTGGCTGAACATGCTGGATGAGTGGGGGTTACACAGATGCAGATGGAACAGCAGGTTTCCATGGAAGCTCAAAACACCTGCACTAATGCGGCCCGTTGGCGCAGCGGTGGGATTTCTGTTTCGGCGCCGGCGACCGGGTTGGGGAGCGGACCTGGGTCACTGAGGGCTGGCCAGGGGAGAAGGATTGAGCCGTCCGACAGACTGCTCTTCTTCCGGGGAGGGTTGGGCTAGCAACCGAGGCGATGGGGGCCCCAGCGGAGGCTGGTGGACACCATGCTGCTGCTGTGCTTACTTAAGGGTGGGGAAGGGTCGGGATGGGCGCTTGCATCATTGCATGTCTCCGCCTTCTCAGGGGTGGGAAAACAGGGAAAACAGGAGCTAGCCGGCCGCCATGGATGAAGCCGCCCGCGGCTTCCGATGTGCTCAGGCAAGACCCCCGACCTGAACTGATTTCGCCCGGCATCTGGCCCTGTGCCGTGGACCCCGCTGTGGGGGAGCAAGCCATGGGGTGCTCGGGGGTGGCTGATTTAGGAAAGCTGAAGCGGCGAGCAGTGACCCGGAGCTGATTAGGGAGGCGGCAGGCAGCTCGGTAAAAAGTACAGCGAACAAAAAAACACCTGCACTGGTATGAGAACCTTCAACTGGGGAATGTTTCAGTGCAGCAGAGTGATGTGCAACCCTCTAGTAGCCATTTACACTGCTGGATCTGCACAATTATAAATCATCTGCACCGCTCACAGTGTTGAAGATCCAGTAGTGTAAACATGGCTTTTAAGCAAGAGGAGTGCGGAGTGTTCAATCAGGGCTGACAGAGGCGGCAACTACATTTTCTCACTTTCTGCTCCAGTGACAATTACATGAAATGGGGTGAAAGCTGCCATGATTCTCCACTCAGGGCTTGAATCAGTGCTGAAGCCTGGCACTCAAAGTGATTCGGAGCAGCAACACATGGGGCAGTTAGCAAGTCAAGCTGTCCCATGGACAAAGGAAGAAAGTGATTATTATCCTGTAATTACAGATGCTCAATCAAGACATGCAGAGCAACTGGATATGCTATGTCTATAGAAAGCAACAGCCAGCTACCCACCCAAGAGAGAGCCTTCAGTTTTTCCATGGAGATGGGAGAAAGGCACATCAATATTAGCCCTGCTCACTCTGTCTCAACCCTTTTGTTTTGCATCTTCAATCAATCAATCAATCTGTCAATCAATCAATCAAAATCTTTATTTATTCAGGCGACTTTTATTTCACTATTTTTCTGGCCAAGATACATTACCACCTCTTTCTAAGTAATTCAAATCCAGACTGTTTAGCCTAGGAACATTTTGTTTTTCTTGGTGCTCTTGGGCTCAGTTACAGTAGTTCACTGCTTGTCTTTTATACATTGGTTTTACTGAACAGTTGCAGGATGGCTGTTGCATAGTGCATACATCTGCTAGCACTCACTGATTCTATATACAACACACAAGAAAAAGTTATAGGTCAGGTGTCTGTGTGTGTCATAAACAGCCAGCAATCTGCCTAATTTGTTATAGTTTTGTATTTTGCATTTTGACTCTTTTAGGCAGTAAACAGCGTTGATTTTGTACATCTGCAAACACAGAAGGTTCAAACCGTGGCCTGCCAAGTAAATCCAATAGTCAGGGCTCACTAGAAGGTCTAGGCAAAGATGCTGCAAATGGAACTTCAAGCAACTATTTTCTTCATGTTTGGAGCCGAATGTTGTGCCATGGGGATTTATAAGTACATCTGCAAACTGTAAAAGTCAGTCTATTAATCACTTGGGAGTAAAGAAACAGTGACATTTATACACTCCCACAGTTATACAATCTCCATCTTGCTCAAGCTGCAAAGCATGTATTACTAATTAGTACGTAGCACAAAACAGACCTTTGAAATGTTCCTTATCTATGGTTGCCACCTATCAGGTATTTTACCTGATGATCAGGTTTTCAGGATCCCTATCAGGTAATCCGGTTTGCTCTGTGCTGGTCAGGTATTTGAGCCATTTTGAGTGCTCACATACTTTTGAAACAAATCTTGTTGTATCACTCATTGTTTCAGCTACATGTCCAGGTTACAGACAAGTTCTGTTGTCAATATATCCCCTTGTTTGTGAAAGCAGTCAGCCTGGGAGTGTAAAGTATGGCCATTAACACCATTAGCACTTATAACCTAATCCTTTCCACTGCATCTTAAATTGGCATAGCAGCAAAGCTACCCACACCTTTGTAACAGTAACAAAGCCAGTTGTCTTCCACTTTCATTTGCTGGTAAACATTTTCATCACTAACAGAATTTAGGCATTTTTAAACGTTGACATTTTTTTCCTCAAGAAAACAGTATGGTCACTTCTTTGGCTATGAAATAGTACTGTGGATGTGAACTGGAAATAGAGCCAGAAAAGATATAAAGTACACTTTATAGGAAACAATTTCTTTACTATGTATTATTACTCTCTTTGCCATGTCTCCTTGACTGTTGTTCCTCATGTTGTACTCTCCTGGGTCGTTCTGAAAATAGGCAAAATACTTGTCTAGTGTACTTTTCCAATAAACAAAAGCTAAATAAATAAATATAGAATGGATACTGTGGTATGCTATTTACAGTATTTCCCTCGTCTTCCACCAGATCATATCTGTATATGAGACTTCTTGTATCTCTGTATGTTTATCTAGTAAACCAATGTCAATAGATAAATACATAAATAACTAGTAAGAACCTAGGAAAGTAACCTTAACAGGTACAGCACAGTATCTTAGCATTTTGTTGAAGTGCTGCTTTAGTGGTGTTTTTATTGATATAACAAAGGGACTTCTAGGCGGAACAATGCATGATGAGTCATGAAAGGGGTGGGACTAGGGGCAGAGCTTAGGATCAGGTTTTGCCTCAACAAAGGTGGCAACCCTGTCCTTATCTTATTCTCCCTCCCAGCTGCTCAGTTCAGTAAATGATTGACCTCACCTAAAACCTGCTCCATAGCGCGACATGAGAACACAGTATTCCACTAACAGCTATTCAGCTCCACGGGCTTGTACAGAGCAGGAGAAAACTGCAGTATATCTCATGAGACTCTATTTGAATTTTAGTATCTCTACAGCCCCATACAGTGCCACATTTCACAAGACAATTAGAGATGGAAGTCTCACGAGACTAGCACTTCAGAAGTCTATGGTGCTGAGTCCTAGAATAAGTGTCTGAGGAACAGAGTCCTGTGTTTAAAAAATGCTGTTTCTCACTCTGCAACCAACGTCAGAAGGACTGCATATCTTGCTGAAGGAGAAACTACAGAGAAAAAAAAAACTGTCTGGGGTGCAACTGGGAGGAGTGCAAAACAGGAATGGTTTAAAAACTACTTGTACAAATGTAAAAGTAGAATTTGCAATAATTAAAGAGCAGTATGTTAATATAGCCAACTCATTGCACTGAAAGAAACAGGAAGTTTATGGCAGTGCCAGTTTTATTTTTTGTTCTGTTATAAACATTTTATCCCCAATTTAGCTCTTACAGGGTGCCTTCAGCTGTCTGCCACTCCCCTAGCACTGTCTGGGGAATTTCAACAGCGCACACATGGGTGAGGTTAGGTACCACTGGACAGTTAAGCTATGACAGTACAGGAGTGGTATTAGAGGGTAGGGGTAGCACTGGGTAGAAGGAAATTCTGTTTACTACAGGGGTGTGATGGTGCTGGGGAGACAACAAGGGACAGCACTCTGGGACCAATGCAACTGGAGGGGCATGCTGAATAACTCAACTTTGATCTTCATGCAAATGATAATGGGCATGCAAATGGTCCCCTATGCCTTACATGCCCAATGGACTCATTTTCATGGGTCTTTTGAATATGTCAAATTGCACCTAGGCATAAGTCATTTTGGCACCTTATTTCAAGTGCAGTTGGGAGTGCAGTAGAGCATACACTCCTGGTAGTCTAATGAATTCCTCCCCTTACCCTGTTGGAAATATTAAAACTATGTCAAACACTCCTGTTAGTCTAAGTAGCCTTTCACCCCAATCCCTGAGAGATAGCTGTGCAAAGCCTTGGTAGTCCAGTATCACCCTTACCATTGCAGTCAGCCCACATAAAATATGTAAAATAGAGGGACTTACCTGCCTTTGGGAGCCAAAAGTAGGAGGTCAAGGGTGACATATACTACACCAGTAAAATAAAACATAGAAAAGCGGTTGTCCAAAACAGCAGAAAGGACAGGACAGACATAAAAATGTACTCATCTGATAAGGTTTGTGAGCTCTCTTCCATCAGATCTATAAAAATAAAATAGAAAAATAGGTTAGAATAAAAAAAACAATAAAAGAGCAAAAGCAGGGTAAAGGGTGGAGTTTCATGAAGGGGCCCAGCTAAAACCCATTTGCCCATAGTAGTAGCCAACTGGCCAGTATTTTATTAAGCCAAATGCGCTAGTGAAGAGTAAAGGGCTAGTAGCCCTTTTACATAAATAAAAGTGGCATTGGTGCCCTTGGGTGCTAGGACATGCCCGGGAGGGTGCTATGCAAAAGACAGCCATGGTGATCTAGTGGGCTAGCCACTCTAATGGATGATGCCAGAGTTTGTTTTCTAAACAATTTTAACCCTTTTCCAGGGGTCTAATGAGGGCTTCCCTAAGCCCTCTAAGTAAGCAATGGATGATTCTAATGCCACATGATGCTACCTGTAAGACAGGGAGAGGTAAAATTCTTTAACCAGGAAAAGCACACTAAGCTGAAGCTTGTTTCCAGGTGCAGCATGGACACAATGAAATTAAATGACTTGCTCAGGGTTACATAGTACATACATGGGGGCTGTGGGATTCAAAGTCAGTTCTTCAAATTTGCAGGTTAGTGCAAAGGTGAGGTATGGTATACTTCCAGGGCTCTACTCAGCACACAGAGTGCTGAGCATGGCCATAGTGCGACCTTGCCATGCAGACCCTGACTCAATCATTTGCACAGATGCATGGACCAGGTTAGGGATAAGGCTCACCCACTGGCAGTTATTGACTCCTTGGACCCATCCTACCCCATCAGCTACTGGATTACTTGACCCCCACCCGGCACCTACAGGCTCCTCAGCCCTCTTCCCCAACAGCTACTGGCTCAACACCCCACTGACTCCAACGGATGCAGTGAACAGCAGCCCCTCTGAGCTCATGTCTTTACTTCCCAGGCTTTGAGCAGCTGAAGGTGTGGTTGATCAAGGGAAAAGTACTGATATTTCAAGATTATGAGTTGAAACCCTAAGTGAAACTCCAAAATTTGGTGACCTCAAGGTTAAACTACATTGAGGAGGTTTGGAGTTCGTCCACCTTTATCCTTCCTGCCTCTAGTACCCAATCGGGTACAGCTTCTTCATCCAGTTTGTACTGCACCTGAAAATTTTGTAAATGAGGAAGACACAGCTTCTAAAGGATGCCAGAAAAAAAAACTACTGAACCTGCCACCGTAGGTACTTCAAGGCCTTAAGTAAGTAACACAGCCTTAAGTCAATGCTTGATGTCCCCCCACCAGCACCACCACCACCACAGTATCACCTTGTCTTGGTCACATCGCACACATCTGACATATACCTCTCCACTGTCTCAGTTATGAAGGAGTTGTTTGGGCTTGAATTCATAGGCTTTATGGTCCCTCAGGCCCAAGTCTTCCCTTGTTCTAGTTTAAATTTGCAGACTTACGTCCCTCAGAGAAGATTCTCCCCTCTCTCTCATTCTTCTCCTCCTCCATAGGTCCCAAGATTCATCATCTGAATGCTGGTCCAGCTATGGTAGTAGTAGTCGTGATGGAGTTTGGAAAAATTAATGTGACCTTGTAAAACAAACAAACAAAAAAAACGTTTTCCTTAGCCCGCATTTCATTTCCATGCACACAACTACAGCTGACTAGGAGGAGGCCTCCCCTGAACAGAATGTTTTTTTACCCAAGACAAACTAACAGCTTGCTGACGCAGTGGCAGTTTGTAAATTTGTAGCTGTTCCACTAAGAGTAAGCATAAAGCAAATTTCTCTGTCCCGGCATGTAAATTTACTTCAAGTTGGCTCTGTCTTCTGCAAACTGGATCACCTGGCACTATCTTGGTTGTGTTCATTTTTCACCTAAGCCTAGCATTCTGTATAAAATGGCCCAAGAATAAATAGTGACTGAATTTTATTATGGACTTTACCTGAAACATTAGGCTTTCCCAACACCAGGTTTGCCTTTCACATACTGGACACAGGGCCTTGAACACTACAGCTCCTGGTAGAATTACGTTCCACAACTTATTGGCAATGACCGGCTCACCAGTATTGTCTTTGTTCCATCTGGACATCAATAGTTTAAAAATAGAAAAGTCACTTCCCCAGTATGGCATTTCAAGATATATGTCTACATGGATTCACTCCAACGTGCTGCAACCCCTCAAACTAAAATGTAGTATGGAGATGCAGACATTGGCAGCTGCTCACTGAGAGCCAGGCTGGGAACAAGTGCCACCAGCAGGGCTCAGAGCACACTCCTGTGCAGATGCAGAGGACAGCTGACATGTATTTTGTGGGTCTACCAGTAACTGTGTCAAGGAGCTTAATATTTTATGAGTCTGACCTGCAAAATGGGTCACTTTGGGAGGGAGGAGTAGGTTCGCTCAATTGAAATATTGGGCTGCAATGTCCTCACTTCAGAAAAAAATTAAAGGGACACAAACATGGCAGAATGCAAATCATTCCAAATGGCAGAATAAAACAAAATCCAAGGTTCCAAACAGGGACCTTATGGACCCCACCTGGCAATGAGATGGAGATGGCCAGTGCTGGAGTCAGGATTTTGGGTCCTACAACAATATATTAAAGAGGAGAGGGATATTCAGCAGAATGTTTCTGCCTGTGTCCTACTAATAATGACAACTTTGGCCATGTAAAGTGGATTTTCTCTTATAAATAACATACTGTATTTATGTTTTATGTCATTTATGCCCAGAAGGGTACTGCTGCCACAGGATCTTTAATGCTGGATCCGCCTCTAATACTTGCTGTGGGGCAGCTAAGAGACACAATGGGGTGTGTGCTAGACACTTCTAGAGCATGGCCATGGATTTAGAAGGCATGAGGCCACAGATCAGCTTTTGGCCATCGCTAGAATTGTCTAGACTCTAGGGCACCCATCCAGAGTGTCTTACGCTTATTAAATGGGCATATATATATATATATATATATATATATTTATGTGTGTGTGTGCTCATTTGAGAAAATTAAAATGTGTGTGCAGTGTTACTGCAGTGTGCATCTAGAAATAAATGCAGTCATAAAAGAAGTTTACAAGACAAATTGTCAAGGTTTGCAGTACTACCACTGAGTGCATCAAAAAATAACAACTACTGCAGCGGTAAAGGAATGTAACAGGAAATCAAAGCAGTGTACATACAGTACAGTTAAGAAAAGCAGTGGTATTTAGTCTACACTGGCCATGAAATGGGATAGATAGTAGTGTGCACTCTATTTCCCTCTGGGTTATCTCTTTAGTTTTATGCTTCCCCATTTATAATGGGAACATGCCTTATACCCATATCAGTCCAGCATCAGGTATTTTAAGTCCCACTCTGAATTTGTTTTCACCCAGCCATTGATTTTACTTATATACAGTAAACTGAGAAAAAGCAGTAAACTGAAGCAGCCACAAAAAAAAAAAAAAAATGGATGGTCAGAATATTTAACTGCTACATGATGGGCCATTTCAAGGAATTTGAATGGATACTGGGAACAATTCTGACACTGAAAGATAAAACATGGAAAATGAGTGGTTCAGAATATAAAAATGGAAAATGAATGGTTCAGAATAAACTGCTCAGAATGATGGGTCATTTGAAGGGATATCGGGAGCAAAAAATGAAGGGTATAGACAAAAATTGGAAAATGAATGGTTGAATGGTACAAATACTAAGGAATGAAGGGACTTTGAGAATAAAACAACTGGAAATTCACCAGTATTTTTCGGGATGGGCAAAGTAGCTGTACACCTGGATTTGCAGTAGCCCTATATCAGCTCAGCTTGCAGCGATCTAAGGGCTTTTGAGAATCAGGACCATTGTTTTTAACTAATGTGCCCAGAGACATGAGCAGGGTGGAGAAGAGTTTAAATCCCCAGTAGGAAGCATGTATACACAGAAGAGCTGAAGTAGTTTTGTGTTTTCTAGCATAAGCACCGTGGTGGTATTCAGCAGAGGTAGTGGGCTGGAGAGTACTTTTGGACATGATGACATTAAGATGAAATTTAAAGTAAATCATGGTGCCTCCACCTTGCTTAGAATCAGGTCAATCATTATGAATAAGACTGTATCCTGGGAGGGAGTTGAGACTATCTGGTATTGATGCTTAGCCAGGTTTCTGATAAACAAAGCACATCAGGTTGATAATAAGAGACTCATGTGTCATGTTCATCAAGCTTTGGAACAAGACCCTAACATTAAGGTGCACTATATTTAATGCCTTGGTAGACCACCATGGGATAGAGCAAAAGGTGGTGAAGTTAGTATTGGGAGATCCAGGATTATGTTCAATGTGCTCTGAAGATATTTGGCTGGATTAATGGTAGAGTAGAAGGAAGGGAGGTAATCACACCAAGGTCGGCAGTGCCATGGTCTAAAAATATATACAGAGGTTCATGGCACCATGGGGACGGCACCTGCCAAGGCTTCTATAAACATTTGAGTTGGATAAAACAGAGGAAAGGACTCACCGACTGCTTCTTCATTTTTCAACATGGGTACTTTATTGAAACATCAGCAATATTCATAAATAGTATAAAAACCACGAGAACATAAACATTAAGCAGTGCATAAATGACTTCCTGGTTCCTCCACCGCTCCCTACATTGACTGTATCACCTGATGCGTTTCTCCAATCAAGGCTTTCTCAAAGGTGATCACGTCATACTCACAGTCCCCTCTAAATAGGAAAATTCCCAAAGACAGAGGCCCAGATATTCAAACTGCGCCATTCTGTGGCGCAAGCCCCGCGCCGCTCAAAATAGTTGCGAGGGGTGTGGCCAGGGTGATATTCAGCAACGGAGCGGCGCTATGGCACAACTGTTTTGAATACCGCCCCTGGCCACAGCCAGTGTGCATGGCACAGTGGAACTGCGCCAGTGCAAGTGGTCAGAATGGAGCATTGAGATGCGGTGGCGCAAGTTCCATTCGCCATGCACAGTACCTCGCGATATTCAAGGTGACATGCAAATGGGGCCATAATTTATGCAAGGTGCACGGGGCCATTTGCATCTGATTACAGCCCCATTTGCATGCCATTAGCATGCGAGTGCGCCGATCCTGACGACTTGCCGCCTGGCGCCCTGCCGAGCAGCAGCCATCGAGGACTGGCACCCTGCAGCCCGATTGCTGGGCGTCCCCAAAGGGACAATGCATGTCTCCAATCCCTGGTGGTCCAGTGGACCGAGATTAGCCCGATCACGGGCATAACTATACCTCCCCAGTAGCCCGATCGCGAGGCTAAGTGTAATGTCCCCATTAGCCCGATCGCGGGTAGACTATGTCATCCCCTCCATTAGAAGATCGCGGGCACCTTCTCCCTCCCCAATGTCCAATATCCCTGGTGGTCCAGTGGACGAGCGAGCCAATCGCGGGTGGCATTCCTCACCCCCACATCCGAAATCCCTGGTGATCCAGTGGCCTCCACCCCACCAGCCGAACCCCACCACCCCGGCCCCATCAGCGGCAGCGGCGCCACACTCATAGCCTGCTCGCCCGCTGCTCGCCGACTGACAGCTCGGTGGGTCTGCACACCCATTGGTTTGGAGCATGGGCCAATGGGTGCAGCCCATACTGTACAAGAATCGGTCCAGATATGTGAATAGTCATTCTGGACTGACTTAGTGCGGTATGATGCTGCGCCCGATGACTACTCCCCGAACAATAGTGATGCAGCTCAACTGTCGATCGGGTAGTGTAACGAGCAGGTGAAGTGCTGCCCCGCCCGGCTGGCGGGGAGGTGGGGTGGTGGAGCTCGTGGGTGGGTGGGGTGAGGGCCACTAGATCACCGGGATTTAGGATGTGGGGGTGTGAGGAATGCCACCCGTGATCGGGCTCCGTTTGGTCCACTGGACCACCAGGGATATTGGACATTGGGGGATACTGATGCCTGCCATTGGGCTAATGGGGGTGACATACAGTTATGCCCGCCATCGTGCTAATGGGGATGACATAAGGTTGTGGCCGCGATCGGGCTAATGGGGAGTTACACTTATGCCCGCATTGGGCTACCGGGGTGGGGGATACACTTCTGCCCACGATCGGGGCATGGGGGGCCTGCCAGGTGCTCTGGGGAAGAAGTCGAGGGCCACCCACAGGTGGCAGCTGCTGTGTTGCATCCTGCAATGCGGCAGCTCACCTCTGAGGTGGCCCTCGACTGTTCCTTTTTCCGACTCAACTTTGTGCAGGCGCAGGAGGGGTTGTGCCGCTAACTCTGCACCGCCTGGCTGAAATATCGGCTGTGCAGCTTATGCATGGTTCCTCCCTTCGGTTGCGCATGCCTTCATTTTCATTGCGCTGTTGCTCAGCATGATTTCGGGGCGCATCTGCCTCCTGCTGAATATCACAGAATGGCGATTTCGGACTTGTACAGGTGCAACCCTATTGTGCATGGCTCAACTCTTTTGAATATCTGGGCCACAGTGTACAAAACTATTACATTAAAGTGCTTATATCACAATCATATATATTTGCCATTTACAGACCACTATTCATATCTTACTCACCAAAGTGGTTAAATTAGAACATCAAGATCTGAATTATATTACTCACAAGAGATTTCAAAACGAAAGATAACCTTTAACACACATTTATGATTTTAAATTTAAAATTAAAATGCAACCTGTATTACAAGCTCAAAGACAGGTCCATATATCATTTGAGAAGCAGCTAAGCCTAAATGTTGTCAACATCATATAGAATATTTATGGCTCTGATATAAACAATGTTTAAAAATTATTCATTTTGGTACAAAACAGGCATGCTCTATGAAAACATATCAAGGCACCTACTCCTGATATAATCCAAATTAAAATTAGTCAAACCTGGTGATTGGAACCTGGAGACATGCAGGTAGCCATGTAACTGTCACTTAAGGTGACTGAATGCATATCTGAAAATGAAGAAACAAAATATGTTTTAAATACACCAGTCATGATGTTATATACCAATATATCTTACTATTTCTTTAAAACGTTTTATTTCTATTCTCCTTTCAATCTTTTACCTTCCATAGCTTTCAAAGAGAATATCCAAAACTGTTCTCTTTTAATAACAAATTGTCATAGTCTCCTCCTCCTAGATGGAATTAGTTTCTCTAAACCAGTGAAGAGGAAGGAATGTGCTCTTTGTCCGTTTTTCAAAACATGCATTGCCAGAGCATTCTTTTTGTCTCCACTTTCTATGGCTCTGGCATGCTCACCTATGTGTGTCTTGAATGCCCTTTCAGTAACATTTCCATAGATGAGACGTTAAACTTAGGATACCATTTTTAGGCAGGTACAGGACATGAGGCAAGGTAGGTTGCAACTTAGCAAGACAAACAGACATGTAGAAGTTCTGGAAGGTGATAATCTTTTGCTGGGTAAATGCTTCTAAGTGTAATAAGTCTGTGAGATGTAGGCTCCACCAAGTAGAACAGTGAGCAACAAACACCCAGAAGTGGACCCATAGTGTTGTACTAAGGTGGATAGTTGAAGTAGTATATCTAAGGGGCAATATACCAGTATACCAGCATAGTACAGCAGCAGGTAGAGAATATTTCACTATGATTTATAAGTCCAGTGATAGCTAATTCACTGGAGCACAGACACATTCAATTCATATCCAGAATAGCATGGGAAATTAGATGTAGTATAACCTTGCTAAGGACAGGACTGTGATGCAGATATAGTATAACCATATTATGGGCAAGACTGTGATACAAGCACAGAACATAGAAACATAGAAACATAGACTTTGACTGCAGATAAGGACCGTTAGGCCCATCTAGTCTGCCCATTTCCTACCTACAGGATAGGCAGATCCTATTTAACCAACAGCCTATATCTTCCTGCCCCACAAGAATTGCCTTATGTCTGTCCCATGCATTCTTGAATTCTCCCACAGTTTTAGACTCCACAACTTCCTCAGGAAGGCTGTTCCATGCATCCACTACCATCCCTGTGAAATAATACTTCCTCACATTGCCCTGAATCGCTCTCCTTCTATCTTTAAATTCTGTCCCTTGTTCTTGCAAGTCTCTTTTTCTGAAAGATGCTACCCTCTTGGACTTTGTTGATTCCTTGAGGTACTTGAAAGTTTCTATCATGTCCCCCTCTCCCTTCTTTCCTCAAGGGTATACATATTAAGCTCCTTTAGTCTCTCCTCATACGGCTTCTCTTGCAGACCCTGCACCATTTTAGTTGCCCTCCTCTGGACTGCCTCTATCCTGTCTATGTCCTTGCAGAGATGGGGTCTCCAGAACTGGACACAGTATTCCAGATGGGGTCTCACCAACTGTCTGTACAGAGGGATAACAATTTCCTGTTTTCTGCTGCTGATGCCTCTCCCTATACATCCCAGTATACCCCTGCCCTCCCTACTGCCTTCTCACATTGCTTGCTAACCTTAAGGTCACCTGATATGATTACCCCAGGTCCCTTTCCTGTTTTGTTGTTGTTACTACCTCCCACCCATTGTGTAATCTTCCCTGGGTTCTTGTTTCCCAGGTGCATTATTTTGCACTTTTGCATTGAATCCTAGCTGCCATACGTCTGACCATTCCTCCAACCTTGTCAAGTCCCTTTTCATCCTTTACATGCCTCCTTGTGTATCAACCCTGTTGCAGATCTTTGTGTCATCTGCAAAAGGCATACTTTCCTTCCAGTCCCTCTGCAATGCCACTGATGAAGACATTAAAAGGACTGGACCCAATACTGAACCCTGCGGTACCCACTAGTAACCGCCCTTTCTTCAGAGTGGACTCCATTTACAATTACCTTCTGTGTCCTGTTGTCCAGCCAATGTTTTACCCAGGCTACCACCCGGGACCCACTCCCAGGCTGGTTAATTTGACTAATAATCTTTTGTGTGGTTCTGTGTCAAATGCCTTGCTAAAGTCTAGGTAGGTCATGTCCACAGCCCCCCTGGTCTACTACTTTGGTCACCCAGTCAAAGAAATCTATTAGATTCGTCTGACATGACCTTCCAGCTGTGAACCCATGCTGCCTTGGATCCTGTGCTCCACTGACCTCTAGGTACTCAACTATTCTTTCCTTCTGAAGTGACTCCATCACTTTCCCTACCACAGAGGTCAGACTGACAGGTCTGTAGTTTCCTGCCTCTGTCTTGGTCCCACTTTTGTGAGGGGAATCACATCCGCCTTCCTCCAGTCCTCGGGTACCACCATCCTCCCATGATTTATTAAAAGAGTAGCCAGTGGTTTCACTAGTTCCTTCCTTAATTCTTTTAGAATTCTGGGGTGAATTCCATCAGGACCCATTGCTTTGTCCACCTTCAGTTTAGGAGTTCTTGCAGAACCCTTTCTTCTGTGAAAGGACTGGGATTGATCCCCCTATCAAGAGTGCTGCTGTTAATTGGATTAGGCACTTCCCCTCCTCTTGTGTGAATACTGAGCAGAAATATTCGTTCAGTATTCCTGCTTTTCACTGTCCCCTCTGCCCACCCACTGTTTATTCTATTCAGCCTCACTATCCCTCCCTTTGTCTTTCTCAGCTCGCTGATGTACCTATAAAAGGTTTTATCCCCTTCTTAACTGAGTTGGCTATCTTTTCCTCAGTTTGGGCCTTTACTATTCTGACTTCCTCCATGCTTCTTTCTGCCTTAACTGGTACAGCTCTCTGTCCTGCTCCTTCTGTGTTTCCTTATACTTTTGGAATGCTATCTTTTCTTCTTGACTTTCATAGCCACCTCTCTTGAGAACCATAGTGGCTTTTTCTTTCGTTTTGATTTGTTTATTCTTCACACAAAGACTTGTTGCCTCTGTGATGGCAGTTTTGATAATTCCTATTGTTGCTCCACACCTCCTTCTAGCCTGTTTGCTAGTGCTTTTCAGGCCCTAAAGAACCAGAGTGGGTACAATAGCAGAGTGTTTACAATGATTTTATGGCAGTACAATGCCTGCAAGCGACTAGGAACATCAGGTTTATGCAGTGCAAAGAGGCCTTGTGTCTATCTATCCACAGCAGGGATAATACAACACAGAGTTACTAGCATTAGATATATATAAAGTCTAGCTGTTTATGTGTATGGCATACCTGTAACCATGAGAACAGTGTTGAGAGCTACAGGGAAGAAGGCAGTATATATGTCAGGCAGCATAACCAGCTGCGGCTGCCTCCATGGGTGACTTCCAGGCAGACTCCCACTGTCCTCTCGCATGTCCTTCTCACTAGGGCTATAAGTGGGAAGGTCTCTTAGGGTGAGGGATTAAACAGGAAGGAAAGTGTCCTGCCCTTTTCCTGTTCTGGCTCCTGATTAGAGCTCAGCCCTGTGCAGGAGTATGAGAGAGTCCTTTGTTCCCCTTGATTGGCCACATTTGGAGGTGATAAGTGGGGGGTAGCAATGGAAACATATGGGAGCTGTTCTGTCCACCTGGTATAGTCTGGTGCTTCTCTGAGCCATGGAGCAGCTCAATTAAAACATCAGTTTAAGTGAGCTGCTGTGTAGGTTTATATGCCTCACTCCAATGGTGTTCGTCTGCCCTTTCTCCTTAACTGGCTCCCAGTTGGAGCTCAGCCTGATACAGAAGGATGAGAGGGTCCTCTGTTTCCCCTGGTTGGTCCATAGTGAGGTGATTGGGGAGAGCCACAAGAGAAATGGTTTGGAGCTGCTATCTCAACCCTAGTGCAGTCCAGCACTTCTCTGAGCTGTGGTGGCTTCGATAAGAAAGTCAGTTAATGTGAGCTGCTCCGGGGTTTAAATGTCCTGCTCCAGTGGTGTTCAGCACAATTCCACCAAGCTGGTTTATCAGAAAAATCTTCAACGGCTTCTGGGGCGACAACATAGCTGCAACAACCTGTACAGTGACACCCACCAAGCGAGACACCGTCACAGTGAAAACTACTGCAATTTAAGGAAATCAAACAAACATGACATCCCAACTGTAAATGCAGGTGGGTATGTCCCCACCCTCCTCACCACCAAAATATTAATATAATAAACTCCACAGTGCACACACCATTGAGGAAAAGGTATACAGCACCACTCGCTGTGGAACCACCCTCCCACTGTCGACAGCACACTCCTGGCTTCAGAAAAACAAAATGCTCCAACACCCCACCACACTTAAACACACCTCAGCTCCCTAACAATACTCACCTGTCGACCCTCAAGACCACCGGCTAACATAATACACCTGTCGGTGGCACACCAATCAACCTCAGAAACCTGTTGACAGCAATACCACCTCACTGCAAGTGCAGTGGCCCAAACTGTGTCCCAGTAGTTGAGTCTCTGTTTCAGCATTGCTGTAACAACAACATACCATTCAGCACACCTCTCAGAGCTGGTTCCCAGTTTGGAGCTCAGTCCTCTGCACAAGGATGAGTGAGTCCTTGTTTTCCCTGTTTGGCTGGGTGGGAAGGCAGTTGGTAGGCAGAGAGCAGCAATGGAAAGAGCTGGGAGCTGCTATCTCAACCCCTGGTGCAATCTGGTGCTTCTCTGAGCCATGAAATGGCTCCAGCCAAAAGAATATGCTTAACTGCCTGCCACTGGAGATTGAGAGGACACATAGGACCCTGGATCCCCATTTAAAACTAGGGGAGACCCATATCTATTCTTATTAAGCTACTGAGTTACCTTGTCAAAGATAATATCTTGCATTTGACCAGAGAGTGTGGGCTGCTCCTTTGGGATGGACATCACCTCTCACTGTTCCAGGATTATTCCACTGAATTTTCTCAGCATCAGAGGGCATATACACAAGTGAAATGGAAACTGTGCCATCTGGGCATCAAAGTGGCCCTTCATTATCATGTACAACTCTGGGTCACAGTAAATGGAGCCCCTGCCAGTCTGAGTCACCTGAGATGGTGAACAAATTCATCTCCTGTCAATGGCCAGATTACAATTTTCTCACTACCCCATATGATTTACCGTCTACTCACAATGTCCCTGCATCTGTGGACATCTCAGAGTCACCATTAGGTGCTGTTGATGGATTTTCACCCACCACCTATGATGAGGCTATCGCATGGGTCCAGCAGAAATGGGGTATAGGCCATAAAAGTTATAAGTGGAAGTCCACATTGCTGGGGCAAGTAGTTAACCATTTCTAGAGTGGATCCCATGCATGGATCTATCTCCAGCCCTTCAGCGCTTACTGCCTGTCCAATAATCGCTATGAAGCTCTGAGACCAGCCACACTGCAAGATGCCACCATTCTCACTCTGACTGGTGATGTCCCTCCCTGGTTGTAGACAGTCCCTGCCTGCAACAACACCTACACTGGAGATGTCTGCCATGACCTGGGTGGAAGGATCTGCCACTTATTTTATTTTATTTTACTTTATTTATTTATTTATACATCAGTTTCGACCTTTGAGCCAGAGGCTCATTTCCAAAGGTACCTCGTCACAAAGAGGACAAAACACAGTACTTGGCCTGCTGTACCACCAGTTTACCCTCCATTGCATCCCATGTTGCTGGCCCACATCCCCAGACACCTCTCCAGAGAAACCAGAGTAAAGTTGACTGTGTTCTGAGTGACTGTATCTTTTGTTCTACATGGGGCTGCCATGCTGTTCGGACTGTGCTGCAAATTCCCTGTCTCTGCTCTCTAATATGCTTCAGTGACTTTGTTCCTTCTCTGTTAGCCTCTGTTACCACCCTTGTGGCTCAAGGCCTGGGTCCTTTCATCTCACCCACTGACTTAGTGGCTGGGAGACCCGGTTGATGAAGAACTATGACAGTTTTGTAGCACTTCCTAGCCTGCGACAGGTTTAAATCATGGCATTAGCTAAGACCTGAGATGTCCTGCTCCACAGAACATTCACAATTGCTCTGTTTCAGTCCTTGTTGGCATTGTCTGTCCATCCTTTGTTTGCCTCCTCTTGGAGATTTGATATGAAGACTGTTTTGCTGTCAGTGTTTGTGACTGTGTTCTATGTAGGGCATGTTTGCAGATTGTTTTAGTTGTGTTCATTTATTTTGTTCTTGGTTGAATTGATACATGCTTGTTCCCCACTTGCAATTGTCCTCTCATCACTGCTGTTGCTTGGGATGGGGACAGCTAAGTTAAACTTGGTGTTTTCCTGCTCCACAGCTCTTCTTTTTCTCCTTTGGCTTTGCTACACTCATTCTGACTTACTATAGCTACTCTTCTGTCACCTTTAACATTCAGGCCTGGCCAGGCAGCACTGATGGGTACCCTTGAATCAGCATCCTTGCTGCCTGGAGAGCTGTTAAGTTTTAGACCAGCTTCCCCCATGACATTTAGTGGTTTGGAATCTTCCCTTGCTATCTGTATACATGTTTTTCTTGCTTGGGTCAGCTCCTTAATGTGTATAGCTTTCTCTGTGACCATGTGTTAACTCTAATTCATGACACCACCCCTCAGTTTATCAGCTTCTTGGGAGGGCCCAGGAATGTCTGGGAGTGGTAGCTGCTGGGGTGTGATCTGGTGGACTCCAGCATACCTGATCCTATGGACACTGCTGAGTGTCTTGGGCTTCTCCCTTTCCAGTGGCAGTCTCATTGAGTAGTCTGTCGGAGGAGCAAGTATGACCTTATTGGGCAGTGTTTTTTCTCACTCAAGGCAAGCCGTCAGTCTCTTCCCCACTCCTGCCCCTCCATGTGCATCATACTCCCAGAAACCCAGGGACTGTTGATAATTCTTACTGATGCTAGGCTCTACTGAGACCACTCATGTTTTACCTGCCACATTTGCTTGGTGGCCCTGTTTGGCTGTGTGGCACAGTCACCCAAGGTATATACTCACATTCAGTTCTGGCACCTTAGAGATGCCAGAAACATGTATTGCCTGCGAGCTACAGTGCTGGGTAGGTGCAGGTAACCACAGGCTGTTAACCTGTAAGTGCAAAGCAAAGGAGAAAGGAACCACACTCAAATGAGACTGCCAAGACATGGAGCTGTGTTCAAAATTAACAGCTTTTATTGCAGTTGAGCTCAGCACTTGGTGTATATAGAAAACTGTTAGCCACAAAGTTGCCCGGTGCTTGCGGAATCACTCCCTTCATCAAGGGCTTGTGCAAGAGAAAGAACATTATGCTTAAATACACAAACCAATCTAAATTATTCATTACCCCAACTAGTTCACAGTTAAATAAACATTAAACACATATGTTAAAATAAACTACATGACATAAGCGTGGCCTTTATGTCAAAGAAAGCATCAAAGCAACTGCAATACAGGGTAAATGTGAGGAGTTGGAGGAACTATTGGTCACCCTTGAGAGCAGCAGAGGAACAGTGATTTGGTCAGGGGTGGAGGGGTGGTCTACAGACACCCAGCTCAGAGGGAGGAAGTTGACAGGATATTGCTGAATAATATACACAATATGACATCTAAAGGTGAGGTCCTGCCGATGGGAGACTAATATGTCAGACACGGACTGGTCTAGGATTACTAGGAGATTACAGACATAAAGGGCACTAGGCCCATCATAAATGTCTCCCATGAAAGTGGGGTATCTATACCGCAATTGTTTAGAATAATAAAAGCCTATCCAGAGCATTTTATGTTGCTTGCGCATGTGCAAGAAACACATTACTTTCAGCATTCTAGGAGAATACCAAAAGCGTCTGAAAATTCGGGCCACGTCACCACACAATCAGCTGTTTTGGTGAATTACAAGCTACCAAAACACCTGATTGGTATCCCCATGGTGATGGCTTCTCTGTCGTCTCTCCAAGTCCCCAGGAAGCTGACAGGAAGCTGCCACCCCCGTTCAGTGTGCCATCCTGGTGAAATATTTCAATAAAAAAAAAGCTGATGGGTTACCAAATCCCCCTGTCAGCATGCCCCTTCCAGGTCAATTTTGCCAGCGGGTGAACCCACTCCCTGTTGGCATAATGCTTCCCAATATCTTGTGTGTCGAGGAGGTGCCCAATCCCCTCGACTTTGTTCACCTCCAGCACTCGGTATGTGCCGATGGGGTACCCAGTCCCCTGTCGGCTGCAGCCCTCCAAACACTCAGATGGCATGCTGGGAGCCTACCCCAGCATGCCAAAATTAAATGTTCCTGCAAAAGAAAATCTTCCCATGATTTTTCTTTAAATAAACCTGTAAACTAGAACACGGTTCCTCATTGATTCCGTGGTCCTTCCCCAACTCGCCCTACCCTTTGTGTACCCCACCTCCCCACATCCCCTCTCACCCCATACTTACCTCCGAGCCTGGCACGATGATGTTCTGTGTGCCGGGAACATGCCTGCACTCTTCAAAGCCGACCGCTAACTGAAGAAATGCCGGTATGCTGTATAATGGCATAAATGTGTTTTCTTCAACTTTGGTGCATGTCTCAGCCATTTCTGGAAATTGTTTCACTAAATTTTCAACATGGGGTTCTTGGGACCCCACCTCATGAACTCAGTCACTGTCATTTTGTTATTCGGTCCCAAAGGTGATTTTGTGGACACTCGCGGAACCACCTTTCGGGTCCGATTAACGAAACGACAGTGTAACAGTTCATGAGGAGGCCCCAAAACCCTATGTTGAAAATTTATTAAACTATTCCCAAAATTACTTTTCTGAGTGTGCGTTGTGCAGTTCCGACACACGCTTGTAACTTCGAGCATGTTTAATATTTACACTCCAGATTTTCAACATTGCCATTTTACCACACCTTCTTATGAACAGTAGAGCTGTCATTTTCACATCTCACCTGAAATGTGTTTCGACATGTAGTGCGCAATGATGCAGTCGGTGTGCGAAATCAATGTTCAGGACAGATTAAGAATATCACAATGACACTGTTCATGAAGTAGGCCCTAAAACCCTATGTTGAATATTTGGTGAAAAAATTCCCTAAAATTACTGTTTTATGGCGTGCATTGCGCAGTTCCTATGCATGCTTGTAACCTCGAGCATTTTAATATTTTCACTCCAGATTTGCAGCATTGCCATTTTACCACACCTCCTTATGAACAGTACAACTGTCATTTTCACATCTCATCTGAAATGTGTTTTCACACATGTAGAGCACAGTGGTTGGTGTACAAAATCATGTTCAGGACAGATTAAGAAAATCACAGTGACACTGTTCATGAGCAGAAGTCTTAAAATGGCTATGTTAAAATTTAGTGACAAAAGTCCATAAAAAACTTGTGTTCTGAACATGCATTGTGCAATTTCCGCACCCTCGTAAATTCACAAATTAAGTAATCTTTTCAGTCAGATTTTCAACATTGGCATGTTTCCATCGCTTATGAACAGTACAGCTGTCATTTTTCACACCCTAACCAAAATGTGTTTTCACTTCCGGTCACAGTCGCTGTGGGAAATCAATGTTCGGATAGATTAAGAAAATCACTGTGACACTGCTCATGAGCGGAGGTCCCAAAATGCCTATGTTGAAAATCTGCTTTAAAAATCACAAACTAATTACATTATGGGTGTGTGTTGCGCAGTTTCTATGCACACTCTTGACCACCAGTTTTTCTATATTTTCACTCCAGATTTTCAACATTGCCATTTTTACACCTCCACATGAACAGTACAGCTGTCATTTTCATATCCTGTTCAAAATGTGTTTTCGCACCTGTGGTGCCAAATGCGGCCAGTTGCTGTGCAAAATCACCTTCGGCTGACAAACTGATAGTGTCACAGCTCATGCGGTGGGATCACAAAAGCCCATGTTGAAAACTTGGAGTAAAAATACCAAGAAGCACCCTGGGTGTTAGGGTTTTCTACCATAATGCCCTATGCTGTAAGGGACTGACAGGCCTCAGAGGTGTGACTTGGGATTGCCAGCTAATGCTCATGCCATTCCACCCCACCCTGCAGACAGTGGCAGGCATTGAGGTGTGCCTTGGACCCTTTGGCCCCAGAGTTCCCCCATTCTCCTATACTGCATCCATTTCAGTGTATTTCATTATGGAATGAGGTGAGTGTAAAGCCTGAACACTTTAAAGCACACCTCGACACTTGTAAGTGTCTGCAGGGTAGGGTGAGGTGAAATGTCATGACTGTTATGGGAAATGAACCAAAGGCACACCCCAATGCCTGTCCATCTCTGCAGGGTGGGGTGAGTTGGTGTCAGTTCAATACTTCACTGCCATTCCTATACTGCATCTTTCTAACTCCTGCACTTCCACTGCTAATGACAAATTTGCAGGTTAGAGCAAAAGGTGAGGTATGGCGTATACTTCCAGGGCCCTACTCAGCACACAGAGTGCTGAGCATGGCCATAGTGCGACCTTGCCATGCAGACCCTGACTCAATCATTTGCACAGATGCATGGACCAGGTTGGGGATAAGGCTCACCAGACTGGCAGTTATTGACTCCCTTGGACCCATCCTACCCCCACCAGCTACTGGATTACTTGACCCCCACCCGGCACCCACAGGCTCCTCAGCCCTCTTCCCCGGCAGCTACTGGCTCCAACACCCCACTGACTCCAACTGAATTGCAGTGAACAGCAGCCCCTCTGAGCTCATGTCTTACTTCCCAGGCTTTGAGCAGCTGAAGGTGTGGTTGATCAAGGGAAAAGTACTGATATTTCAAGATTATAGTTGAAACCCTTAAGTGAAACTCCAAAATTTGGTGACCTGAAAGTTAAACTACATTGAGGAGGTTTGGAGTTCATCCACCTTTATCCTTCCTGCCTCTATTACCCAATCGAGTGCAGCTTCTTCATCCCAGTTTGTACTGCACCTGAAAATTTTGTAAATGAGGAAGACACAGCTCGAAGGCTGCCAGAAAAAAAAACTACTGAACCTGCCACGTAGGTACTTCAAGGCCTTAGTAAGTAACAGCCTTAAGTCAATGCTTGACTGGCCCCCACCAGCACCACCACCACCACAGTATCACCTTGTCCTGGTCACATAGCAACACATCTGACATATACCTCTCCACTGTCCCAGTTATGAAGGGGTTGTTTTGGGCTTGAATTCATAGGCTTTGTGGCCCTCAGACCAAGTCTCCCCTTGTTCTGGTTTAAATTTGCAGACTTCGTCCCCTCAGAGAAGATTCTCCTCTCTCATTCTTCTCCTCCTCCATAGGTCCCAGATTCATCATCAGAATGCTGGTCCAGCTGTGGTGGTGGTGGTCGTGATGGGGGGTTGGAAAATTAATGTGACCTTGTAAAACAAAACAAAAAAACGTTTTCTTAGCCCACATTTCATTCCATGCACACAATTGCAGCTGACTAGGAGGAGGCCTCTCCTGAACAGAATGTCTTTTTACCCAAGACAAACTAACAGCTTGCTGAACGCAGTGGCAGTTTGTAAATTTCGTCCTCTCAGAGAAAATTCTCCCATCTCTCCCATTCCCTCCTCCTCCATAGGTCCCTAGATTTATCATCTGGAATGCTGGTCCAGCTGGGGGTGGTTGGAAAATTAATATGACCTTGTAAATACAAAAACAAAAACACTTTTTCTTTAGCCCGCATTTCATTTCCATGCACACAACTACAGCTGACTAGGAGGAGGCCTCCCCTGACCAGAATGTTTTTTACCCAAGACAAACTAACAGCTTGCTGAACGCAGTGGCAGTTTGTAAATTTGTAGCTGTTCCACTAAGAGTAAGCATAAAGCAAATTTCTCTGTCCCGGCATGTAAATTTACTTCAAGTTGGCTCTGTCTTCTGCAAACTGGATCACCTGGCACTATCTTGGTTGTGTTCATTTTTCCCTAAGCCTAGCATTCTGTATAAAATGGCCCAAGAATAAATAGTGACTGGAATTTTATTATGGACTTTACCTGAAACATTAGGCTTTCCCAACACCAGGTTTGCCTTTCACATACTGGACACAGGGCCTTGAACACTACAGCTCCTGGTAGAATTCGTTCCACAACTTATTGGCAATGACCGGCTCACAGTATTGTCTTTGTTCCATACGGACATCAATAGTTTAAACAGAAAAGTCACTTTCCCCAGTATGGCATTTCAAGATATATGTCTACATGGATTCACTCCAACGTACTGCAACCCACTCAAACTAAAATGTAGTATGGAGATGCAGACATTGGGCAGTTGCTCACTGAGAGCCAGGCTGGGAACAAGTGCCACCAGCAGGGCTCAGAGCACACTCCTGTGCAGATGCAGAGGACAGCTGACATGTATTTTGTGGGTCTACCAGTAACTGTGTCAAGGAGCTTAATATTTTATGAGTCTGACCTGCAAAATGGGTCACTTTGGGAGGGAGGAGTAGGTTCTCGCTCAATTGAAATATTGGGCTGCAATGTCCTCACTTCAGAAAAAAATTAAAGGGACACAAACATGGCAGAATGCAAATCATTCAAATGGCAGAATAAAACAAAATCAAGGTTCCAAACAGGGACCTTATGGACCCCACCTGGCAATGAGATGGAGATGGCCAGTGCTGGAGTCAGGATTTTGGGTCCTACAACAATATATGAAAGAGAGAGGATATTCAGCAGAATGTTTCTGCCTGTGTCCTACTAATAATGACAACTTTGGCCATGTAAAGTGGATTTTCTCATATAAATAACATACTGTATTTATGTTTTATGTCATTTATGCCCAGAAGGGTACTGCTGCCACAGGATCTTTAATGCTGGATCCGCCTCTAATACTTGCTGTGGGGCAGCTAAGAGACACAATGGAGGTGTGCTAGACACTTCTAGAGCATGGCCATGGATTTAGAGAGGCATGGGGCCACTGATCAGCTCTTGGCCATACGCTAGAATTGTCTAGACTCTAGGGCACCCATCCAGAGTGTCTTGCGCTTATTAAATGGGCATATATATATATATATATATTTATGTGTGTGTGTGCTCATTTGAGAAAATTAAAATGTGTGTGCAGTGTTACTGCAGTGTGCATCTAGAAATAAATGCAGTCATAAAAAGTTTACAAGACAAATTGTCAAGGTTTGCAGTACTACCACTGAGTGCATCAAAAAATAACAACTACTGCAGCGGTAAAGGAATGTAACAGGAAATCAAAGCAGTGTACATACAGTACAGTTAAGAAAAGCAGTGGTATTTAGTCTACACTGGCCATGAAATGGGATAGATAGTAGTGTGCACTCTATTTCCCTCTGGGTTATCTCTTTAGTTTTATGCTTCCCCATTTATAATGGGAACATGCCTTATACCCATATCAGTCCAGCATCAGGTATTTTAAGTCCCACTCTGAATTTGTTTTCACCCAGCCATTGATTTTACTTATATACAGTAAACTGAGAAAAAGCAGTAAACTGAAGCAGCCACAAAAAAAAGAAAAAAAATGTAATGGTTAGAATATTTAACTGCTACATGATGGGCCATTTCAAGGAATTTGAATGGATACTGGGAACAATTCTGACACTGAAAGATAAAACATGGAAAATGGTGGTTCAGAATATAAAAATGGAAAATGAATGGTTCAGAATAAACTGCTCAGAATGATGGGTCATTTGAAGGGATATCGGGAGCAAAAATGAAGGGTATAGACAAAAATTGGAAAATGAATGGTTGAATGGTACAAATACTAAGGAATGAAGGGACTTTGAGAATAAAACAACTGGAAATTCACCAGTATTTTTCGGGATGGGCAGGTCGCTGGCACACCTGGATTTGCAGTAGCCCTATATCAGCTCAACTTGCAGCGATCTAAGGGCTTTTGAGAATCAGGACCATTGTTTTAACTAATGTGCCCAGAGACATGAGCAGGGTGGAGAAGAGTTTAAATCCCAGTAGGCAGCATGTATACACAGAAGAGCTGAAGTAGTTTTGTGTTTTCCAGCATAAGCACACCGTGGTGGTATTCAGCAGAGGTAGTGGGCTGGAGAGTACTTTTGGACATGATGACATTAAGATGAAATTTAAAGTAAATCATGGTGCCTCCACCTTGCTTAGAATCAGGTCAATCATTATGAATAAGACTGTATCCTGGGAGGAGTTGAGACTATCTGGTATTGATGGCTTCAGCCAGGTTTCTGATAAACAAAGCACATCAGGTTGATAATAAGAGACTCATGTGTCATGTTCATCAAGCTTTGGAACAAGACCCTAACATTAAGGTGCACTATATTTAATGCCTTGGTAGACCACCATGGAATAGAGCAAAAGGTGGTGAAGTTAGTATTGGGAGATCCAGGATTATGTTCAATGTGCTCTGAAGATATTTGGCTGGATTAATGGTAGGTAGAAGGAGGGAGGTAATCACACCAAGGTCGGCAGTGCCATGGTCTAAAAATATATACAGAGGTTCATGGCACCATGGGGACGGCACCTGCCAAGGGCTTCTATGAACATTTGAGTTGGACAAAATAGAGGAAAGGACTCACCCGACTGCTTCTTCATTTTTCAACATGGGTACTTTATTGAAACATCAGCAATATTCATAAATAGTATAAAAACCACGAGAACATAAACATTAAGCAGTGCATAAATGACTTCCTGGTTCCTCCACCCGCTCCCTACGTTGACATGTATCACCTGATGCGTTTCGCCAATCAAGGCTTTCTCAAAGGTGATCATGTCATACTCACTGATCCTCTCTAAATAGGAAAATTCTTAAAGACAGAGGCTAGATATTCAAACTCGCCATTCTGTGTTAAACCCCTCTTGCCGCTCAAAATAGTTGCATGAGGGTGTGGCCAGGTGATATTCAGCGAAGTGCGCTATGGCACAACTGTTTTGAATACCGCCCCTGGCCACCGCGTGTGCATGGCACAGTGGAACTGCGCCAGTGCAAGTGGTCAGAATGGAGCATTGAGATGCGGTGGCGCAAGTTCCATTGCGCCATGCACAGTACCTGCGATATTCAAGGGTGACATGCAAATGGGGCCATAATTTATGCAAGGTGCACAGGGCCATTTGCATCTGATTACAGCCCCATTTGCATGCCATTAGCATGCGAGTGCGCCGATCCCGACGACTTGCCGCCTGGCGCCCTGCCAGGCAGCAGCCATCGGGGACTGACGGCCCCTGCAGCCCGATCGCTGGACGTCCCTGAAGGAGAATGCATGTCTCCAATCCCTGGTGATCCAGTGGACCGAGATTAGCCCGATCATGGGCATAACTGTACCTCCCCAGTAGCCCGATCGCAGGCATAGGTGTAATGTCCCCATTAGCCCGATCGCGGGTATAGCACTATGTCATCCCCTACATTAGCCAGATCGCGGGCATAACTGTATGTATCCCCCATTAGCCTGATCGCGGCATAACTGTATGTCATCCCCCATCAGCCCGATCGCGGACATCAGTATCCCTCCCCAATGTCCAATATCCCTGGTGGTCCAGTGGACTGAACGAAGCCAAATCGTGGCGGCATTCCTCACCCCCATGTCCGAAATCCCTGTTGATCTGGTGGCCTCCACCCCACCAGCCCACGGAGCCCACCACCGGCCCCCGTCAGCCGGCGGGCGGCAGCACCACACCACTGTCAGCCGCCGCTCGCATCTAATACAGCCGGTAGGGCTGCACATCCATTGTTTAGAGCATGGGCCACGGGCGCATCCCATATCTGGTTGTCAAGTTCAGATATGTGAATGAATTCATTCATTCACATATCTGGACCGATTCAGTATAGAGCGGGCTGCACGCCCATTGGCCCATGCTCTGAACCAATGGGCGGCAGCCCTACCGAGCTGTCAGTCGGTGGGGCGGCAGGCGGTGGTGCTGCCGCCCGCCGGCTGACGGGGTGGGGTGGTAGGCTCGGTGGGTGGGGTAGGGGCCACTAGATCACCAGGGATTTCGGATGTGGGGGTGAGGAATGCCACCATAATCGGGCTCCGTTGGTCCACTGGACCACCAGGATATTGGACATTGGGGGATACTGATGCCTGCCATTGGGCCAATGGGGGTGAAATACAGTTATGCCCGCCATCATGCTAATGGGGGATGACATAAGGTTATGGCCGCGATCGGGCTAATGGGGAGTTACACTTATGCCCGCGATTGGGCTACCAGGGTGGGGATACACTTCTGCCCACGATCGGGGCATGAGGGGCCTGCCAGGTGCTGCGGGAAGAGTTAGGGCCACCCACAGGTGGCAGCTGCTGTGTTGCATCCTGCAATGCGGCAGCTCACCTCTAGGTGGCCCTCGACTTCCTTTTTTCGCTCAACTTTGTGCAGGCGCAGGTAGGGTTGTGCCCGCTAACTCTGCACCGCCTGGCTGAATATCGGCTGTGCAGCTTATGCATGGTTCCTCCCTTCGGTTGCGCATGCCTTCATTTTCATTGCGCTGTTGCTCAGCATGATTGGGGCGATCTGCCTCCTGCTGAATATCACAGAATGGCGCATTTCGGACTTGTACAGGTGCAACCCTATTGTGCATGGCTCAACTCTTTTGAATATCTGGGCCACAGTGTACAAAACTATTACATTAAAGTGCTTATATCACAATCATATATATTTGCCATTTACAGACCACTATTCATATCTTACTCACCAAAGTGGTTAATTTAGAACATCAAGATCTGAATTATATTACTCACAAGAGATTTCAAAACGAAAGATAACCTTTAACACACACATTTATGATTTTAAATTTAAAATTAAAATGCAACCTGTATTACAAGCTCAAAGACAGGTCCATATATCATTTGAGAAGCAGCTAAGCCTAAATGTTGTCAACATCATATAGAACATTTATGGCTCTGATATAAACCATGTTTAAAAATTATTCATTTTGGTACAAAACAGGCATGCTCTATGAAAACATATCAAGGCACCTACTCCTGATATAATCCAAATTAAAATTAGTCAAACCTGGTGATTGGAATCCGGAGACATGCAGGTAGCCATGTAACTGTGACTTAAGGTGACTGAATGCATATCTGAAAATGAAGAAACAAAATATGTTTTAAATACACCAGTCATGATGTTATATACCAATATATCTTACTATTTCTTTAAAACTTTTTATTTCTATTCTCCTTTCAATCTTTTACCTTCCATGTTTTTCAAAGAGAATATCCAAAACTGTTCTCTTTTAATAACAAATTGTCATAGTCTCCTCCTCCTAGATGGAATTAGTTTCTCTAAACCAGTGAAGAGGAAGGAATGTGCTCTTTGACCCTGTTTTTCAAAACATGCATTGCCAGAGCATTCTTTTTGTCTCCACTTTCTATGGCTCTGGCATGCTCACTATGTGTGTCTTGAATGCCCTTTCAGTAACATTTCCATAGATGAGACGTTAAACTTAGGATACCATTTTAGGCAGGTACAGGACATGAGGCAAGGTAGGTTGCAACTTAGCAAGACAAACAGACATGTAGAAGTTCTGGAAGGTGATAATCTTTTGCTGGGTAAATGCTTCTAAGTGTAATAAGTCTGTGAGATGTAGGGCTCCACCAAGTAGAACAGTGAGCAACAAACACCCAAGAAGTGGACCCATAGTGTTGTACTAAGGTGGATAGTTGAGTAGTATATCTAAGGGGCAATATACCAGTATACCAGCATAGTACAGCAGCAGGTAGAGAATATTTCACTGTGATTTATAAGTCCAGTGATAGCTAATTCACTGGAGCACAGACACATTTAATTCATATCCAGAATAGCATGGGAAATTAGATGTAGTATAACCTTGCTAAGGACAGGACAGTGATGCAGATATAGTATAACCATATTATGGGCAAGACTGTGATACAAGCACAGAACAGGCCCTAAAGAACCAGACTGGGTACAATAGCAGAGTGTTTACAATGATTTTGTGGCAGTACAATGTCTGCAAGCGACTAGGAACACCAGGTTTATGCAGTGCAAAGAGGCCTTGTGTCTATCTATCCACAGCAGGGATGATACAAAACAGAGTTACTAGCATTAGATATATATAAAGTCTAGCTGTTTATGTGTATGGCATACCTGTAACCATGAGAACAGTGTTGAGAGCTACAGGGAAGAAGGCAGTATATATGTCAGGAAGAATAACCAGCTGCCGGCTGCCTCCATGGGTGACTTCAGGCAGACTCCACTGTCCTCTGCATGTCCTTCTCGCTAGGGCTATAAGTGGGAAGGTCTCTTAGGGTGAGGTTAAACAGGAAGGGAAAGTGTCCTGCCCTTTTCCTGTTCTGGCTCCTGATTAGAGCTCAGCCCTGTGCAGGAGTATGAGAGAGTCCTTTGTTCCCTTGATTGGCCACATTTGGAGGTAATAAGTGGGGGGATAGCAATGAAACATATGGGAGCTGTTCTGTCCACCCTGGTATAGTCTGGTGCTTCTCTGAGCCATGGAGCAGCTCCAATTAAAACATCGGTTTAAGTGAGCTGCTGTGTAGGTTTATGTGCCCCACTCAATGGTGTTCGTCTCCCTTTATCCTTAACTGGCTCCCAGTTGGAGCTCAGCCTGATACAGAAGGATAAGAGGGTCCTCTGTTTCCTGGTTGGTCACATGGGGAGGTGATTAGGGGAGAGCCACAAGAGAAACGGTTTGGAGCTGCTATCTCAACCCTAGTGCAGTCCAGCACTTCTCTGAGCTGTGGAGTGGCTTCGATAAGAAAGTCAGTTAATGTGAGCTGCTCCGGGGTTTAAATGTCCTGCTCCAGTGGTGTTCAGCACAATTGAACCAAGCTGGTTTATCAGAAAAATCTTCAATGGCTTCTGGGGCGACAACATAGCTGCAACAACCTGTACAGTGACACCCCACCAAGCGGACACCGTCACAGTGAAAACTACTGCAATCTAAGGAAATCAAACAAAATGACATCCCAACTGTAAATGCAGGGGGTATGTCCCACACACCCTCCTCACCACCAAAATATTAATATAATAAACTCCACAGTGCACACACCATTGAGGAAAAGGTATACAGCACCACTCGCTGTGGAACCACCCCTCCCACTGTCGACAGCACACTCCCGGCTTCAGAAAACAAAATGCTCCAACACCCACCACACTTAAACACACCTAAGCTCCCTAACAATACTCACCTGTCGACCCTCAAACCACCGGCTAACATAATACACCTGTCGGTGGCACACCAATCAACCTCAGAAACCTGTTGACAGCAATACCACCTCACTGCAAGTGCAGTGGCCCAAACTGTGTCCCTGTAGTTGAGTCTCTTTACAGCATTGCTGTAACAACAACATACCATTCAGCACACCTCTCCAGAGCTGATTCCCAGTTTGGAGCTCAGTCCTCTGCACAAGGATGAGTGAGTACTTTGTTTTCCCTGTTTGGCTGGGTGGGAAGGCAGTTGGTAGGGCAGAGAGCAGCAATGGAAAGAGCTGGGAGCTGCTATCTCAACCCTGGTGCAATCTGGTGCTTCTCTGAGCCATGAAATGGCTCCAACCAAAAAGAATATGCCTAACTACCTGCCACTGGAGATTGAGAGGACACATAGGACCCTGGATCCCCATTTAAAACTAATGGAGAGACCCATATCTATTCTTATTAAGCTACTGAGTTACCTTGTCAAAGATAACATCTTGCATTTGACCAGTGAGTGTGGGCTGCTCCTTTGGGATGGACATCACCTCTCACTGTTCCAGGATTTTTCCACTGAATTTTGTCAGCAACAGAGGGCATATACACAAGTGAAATGGAAACTGTGCCATCTGGGAATCAAAGTGGCCCTTCATTATCATGCACAACTCTGGGTCACAGTAAATGGAGCCCACTGCCAGTCTGAGTCACCTGAGATGGTGAACAAATTCATCTCCTGTCAATGGCCAGATTGCAATTTCCTCACTACCCATATGATTTACCGTCTACTCACAATGTCCCTGCATCTGTGGGTACCTCAGAGTCACCATTAGGTGCTGTTGATGGATTTTCACCCACCACCTATGATGAGGCTATCACATGGGTCCAGCAGAAATGGGGTATAGGCCATAAAAGTTATAAGCGGAAGTCCACATTGCTGGGGCAAGTGGTTAACCATTTCTAGAGTGGATCCCTTGCATGGATCCATCTCCAGCCCTTCAGTGCTTAGTGCCTGTCCAATAATCGCTATGAAGCTCTGAGACCAGCCACACTGCAAGATGCCACCATTCTCACTCTGACTGGTGATGTCCCTCCCTGGTTGTAGACAGTCCCTCGCCTGCAACAACACCTACACTGGAGATGTCTGCCATGACCTGGGTGGAAGGATCTGCCACTTATTTTATTTTATTTTACTTTATTTATTTATTTATACATCAGTTTACGACCTTTGAGCCAGAGGTTCATTTCCAAAGGTACCTCGTCACAAAGAGGACAAAACACAGTACTTGGCCTGCTGTACCACAGTCTACCCTCCATTGCATCCCATGTTGCTGGCCCACATCCCCAGACACCTCTCCAGAGGAAACCAGAGTAAAGTTGACTGTGTTCTGAGTGACTGTATCTTTTGTTCTACATGGGGCTGCCATGCTGTTCAGACTGTGCTGCAAATTCCCTGTCTCTGCTCTCTAATATGCTTCAGTGACTTTGCTCCTTCTATGTTAGCCTCTGTTACCACCCTTGTGGCTCAAGGCCTGGGTCCTTTCACATCTCACTCACTGACTTAGTGGCTGGGAGACCCGGTTGATGAAGAACTATGACAGTTTGTAGCACTTCCTAGCCTGCCACAGGTTTATATCATGGCATTAGGTAAGTCCTGAGATGTCCTGTTCCACAGAACATTCACAATTGCTCTGTTTCAGTCCTTGTTGGCATTGTCTGTTCATCCTTTGTTTGCCTCCTCTTGGAGATTTGATATGAAGACTGTTTTGCTGTCAGTGTTTGTGACTGTGTTCTATGTAGGGTATGTTTGCAGACTGTTTTACTTGTGTTCATTTATTTTGTTCTTGGTTGAATTGATACATGCTTGTTCCCCACTTGCAATTGTCCTCTCATCACTGCTGTTGCTTGGGATGGGGACAGCTAAGTTAAACTGGGTGTTTTCCTGCTCCCACAGCTCTTCTTTTTCTCCTTTGGCTTTGCTACACTCATTCTGACTTACTATAGCTACTCTTCTGTCACCTTTAACATTCAGGCCTGGCCAGGCAGCACTGATGGGTACCCTTGAATCAGCATCCTTGCTGCCTGGGGAGCTGTTAAGTTTTAGACCAGCTTCCCACATGACATTTAGTGATTTGGAATCTTCCCTTGCTATCTGTATACATGTTTTTCTTGCTTGGGTCAGCTCCTTAATGTATATAGCTTTCTCTGTGACCATGTGTTAACTCTAATTCATGACACCACCCCTCAGTTTATCAGCTTCTTGGGAGGGCCCAGGAATGTCTTGGAGTGGTAGCTGCTGGGGTGTGATCTGGTGGACTCCAGCATACCTGATCCTATGGACACTGCTGAGTGTCTTGGGCTTTACTCCCTTTCCAGTGGCAGTCTCATTGAGTAGCCTGTTGGAGGAGCAAGTATGACCTTATTGGGCAGTGTTTTTTCTCACTCAAGGCAAGCCGTCAGTCTCTTCCCCACTCCTGCCCCTCCATGTGCATCATACTCCCAGAAACCCAGGGACTGTTGAGAATTCTTACTGATGCTAGGCTCTACTGAGACCACTCATGTTTTACCTGCCACATTTGCTTGGTGGCCCTGTTTGGCTGTGTGGCACAGTCACCCAAGGTATATACTCACATTCAGTTCTGGCACCTTTGAGATGCCAGAAACATGTATTATCTCTGAGCTACAGTGCTGGGTAGGTGCAGGTAACCACAGGCTGTTAACCTGTAAGTGCAAAGCAAAGGAGAAAGGAACCACACTCAAATGAGACTGCCAAGACATGGAGCTGTGTTCAAAATTAACAGCTTTTATTGCAGTTGAGCTCAGCACTTGGTGTACATAGAAAACTGTTAGCACAAAGTTGCCCGGTGCTTAGGAATCACTCACTTCATCAAGGGGCTTGGCAAGAGAAAGAACATTATGCTTAAATACACAAACCAATCTAAATTATTCATTACCCCAACTAGTTCACAGTTAAATAAGCATTAAACACATATGTTAAAATAAACTACGTGACATAAGAGTGGCCCTTTATGTCAAAAGCATCAAAGCAACTGCAATACAGGGTAAATGTGAGGAGTTGGAGGAACTATTGGTCACCCTTGAAGGCAGGAGAGGGAACAGTGATTTGGTCAGGGTGGTCTACAGACACCCAGCTCAGGGGAGGAAGTTGACAGGATATTGCTGAATAATATACACAATATGACATCTAAAGGTGAGGTCCTGCTGATGGGAGACTAATCTGTCAGACACGGACTGGTCTAGGATTACTAGGAGATTACAGACATAAAGGGCACTAGGCCCATCATAAATGTCTCCCATGAAAGTGGGGTATCTATACCAGCAATTGTTTAGAATAATAAAGCCTATCCAGAGCTTTTATGTGCTTACGCATGTGCAAAACACATTACTTTCAGCAGTTACGGAGAATACCAAAATCGTCAGAAAATTTGGGCCACGTCACCACACAATCAGCTGTTTTGGTGAATTACAAGCTACCAAAACATCTGATTGGTATCCCATGGTGATGGCTTCTCTGTTGCCTCTCACAGTCCCCAGGAAGCTGACAGGAAGCTGCCACCCACCGTTCAGTGTGCCATCCTGGTGAAATATTTAAAAAAAAAAAGCTGACGGGTTACAAATCCACCCCGTCAGCATGCCCCTTCAGGTCAATTTTCCAACGGGAACCCACTCCCTGTTGGCATAATGCTCCCCAATATCTTGTGTGCGAGGGGGTGCCCAATCCCCTCGACTTTTGTTCACCTCCAGCACTCGGTATCTGCCGGCGGGGTACCCTGTCCCCTGTCGGCTGCAGCCTCAAACACTCAGATGGCATGCTGGGAGCCTTCCCCAGCATGCCAAGATTAAATGTTCCTGCAAAAAGAAATCTTCCCATGATTTTTCTTTTTAAATAAACCTGTAAACTAGAACACGGTTCCTCATTGATTCCGTGATCCCTCCCCAACTCGCACCTACCCTTTGTGTACCCCACCTCCCCACATCCCCTCTCAGCCCATACTTACCTCCGGAGCCTGGCACGATGATGTTCGTGTACCAGGAACATGTCTGCACTCTTCAAAGCCGACCGCTAACTGAAGAAATGCCGGTATGCTGTATAATGGCATAAATGTGTTTTTCTTCAACTCTGGTGCATGTCTCAGCCATTTCTGAAATTGCTTCACTAAATTTTCAGCATCGGGTTCTTGGGACCCACCTCATGAACTCAGTCACTGTCATTTTGTTATTTGGTCCCAAAGGTGATTTTGTGGACACTGCGGAACCACCTTCCGGGACCGATTAACGAAAATGACAGTGTAACAGTTCATGAGTGACCCCAAAACCCTATTTTGAAAATTTATTGAAAACATTCCCAAAAATTACTTTTATGAGCATCGTTGTGCAGTTCCTACACGCTTGTAACCTCGAGCATGTTTAATATTTTCACTCCAGATTTTCAACATTGCCATTTTACCACACCTTCTTATGAACAGTAGAGCTGTCATTTTCACATCTCACCTGAAATGTGTTTTCGCACATGTAGTGCACAATGGTGCAGTCGTTGTCGAAATCAATGTTCAGGACAGATTAAGAATATCACAATGACACCGTTCATGAAGTAGGCCCTAAAACCCTATGTTGAATATTTGGTGAAAAAATTCCTAAAATTACTGTTTTATGAGCGTGCATTGCTGCAGTTCCTATGCATGCTTGTAACTCGAGCATTTTTAATATTTTCACTCCAGATTTGCAGCATTGTCATTTACCACACCTCCTTATGAACAGTACAACTGTCATTTTCACATCTCATCTGAAATGTGTTTTTCACACATGTAGAGCACAGTGGTTGGTGTACAAAATCAATGTGCAGGACAGATTAAGAAAATCACAGTGACACTGTTCATGAGCAGAGGTCTTAAAGGGCTTTGTTAAAATTTAGTGACAAAAGTCCATAAAATAATTGTGTTACTGAACATGCATTGTGCAATTTCCACGCACCCTAGTAAATTCACAAATTAAGTAATCTTTTCAGTCCAGATTTTCAACATTGGCATGTTTCCACACCTCCTTATGAACAGTACAGCTGTCATTTTTCACACCCTAACCAAAATGTGTTTTCTCACTTCGGTGCAGAATAGCACAGTCGCTGTGGAAATCAATGTTCGGGATAGATTAAGAAAAATCACTATGACACTGCTCATGGCGGAGGTCCCAAAATGCCTATGTTGAAAATCTGCTGTAAAAAGTCACAAAACTAATTACATTATGGGTGTGTGTTGCGCAGTTTCTATGCTCCTCGTGACTTCACCAGTTTTTTATATTTTCAATCCAGATTTTCAACATTGCCATTTTACCTCCTCATGAACAGTACAGCTGTCATTTTCATATCCTGTTCAAAATGTGTTCGCACCTGTGGTGCCAAATGGCGCAGTCAGCTGTGCAAAATCACCTTCATTGACAAACTGATAGTGTCACAGCTCATGCGGTGGGATCACAAAAGCCCATGTTGAAAACTTGGAGTAAAAATACCAAGAAGCACCCAGGGTGTTATGGTTTTCTTTGCAAATAACCAAACTTTATTGAAATTTATCAAACATAACATATATATCATACAAGTACATAATACAAAGGCACCATAAAACAATAAATAGAAAAAAAAAGAGTAGTAACAAAGCAAAACAAGACCCTAAACCCCCCCCTGGAAGCTATCCCTATGGCTGACTCACTTATGTAATGAATGCAATCATAATGTAACCTCGGAAAACAAACAAAATAAGACCCAATTATAAGTAATATTACTAAGTCTTCAAAGGAGGTACCCTGGAGGAGGATTCACCCAAATAATGTGCCAAACTGGGGTCGATATCCTTCCAATAATTAGAAGCAGTATTATAAGCTTTAACACTAATACCGTACCTATCCTTCAAGCATTGGAATAGCTTCCCCAACATTGCAGAAATATTGGTGAAGCATTATAAAAGAAAGAACCGATCTTTCTGCATTCAATGCACTCATAAACTCCTCCCACCACTCCGCTCACGAAGAGTCCAATCACCTCTCCAGTGGCACAGAATTATCAATTTAGTTACGCTGCTACCATAGCTAATCGACATTTAGTTAATTTACTAGGTATTTTATCAAACACACCAAATATCCAAGCCTCTGGAGTGAAGAATCTGTCCAGATTGTAAAATTGACCAATCATTTGCTTCACCAAATGCCACAATCCCACCATCTTGGCCTTGAGTCCAAAACTTGTGGTAGCTGGTAGCCAGAGAATCATTACACTCAGTACAATTCGCTGTGAAGTGACTACTCATCCTTGAAAGCTTAGCTGGTGAAAAATATAGATTATGAAGTAACTTAAATTGAACTTCTCTTAATCTATCCTGCTTGACAAATTTATAGATATCGACCCAAGCCTTTTCCCAAATTTCTGCTGATTTACCCAAGGACAGATTTAATTCCCAGTGTATCAGAACTGGTGACACTTTCAAAGAATCTTTGACTATTATATACTTGTACATTTTGATATCACCTTGCCGCTTGCGTAAACCCTTTCAACTCCACAAACATATGTCCTAAAATATTTTGCCCCAGCCTCTTACCAAAATCGACTACACGCAGCTTAAAATTTGACTTAATTTTAAGTAGGATTGACATTACCTTCAATTTCTCCATGAGCCTGAAGTGAAAAAGCCTATTATCTGAAAAGATCCTTAACCCGCCACTTCATTTCCCCTTCAGTTCCCCATCTAGATATAGGTTGCTTCCCGATGATCAAATTGGTTCCTACTATAGGTTGGGATAAATCATATCGTTGTGAGATTTGAAATTTCGTGTAAAACTGTTGCAAGGCTTTAATATCCAATCCTAACGGGTATCCTCGCCCTCTTTGGAATTTTAGCCCATGGAACATAAAGTAAAGACTCTAAATCCAGCTTAAGGCCACTAACAAATAAATGATCTAAATGAAGGCCAGGGTATGTTAGGTCCTCATCCTTGCGCCCAGGCACTCGACCTCACGCCAGGTGGATCGCAAGTTAATAAGCGTAAAGAATCCATTATTGGAGCCCTCTGAGTCGCGCTGCGAGTAAGTTTGAGTAACTTCTTCTGGGGTCTCCCATTCCATAGGAAAGCCACACATTGTTGAAATAACGGCTTGAAAAAGGACTTTGGCAAGTACACATTTAAATTAGATAGAGTATAAAAAGTTTGGGCAAACCATCATTTTTATGTATTGGCTCTTCCAAAAAGTCAGTGGGAGCTTTGACCATCTAACCAAATCTTCCTTGATAATTTTAACTAAGGGTTTAAGATTTAAATCAATTAAGTTCTCTAAATTCTTAGATATTTGAATCCCCAAATAGGTTATTGATTTGGTTTGCAAACAAAGTCCCAGAGAGGCACCAACTTCTATGAAGAAATGGGGACAAAGCATAGACTGACGTTTTGGCCTTGTTCAAATTATGCCCTGAACACCTACTGAACTTATCAATTAAATCAAGAGCTTTCTGAAAAGGAAGAAGTAGTGTCCGAGATGTGTAACAGTAAGTCGTCTGCAAATGCAGATAGTTTAAACTCAGTGCCTCCAATCCTTAGCCCTTCACCTCTCTATTGGACTTAATGGAGCGAATCAACGGTTCAATGTATAAATTAAAAAGGTATGGTGATAAGGGCAACCCTGCCGAGTACCTCTAGAGAGAAAGGCCTCGGAAATTAAGTTATTACATTGGATTTTAGCTACAGGGCAAGAATATAAAATGCGAACCATGTGAATAAATCTATCTGGAAGGCCTAGCTTTGACAGGGTAGTGAACATGAAAGCCCATTCCACCCTGTCAAGGCTTTCTCTGCATCTAAAAAACTAATGACGCATCCAACGCAGGGTCCATAGACTCAGAAACCAGGTAAAACAACTTACGGAAATGATCAGCTGAGAGCAACCCTCCACAAAACCAGCTTGCTCTGGACTCAATAAAGTCCGCCAAACTTGTTTTAATCTGTTGGCCAGAATTTTAGCAAAGACTTTAACTTCCAAGTTTAGCAATGAAATCGGCCTATAGCTACCCACTTCATCAGTGGGCTTGCCTGGTTTTGGCAACAGAATAATCTTAGCCTCAAATGGTGTCTGGTCCCTGATCCCTTGATCACACCAAAAGAAAATAGCTCCTGCAATAAAGGTGCAAGAATATTTTTAAATTGCTGATAAAAGAAAGCTGAAAATCTGTCCGGGCCAGGTGCTTTATCTGAGCAAAATGAATCAATAACATTTTCTATTTCTTCCACCAAATAGGGAGCTATCAACTGAGGACCAGCATCTCTTGACAGTTTCGGTAACGGAATGGTTTCTAAAACTCTTGGGTCTCATCTAATACCTGGGTGGGGCTGCTGGCTTGTATAAAGCTTTTGGTAAAAGGACTTAAAGATACCTAGTATTTCAGCGGATCCATAATCACTTGCCCTGATTCTGGGTGGTTGAGCAGTCACCCACCTTGCAGAATTTCTGTTTTAGCTGCCAAGCCAGCAGCCTCCTGCCCTACTACCTTGTCCCAGGTATAAAGCCTTGACTCTGGAGGCTAAACTAATGACTTTCTCTCTGCATGTCTGCGTGCCGATTTCTTAGAAAGATTAGTTTAATTTCTTGTTCTTCCGTTCTTTGATTATCATTTAACTTTTCTAATTCCTTTATCTCCTTTAAACATTTGTCTAATAGTGTCCTTGACTTGATCTTGCGGACAGTTGCTAAGCGTATTAACTCGCACGCACACAGACTTAAGATACATAGATACATAGACAGTGTCGGCAGATAAGGGGCCTATGGCCCACCTAGTCTGCCCATTTGAGCTTGTAAGTTCAGTTTGTTTCCTAGAAGTCTATTTCCCCCCCTGACCTCTAGAATTCCTTTATGTCTATCCATGCATTCTTAAATCCCGTGATTGTTTCAGCCCCACCACTTCCTCTGGCAGGGTGTTCCACTTGTCCACCACCCGTTCTGTGAAGCAATTCTTTCTCATGTTTCCTCTGAATCGTCCTCCTCAACTTCATCCCATGCCCTCTAGTCCTGAAACATCTTTTCGCTTAAAATAGTGTTTTCCTGCACCCTGTTCCTCCCTGTAAGATACTTGTATGTCTCTATCATATCCCTCTCTCCTCCTCTCCTCCAGGAGTACATGTTCAGTTCCTTCAACCTGTCTTCATAGGATTTGTGATGCAACCCATGCACCATCTTTGTTGCCGTCCTCTGAACCTTCTCTACCCTGTCTATGTCCTTACGTAGGTATGGTCTCCAGAACTGTACACTGTACTCAGGTGGGGCCTCACTAGTGTCTTGTATAGCGGAATTATGACCTCCCTTTTCCTGCTGGTGATGCCCCTGCCTATACATCCCAGCATCCTATTTGCTTTACCTGATGCCTTGTCACACTGTTTCCCTACCTTGAGGTCATCAGAGATGACAACCCCAAGATCCCTTTCCTGCTTGGTGCATGCTATATCCTCACCCCCAACTGATATATTGTGCCAGGGTTTTTGTGCCTATATGCATTATCTTGCACTTCTTTGCATTGAATTTCAACTGCCAAACCCTTGACCATTCTTCAAGTTTCTGCAGGTCCCTTCTCATTCTGTCTACACCCTCTGGTGTGTCTACTCTGTTACAGAGCTTTGTGTCATCAGCGAACAGTGAAATTCTGCCTTCTATATCCTGTGCAATGTCACTGATGAAGATGTTGAATAGGACCGGTCCCAGCACTGATCCTGTGGTACCCCACTGGTCACTCTTCCCTCTGTGGAGTGACAGCCATTTACCACCACCCTCTGTGTCCTGCCACCCAGCCAGTTACCTACCCACCACACTACTGTCCTGCCCACACCCATATTCCCTAGTTTGTGTAATAGTCTTCTATGTGGCACAGTGTCAAAGGCCTTGCTGAAGTCCAGATAGGCCATGTCCACTGCCCTCCCTGATCCACCTCCCTAGTCACCCAGTCAAAAATTCAATGAGGTTGGTCTGACATGACCTCCCCTGGTGAAAGAGCCACCCACGTTTGGTCAATAGCATTAATGGAACCCCAATTACTGGTGATAGAGCTTTCTAAGAACAATTTAAAGCTGGCTAATGTCTTGGATTCTTTTAAAATACTGTTGTTTAATGACCATGAGTATGACCTATTTGGTAAAGCGGTAGAGAACATATAATCCTTATAGGTGAATGGTCAGAGATTACAGGGGCAAATTAGGCATCCACCACCCAGGACAAACTAAACTGGCTGACCAGAAAAAAGTCCAATCTCAGGTGTGATTTATGCAGAAGAAAATGTATACTCACGGAGGCTAGGGTTGAGGTACACCAGGGATCTATTAGACCTATTGAGGACATAAGCTCCCGCAAGGCCTTCTGAGCTGGAGAGAGGAAGAGCCTTTACAATGTGATCTGTCTAGTCAGTTAGCCTGAACTAAATTCCAGTCCCCACCTATGATTATTGGGACGTTCCCAAAAGAAGCCAAGGTCAATCCTAACTGTGTAAAAAGTCCGGTGAATCTAGGTTAGGCCATATACTGAACCCAGGACTAGATTAATCCCTCAATACTACCGGAAACAAATATAAATCGACCATGTGGGTCGGATATTATTGAGAATCGTGAATGGAACCCCGAGCAACTAAAATAGCTACTCCCGGCTATTAGAGGAGAATCCGCTCCAAAACCTGATTCACCCACTTCTTCTTAAAATGGGCCAGTCGGTCAGCAAGACGTGGGTTTCTTGTAAAAATACTATTGCTGGTTTCAAGCGGGCAAGGTGATTCAGAATGACAAATTTTTACAATTATCCTTTCCTCCTTGATATTCCAGGAAATTATATTCAACCTATCTACCATCTGTTATACAGACCATAGAATTCTTGGGATAGCTGCACCCTCCCCCATACGAGTTTCCTCGAAACAAAAAATTTACCTTTCTGAAATGCCCCACCAACCCCTAAACAAAATAATAACATACCCATAAATAACTTATAATTCACCCTCCTGGCTGAAGCCAACACCCGTTCTCCGGTACATGATGCTGCATAGAGATGGGTATATCCACCCTGCCACAACTATTGATATAATTGAATATATAATCGTGTCAGACTCTATCTATGAGCTAGGCTACTAAAGAAAATTAACCTCCCTCTTTAGGTCTATGGTTACGCACGTAGTAAAACACTAATTGACAAGACTCCCCTCCCAAAAAAAAAGAAATTAGAAATTAAGGAGTATAATGCAACCATTAAACTAATAAAACATATATTAGGCCATTAAGTACCTCCAACCATCCAGACCCTAGTAAATAAGATTATAAGCCATTCCATGGCACACCAACCTAGTCCCTGTAAAGGGCTCTATCTATACCTGCTAAACCGAAGGCCGGCGAGCGATACCTAGCAGAACTATTAAGAAAACAAGACAGGGCTGTCCGGCCTGCCATAAAATCATAACTAGCATTATACCCTTGGCAGTTCGGATCTAACTTGATCCTTATAACTAGTTAGGTACCCCAGCCTTAAATTACCAATAAGAAAACTATTGTTATCGTCAAACACCATTAATACAAGTGTCACAAAAAAGGATCAAAGTATTCTTCCAGGCATACGTGCAAACAATATAGCCTGCCTCCTCATAAAAATATTAACCTTAACTTTATATCTACAAGGACTGATGTAAGACCCACCCTTACTCTAATTGTAATCCAGAGTACTATAATACTTCTAACCAAGGTATATCAATAATGTAGCTGGTAAAGCTCCCTTGCCCATCTTAATAGTGGTTAAGTGTCACACACAACAACAGGCGTAATACTTAACCCAACTTGTCAGTAATCTATGCATTCCGAGTTACATATTGCTCTAATACCCTCAATCAAAATCAGATTATGAATGTTAATAGCAATCCAAGAATCTTAGTCACCAAGCTTAGCAAAAAAAAAGTTACTATCGCTGTCCATATAGTCAGACTTATCTCTCATCCCTTGGGAAACAAGTCGGGTAACAAAGTTGTCAGGGAGTCGAGTGCTTCTTCATGAGTTGAACCTCTATGAGGCCTTCCTTGAAAGTAACCTCCAGCCTTGCGGATAAAGTAGACAGTGTCGGATCCTGCACGCCCGGCGTAACGTATCGGCGGAAGCTTGGCGAGCTGTCTCATCTTCCAGGTTAAGTCAGGCACCAGGCGCAGTTCTTACCTTCCCATTGAAAACCTCCAATTTCCTCACTCCATTTAAGATGTACTCCCTGTCCAAATAATTCAAAGTTTGAAAATAACCGGCCTCGGTGGCTCTGAAGGTGGAGGTTTGGCTCTAAGGGCTCTATGACCCCTCTCTATAATATATTCCGGCCCATTGGGTGAGGGGCCCACCGATTTCTTAATAAGCTTCTGCAGAAACTGAATAGTATGGCCCTTCCTCACCTTCTGGAAGGCCCAGCAGGACCAGATTATTATGCCTGTTATGGCCCTCCAGGTCATCTAGGCGATCTTCTAATTTGACAATATTTCTTTTACACTCCACTATATTAGGGCCTGATTTATCCATAGCTCTCTCCAAAGATGAAATTCTGGCCTCAGCGTGGTCACCCTCTCGCTAACTGTGTCAAGGCTGGTTTTACCTCTGCCACTTCCTCTATAAGTTTGAATAAAGCTTCTTTTATAGTAGAAAGGTCGTTGTAGATCTTCTCAGGTTTTAGCTCTTGTTCCTGGAGCAGAGGCGGTGAGTCCCTACGCGGGCGCTTGGCTTCAATTCTGAATCAGTTGTCTGCATCTTCCAAAACAAAGTTGTCACTGTTACCCAAAATCCACTCCTAGATGGACCCAAAGATTTCCAGTATCAATTCAGGTAGCTTTGCAGTGTAAAATATAGGATTTGGGGTGTAGAGCAAATTCTTGCTGATAGAGAGAGAGGCCCACAGGCTGTAGGTTTACCCGCATACAGTTAACAAATCTAGTGCTGGCTCCTTTAAGATTCTGAAAATGAGCGTTATCACCAAATTACTCAAAACCAGTGCTGATAGGCTTCTAACAGTGTCCCAAAGTCTGCTCAGTGTGCAGTGGTGAACAAAATTGGAGTTTGTGCTGGCAGGGAGCAGAAGAAAACTGCGTTGCTGCCTAATCACGGGCAGACTTTCACCGGCGTTTAAATCGGCTCTTAAATTACTCGAAAATGAGTGATATCGCGAATGGTGCAGGACACATTCCTACAGGGTCTGGCTGGCTTCCAAATACTTGTGAACCCTGTTAGCCCTTGCAAAAGTTGAATTTGAAGTGGCAGGGAGCAGAGAACCCTCAAGCTGCTGCCATCACTCCATGAGCATCCGTGATCCGGGTGTTAGGGTTTTCTACCATAATGCCCTATGCTGTAAGGACTGACAGGCCTCAGAGGTGTGACTTAGGATTGCCAACAGTAATGCTCATGCCATTCCACCCTCACCCTGCAGACAGTGGCAGGCATTGAGGTGTGCCTTGGACCCTTGGCTCCAGAGTTCCCCATTCTCCTATACTGCATCCATTTCAGTGTATTTCCTTATGAAATGAGGTGAGTGTAAAGCCTGAACACTTTAAAACACCTCGACACTTGTAAGTGTCTGCAGGGTAGGGTCAGGTGAAATGTCATGACTGTTATGGGAAATGACCCAAAGGCACACCCGATGCCTGTCCATCTCTGCAGGGTGGGGTGGAGTTGGTGTCAGTTCAATACTTCACTGCCATTGCTATACTGCATCTTTCTAACTCCTGCACTTCCACTGCTAATGACAGCAAGCTACACTTGGCATTGACAAATGCTTATTTTAAATGTCTCTAGACTAGTAATATCAATGACTGTTTGTGGAAGCCCATTCCATGCCTTGGCAGCTCTAATCATGTAAAAATTGTTTCTCTTTATGATTAACGCTTTCAATATCAATAGTTTTTGTTGTAAGATCTTAAACTACATCTAGCAAGGCTATAATTAAGATCGCAATAAGTCATAAGGTCTTGACTCTGGAGTAGTTTGTATAGGAAAAAGAGCTCCCCTTTGTGTCCTGGCTCCTAATGAGTGCAATCCTGTTTCTGGTAACCTATTTTGATTAGTACATTCCTTAAATTTGGGTGTATATACTTAGTTATAGTTCTCTGTACACTTTCAACTAGTTTGATATATTTAACTAGGAATGGTGGCCACACCTGAGATCCATAATCTAGTAGAGGGCGAGCATAACTTTCATAGATGGGAATAATAAACTGTTCAGATTTGCTCATAAAAAAGCTTTTAATTCTAGTTACCATATTTCTTGCAGATCTAACAACTGTTATACAATGGTCAGAGGATGAAAAGGATTTATTAATTGTTATTCCCAAATCCTTTACTTTATTAGTACATTTAAGTATAGTTTGATTTAAAATATAAGAATAATCTGGATTATTTTTACCATGCTGCAGTACAACACATTTTTTTGTTACCTCTATTTATGCTCCATACCTTGGGGAAACTCTCTCAGGCATCCTATACAACCACACGCTCTGCTTCCTTTCCTGAAGCCTTTAGCCTCCCTGCACCATCCCAACAGATCTCCGGCTCTACACCCTCTGAGGTAGGGCTGCCCTATCCACTCAGGGAGCTCTATCTGTAAATCTAATGTGTCAGTCTGGGCAGCGGCTGTGCTGAGGAGAGAGCCTAACATTTGGAGAGTGTCTCGGCAGAGCATGGTACCATTGCCTATCCCAAGGGATAGGGATTTTCTTTTCTGTCTTCCCCACTGGCCCGGCAGTGCAATGCACTCCACCGTGGCACTTGTGTGCTCCAGCACTCCCAGAGGAGTGCCACTGTGGCCAATCCCTGTTGTCTGGATCCTGAATTCTGCTAAATTCCCAGTCTCCACTGGGGGTCACCAGACAGCAGGATTGTTATCCCCTTCATCCCAGGAAAGGAGAACAGTCCTCCAGACATTCAATCATTTCCTCCCCAATGACCCCTGATGGCCAGAGCTCGCTCCGAACCGGGTTGTCAGTGTGGCACGAGGTGTGGCATCCAGAGTCTCAACCCTCAGCACTACCAGGCTGGCTTGCAGTACAACACATTCATCTGTTTTTTAGGATCATACCATTTTGCCTTGCCCAATTTTCTAGATTACCCAGATCCCTAATTAGGGTTGAATGTTGATTAAAGGTATCAACCTCTCCACCTAGGTTGGTATCATTTGCAAATGTAAAAAATCAAGTTATTTATATTAGTGTCCATATACTGTATATAGATATTAATGAGTACCAGCCCCAGTACCGACCCTGAGGAACACCACTACTCACAGTTCTTTCATTAGAATTAGTATTGTTAATACAAATGCTTTGCACTCTATTCTCAAGCCAGTTTTTATCTATCTAGTTAATTCATTATTTACACCTAGCTTTAACAGTTTGTCAATTAGATTGCTTTGGGGTACTTTATCAAATGCCTTTGAAAATAAAATTAAATAACATCAGATGGGATTCCTTTATCAAGGCTTTTAATAATATGGTTCTAGAATGCAATTAAATTAGTGGAGCATGACCTTCCTTTTCTAAAGCCATGCTGGTTATTATCTCCAAGGCCTGAAAGTTCAATGTACAGTTCAAATCTGGTTTTAATTAGGTGTTCCATGAGTTTACAACAGTGAGAAGTAAAACTTATCAGCCAATAATTTTCAATACATCCCCAATTTCCCTTTTTGTATACTCGTATAACTATAGCACATTTCCAGTCATCAGGTACAGTACATTCCTTCAATGAATAATTGAATATAATAGATAGGGAATGGGCTAATGCGGAAACAGCTTTTCTCAAAAACATGGAATTTATATTATCCAGCCCTGGACTAGAAGAATTATTAATTTGGGTAAGAACTGTATATACTTCATCACAGGATAAAGGTTGTTCTATTGAATGACCAGTACCTTGATCAGAGGAGTTATTATAATTTGCAGATGTAAATACAGAACAGAAATAATCATTAAAGTTATCAGCAATAAGTTTGTCATTATCAGTTGCTTTATTATTTTCCAGTAAAGATCCCACCATTTTAACTGAGTTTCTGCAATTTGAATTAATATATGAATATAGTAATTTATTATTTTTGAAATGGGCAATTTTGAATCAAAGTTCTGATTTAGCTTTTTGATTAAGTATTTTAATTCATTTTGTGCCTTAAATAATTATGTTTATTAGTTACTGTTTTGTTTTTCTTGTATTTTCGTAGGCCTTATGTTTAGCTCAAATTTGTTTTTCACTTTCTGGTTCAGCCAGATTGGCACCTTGCCTTTGTTGTTATATTTTTCTTTAACTGGAACAAAGATGTTTTCAATTTCAAGTAGTATGTCCTTAAAGACTTTCCAATCACTATTGGTAGTTTTGTTTTCAAAGACTCTATCCCAATCTAGCTTAGAAAGACTCTGATTTATGCCATTAAAATCAGCCCTATGCTAGTTTTCAAGTTTAGTATTGCATGGTGGTTTAACCTTCCCACTAGTAAACTGGCATACGACTACATTATGATTGCTTTTACCTAGCATACCCTTACTGATGATATTGGAGATTTCATTATCCATATTAGTCAGAATTAGATCTAAGATACTATTGTTCCTTGTTGGTTCAGTCACAGCTGATCCAGTCCATTTTTTGTACAAACTTCTCACAAGATATTTTCTGTCCCATTTTACCAGTGAAATTTATCCAATCTATCCCTGAGACATTAAAATTGCCCAGTTTGATGACATTACCCAATTTGGACAAAGATGTAATCCCATTAAAGAGGGCTGAAGTATATTGCTTAGAGGCCAGTGGGGTCTATAACAATTTGCAATTAGTACTGATGAACATCCACTAAATACCAGTTTAGCGCAACAGTTTCAATTTCACTTCAGCCTCAGTAGGCTGGATTATATATGAAGTGATGGTATTGTGTATATATAAACATACCCTGCCTCCAAGTTTATCTACCCTATCACATTGGTGAAGTTTATACCCCTGGATATCCATCAACCAATCATATGTGGAATCCCACCAGGTCTCTGTAATGGCTCAAATATGTATGCTATTTTGTACTAACATCACCTCAAGTTGTAATTTTTATACTTATTTTGGTTTCTAGCATATGTTGTTAAAATATTACATCCCATGACATGCTTCATGTGTTGTGGTGGGATAACATTTGAACTAGGAGTGGGGAGACAGGTAAGTCACCCCCCAACTATTAGTTTAAATGATTTGTGATTAATTTTTCAGTTTTTCCCTATAGGTCACTGCCCTTTTACTCAGATGCAGTCCATCAAAGGAAAATAGAAGTGGTCTATCTTGAAAATCCTCTCAGTGGGTGACACATCTAAACCCCATTTTCAAGCACCAAAATATAGCCAGTTATTTAATTATTTTAATTTAGACATCGTAGTTTCAGTAGCTCTGGGTGCTGATAGAATTTCTGAGAAACAGACTTTACAATTCTTGGCCAATAATAATTCACCCAGAATACTATAATCTATCTTAATATCAGCCACACCCTCACTGGATCTATTGATATTATTTGTTCCCACATGAATTATAACCAGGGCCTTATTTCCGAGTTCTTCAGCATTGTATTAGTCATCATTGAGATATCTGAAATAACAGTCCCTGTAACTACTGCAGGTTCTATTGGACTTATCTGGGTTATAGACAGGTCTATCTATATGTTCGATAATTGAGTCTCCTAACATGTACTGTAAATCTGAAGATCTTCAATTGTAATGTTCTCAGTAGTAGCCCCATTAGGTTCAAGCTGAGCATTTGTATTTGCATTAGAGTCATAATGTACATTACTGTTATTCTCGTTACTGCTTTCAACCAAGCAACAAGCCCCATCTATGGTTACAGAATGTAGATTTTCTTCTGATATATCATTATTGTTGGTACAAGTTCCATATCAGTGTCAGAGACACTAGGTTCCTGATTAGTTACTGAGTGGTGCCCTGAATCATGAGGAATATCCTTTGGTGGCTGATGTTCAACATTGTTTACATTTACTGATTTACAATCAGAATTTTCAAGCAATGAAGAAGACAAAATTCCATCACTCTCCTACCCCTTTTATAGAGTTTCTATTAACTGTAGTCCACTCATCATTGTCAATTTCTGAGTGCTCACTTTTCTTAGCTCACCTTTTCTGACCACCAGTTCCTGCAGCTGTCTGTAAAATATCATCAGTAATTTTGGAATCTGATCTGAAAGAACAACAGTCAGCTGGTCCGATATACCTGAGGTTGAGGGACTGAAGGGTCATTAATGGCTTTAATCATATTTTGTATCTCATTTGGATTTTCAGCAGCAACCTTAAATTTCTTATGGAGATTACTTAAATCATGCTCCAAACTAGTTATGTGCAAGCATTTATTGCATATAGGGTCAGGCTCTGGTGAATCTTCCTCTAACAGTGTATACATACAACATGTTTGACATTTACTGGCCCAGTCACCATCTAACATTCTGATTTTGTTATCCATAGTTTTATACACCAGACGTGTATTATACTTAAGTGAGATAGACAGGATAGATATCAGTATAACTACTACAATTACTATACAGACTTCTTGCTATAACAGCTTGTTATGGAGAACTACACACAGGTAGATCCCTTAGCTAAATTAATGAGTTGGTAGTTATACCCCTACCTTTAAACCAGTGTGTTCTGTTACACCTGCTACCACCACGGACACGCAGACATGTGCAAGAGGGCTGCTCATGTCTTTTATCGCGTCTTCGTGCCCTCTCCCATGCACTCACTGTGTTCAAGGAGCATGCACTGAAATACTTTCCTGACTCAGAAGTAATGCAGGTCATGTGTCATGTAGCCCGTGGAGTCGTGATTTTAAATACCAATTAAAATTAGTAAATGTAGCAGGGCAAAGGCTAAAATTGCCCACACAGAAGTAAACCACTGCACAATATAGATTTAAAACACCCTGTAAAAAGGCTAAAGTACAGTACACTCAACAATGCTGCACAATAAGATGTAGTCCTAGGAGTCAATGCTGGAATTACTACTCTCAGACTACTTCCTGTTAAAGCAGCTCTCACACACCTTTTAGCAGGTTAGCTATATAACCACACTACACAATGCACATGCAGGAGGTTCTCGTTGCCTCTGCCAGTACTGCCTCACCACTACAGAGTGGTCTCACAACATACGGACAGAGAATTGACTAGAACACTCATGGAGCATGCACTGAAATAGTGTTCTCACCTGGAAATAATGCGGGTCATGTGACAGGTAGACTTGTGGGGTCATGGGTTTAAATCAGAATTAAAATTAGTAAATGCAGGCTATAGTTGCCCACAGAAGTAAACCACTGCACAATATAAATTTAAAGCACCCTGTAAAGGGCTACAGTAGACTCAACAATGCTGCATGGGAAGATGTAGTCCTAGGTCCATCCCAGCAGGGGCCTCAGCCAGGACTTGAGACATTGTATACTCACTACAGGGGTGGGCCTCTGACAGCTAGTGAGGGAACTCACCAGATACAGGGCAATCCTGGATCTGGTGCTAACAAATGGAGATAGAATGCAGATCTCCAAGTTGAGGGGCACCTGGGGTCCAGCAACCACCACATGGTACAGTTCAAATTCAACACGGGATGAACTCTAGCCATACAAAGGCAAAGATCTTAGATTTCAGTATGGCTGACTTCTGCAAGATGGGAAAAGTGTTAAAGAAACCCTGGATTGCAGAAACACAGGAGGAGTTGAGCAGCAATGGGCATCTACTAAAGAGACCATCATAGGGGTCACAAAGCAACGTGTTAAGGTAAAATGTAAAGGAAAGAGAAGGAGAAGCCACTTTGGTTCTCAAAGGCTGTAGCAGAAAAAGGCAAGAATGAAAAAGAGGGCCTTCAGAGTATATAAAGGGACGAAGGGAGGAAGGTAGGGAGGAGTACCAGAATTGTCTAAGAGAGGCAGGAAAAGCTGTTAGGACTGCAAAGGCACAAACTGATGAAAGACTAGCTCAGTCAGTGAGGGAAGGATAAGACATTCTACAGGTACATTAGTAGGGAAGAAGAGTGGGGGGAATTGCTGAACTCAGGAGGGACAAGAGAGAGACTGTGAGGGGGATCAAGACAAGGCATCAATTCTAAACAAATATTTCTGCTTATTCTTCATGGTGGAAGGGAGGGACAGTGACCATGATTAGACAACACAGCCATAGAGGTGGCAGAGGTGGACACCAGTCCTTTTACAGAGGAGAGGGTCCTAAAAGGGATTGCAAAGCTAAAAGTAGACAAAGTTGAGGGTCCAGATGGCATACATACTCAGATCCTGAAATAACTCAAGAGGGAACTGGCAGCCCAACTGGTGGTCCTATTCTCTGAGTCCCTAATAGTGATGTAGTCCCTGAGGACTGGAGAAGGAAAATGTGGTCCCTCTTCACAAGAGTGGCAGCAAGAGGAGGAGGCAGGGAACTACAGACCAGTAAGTCAATTGTCAGTGGAAGGTAAGATTGGCTTGGGGTCATAATGTTGTGGAAAAAAACATGCACATCAACAGTGCCACATGCAAGTAAGCGTGCAGCAAAATAAGGTAAGCACAACATGCCGACCAGTACAGTACAGTATCATGCACACCAGAACATTATTTTTGTTTGGGGAGGCTCCACCTCCCACACCCTGGATTTATTATAATTAACTCTGTGGGATAGTGGACATTGGGGTAAGAGGATCCCGGAGTGGGAAAAACATTTTTTTAAATAATATGCCACAATACAGTGGGACTTGGGGAGAACAGACACAGCCCCAGGTCCCGATGCCACTGGAGGCAGGTGCTCTAGCCATCCACCATTGGAGCAGCTTGATGAGGCACTGCCCAAGCAGCATCCTTAACATTACTGCATGGCACCGTACAGCGACAGGGTAGCGTTCTTAACTCACTCTGTAAAACTCTTGTCGCTGTATACCCATTTGCACTATTCCATGCATTATATTTGTGTGCTGTTTCATCCATGCTATAATAACCTGACAACCATAAGATCATGGAGACACTCATTAAGGAATATATTGTGGAACACCTGGAATCAGTTGGGGCACAGGATCAAAGGCAACATGGATTCACAGCAGGAAGGTCCTGTCAAACAAATCTAATTGATTTCTTTGACTGGATGACAAAAGAGTAGTGGACAAAGGGGGAGAGTTGATGTCACTTACTTAGATTACAGCAATGCCCTTAATACCATTCCACATAGGAGGTTGGTCAACATTCTGGGTAGTCTGGGGTTGCGCCACAAGGTGCTGAGCTGGGTTAGCAACTGGCTGAGGGACAGAAATCAGAGGGTGGTAGTAAATGTAACCCACTGACAGAAATGGAGGTGACCAGTGGAGTACCTCAGGGATTAGTTCTGGGACCAGTCCTCTTCAATGTCTTCATCAGTAACATTGCAGAAGGGCTGAAGGGGAATGTTTGCCTATTTCTAGATGACACCAAGATCTGCAACAAAGTTGATACACCAGAGGGCATGGCAAGGATAGAAAAGACCTAGAGAAGTTGGAAACATGGTCTAAGGTATGGCAGCTGGACTTTAATGCAATGAAGTGCAAAATCATGCATGTGGGAAGTAGGAAACCCAGGGAAAGCTACAATATGAGGGAGGAGCTGCTGTCAGTCACCAAAGGGAAAGAGATCTGGGGGTCATTATCACAGATGACCTGAAGGCCACCAAGCAGGCAGCAGCGGTGGTTGGAATGGCAAGTGGGATGTTGGGTTGTATAGGAAGGAGTATCAGAAGCCGAAGGAAGGAGGTACTGGTTCCACTGTACAAAATGCTGGTGAGGCCTCATCTAGAGTACTGTGAGCAGTTCTGGGGCCACACCTTCAGAAGAACATAGACAGGATGGAGACGGTGCAGAGGAGGGCAACTAAGATGGTGCAGGGATTACAGCACAAGTTATACTAGGATAGGTTAAAGACCACAATATGTACACACTGGAACAGAGGAGGGAGCAGGGGACATGACTGAAACGTTCAGGTACCTCAAGAGAGTAAAGAAGGTGAATGGGAAAACATCTTCCAGTTTAAAGAGTACTAGAACTAGAGGGCATGACATGAGATTGGCGAGGGCAGTATAAGGTGAAATGGGAGAAAGTTATTTTCACTGAAAGGATGGTGGATGCATGGAATGGACTGCCCCAGAGGTGGTGGGGTAACCACTGTAGCAGGATTCAAACATACATGAAATAGGAATAAGGGACCATAGAGATGAGAGGAATAGCTTAAACAGGTGACCTACTATTGGCACTAGCCACTATTATAAGTAGGAAAAGGGGCAGACTGGATGGGCCTGGCAGTCCTTTTCTGTTGACAGATTCTATGTTTCTATGATTCAAACAAACATAACATGTTGTCAAGCGATAATTTAATTAACTTAACGAGCAAATGCAAATAACATTGTCACAATGTAGTAATATTATGTCTTAGGGAGAGGCTGCAACTTGCACTCATGCTAATCTGTGTTTATGCAAACTTCTTAATGACCTAAGACATAAATAAATACCATTGACTGTGAAGAAAGTATAGTAAGAGTGTAGAGTCTGAGTACTGCAATCCTGGCTCCTTAAATTCATGGCACAATGCAAGTATCTGAGTAGACACAAACAAATGGATGTGGGGGTAAAAGTCAAGGGAGAAAAACAAGGATCATGACATGCCTTCATCCAAGTACAGAGGAAACTTGAACCTAGGGGAGAGAAGGGAGAAAACTATTTGTACATTATAACAAAATCAATTTCATACACAGTATGTTCAACATAGGAACAGTTTCAAGTCCCACGACTGCAATAAAAAGCTGTTAATTTCAAACACAGCTCTGTGTTCTTGCAGTCACTTTGACATGGTAACTCCTTCTCTTTTCTGCCTCTATCTCTCTCTTCTCTCCCCTTTTTGATGCTTTGTTTCCCTCCTACACTACCCCTTCCTCGACTCACCTCGCCTTCCTCTTGGAACCAAGTTTCTCACTTATTATTTGGAGTGCATGCTCCCTCCTCCTCCCCTCAGATGGCACGTTTCCTATCAACAACAGGAAGCAGTGTCTGGCTCTCTTTACCAATTTGTAGGCACCATCAGAGAGCTATCCCAAAATCCCTTCCTTTGGGGGCAAGGCTTTGTTTGTGTGAAAATGTTTATGTATTTGCATTTCTCCTTGGGCAGTTTCTCCCTGGGACTACAGTTTTTGTGGGTTCTATGGTCTGGCCACAAATTTATAGTTAGCCTCCATTCCCTCCTGCTTGAATCTGGGCCTTGGCACTCTTGAGCTCTGCCACCCTATAGATCCATGCAGGCATAAATAGTAGTCTTATCTCTACCATACTGTTTTGCTTTTGTTGTATTGTATGATAGACATTCCTTTGAGTGCTATGGGCATGCCTGTTGATTTGTTGTAAATGTGTGTTAATCTTTGCTCTAGCTTCATGTGCATACAGTGTTTGATAATACCCTTCCTTCCTGCCCAATTTAGTAAACTGGGATATAAGAAGGTAATTTTGAAGGGGCCCACAGGGCATTTTATAGTAGATTCTATTTGTACCTATCTTTATTCTATACCATCCAGTATGGCAACCCTGAAATTTTTTCCTGGAATCTCTGGGGGCTGCTCTCCTGTGAAAAGAAAGTGGGTGAAAGTAGCTTTCATCCAGGAGACAAAATTGACCTCCTAGAGGCCTCCAAGCTCTACATGGAGATGCATAGCAGTGTCTCTACTTCTTAAGGGTCTCTATTTTGTTTCTTAAACAGATGGTGTTATTGATCATCTTGGTAGATGGTTGATAGCCAAGGTTAATACCTCTGAGTCCAGTCTCTTCCTGGCAAATATCTATGAGCACACTCATGATGAACCTGCTCTCATTATAGCACCTTCACATGTGCTGGTGGGTCTTGAGGACCCCTCCATCACTCTTCTGGTGGGAGGTGACTTTAATGTCACCCTTGATGCATACCTTGAAAGGCACTCGGGCAAGACAGAGCTGCATGTGAAGGTGCTGTCAGTACTGAAGGTCATAATATCTTTCCTATCTCTTACAGATATTTGGAGACTACCCAACCCACGAAGTATCTTGACTACTTCTGTTTCTTGGCTACCCACTCCAGCACCAGTTATAAAGACTTTTGGGTCTCCTCCCAGTGTCTATTCAAATGGCAACCTCCTCTTGTATTGCTCCTACATACCTATCTGACCATGACCCAGTGGAGCTGGATGTACTGTGGGGTTCTCCCGTGCTAGATTGGCTACCTGGTGGTTAGACACCATGTTGCTGAAAGATGCAGCTTTTGTTTCCTGGCTTTAGTAGGAAGCATCCACAGACTTCCAACTGAACAATGGGTAGCTAGAAAGGCCATGGTGTGGGAGGCCTATGCAAGGGCCTGTAGGAGGAAACATGAAGCAGAACAAAAGGAGCTGCAGGCTTATGTCCAAACCAAGGAAAAACTATACAAGGACATGTGTAGATCAGTGGGTGAATGCACCCTATTAAGGAGATCAGGAGCCTCTGCAAGTCAACTTAACAATCTAGCTACTAGAAAGCCAAATTGTCTGTGCTTAGGCTAAAAAATAAGTACTGGCATGGATGAGAAAAGGGGGAGGTATTGCTGTCATATCACCTGCATAGACAAGTGGATCATCACATCACTGGATTGTGAGATGCCTGGGACACTGTGTGCCTATCACATGATCAGATAAATATAATAATGAGAGCATTTTACTGAGAGCTATACTCCTCCACTGGTCCTTGGATCTTGACAGATTCAGAGTTTGTCAGCTGCCTGCAATTCTCTTCCTCTCTCCAGCACAACAGGTTGCTTTGTAGGCCCCTCTGACTACCCTGGAGTTCAGGTCTGCTACCCTCTACTTATCCCTCATATGTTGCTAGGGTGAGATGACTTCCATGTTAATTTTAATCAGCTTATTCCAGATATGGTTGCACCAGTGCTCTGGGACATTTTTGTTGAGGCGTATTGGACCTCTAGCTCCCCTCCCCAGGTTATGGAAAGTCATAATCACTGTTTAGACAAAGGAGAAGGATCCCTCTCCCAGAAGCTATAGACCAATCTCATTGATACATGTGCATTATGAAGGTCCTGGCCAATGCCTCAGTAGTGCTGTAGATTCCTTTTCCGAATATTCGGTTATTCGAGTCCCAGGTATCCGGTATTTATTATTAAAAGGTGTTTTTAAGGAAACTTTAAAAAGCACTTTAAAAGCACCATTAATCACCCATTAAACCTGATGTAGCATATACACCTCAATGAGACTTCAACCACCAACGTAGAGCTCTCATTAATGCAACACAAGCTACATCGGCAAACTTGATCCACCACACCACACATATAGCACTCGAAATGATATCAAGCATTGCATTGGGTCCAGCACTGGAGGGTGTTCATGGTCTGAACACAGTAGCCCATAACATGGGCACCAGCGATTGAGTGCTTGAAATAATGGCAACTCAATCTTGGTGCATATCAAGAGCTACTGCTGAGGAAGGGTGACGGATGAGGGAGGTGGGCGCATATAGCGACAGGACATCACTATAAGTGTGCAAGTGCGGGGGCAGTATGACAGAAGGAGGGAGGGTTGGCCTGGTGTGGTTGGTGTGGGGCTGCCAAGCTGGCCCCATAGCATGGTTGGTGGTTGTCAGCCTAAAAGGTGCAAGGGTTCCAGGTTCAGGTCCGGGCACACCTATATTTTTGTGTGCCTAGCCCCCAATTTTTTCCTCAGATTTTGCACCCCAGGTTAAGAATTCTTTAGTGAGGGAGGGATGGGGCAATACAAGAGGCACAGTCCACTGCATGAACAATCAAAATTTAAGTCTGTGGCACTGTTTTCCTGTGCGTTGGTGGTGTACATCACTGAAATAGCTTTTCAGTGATATACTACCCTGCCACCAATTGTGATTGCACTTCGTGGTTATCACATAAATCCACAGACATGGGGTGACAATGCTTTGGCCATGGGAATAAGAATAGTGGTAACAGTGGCTGCCATAGTGGTGACAGCTGAAAGGGTGGCTGCTGCATAAATGGCACCGGTGGTGGTGGGAAGCACACTGACTCTAGATGTAGCAGCCATAGTGATTTTAGTGGGAACACTGGTGGTGGTGGTGTCTGCTGCTTCCTGCACAAAGCATGTATGCACTAATGCCCTCCTACTACTGCACAAAATGATGCGACAGTGAATGTATAGATGGAACAGGTGGTGACACCAGTAGTAGTAATAGTTCTGCGGTGGTATTAGTAGTAGTAGTAGTACTATTCCCAATGCTACAAGAACTAAAAGGCTTGCTTGAGGAGAAAAATATTTGAGACCATCTAATAAAGAAAAATCTGTCTGTCATCATCCATGTAGTCTACCTCACCACCTTCTCTGGAATTGTATTATGTATCAGTAATATACAGTGAAGCAAGACAAGATGAAATTCAATACTTTGCAGTAAATGCTGTCACAAAATATTGGATGACTAAAGATTAACTGCCATTGAATTACCCCGCTCCTTGCAGCATACTGCAGCACTTTGCAATAATTTTGCAGGCATGGAAAATAATTGAGACTGGTGATGCCACACTGGTAACCAGAATATTTCAGGCATGGAAATACTTGAGATGGGTGATGCCATACTGACAACTAGAATATTTCAGTCATGTGAAATACTGGACTCTGGAGATGCCATACTGGTAACTGGAATATTTCAGGCATGCGAAATACTGGAGACTGGTGATGCCATACAGGTAACCAGAACATTTCAATCAAGTGAAATACTTGAGACATGTGATGCTATACTGGTAACTGGAATATTTCAGTCATGTGAAATACTTCAGACAAGTGATACCATCGCATAACCGTAATATTTCAGTCATGTGAAATACTTGAGACTGGAGATGCCACACTGTTAACTGCCACATTTCAGGCATGGGAAATACTGAGACTGGAGATGCCACACTAACTGCCATATTTTATGCACTCACAATACTTAAGACTGGTGATGCCACACTGTTAACTGCCATATTTCAGGTATGGAAACACTGAGACTGGAGATGCCACACTTGTAATTGCCATATTTCAGGCATGGAAACACTGAGACTGGTGATGCCACACTTGTAACTGCCATATTTCAGGCATGGGAAACACTGAGACTGGACATGACACACTATTAGCTGCCATATTTTATGCACGTGAAATATTTGAGACTAGTGATTCCACACTGGTAACTGACACCTGGAAAGCTGTTAGGGATCGATGGAATAGATACGAGCAACACAGGGATGAGAGATGTAGCAACACCAGTTGAGGATTTTGTATTGGGAACAACAATCAATAGGTGAGTGGCAGATTTAGGCACTGGGAACTGCAGGGCATGCTAGTTCAAAAGAATACACCATGACAGTGGAAGTAATAAAGGAAAAGGGTGCTGGTCACAGATTTGTGTTAGTATGACTTTGAATATAAATGTTAACATGTGCTTATTTGCTAACAGAACAATGATGGTTAACACAGAATGGCTTGTGTATGGGTCGATGCTACAACACATAAATGTTGTATCCAGTACAAGACAATTATTTAATGCAATTGTTAATGACCACATGTGTACACAAGGTAAGGTAGATCTATTTTTATAAACACAAGTTGTTCCACATGTGCTGGGTCAAGAGAGGATTGGTGAGGTTCAACACATTCCCAGCAGTGCTGAACATTTGTTCAGATGGTATGCTGGTAGGGGTGCAACAGATATATTTAAGGGCCAACTGTGTCAAGTGCAGAGATGCTTTAATTCTTTTGATCCAGTACTCCATTGGATTGATGGAGAATGACTCCAGAGGCTCATTGAAATAACTGTTCAGCAGATTGGAAGCCGACTGTAGCTGCTGTTCTGTTCTCTTCTGCTGCTGAGCCTGTAGTGATGAGCTGAGTTCAGTCCAACAGTCCCCTCCTTCTCAAAAGTTTTCCATACTGCTTTCAGTTTGTGATTCTGAGACTGGCCCATCAATAGAGTTACCTGCTGGTTTCATCAACCCAAGGATGCAGAAACTAAGTTCTGAGCACATCTGCTTCTGAATGTCTATAACCCTGTGAGTGGTCATTATAAGGTGTAGTACCTCACACTTGAAACACGGATCCAACACAGTGGCAAATATGTGCTTTTATTGGAACAGAGATCAGAAAATCTAACTTCTAGTTCTGTGGTGAGGTTTCCACAAGGTATCACTGTTCCTGGTGTCTGGTTTGGATCTTTTCAGCATTTTCACTGAATCTCCTCATGGCTTTTTCAGGATCTGTACAGCAGGAATTGCCTGACTTAGTAGTGCAGAATCAGAGTTAAAGTCATGAGTGCTCCTTTCAAATGGGGCTAAAACCTTTACCAAGCCCTCAATCACAGCCCAGTCCTGATAACGGAGGACTCCCCTATATCAGTTTCCATGCTTATCTCATGAAGGGCCCACTTTTGCTCCAGAAGCCTTTGCAGCATGTAGTAGATGGAATTCCACTGGGTCTGTACATTCTGGATGAGATGAAGCTGCAGCATTTGAAGATGCTCTTGTAGCTGATGCAGATGGTTTGTGGCTTTCACAGAGTGAAGGAAGTGGCTGCATATGCTTCTGGCTACTTTGACTATGTGATCTGCCTCCGCTGTGTTTGCCAAAGCTTTTGTCACCACCAAATTTAGTTTATAAGCAAAGCAGTGTATCCCTCAAAATTGTCATCTCTAAGTGCTTTTATCATATTTGTGGCATTGTCTGTGACCACAAACCCTACCTACAAATTGTTGCCATCAATCCATGGGCTCAACATCTCTTGCAGGAATGACAGTATGTTTATAGCCTGGTGATCCTTTTCCATAACACTGACATTAGTAAAGCAGACCTGCAGGTAGAGGGAAGAGACAGAACCAGCACCAGTACCACCATCACCACCAATGACTACCACATCTACAACACCCCAGTGTGCTGTCAGTGACATATATGCATGATTTGAGTTCATGCTGGTCCATAAGTCAGTTGTGCAGTGGAAAACTCCACCAACAGCCTGTGCTAGTAGCCTGGCAACTTCTTTTCTCAAATCATGGTAAATGTTGGGTACTACAGTATGTGAAAATGTGATCCATGATGGTATATTATACCTAGGGTGCAAATGCTGCAGCAGCCTATGGAAACCTGTGTTTTCCACAATGAAAAATGGCTGCAGATCCAAGGCCATCATCTCACCAATTAAATTGGTGATCTGCTGTGCTGTTGGGTGTGACACCTGGTATTTGGTGCGGGCATGGAAGGCTTGCATGATGGGTGTAGTCAAAGCAGTAACACATCGCATTGATTTTGACTTTGAACCCATGGTGGAGGTGTTACAATAATAGACGACTGAGCAGAAGAAGGCAGAATGGGTGATGCTCCTGTCGGGGATGCGCTATAAGTGGGGTAGGGGAGTTGAGGGCACACTGTCTGTCTCAGTAATAGAATCACTAACAATATTTTGTGCATCTACTGGACCAGTACCAGAAGAGGGCTGACAGGCACATGTTGTGGAGGGAGGAACAGTTGTGTGGATCATTGAAGTGCACTCGGATGTTTCATTCAGAGATGGTTCATCATTGATGTTGTTGTGAGATTTGAAAGGTTTTTACCACGACTTATAGTACAGTCACACACACAGCATACTGCCTTTGTTGGATCATATTTTACAACACTAAAGTACAGCCTCACCACGTTTTTCCTTGCACTGACAGTGGAAGTACAGGCCCGATAGGGCAACCATGGCATGTTTTACCCCTTCCCTTATCAGACCTGGGTGCAGTGGATGCAGTTGTTTCTACCCTTTATTTCTCCGCAACAGATGTAGCTGTAAAACTACTTTGTGTATCAGATGGAGTTGAACTTGACACAACTCTTTGAATGGACAGGGTGGACTGTTTGTTTTTAGGAGGAGGGTAACTCTGGCTGGCCTGCTTGCCATGACAAGAAGCACTGCATTTTGGCAGCTGCGTTCACGCTTCTCACACAGATATGCGCATATTCGGCCTCATCACCAAATTCACTTAGGTGGGTATCACTGTCAGATGATGTACTTAGCAAGTCTTGAGACTCTGGTAAATATTCAGAACCAGATGAATGCTTTTCTTTGGAATGCTCCACATCAGCAAAAGGAAATGCAGTGAGAGGAAACTTGCGAGGCTGAGCAACAGTACATTTGGCAACACAATTGGTGCAGTCGCTGTAACAGTCTCATGATCAGTACTAGTCACAGTACCTATGGTCATGGGCACAGTTAGCAAGGTAGTAGCACTGTCGACTGTAGTCCTGTTGCCAGAATTATAATCAGGAATTACAGTTGAAGAAATTGGCATCATATTACAGCTAGTTGTAATGCTGGCAGCAGTAGTCATGGTGACAGCAGAACACTCAGAACTACTAATTGAGGCAAAGGTTGTGGTGACAGTGGCTGTGCAAGGAACAAATAACAGTACACACTGTTATGGCAGTGGTGGTGTCAACAGTACAAAAGAGTTTGCTCTGGTTGATGAAATCACGGCACTGGTGGTGGTGAGGAGGAGCACACTGATAGGCGATGTTACCTCTTGGGGGCAGTTGTGTGAATAGTACTACCACTGGTAGTGGGGGTGGGTTCTTGTTCTTGTATAACTGGAGATGTCAGCTGTAAAGCCCTCCTACTTTTATAAAATGATGGTGCTGCAAATGCAGTACTAGTAATAGTAGTGGCAGCAGTTGAAGTTATAGTAGTACTAGTACTACCCCAATCTTACTGACACCAGAACCTGAAGGCTTAACAGGGAGAAAACTATTTTATAGCAATGAATATGAACAGACCTTCTCTCACCCTGTTCCTCACCACTTACGACTGGTGGTGAAGATGACTTGCTAGGCTGGACCATGCGCGTTCTGGGATTGATGAGACATTGTCCATAACTTACTGTGAATATTATTTGTGATTAGTGTCTTTATTTATGTTGGTGTTTCTTGCAGAAAACAACAATGGCAACACACGCTTATGTAGCAGCTAATAAAGTCAAGCTCATACTAGAGAGAGATGGAGTCAGCAAACAACTTCTTACTTGTATGGTGCCAGTTGTGCAGTCATACAGTACAGCAAGTCAAGCATTGAAGGTGCACCAAATAACTTACAACACACAGAACCCAGTGAGTCATGCCTGACACACACAGGAATACTAAAGCAGTTCACAGAAAATTTACGTGTACACACTCACAGTAGTGCACACACCGGGGTGAACACACAAAAAGAAAAACTCACATGCACAAGAGGCCACTCAGGTGCAGTGCACTGTGGAGGAGGAGTCACCTCGACACCCTCCTTACTCAGTGCACAGGAACTGAGCCAAGACCCAGACTACAGTCAGCAACAATTCAATGGGCCAAGCCTGACCCAATGAGAAAAAATACACTGCTTTATATATCACAAAAAAAAAAATGCGTACAGACAACTATCGTGCACTTGCAGTACACAGATTACAAGAACAACAATACAATGCACACACAGATGATGTATGTGCATGATAAGCTACAAGCAGATAAGAGGAGTCAGATGACAATCACACCTCACTTATGCAGGGAACCGAGCCCAGAACTTGATTACAGCAAAATACCAATTTGCTTCACAAAAGAAATAGAAAATACCACAGGGGCTGTGTGTGGATTTGGAACAAAAGCTAAGCAAGCACAGCAGTGGGATAGGGCAGTCAGCAAAAGCTTGAGTCACTCACTGTTACTGATCCCAGTAACAGTTACTCACAATATAAAAGCCAAACTGGACTTTGTTGAAAAAAAAAAAAATCCTGATAAGAACTAATTGGTTGCTAGCCTTGCTTGTAGAGCAGAAAGCAGCTAACTAAAAAAGCTACATTTTCTTATTAATTTAAAAGTTATATCTCTGCAGGAGTCAGTGTCTGTTAAGATTAAGTAGACAGATAACTTTATTAGAAGTAGAAGGGGTCTTATTTAGGGTTAAAAAAGAAAAGAAAGAAAGTCAATGTGTGTTCTGTGCAGGAAGGGTACTGTATCAGCTGACTTAGCTAAACCAGTAGGAGGAAGAGAGCTTACCTGGGGTGTGGTTTAGACACTATAAAGCAGGAGAGTCAAAGTACAACTTCCTGTTGCTAGCCTTTTTCTTACTATTTGCCCTCCATCCACCCAAAGCCAGTTCTACTTTTATAGCCACTGGATTTGACTGTCAACAGGAACTTCCTGTTTGGCAGTAGGAAGGAAAGGATCATAGAGAAACATTGGTTTTGTCAACCCTAAAGGAAAAAGTAGCTCACTCTCCCCCAGCTGCTGGTGGTCTGATATTGAGCAAGGAGAAGGAGGCTGCTGAAGAAGATAGGAAGTTGCTGTCCCAGAACAGGAAGTGAGAGTTGTAAGGAGAGGAAGAATAAGCATCCAGAGAAACAGTGGAGAGGACACAAAATAAGACATGATAGGACTGGTGCAGTGCAATGGCTGTGGGGCGCAGTGTTCCAGGAGACATTCTAGAGTCTGCGATGCTGCCCTATTTGCAGGCACCTCTCTGGTCTGAGAGGAGGAGGATGCCCGTCTCCAGGCTGACCTGGCTGGGATTCGTGAAACCTCCTCCCCACCCAGGGACCACCAGGGCCAATGCCACTACCTCAGAGGTTGCCAAGAAAGAGGAGCTGGACCAGGGTGGGCTCAAGGAGGAGAGGGTGGTGGAACAGGTTGCATCCCTCAGCTGTACCTCTCCACAATTCATTCACTCTTCTGGTGGATAGTGGTTCCTCTATGGAGGCACCTGCAGTGGAGACCAAGGAGGATGCTGGGAACCTTCACAAAGGAGACCCACAGGAGGGTGGCATGGGACTCCACAGGGGAAGGAAACAACTCCTGGTGGGGGACTCAATCATTAGGGGGTAGAAATGGGGAGGAAGGAGAAAGGAGGTAAGGTGCCTTCCTGGCGCCACGGCTTGGAGGGACAGGAAGCGAATCCTCAGGATCGTGGGAGAAGCTGACGAGGGAGGGAGCTGGATGTCATTGTCCACCTAGGGACAAATGACCTGGCTAGGAATGGGATCAGAGCAGTGCAAAAGGAGTTTGTAGAGTTGGGAAGGGCCTTAGACAAGTAGCGCACATGGTACCCTTCTCAGAGGTGCTGCCTGTCTATAGCAAGGGAGATGCTAGGGCACTTCTCACCAGGAATTCAATGAGTGGTTGAAAAACTGGAGTGGAGCTCAGAGTTTTGGCTTCATTGGGACTGGGGAGCCACCTGGAGGGATGCAGACCTATACTGGTGCGATGGTCTGCATCTGTCCAGGGGAACCAGGATCCTAGGTGAGAGGTTTAAATGCTTCATTGGCAACATTTAAACTAGCCAGGGGAGGCACTGAAAAAACGAGAAATCAAGCCTCCCCACAAAACATGGTGATTAGTGAGGTAAACACCAAGGTACAGAAGTTATTAGGGAGCAGAACAGATTTAAATGTAAAAAGGCAAAGGCAGTAAGGACAGAAATGGGGCTAAAAGGGTAAGGCTATCAAAAGAGTGGAGGATGATGAGTACCAATGCCCGTAGTCTGTGTAACAAGCTCCCTGATCTAGTGGTCTTGATGGAAGAGAGATGCCTGGATATTGTGGCAGTCACAGAACCATGGTACACAGAGAACCATGACTGGGATGTCAACATACCAGGATACACAATCTACAGGAGGGACAGGAAGGGTAAAGAGGAGGAGGTAGCTCTCTATGTAAGGAGGATCAAAGCAACAGAACTAAAGAGTAAACAGGGAGCAGATGAGGCACTTTGGGTCATCTCGGAGACAGGAAATGGCACTCTAATCTGCATGGGGTTGTATACAGACCCCCATCTCAGAGAAGGGAATGGACAAGGAAATGATAGAAGGCTTTCTTAGAATGGCAGAAAAAGGGAGAGATTGTTGATTGGGGACCTGAATATGCCAGATGTTAACTGGAGCACCTTTGCTGCAGGCACATCCAAGAGCAGGGTCATTCTTGATGCCCTACAGGGGCATGCCTCAGACAACTAGATTGGAACCCACTCGGGAGGAGCAATCTTAGACCTGGTACTCTCAAATGGGGATGGAGAAAGAATCTCAGATTTAGAAGTGGGTAGCCATCTGGGAACAAGCGACCACCAAACAGTGTGGTTCACGATAAACACAGCCATACTATCCGACCATACAAAAGCAAGAGTATTGGACTTTAGGAGGGCTGATTTTGGGAAAATGAGAGAGTGCCTCAGAAAATAGCAAACAGGCAAGAAGGAGGGTGGAGGAACAATGGGACTGATCAAAACAGCCATCACACAGGCAACAAGCCTTTGTGTAAAGCAAATCAATAAAAACACAACGAAGGAAAAACCACTATGGTTCTCAAAAGAGGTGGCAGGGAAGGTTAAGAGAAAAGGACAGCATTCAGGAAATATAAGGAAACAGAGAAGGAGCAGGACAGAGAACTTTATCAGTTAAAGCAGAAAGGGGCTGGGAAGGCAGTCAGAATAGCAAAGGCCCAAACCGAGGAAAGGATAGCCAATTCTGTTAAGAAAGGGATAAGACCTTTTATAGGTACATTAGGGAGTGAAGAAAGACCAAAGGAGGGATACTGAAGCTTAATAAAGGGAGGGAATGTGGGTAGAGGTGACAGTGAAAAGCAGGGATACTGAATGAATATTTCTGCTCAGTATTCACAAGAAGAGGAGGAGGAGGAGGGTTACCTAAACCAAACAAGAGAAACACTCTGAAGGCGGGGTCAATACCAGTCCATTTACAGAAGAAAGGGTTCTGAAAGAACTAATAAAATTGAAGGTGGACAAAGCAATGGGGCCTGATAGGATTCACCCAAGAATTCTAAAAGAACTAAGGGTAGAACTAGTGACACGCTGACTACTCTCTTTAACAAATCACGGGAGGATGGGGTGGTACCGAGGATTGGAGGAGGGCAGATGTGATTCCTCTTCACAAAAGTGGGAGCAGGACAGAGGCAGAAACTACAGACCAGTTAGTTTGACCTCAGTGGTAGGGAAAATGATGGAATCACTTCTGAAGGAAAGAATTGTTGAGTACCTAGAGGCCAGTGGGGCACAGGACCCAAGGCAGCATGGATTCATGATGGGAAGGTCATGTCAGACGACTCTAATAGATTTCTTTGACTGGGTGACCAAAGTAGTAGACCAGGGAGGGCTGTGGACATGGCCTACCTAGATTTTAGCAAGGCATTTGATACAGTCCCACACAAAGATTAATTCATAAGATAGCCAGCCTTGAGTGGGTCCCAAGGTGGTAGCCTGGATAAAAATTGGCTAGACAACAGGATGCAAGGGTAGTAGTAAATGGAGTACACAGTGAAGAAAGGAGGGTTACTATGGGGTCACCGAGGGTTCAGTACTGGGACCGGTCCTTTTAATGTCTTTACAAGTGACATTGCAGAGGAACTGGAAGGAAAAGTATGTCTCTTTGCAGATGACATAAAGATCTGCAACAGGGTTGATACACAAGATGGAGTGGAAAGGATGAGAAGGGACTTGGCAAGGTTGGAGGAATGGTCAAATGTATGGCAGCTCAGAGTCAATGCAAAGAAGTGCAAGGTAATGCACCTGGGAAACAAAACCAGGGAAGCGTACACAATGGGGGTGAGATACTGACAACAGTAAAACTAGAAAGGGACCTGGGGGTAATTATATCAGATGACCTAAAGGTGGGCAAGCAATGTGAGAAGGCAGTAAGGAAGGCTGGGGGATACTGAGATGCACAGGAAGAGGCATCAATAGTAGAAAACAGGAAGTTGTTATCCCTCTGTACAGACAGTTGGTGAGACCCCATCTGGAGTACTGTGTGCAGTTCTGGAGACCCCATCTCCTCAAAGACATAGACAGAGTGGAGGCTGTCCAGAGGAGGGCAACCAAAATGGTGCAGGGTCTGCACCAGAAGACATCTGAAGAAAGACTAAAGGAGTTTAATATGTATACCCTTGAGGAAAGAAGGGAGAGAGGGACATAATAGAAACTTTCAAGTACCTCAAGGGAATTAACAAAGTTCAAGAGGGTATCATCTTCCAGAAAAGAGATGTGCAAGAACACGGGGCACAATTTAGAGATAGAGGGGAAACGGCTCAGAGGTAATGTGAGGAAGTATTTTTCACTGAGAGGGTTGTGGATGCATGGAACAGCCTCCCTGAGGAGGTCGTGGAGTCAAGAACTTTGGGTGACTTCAAGAATGCATGGGACAGGCATAAGGCAGTCCTAGTGGGGGTAGGAGGAAGTAAGCAGTTGGTTAACTAGGATCTGCAGCTTATCTGTTAGGTAGGAAAATGAGCAGACTAGGTGGGCCAAGCGGTCCTTATCTGCCATCAAATTCTATGTTTCTATGTTTCTTAAGCATAAAATCAAACCACACTGCTTCAGCTGAGCTGTGAAACTGTAAGCAGTGGGGATGGAATCAACATGCAGCAACACACACAGATTCACTCATACACAGACTCTCCTTTTCCTTGAAACTGAGCCCAGTTTCAAGGATGAAAACAAAACTGCAGTCAGATGCAGTCACAGGGTGATCAGATGTAAAACTGTATCACACACAAAACATTTTTAAACAGTTATAAAGTTACAAGTGGTAAACTAAACAGAGCTAGCTCTCTGAGAAACAACTGTCTTCTCTCATCTACACACTCAGAGTGAGGAGATCACATGGTGTTCCTGGCTCTGAGCTCCAAAACAACCTCTGATTGGCGAGTGAAGCTCAGTGAGATTTTGAAATCTCACCCACGAATAGTACGTCCCGAATAGTAGCCGAGAGTGAACTACCGAATGTCCATCAAATATTGGCAAGCCTACTATTCATGGTATGGAAATACTATTCAGACTATGCACAGCCCTATACCTCAGCAATTTGGCTTGAGCCACTGCTTCCCTCCCTTATACACCCTTCCCAAATAGGTTTGCCCTGGCTGGCTGAGTTTGGATCATCATAGAACCCTCACTTCATTTGTCAGCAGCTGCAAAGCTAACCACTTCAAAAAGAATTTTGTTCTGTGAGTGGAGATAACTGTAGATGTTCTTGGAGAAATTAGGGTTTGGCCCCATCTTTACTAGGTGGATCAGGGCATTGTATATGTATACGGATCCCACAGCAAGATTACTGATGAATGCTGTCTTGTTCCACCTTTTACTCTCCATAGAGGTATCCACCAGGTGTTCCCCCTGTCCTTGCTATTATTCATGCTGGCTGGTGAGCCTCTGGCTGTGGCAGTCGCCGCTGTCAGGAACTGCAGGGTATTCAGGTGGGGAAACTAGATTTTCATACCCTGCTGTATGCAAATGACTGTCTGCTATTGCCTGAGGATGCCCCAAACAGCCTACTCCATCTTATTTCCCTTATTTCTACCTTCAAGAGATTTTTGGCCTTAAAACTAATCCTAGCAAGACTGAGATCCAGCTTGAGTAGAGCTTGCACATAGCCACTGTAGCCAAGTTTGGACTAAAATAGTTTTCTAAAAGTATATTAAGTTTTTGAGGCTCTGGGTTCACCAGGACCCTAAAAGCATAGTATCTGCTAATTGTACCCCTTACTGAATAGGCTGAAGGAGGAGTGTAACAGATGACAACAGTTTCACATATCGCTAGTTGGGAAAATATCAGCCTTGAAAATTATTACAACCCCTAAGGTCCTGCAGCACAGCCGTCTCTCTTCTGTAGCAATCTCTTCCTGTTATTTTGTGAAATTGGACAGGTGGCTCAATAACTTTTATGGGAAAGTAAACTGACTTGTCATAGTATGGAAAAGTTAAGAATCCACTGGAGTAAGAGGGATGGGGCATACCATGGTTCTACACAGGAAGACAGTGTACGCAGCAGATCTGTTGGGGTCTGTGGTATTGCAGTAGGTAGAAAATGGGAAGACTGGGTGGGCATCTGCCATCAAATTCTGTCTTGCTATGTTACGTTCAGAACTGCATAAACACTCCAGTGGTTTTCTCCCCTTAGGGCAGCCCTCTTCAGTGGCTGGCAGTAAAAGCAAAGTCTCTTGCAAGGGTCTCCCGTCAGTGCTTCTTTACACTGATATCCCTAAATGGCACACGAGAATTGTGCTACCTCCTTCCTTATAGGCATGGAAGAAGCTGGAGCCCTGGATGAAGGAGTCTCTTGCACCGAGGACTCTCATTTCATTCTGGAATAATGCACTAGTCCAGACTGAGGGTCAGTAATGTTCAATAGGGAAAGTGGGAGGACAAGGGTATCTCCAGGGTCACTGACTTACTTCAACCTGGCCTCACACACCTAGATTCATTTGAAAATATTAGACAGAGACAGAACATGCACCAGGGAGATTTTTGGAGATACCTCCAAATTGGGAGTACCTAACCTTCGTGCTTAAACTACTGCCTCATTTGCTATTCACCCTCCCCAGACATTAGAATCCTGGTTTGCAGCCCAACAGGGGCAGGTGGGACTGATTTATAAGACCATCCTCAGTGCCATCCAGGATCTCACTGACAATGTCTGTCAGAAATGGGAGGTGGCTCTAGGGGTGTTGATCTCTGAAGGCCATTTATCCAAACAGTGAGTACAGTCCCACTAAGCATGTCTGGACTCCAGAAGTCAACTTATACAGCATAAGGTCATGCATGTCTGGTACCACATACTATCCCAACATAAATCACTAGGCCTGCTGAGCCAGGACACTTGCAGGAGGTGTCAAGCTAACCTTGGGCATGTTTTGTGGTCTTGTTCACAAATATCCCCTTTTGGCACCAAATACATTGGCGTTGTACAACAGTTCCTAAAAGTCACCCCTCTCTCCCTTCATTGTACCTGCTTAGTCTGTAACCACCCAGTGCACCTCTCCAAAGCGAACACCTTCATTGGCTACTAATGGCTAGCATTTAGATCAAGCGGCTGATCCTGCAATGATGGAGGACTGACACTCTTCCCACCAGTGCCCAGTTGCTGTCTGAAATCAGAAGTCTGGCCAGTCTGGTTAGAATGTCCCACTTTTGCATAGAAAACCATGTCAGTGTACCAATTCATCTGGGCCTTTCCTGAACTCTCTCCATGCTGTTGGAGGATGCTGTCTCAAAGGATACTCATTGCTAAGGTGTGTACTGAATTCCCTTCCCTGGACATGCTGTAAATGTTGTATAAGATTACTCTGACTGCTGTCTGCCTACTCATGGAACTGTACCATGTCTGTTTTTTGTACTGTTTGAACATTTTATAGCTAGCATATGTATGGAATTATTTGCTAGAACTCTTCTGTAGTTACATTTTTCTGTTAAATTTGAATAAACATTAACTGCAAAAGCAATTCAACATCCCCAAGGGAAGAGAGACCTAGAAAAATAGAAAAGGGACAAATATCCTTCTCCAGGTATATATAGGGACTAGATTTACTTGCTTTAGAAAACTTCTAAACCCAGCTGTTCATTCAGTCCTAAGGGTTGAAATGCCTTTTACCTGAAAATAAATTCTGATTCCTTTTGCAGGAAGTATCTGCAACTGATTCCATCTTTCCAACAATGAGTGGAGCCTAATTCAGCACCCACAATTTTAAATATCATGTCTCACAGTGATTGCATTCTAAAAATGAGATCCTACAGAAGACTCTGCCTGACCATTTCTGATGCCATGCAGGTGCTCCTGCACCTTTCCTTAAGTGCTTATTTACTTCTCCTACATAAAGTTTAGGAAAGGGACAGACCAAAACATACACTATTAAAGTATTAGAACATTGTACAAAATGATTGAGTCTGACTCCTTTGTGGAATGCTTAAAGTTATGTCCCACTCCAGAGCAAACTTTCAAATTGAGCATGTCTCACAAACATGGAAACCCAACAGTTTGACTGGTAGCCAATTTTGAATGCACTAGTACCACCCTCATCCTAACACAGATTATACCTTAGGGTCAGTTTGGAAGGTTGAAGTGTAATTGCTCATTGGACTTGAAATTTGAATCTCAAGCTAAAGAACTGATGAATAGATTGCAGCTGGTTACAAAAAGAAACATCCAAGATTTTGTGGAGAAAGCAAGACTTCTTTAAAGCAAGAATTTGGTGGAAGTCAAATGGAGGCAGAATTAGCTGCAGTATAATAGTCTGACACCCTATATTAACAGCACCTTACTAAAGCATTGGAATGTTTTGGAAAGCATTCAAACCAATAGTCAGTTTGTCAAAATCAGAGGCGCTCGTGCAGGGACAGGGTTCCTAGTGACTTAAGTTCATACCATCCAAACACAGTCACATAACTCAGTTCACTCTAGCGTCTGAAATAAACTAATGTCAAGCAATCTGCTTCATAGAATATAAAAAGTTTATTCCACAATGCTCAAGGAGGAAAAACAAGCGACTAATGTTAAGCGGCATGATGAAGATTTGTCAAAGTGATTGCCCTCTATAGATTGTTACATTATAGAGCAATGGAACACAAACATGTGATTTTATAACCAATCATTTAAAGTGCTGTGGTTTCAATTTGGGAAAATGTTATATACCTTTAAAGTGCAGATATCTAAAGTGCTATACAGGAACAATTATAGAATTAAAAAAAAGAAAAATGTGCTATCCACACTTACACCTGAATTCATTTTACCACAGACACAAAATTACTCACTATTTCCAAGTCCTAAAGGGGCTAATATATCTTCCTATAAAGGCTATAAATATCTGTGGATAGTATATTATATTTACATTCACTTCACATAAGCATGACCCAAACTACACTAGTACAATTATCTTAATCCTTAGTGTTCAATTCCTTTAGACAAGATATGTCACAAATCAGAAATAATAGCCCTCAGAAATGAAGGGGTTAGTACAAGTGTGTGTGTGTGTGTGTGTGTGTGTGTGTGTGTGGAAGGGAGATCAGCAAGGAAAGAAACTACATTCTACAAGATATACCACCCATTTTGTATCACAGTTAATGAACTGTGTAATACCAATCACTTCTCCATTGAATCCACTTCTGATTGTTGTGCACTGGTTCACATAGGGATAGAATATGCCTCTGCTGCACTTCCTTCAGCCTTTTGGTAAAGGTAGAAGCCATCCCTCATGTTTATGTTTTCATGAACGAGCTCATGACAATGTCCCTAAGATTTTTGCACGCCTTTATGACATTTCTTGGGGAGTACCAGCAGTACTTTGTAGTCTGCCATCAGCTCCCAAAATGTACCATTTCTTATACACTATTTCTTTTTACCCTCCAGGACCTCACAATATCGTTGTAGCAAAGTTAATATGATTCTGTACATTCCCTTGCAGTCTGCCCTCCCAAGTACAGAAAGGAAGGAGATTTAATATCAAAGGCTTCAAGGCATTATCTACAAAATTTCAAGTGGCTCTGTTAAAGAGTCACCCCAAGACGATCTGTCTCTAAGCGGTTTTATTAAGGTTTGTGCACATAGGAATCACATATAATTGTGCCTTCAATGGATGTTCTACTGATAAGTATTCCTTTTCTTCTTCTCCCATCTTGTCTGCCTCTTGTTTATTACCTTTTTGCATTTGCCTTGATTAGTACTCTCCCCTCTGAAGAGTCCTGTTCTATAAAAACATCAGAGTGATTAGAGTCACTGGTTCCACTTGTGTCAAACACTTGTTCAGGGGCAGTCACTTGAGGCACAAAATCATTACTGGAGTTCCTGTTGTTCTTTAAAATGGAGAATCTGACCCAGTTTTTTTTCTATGTGTGTATTGCTGCCTTTAGGCCAATTAAAGATATGCCCTCTCTGATAGTCATTTTCATTTCTTTGAAATTTCTTTGTTTTCTGCACAGGTATGAAACAAGAGGTGAACAAGATGGGGAAGAGGAGGTCACAGCTCTAGTGGAGGTCAAATAAGAAGCATCATTGCCAACAATAGAAAACTTAGACCAAGAGATAATCAGTGGGGAAAATGTGATTAATTTATCAGACCATATATTAACAGAAGCTGAAAGTCAAGTATTAAATAAAGATATTTCCTTTGTCCCCACCACTGAAATTGATTTTTCAGACAAATATTGACTTGCTAAGATTGTATAGGATTCTCAGACTAAGGTGTTTTTCAGTATAGGAAACAAAAGTGTGTAAATGCATAATGGCGCCACACTGATTCTAAACCAGGTAGTTTGGAAGTTTTATCTGATTTTGAAAATGAAGGTTCAGATATGTGTGAAACAAGGGAGACATTAGGGACCCAGAATGAGCCAGAATTCATTAATCAGGTAGGAAATGGTAACCATAAAAGCAGAACCAAACCAACACCTTTTGTTCCCCCAGCAGTATCGGTTTTCAAAGAGTATGTGAAGGGAACCAGAGAAACTCAGAAGAGAGGAATTTATTCCCAAATACTGTAATTTGAGTAAGCGAGGAGAGGGCAGCAATGAACAGCCTTAGGGATAATAAAGAGATTGTAATAAAACGGTGGTCAAGGGAGGAGTTGTCATTTAAACACTTTGGATTGTGAGGAAGAGGTAAAAGAGCGGCTCAGTGATAGACAAAACTACAAGCTAGTTAAAGGGACTCCACTATGCAACTTAAAAAGCATATCAGTGGCTTTCTAAGTTGGGCAATGAGCTAGAATCTAATCAACAAGAAGGAGGAATAATTAACAGTAGCACATCCTTTGAAGGCACAATTTTATGTGCTTCCTAAGGTGCACAAAACCTTAATAAAATCACAAGTGAGACTGATCATCTAAGGGGTCAGCTCCTTAACAAACCACGTGTGAACTTTATAGATCATGCCTTGAAGCCTTTGATATTAAATCTTCCTTCCTTTTGTTAGACACTGGAGACATTGAGAGTGATAGAGAACCTGGACAGTGTCAGTGATTGCCTGCTGGTCACCCTGGGTGTGGTACCACTGTGCACCAGTATTCCACATCAGGGTGGCCTTATGGCTCTTGAGGTATTATCTGAATGGCAGGGTGAACAGTTGTGACCAGATACTGATGCTTATGGAAATAGCACAGATTGTCCTAGAATGAAATTTCTTTGAGTTCATGGAGGAATTTTATCATCAAGAAAGGGAACAGTTATGGGCGTGACTTTTGTGCCAAGTTATGTGAACTTATATCTAGGGTATTGGGAGGAGGAATACATCTGGAATGGTAGAATGAACCCATACCTGGATAAGATCAAAATTGGCATCACTTTATAGATGATGTGTCACTAGTACAGTATGGTAATGAAGAAGATTTATATGAATTTTTGAAATACCTCCATATGGGTAACACATCTTCAGTTCACACTGAATTTTAGTTTAAAATGTATCCCTTTCTTGATGTTATAACTAAGAAGCATGCTGAAGGCAAACCAAGTTCTAGTTTGTATAGAAAACCCATGGATAGGAACACCACACTTCTGGCCAGTAGTTGTCACCCTGGACATATTGTTAAAAATATTTCAAAAGTCAGTTCCTCCAGGTAAAAAGACTTTTGTAGTTCAAATGGAACTTATCAAAGGAATCCACAATTTTGGATGAAGGGTTCAGGGAGAAGGGATATTCAAACAGTGTTATAGGTGAAGTCATAACTCTATGTGAAGAGATCACAAAGAGTCCCGATTAAGCAAGTCCCACAATTATCAGGGTATGGGGGACTTCAAGAGAATATACATAATCATATTAACTTTGTTACAACATATACTGTGAGGTTTTGCAGGGTAAAAGAAGAGGGTGGGATATTCAGAAATGCACAGAGGCAGGCGCAACAGCTGTGCAGAGCAAGTACACTGCACCAGTGCGCACAGAGCGTGATATTCAAGGCTGTGCACAAAGGCAATGCCAAGCGCAACATGGCTGAATACCACAGGGATGCACCATAGCACAACCAGGGCTGTGCCAGGGAGCAAGTCAACAAGCGCCATAGCACAACCAGGGCTACGCAAGAGTCAGAGGCACATGGGCCAAGACACAGGACAACAGACACAGCAGGGTGCATGCCACAGGAGCAGTACAGACCTCCACCAGGGGTGCAGAGGATGCCAGGAGGGAGGCATAGCAGGCATACGACTGCAGGCCCCGACCATTACGCACCACAGTGGAGCATGGGCAGTGTGGCGCCAATGTCCACTGGCAAACAGCCACGGGCACACCAGCAGGAAGGCATGAGACACGCCTCCTAGACCATAGCTGACAACACACATGCCAACAGCACACACACAAGCCACACAACATGAGCAGAGTGCACGGCTGCCACAGAGCATGCACACTGGCCACTGGGCACAGACCACCAGGCACATACCCCAGTCAACACCAGATGTACCACTCAGCCACCATGCACACCACTGCAGCATGGCTCCACATGCCAGCTGCAAAGCAGACACATGAACACAGATGGCTAACAATAGAAATGTGTATTAAAACATAACAACAAGAACTATATACAGAAATACATGAACAGGGAACAGGGAATGGGAGGCCACAAACAAGACAGTAGGCCAGGAAGGAGGCAGGGGTTCAGGGGATATGGCTGGGTTAGGGTCTAAGGAGGGAAGGAAGGCAGGTCAGGGAAGGAAGGTGGTGCAGGCCAATGGGCCCCACAGTGTCCATGCCCTACCGGGCGCCTGGTCGCGTCTCCTCTGTGGCCTGCACAAGGCCTGTCTTATGAGCCGTGCCACATGAGTGTGTGGCCATGGTGACACTCAGTATCTGTTCCAGCAGTCTGGTGTTCACATCCACCCATTGGACACCTAGGACAAAGAGGGACATGGTATGAGTGCATGTCCATACAACCATAGCCCACCCGCCATGCACAGCGGACAGTGGTGACATGTGCCCTGAGATGGCACACAGCCACCCGCGGTGTGTGTGCCCACATGACCGCCATCCTGACCGTCCACAGCCATGCACAGCACTACACACTGACACACGCCCACGTCGGCACACCACAACCATGGCAGCCAGGCAACAGGGCTAAGCAGAGGGATGGCAGTTGCATGGCTGGAACCCGGCAATCCACAGCCCACCTGCAGCAGCCACACACATGTGCAAATGCCACGGCATGGTGCAATGGACCCCACCAGCGTTGCACAGTAGTACTGGCTATGTACACAGGGGGCTGTTGCCCACCCCACCCTGCACAACAACAAACCCTGATAGAGTACCCACCTGCATGCTGCAGTGCAACCAGCGCCTGTCGTGGCACCCCACACATCCAGCATCCCATGCCTGGGCACCAGCGACACTTGCCCACGTCCGCCAGTAGCACCCACCATCCTGGCTCATTGCCTATCCTCAGGGCCTAGTAGGGGACAGTGAGAAGGACACATCAGTACCAGGCAACAAACCCATGCCCCAGCCCCTCCAGCACAGTATACCCTGGCCTCATGCAGAGTGGCAGTGTGGTGGCACAGCACACCCATGGTGTGCTACCATGGCCAGCAGAGCGAGCAGCCACAGCCCCCTGGCAGCATGGTGTGACACCCTGTTCTCCCCCACAGACCACTGGCATGGCACAGACATGGAAATAGTGCACTCACCAGGATGTGGCACTGCGCCTCCACACGCGTGCCAGCAGGGACCTCAGCCTGTCAGGATCCCTCCTCCTCAGGTCACCATATCAGTGGCAGCACTGCTCCCCACTTCTCTGGGCCCCAGTGGCCTCCTCCAAACCCTTGGCCACCTCCTGCCACACCTCAGTGTGAGGGCCGGGTCCAGGGGCACCTCCCCATGCAAGGTACCACACGTGGCTCCACCGGTGCCACCAGGTTTACCAGCTCAACTTGGCTCCAATTTTGTGCCCTCACATTGCTCCAGCATGGAATGCTCCATTATAAACAGGCAATCCAAAATGGTGCCCGATAGTGCACGAGCCACACGTGCTGTGGGTGCGTGACTTGCTTGGTGATGCACTGCCATCCCCAATAGCGCATTCCCTGGTGATGCACAATACAGCTGGGGCAGCACTTGCATACGCAGCCACCCAGAAGGTCATGGGACAGTCATGGGGTCAAGGTTAGCATGCACACCGTGCGTGACAGCCAATAGGACACGCCATGCATGGTGAGCAATAGGTGCCTATGTGCCCCATGGACCATGTGCCAATGGTGCAGGTGCCATATATACAGAGCATGAGTGCCACATGCCCAATAGTGGTAGAGTGCTGTAACACATATGGCACACTGTGTGTAGATGTGTCATCGATGTACTTGATGTCAGTGCATGCATGCACACTGTCAGGCCTTCTGCGTATGTCATACAGTTACGCTGTAAAGCATGCATGCTCAACTCTAATCGCCATGCACAACTTCATGATAGTCAAGCGGAATATGCAGTTGGGCTGATCAGCATATCACCCAGCACATCAAGGCATTTGCATCTCATTACAGTTACATCCCTAATTTGCATGCGATGCGCTATAAAGGCGCCATGGGACTACACAGGCACCAGACTAGTATTGCATCTGTCAGAGGTAAGCCACCAGGCTGTGGGTCTGTAGGGACAGTGGATTGGGGAGGGCATTGTGTGTTGCAGCCATCACTAACCACAGGTCCAAACACACAGGAATAAGCATGTCGGAACACAAGGAGGCTGAGGAGCAGGGGCCTGCAAGGAAGCACAGGCCCAACTTCACAAGGACAGAAAGTGATGCCCTCTTCAATGCCTACCTGGACCAGGAGTCCCTTCTGAGTAGTTCAACAGGCACCCCACAGACCAGGGTGGCTGCATGGGAGGGAGTGGCCAGGGCTGTGGACCAGCAGGGCAACCATCAGAGGACAGTACAGGAGTGCAAGAAAAGGTTGGCACAGACCGGAGGAGGATAAAGGATAAGGTGGCTGCCATCTGGGCTGCACGTGCCACCATGGGCAGTGGACAGCCTGATGTACCACAGTTGACACCACAGGAGGAGCTGGTGGTGGCGTCCATGCAGTGCAAGCGCCGTTGAGGGTGTGCCCAGCGGTGGATTCCAGGCAGGGGCAGCCCATCACTTCATGGTAGGTACAGCAGTGCCTGGGGAAGGGGGGCAGGGGTGCCAGGGGCAGGGGTGTGTGGCAGCAGGACTAACGTGTCTGTGTTCCTTAAAGCTCTGGAGCACCTGCATGCAGCAGCAGGGATGGGGGTGACCAGCATGGGGGCAGTCCTGGACCTGGAGGACCATCCATCCACCTCCACCAGTGTTCAGGGTCTAGGCCACAGTCAGCCCATCCCCACTGTCTGACCAGATGCCTGTGGCGTGGTTGTGGATGAGGCCCTGGCAGTGTTTCAGCTGGATGCCAGCCATGCTGTCCAGTATGCTGAGACACAGGTTGGGGTGGGGTCGAGACCGATGGCGATGGAATGTTATCCTGGACAGTGGTGTTGCCAATCATGGGAAGGCAGCCATACCACACACAACAGGCCAGCACGGATGGTGCCCTGGCGGTTGCCCACCCACCAGCTGCAATGCCCAGTGTGGTTGTGGGCACCAATGTTGCCACACAGTCTGAAGGGGGTAGTAGTGGTGGTGGTACAGCTGCACGGTGCCATCATGCACACAGCGGCGGAGGGCAGCAGCAGCAGGATGGGGCCGAGGGGGATGGGTGCAGTGGCCCCTGCCATTTGCACTACAGACTGATGAGCCCAATAGGGCGCTGCTGTGCAACCCCACCTGCCTGGGGGCTGTGCGTGTGGTCACACAGCACCCACAGGTCGGCGCAACACCCATTCCCCTCAGGCGTTGACCCTTGACTGAACACACTGGTCTGCTAAGGGCCTCCTTGGAGCAACAGATGCTGGTTGTGACAGGTGTGTGCACTCCGCGACAGAGCTGCGCCAGTCCACAGAGAGGCGTGACCGGGACTATGAGCAGCTCCTGGCTGAGGAGCACATGCAATCAGGAGGACATGACCACAGCCCATGGTCAGCTTTCTGCTGTCGTCACAGCCGGCCTAGCACCATTGGCCACCCGGGTGCATGGCCGCCTGCCACAGACACCACAGAGTGCATTCTCCACCCCTCGGTCCCGGTGTCATACAACCCTGTCAGAGTCGATGACAGGATCTGCTGTGGTCATTCAGGCACGCCTGGGCGGGCCTGTTCGAGGGCCTGCAGATGCCTGTGAGGACCGGTCATGTTCCCACAGTAAAACACCTGGGGACGTTAGTGACACCCCCTGTGACCGTCCACACAGCCTGCATCTGCTGGGCGGTCTCGGTGGGGCTGTCCCGTGTCTGCGGTGGCCATGCAACTGTGTGGCAGTCCTGATCCACCACCCTTCCTGTCTGCTGTCTGCTGCAGACCTGTGCACATTGGTGTGGCATGTGTGTGTGCATATCAGAGTCCTGCCATCCATGGACCATGCCACACACCCACCATGTGCACACCCACCCACCCACTGGCCACTATGGCATGTGCATGATGATGCCAACACAGCACCTGCTGCCACTGTGCACTGGTGTTCAGCGTCTGACACATGCCTGTTGGTAACCTCTGGGTGTCTGCAGTGCCAGTGCTCATGTGCATGTGCATGTGTTTGTGGGTGTGTGTGGGGGTGTGTGGGTGGGGTCTACAGTACTATACAGGGTACTTCCATGGAGTCATGTCCCATGCCATGCACGCTGCCTTCCGGCCGTGTCTGTCGTGGAGCCAGCCTTGCATGCCTATATACTGTGCCATGGACCCTGGGACATTTGTGTGGTCATGTTTACCTACCTCGTGTACCACAGTGCTCCTCCATAATCTTGTCCCAGTGCTGCTGGACCATCCTGTTCAGCCGGGGTTCCTGTCCCCGAGGCTGCCACCACTGCCTGGCCCGCGTCTGTGTCGTCCCCACTGCTGTTCCCTCTTGACCTCAACAGCTATCCCACGGTCAGTGGCCATGTTGTGTAGCATGCAGCAGGCCAGGAATAGGCTGCAGGCCTTTGAGGGACTGTACTGTGGGCACCACCAGACCTGTGTAGGCACCGGAACCATGCTTCAGTAGCCCAAACACATGCGATGATGTTCTGTGTGCTGGCATGTGCCTCATTGTTTTGTTTCTGTGCTGGGGTCAACACGCACCAGTATGGGAGTGAGCAGCCAGGGCTTGGTGGGTATCTGCTGTCACCTGTGTGAGAACATGTTGGGTTAGCATGGTGGCTGTGTGGCTGCCCCTGCCTACCCAGCCAGGCCCTCTGGCGTCCCCAGCCTAGCATCCCCCACACCCCTGCCCTGTTGTGCCAGGCTGCCCATTCCAGCTTCATACTCTCCTACTAGGTGGCCAGTGGGGATGTCCCCACTCTTGAACCTGTGGCACAGTATTGACTGGTGCCAGATGAAGGCATTGTGTGCTTCACCAGGGTGTGTGGCACAGACATTGATTATCGCCCCCTGGCATTGCACACTACCTGGCAGTTGACACTGGGGTAGCCTTTTCTGTTGATGTAGGCCACCCCTCTGGCCCAGGCAGTGAGTGGATGCCTACATGGGTGCAGTTGATGGTACCCTAGCACACGAACATTGTGCCAACCTGTGCAACTCCTGCATGTTAGCTGCATACTCCGCCTGTGTGCTGGGAAATTGGATGTATTCTGCAGCATGTGGCAGTAGTGCGTTGAGGAATTCTGTGAGAAGCGATGACCTGGCCTACTGGGTTATGCCTATAGTGTCCCCTGTTGGTCTCTGGAAGGTACCCGTGGTGAGCAGGCACATGGTGGCTGTGACCTTGGTCTCCACTGACAGGCGTGGCTCCGTCTTGTGAGTGCCTGCATCTCATCACTGCACAGCTCACAGAGCTGCCTCAGAATCCCAGGTTCAGGCGGTACCAGCCCACAATCTCGGTGTCACTGTACTGTTCAAAGGTGGGTGCAGGCACGGTACCACCTGTTCCTAACATCCGCCGCGGGCCCGTCCACGGCTGCACCACTCTGCCTCTTCAAACCCCTCATTACCTCCATCTGGAAGATTGCACTGGCCATGGCCTGGCCTGTCCTGCCTCCCATGCGGCTGTCTCCACGGGCAACACTGACTGTGTGCTGCTCGTGTGCCCCTGCACTGGGCAAACACCTGTATTGTGGACCCTTCTGTTGGTGGTCTCGAATGCCACCCATCTGGGTTTTCCCACAGCCACTCCTCTGTCCAGACTCGGAGGCTCACGCTGCCATCACTGCCCCACTGGTATCTCACACACACACACACACACACACACACACACACTGAGCTGCTCACACACACAGGTGCTTTCAGGGTCACACACTGACCCATTGCCTGTTGCACCTCCTGCCTCTGTGCCTGTCTTGCACCCTGCTGCTGTCCTGCCTGGCCACTGGCTCTTTCTCTCTGACTCTCTGTCTCTCTCTGTCTCTCACCCCTGCTTCCTGAGGCACAAGCCTCCATCCCTTGCTTGCTCCGTCTTTTTATGGGCTCAAAGTTACCACTGCATGTCCCTGTTGCTCTGCGCTTGCACCATCAGCTTGCTTTTTGAATATCGCACTGCGCTGCTTATTTATGGCTACATCCCTGCTCATGCACATGCATTCATTGGGGTTGCACATTGGTGCACTGCGATATGAGCCATGCATTGTCTCCTGCTGAATATCACTCTTTGGTGCATTTCTGCTCTTGTGCAGGCACATCCCAGTTAGCCACGTGCAACTGCTTGAATATCCACCCACAGTGTTTAAGAACTGACATTTTGGAAGCTGATGCCATACTACAAAGTACTGTTGCTACACCCCAAGAATGTCATACAGGTGTGCAAAAATCTTAGGGACATACTTGTGAGCTCAGTTCATGAAAAACATAAATAAGAGGAGGCTTCCATCTTTCCCAAAGGGTTGTAGGAAGTGCAGTAGGTGCAAATACTGTCCCTATGTGAACCAGTGCACAAAAATCAGAAGTGGATACAATGAAGAAGTGCTTTGTTTTAAACAGTTCATTAACTGTGATACAAAATGGGTGGTAAATCTTACAAAGTGTAGTTGTGGTGTGCACTATGTGGGAGGACTAACAGAAAGTTAAATAAGAGAAGTGGAGAGCATGTGAGCCATCATGAATACCAATTTGGATTATGCACTTGCAGTTCGTATGCAAGGGGTTGTAAACAAACAAGAACATGTTGTCAGATTCCATGGTATTGAACACACTAGCATTGGCCCAAGGGGAGATATGGACCTGGCCTTATGCAGAAGGAGGCATATTAGATTTGTAGGTTGGGTTCATGTTTAGGACCCAGGCGTCTGAATGAACAAACTGAATTAGCACCTTTTCCTAAAGAGGGCTAAAGAATATAACAACCTAGTAACAGATCTAGTGAGACATTATTCTGTTTACCTTTCAGCTCCCAGTGTTCAGGAAAGATATTGTGATTTGCAATAAAATAATAAAATCATAAATGGATACGATATGTGTTACTGTAAAAAAAAAAAATCCACAGATAGACATCTGCAATTTAGATACATCTTCCTTGTGTCAGAATCTGTGGACTTCTGGACATTGTTTTGCTAAAATCTGTGTGCCTTTTTGCCAATCTTGTTATTGTCATTATTATGATTGCTGGTACAGTATAATGTTACGATGAAATACTAAGACCAGCTGGATCCTTCCATTCCTTTCCTTGCTGGTCTCCCCCACTTGTACTAACCCTTCTTTTCTGAGGGTTATTATTTCCCATTTGTGACATATCTTGTCTAAAGGGATTGAACACTAAGGATTAAGATAATTGTAGTAGTGTAATTTGGGTCATGCATAAATGCAAAGTGAATGTAAATATAATATAGAAACATATAGAAATACAGATTTTGACAGCAGATAAGGACCTCTTGGCCCACCTAGTCTGTCCATTTCCCTACCTACAGGATAAGCTGCAGATCCTAGTTAACCAACAGCCTATTTCTTCTACCCCCACAAACATTGTCTTATGTCTGTCCATGCATTCTTGAATTCTCCCACAGTTTTAGACCCCACAACCTCCTCAGTCAGGCTGTACCATGCATCTACCATCCTCTCTGTAAAAAATACTTCCTCACATTGTCCCTGAACCGTCCCTCCTCTATCTTCAAATTGTCCCCTTGTTCTTGCACATCTCTTTTTCTGAAAGATGGTACCCTCTTGGACTTTGTTGATTTCACTGAGGTACTTAAAAGTTTCTATCATGTCCTCCCTCCTCCTTTCCTCAAGGGTATACATATTAAACTCCTTTAGTCTCTTCTGGTATGGCTTCTCTTGCAGACCCCACCATTTTAGTTGCCCTCCTCTGGACTGCCTGTAACCTGTCTATGTCCTTGCAGAGATGGGTCTCCAGAACTGGATGCAGTACTCAGATGGGGTATAACCAACTGTCTGTACAGAGGGATAACAACTTCCTGTTTTCTGGTGGTGATGCCTCTCCCTATACATCCGAATATCCCCCAGCCCTCCCTACTGCCTTCTCACATTGCTTGCTAACCTTAAGGTCATCTAATATGATTATCTCTCGGTCCTTTTTCATTTTGTTGTTTTACTACCCCATTCTGTAATCTTCCCTGGGTTTTGTTTCCCAGGTGCATTATTTGCACTTCTTTACATTGAATCCAAGCTGCCATACTTCCGACCATTCCTCCAACCTTGCTAAGTCCCTTCTCATCCTTTCCACATCTTGTGTATCAACCCTGTTGCAGATCTTTGTGTCATCTGCAAAGGCATCTTTTCCTTCCAGTCCCCTGCAATGTCACTTATAATGACATTAAAAAGGACTGGACCCAGTACTGAACCTTGTGGTACTCCACTAGTAACCTCTCTTTCTTAGAGTGGACTCCATTTACAATTACCTTCTGTGTCCTGTTGTCCAGCCAATATTTTGCCAACCTACCACCCTGGGACCCTCCCAGGCTGGTTAATCTGACTATTAATCTTTTGTGTGGGACTGTGTTAAATGACTTGCTAAAGTCTAGGTAGGCCATGTTCACAGCCCCTCCCTGGTCTACTACTTTGGTCACCAGTCAAAGAAATCAATTAAATTTATCTGACATGACTTTCCCACTATGAACCCATGCTGCCTTGGGTCCTCGCCCCATTGGCCTCTAGGTACTCAACAATTCTTTCCTTCAGAAGTGATTCCATCACTTTCCCTACCACAGAGTTCAAACTGACTAGTCTGTAGTTTTGGTCCCACTTGTGTGAAGGGAATCACATCCACCTTCCTCTAGTCTTCAGGTACAAACCATCCTCCCTTGATTTGTTAAAAGTGTAGTTAGTTGTTTCACTAGTTTTCCCTTAATTCTTTTAGAATTCTGGGGTGAATTCCATCAGGCCCCATTGCTTTGTCCACCTTCAGTTTTAGGAGTTCTTTCAGAACCCTTTCTTCTGTGAAAGGACTGGGATCAACCCCCTATCCAGAGTGCTTCTGTTACTTGGATTAGGCAATTCCCCTCCTCCTCTTTTGTGAATACTAAGCAGAAATATTGGTTTAGTATCCCTGTTTTTCACTGTCCCTCTCTGCCTACCCACCGTCCATTCTATTCAGCCTCACTATCCCATCCCTTGTCTTTCTATGCTCCCTAAAGTACCTATAAAGGTTTTATCCCCTTCTTAACCGAGGTTTGGCTATCTTTTCCTCAGTTTGGGCATTTGCTATTGTGACTTCCCTCCTGCTTCCTTCTGCCTTATCTGGTACAGTTCTCTGCCCGGCTCCTTCTGAGTTTCCTTATACTTCCTAAATGCTATCTTTTCTCCCTAAGCTTCCCAGCCACCTCTTTTGAGAAACATAATGGCTTTTTCTTTCATTTTATTTGTTTATTTGCTTCACACAAAGGCTTGTTGCCTCTGTGATGGCAGTTTGTTGTTTCCCATTTTTGCTCCAACTCTCCTTCTAGCCTGTTTGATAGTGCTTTTTTTTGTTTGTTTAACCAGGTGAGACACACTAAGCTGAAAGCTTGTTTACAGGTGCAACCTGGGAGTACAGGGAAGTTAAGTGACTTGCTCAGGGTCACACAGTATGCAAGTAGGGGCTGTGGGATTCAAACCCAGGTTTCCAGATTTGCAGATCAGAGCCTTAAACCACTGTGCTATATTGCTTCCCTAAAACTATACTCCCTAAGATCCCTATACTGTTTTTCTAAGCCACTCTCCTTCTTGCCCAAGTCAGTCCTCCTGAAGTCCAATACCCTCACTTTTGTATGGCTTGACTCTGCAGCTGAGTTTATCTTAAACCACTGTTTGGTGATCACTTGTTCCCAAATGGCTACTGCTTCTAGATCTGAGATCCTCTCACTGTCCCCATTTGAGAGTATGAGGTCTAAGATTGCTCCGTCATGAGTGGGTTCCAAAACTAGCTGATATCATATCTTTTCAATATTTCAGTTATACCAAGTCATAATTTTCAGCATCCCTGGAGTCCATGTGACTATAAGCCAATTGGGCCCTCCCAGACAAATAGGGGCCAACCATACCACTGGGTTTGTGGCCAGTTACAAGCCCTAGCCACTCTCTCTAAAGTCATGAGGTAGGCCTGTATGTCATCAGAGTTAGTCATTTTAGTAAACTTGATGTCTTTTGGGTTTGAGGCAGCACCAGCCCTATTATTCCCAGTATTAGACCCAATTAATTGCAATACTTTCTCAGTTCGGCCCACCTGGTTTCTTGTTGCCATAGTTCTCGTCTCCTCTCCTGGGCATCTATCTCTGCTGTCTCTCCATCTCGCTCTGTCAAATTGCCAACCAACTAGCAGGCTTGCTAAATCCTTAGGTGGTTCCTGTCTAAATGGCTTCTTTGCAGTTCCTCCTTGGACTCATCCTCACTGTTCGTTTCCTCTTTCACCATGGGATCCTTCCTCCTGACATCCTGGCCCAGTCCCGGATTCAGAGGGTCCCCTGTCAAGGCCATCTGGGTTCTGGTTACCATTCCTGGTTTCTTCTCCTCTCCTCTCCTCTGAATGCCATCTCTGCTCTGAGTTGCCTGGAACCCTGGTCAGGTCCCTTAATGGTTTTCCCCAACAGCCTCAGACAACCAGTTAATCCCACTTCTGATACCACTTTGTCATAGGGTGTGGGTGTAGACCACTGAAACACAGGTAGAGACCAGAAATATGTTGCGACACACAAGAACTCCTTGGGTGCCTTTTATTTGCCAAAATAAGGAATAACCAAATTAAACCTCAGACAGTATAAACAAAGAGAAAATAAAACACTTGAGAACTGGTTACAAATAAATTTCTAGCTCACCAAGAGCTTGTAACTGTCTTTAGTTTTAGCATAGAGTGGAAGTAATTTTAATCCAGCTTCTCACTATCATCTATATCTTTCTGGAACAGAGTCAACACTACTCTCTTCCACTGCTCTCTCCCTACTGACTCTACAATTCCTTCATTTATAGTTATACACAGGGCATAATCAAACATGTGGTTAATGTAGTCCATCCCTAGTCTAATAATTAAGCTTCAGTCTAGACTAATACATACATATGAGGGACCACGATCGACCTATGCACTATATTCTTCTTTAAACAATACTTTTTACATACAATATAAACTTCATAGAAGGTCTGAAGAAATATTAACAGTTCTTAATTATCTGCAATAACTATTAACCCCACCTACATTGTGATGTCACTCAGACATTGTACTCTATAAAGGTGCCTCATTCTGGGCCACCAGTCCCTTTAGGAGAGCTTCCTGTCAACTAGTGCCAGCTTTCATGTAACCTGTAAAGGTTTAACATTCATTGTTTCGCTACATTACGGCTGTTACTTTACTTCATACATTTTAGACCTGTCAAGAAAAACCTTTCAATTGCCATGTCTAAACCTAAATCCTTTTGAGCTTTAGAATTACAGCAGCAAGTACAGAAAGGGTTTTGCTACCGCTCTCGCTTCAACAAGTGACCGCGACTCAGTGGAACAGTCCCAGTGCGAGGTGCGGGCGAGATCAATATGCCAGTTCAAATAAATACAGTATATCCGTCTTCCCTTTGAACTACTCCAGAAAGCAGCTCAAAGATCTCAGATCTGCAAAGGAGAGAACTCCTATACTTTGAAATACCGCCCAGTGTCCGCATACAACTACGGCTTTCATTTCAGAGAGCCGTACCTGTATCAGTGCTAGCTTACTTAAAGGGCAATTCTTTCTTTAGACCATCACTAAACCATGGAGATTTCACATATGGCTTGCATATTATTTTTAAACTATTCGTACAGCACAACCATTAACAGCATAGCCTTAGGGTGTCTCGTAGTTCTCATGTCCATTTATCTTCAAATGGTATATTTTTAATTTCAGAAATTCTCAAGACACACTAAAAATAAAAGGAAGGAAAGTGAAGAAAGACACTATAATGGCGCCACCCATTACAGTGAGAAATAAAAGTAGTGATAGAAAGAGACTGCTGCAGCACAGTTTATTTAAAGGGGAGGTATAAGTGGAGAAATGGAAATCTGTCTTGAGGGTTCCAAGTCCTGATTTTGGGGCTTTACTGCCACAGCATGCCACCTGTAGGCATAGAGAATGGCCCTGCTCTTGGATATGGCTGCAGCAAATGTGCTCCAATTAACATCTGGCATATTCAGATCTCCCATCAACAGTATCTCTCCTATCCACATATATTTATAGCCTTTAGAAGAAGATATATTAGTCCCTTTAGGACTTGAAAATAGTGAGCTAATTTTGTGTCTGTGGTAAAATGAATTCAGATGTCGAGTGACTAATGCATTCTTTTAATTCTATAATTGTCCCTGTATAGCACTTTATATATTAGCACTTTAAAGGTGTATAAAACCTTTCCAGTTTGAAACACAGCACTTTATAAGACTGGTTATAGAAATCACATGTTTGTGTTCTATTGCTATATAATGTAACACTCAGTAGGGGCAATCGCTTTGGCAAAGCCTCATTATGAGGTGAAACATTAGTCATTTGTTTTCCTCCTTGAGCATTGTGGAATAAACATCTTTATAGTCTGTGAAACAGATTAAGCCTGGACATTAAGTTTATTGTAAACTTCCAGAGTGAAGTGAGTTCTGTGACTGTGTTTGGATGTGGTACAAACCAATAGTTGCTGACACCTGAATCAAAAACATTCAAAATGGGCTACCCAAAATCAATCCAATTCTCCCCTCGCATCCACCATTGCTCACTCTATTCATCCCTATCCATCCTTCCTCTGCCCTCACATTGCCAGGCTCACTGTACCTCCTTCTTGTCCAAATACTGGTTTGGTTTCTCCCTCTTAACTCTCCTCTCTTCTCCCAACTCCTTTGTTTCCTGTTCCTCTGTTCCAGGAACAATAGCACTATTGCCACTGCTCACACTCACTCCTCTTTGGGCAGTCTGCCTTCTTCTACTGACTTCCTCAATCTTGAACCAGCTCCCTCCCTCCCTCCTCCATCTGTCTCTCCTCATCCCTGATTCCCTGAGGTACCAACTGAAACCCCAACCCCTCCCCACCGTTCCTGTTACCCATCCTGTTGACACTTACCTGGCTAACTCAACCATCCTGTTAAGTAACATTGGGGTCCTCATTCCTGCACTGGTTTTACCTCCACACACCTTCGTTTTCTCCCACCATGATGAGGTCAGGTAATAACTCGTCCTATGGGTTAATCCACTGTTTGTCTATATTTTTCTTGTTCACAATGTACTGCTGCCATTTCTGAATATGCACTTGTGAGGTATTCTTACGGAGTTGTATTGCACTTTATTATCCATACACAATTTTGTATTTATTCTAATTTTGTACTAACTTATTACAAAATGTTGTTTGACTGTTCTGATATTATGTATTGTGCTGGTGTTCTTCCACTGGGTCACACCTGGCAAAGATTCTTGCCTCAGTGTGCCTTTCCTGGTTACCAATTTTCAAATAGATTAAGAACATGTCATGTTTTTGGTTTGGTTGTTTGAGTCTTCTTCATAACCTGTTGTACTTTCTAGTGCATATTTATTAAATATCTCTTTAATAATAGTTCTACCTTAACAATTACATCTCTTACTCTTAATTGTGTTTTTAACAGGCTTTGGTATCTGCACGTTCAACTGTGTTGCACAATCTGCACATTGTGGCCCAGATATTCAAACTTCGCCAGGCTGTGAAGCAAGCTGGAGTGCAGCGCTAACTTGGCTGCGCAGGGGTGTGGACTGGGCGATATTCAACGGAGCTGCTCCATGGCATAGCATTGAATATCGCACCCTGGCCACCCGCGAGTGCGCATGGCGCAGTGGCACTGCACCCAGTACAAGTGGCCAGAGGGTGCATGGGGACGTGCTAGCTCAAGTTCCATTGCGCTATGCACAGCAACCACGATATTCAAAATTTGACATGCAAATGGGGCCATAATGTAGAAGCACAAATGGGGCCATTTGCGTATCGTGTCTTCATTGCATGCAGGTGTGCTGATCCCGATGACTTGTGCCTGGCACCTGCCAGGCAGCATCCATCAGGACCGACACCCTGCAGCTGACAATGTGCTCCACAGCCTGATCGTGGGCATTTGTATAAAAGAAAGAAGAATCCTGTACAATATCCCTGGTGGTCAGTGGACGCTATCTGCCTGATACTGGCATTTGTATAAAAAAGAAAGAATCCTGTCCAATATCCCTGGTGGTCCAGTGGACCGCTATCTGCCCGATCGTGGGCATTTGCAAAAAATAAATACATCTGTCCAATATCCTGGTGGTCCAGTGGACGCTATCTGCCTGATCACGGGCATTTGTGATAAGATAAATAAATAATACCAATATCCCAGGTGGTCTGGCGGTACCCCCCCCCACCCACCACTGAGCACCACCGTCCCTCCTCCTGCTCAGCTGGCGGGCGGCAGCACCCTACCCACCTGCCACCCGCCGCCTGCCAACTGACACCATTATGGTGGCTGTCGCCCATTGGGTCCAGGCGTGAGTCAATGGTGTGCAGCTCAGTTCATACTACTACATTCCAGATATGAATAATTCACATATCTGGAATGTAGTATGGTACTGGAGCTGCATGCCCATTGGCTCATGCTGTGGACCAATGGGCATACAGCCCTACACAAAGTGTCAGTCGGCGGGTGGTGGGCGGCAGGCGGTGGGGTGCTGCCACCCACTGGCTGACCGGGGGAGCGGGCGGTGGACTCAGTGGGCGGGTGGGGAGGGGTACCACTAGACCACCAGGGATATTGGTATTATTTATTTGTCTTATTATAAATGCCCACGATCGAGCAGATAGTGGTCCACTGGACCACCAGGGATATTGGACAGACGTGATCTATTTTTACAAATGGCCACGATCGGGCAGATAGCGGTCCACTGGACCACCAGGGATATTGGACAGGATTCTTCTTCTTTCCTTTATACAAATGCCCATGATCGGGCATGGGGGTGCCGCCAGGTGCAGCGCCGAGCTCGGGTGGCCATCCACAGGTGGCAGCTGCCGTGTTGCACCCTGCAATGCGGCAGCTAACCTGTGGTGGCCATCAGTGTTCCTTTTTTGGGATCAACTTTGTGCTGGCGCGGGTAGGGTTGCCCATGCATGGCTCTGCACATCCTGGGCTGAATATCGGGCTGTGCAGGGTAGGCATGGGCAGGTCCCCCCTACCTGCGCCTGCATACATTATTGATGCTCTATGGTGCATCGGGATTTGGGACACACATTTCCTTTTGAATATCATGCTGAGGTGCATCAGTGGGTTCCACATGATGCAACACTGTTTGCCATCACGAAACCCTTTTGAGTATCTGGGCCTGTGTGTTTACTGGCACCAGGTTACAGTACCAAAAAGTACTAATTTTAATGTCAAACTTTCAGCTGATCTTGATAGTGAATTTAATTTATGAGTGTAAAAGAGAATTATAGCAATATTATGCATATTTATTTCCTTTGGTAACATTGTCCTCCTATTAACTTTTGACTAATAGGTTTAAAGTTGTGTATTTAAAAGCATTCTATGTATTAAAAATGCACATGTGGGATGTGACGTCATTGAGTTGTTGAGTATTTAGTCTGCTTGTTTTCTGACATTTTCAGTGGCTCCATGAGGAGAGAGTAGAGCACCCAATGCACCAGAACATTAGTTCACCAGTAATCCAATAAATTGCACAATTGCTATAGAATTGCTTTATTTACAGAGTTTTTGTTTTCCAGCCAACATAGTCAATACGGTTAGTGCACTCTGCCAGTGTACACTAACTGACTGACTAGTTCTTAGAGATGGGCATGTGCTACTTTTGTCACGGTGCAACAGGCTGCTCTGCACATGCAGCTGGGTGTGAATATGAGTCCCAGAAGTTTGGGATCTTTCATTGATTTTAATGTACAAGCAGCCATTACCTTGGCTTTCAGATTCTTAGACCCAGAGAATGACCCTCTTCTTTTGTTTTTAATATTGCAATTCACCTAACAATTAACAAACTTAAGAAAGCATCATTGTGTTACTTTATCCTCACTTTACCAAGATCAAAACTGACAGAAGTAATTCAAGGGTCCACATATCTAATTTCACAATCTACTTGGTGTCCAGTTCAAATCCTGGGCCACCAGCAATCCATAGACATCTTGATTGATTCTACTCATTCTCTTTTGTATTGAGAACTATTCCATCATGACTACTACCTGGTTCATCTTTCATCTTAGAATGTTTCAGTCTTGTCTGGGTCTTGACACCTCATCTTTTTCTGGCCATTACAGCAGCCACCTCTGCTTCCCGAAAAGAACATTCTGGTACACATAATTAGATTATGAGTTGCTGAACTTCATCCTGATTTGGAAATGTACATTAGAGAATGGAATTCTGAACTCCAAAAGATTACTAACAACTAGCCTTATAGTTTGTAGAAGGTTTGAGGAAGGCAAACCCAGTGATCTTGGTTCTATACAGGTTTGCCCCACAGATTTTTTCCCTCTTCTCTGTGTTATTAGATCTCTTCCATGAGTCAGAGGAGTCAGGTTTTAGTTACACCTTACATTAGTATTTTGGATCTTTTGCTTCAGTTTCCTTACCTCAGGAAACTTTTCCTGCACAAGACACACACACACACAGACACACACACACACACACACACACACACACACACACCTCCCTTGCCTAGTGTTTTACTGATCTTCTCAAACTGTACTCTTTCTTCAGTGCTCTACCTCTGGTTGTCTCTCTTTAGCTACCAATTACCTTTAGCCTTGAGAAACTTCTTCTGCCAGTGCAGCACCTCTGCTGAGAATGGAGATAAAGAGGAAAGAGTCAAGTAAAGGATTCAGGTTCCATTGCACAAGATCTCATAGAACAGGCAGTCACACATTTATATATTTTTGTTTTATCTGTTTATGCATCTCAATTCTAGCATTCCCTCACCAGTCCTCTGCCCTATCATCTGGCTTCTCCCTGAACTTACACAGCCTGATTCCACCTTGGCTTGTTCTCCATGGCAGGGTCCACTGCACACAGATCCATTCTCAGACCATGCCTTGGTCACTGGTGTGAGTGCCTGCAAGGGTAGGTGGTAATCATACTAGCCAGGATGATTTTCCTGATGTTCTTCCCTCCTCTTGGAGAAGCATGTATGCCATCATGTCGAGGGTGATTTATATCATATCATATTACAGGTAACTCCAATTACATGCCTTTTGTTTATACTTTGAGTCGAGGTGATTTGTGTGGTGACTCTTTCAAGAACCCTGTACTTGTTCCAGAATATCCATTCTCTGTCAGTCTCTCAAATTACAGACAGTGAAATTGGGAGACCTCTATTTTATATGAATGGATCAGACACCCTCATAAAACTGCAGACCCTGTCCTTCCCAGAGACAGAGGGGCCCTTGCACTACCTCACTTGAAGCTCTGCTATTAGGCATCTCATCTAGAAACATAGAAGTTGATGGCAGATAAGGAATCAAGGCCCATTCAGTCTGCTCATTTTCTCTACCTTATAAATGTGCCATCGGCTTTGCTCTATCAATGGCCTATCTATTCATACTCATCTGTATTGCTCCCTTATGCATATCCCATGCCTGTTTGAAACCCTGCACTGTATTCATATCCACCACTTCCTGGGGTAGGCGTTCCATGCATCCACCGCCCTTTCTGTGAAAAGAACTTCCTCACATTACCCCTTAATCAGACTCCCTCTAATTTAATGCTGTGTCCTCTGTCCTGCTATTTTTCTTAATATTGAAACATGTTAGACTCTTTCACATTGTTAATGCCCTTAAGGTGTTTGGATGTTTCGATCATATCCCTCTCTTCCTCCTTTATCTAGGGTATACATATTGAGCTCCATCAATCTGTCCTTATATGTTTTCTGATGCAGTCCCTGCACCATTTTGAGTTGCCCTTCTCTGGACTGCCTTAATTTGGTTAATGACCTTGTGAAGGTGTGGCCTCCAGTACTCCATGCAGTAGTCCAGATGGGGCTCTAACCAATGTCTTGTAGAGAGGGATTATTACCTCCCTTTTTCTGACTTGTGATACCCTATTAATACACCCTAACATCCCCTAGTCTTACTTACTGCTTCAGTGGTCTGCTTGATAATTTCAGGTCATCGATGATGATGATGCCCAAGTCTCTTTCTTCCTTGTGACTGCCAGCAACTCCCATCCTAGCCTAAAAGTGACTTCAGGAGTTTTTTTCCCTATGTGCATTATCTTGTACTTTTTGCATTAATCCCCAGCTGCCACTCTTCAGACCATTTTGCTAGTTTATCCAGATCTCTTCTCATTCTGCCCAACCCATCAAGATCATCTACTCTGTTGCAGATCTTGGTGTCATCTGCAAACAGACAATCCTTACCCTCCAGTCTATCTACAATGTCACTGATGAAGATATTGAAGAGGACTGGCCCCAGGACTGATCCCTGAAGTACCTCACTTATGACTTGCATTTCTTCTGACTGTATACTGTTTACCACCACTCTGTTTTCTGCCCATCAACCAGTTTGCCACCCAGTTGACCAACTTCTGACCCTGAGGTATATTCTCCACCACCACCTGGTAGAATGCTTACTAAATGATAAAGACTAGAACAAGAGATCTTTCCTGATCAGTCCTTTATAAGAGCAATGTATCATCAAGGCAGTCCAGCTGAGGAGCATCTCCACTTAATTTATAGTACAGGAGCCAGATCAGGGTCTGGCATATGATCAAAAAATCTTCTCTACCATCATTTCTCCCTCTTTTTTGTCCCATTGCTCTTCTAGAATTATCACCAGCTCAGACATGTGGCAATAACACTCTACAGACGGACCTGGCATTTTACAACTGGGAGCATTACTCCCTACAGTACTTATACCATTTAATCCCAGAGCCAATCTAAAATCTTTTCATAACTTCAGGTGACTTTTGGGCTCAGTCGGGTTGACTTTGACAGATATCTACAACTCAGGCACTTTGTCGGGACCCCTACCACTAAGTGCTTGCTTCCAGACTCCCATCCCTCTATTGTCCATTTTGCACATTTGCATTTTCTTTCTTTCTTTTCTTTCTTTCTTTCTTTCTTTCTTTCTTTCTTTCTTTCTTTTCTTTCTTTCTTTCTTTCTTTCTTTCTTTCTTTCTTTCTTCTTCTTCCAGCCTAGAGCCACATGATATCTCTTCTCTATAGGTCATTAATGGACTCCTGTTTAATCTCATCATTGGATACCTATTACAAAATGGGAAATGGAGTTGATATAGCAATTCCATTACCTGCCTGGAACAAAACTTGCCAATTAACCTCAAAGTAACAAGCTCACACCAATGGAGGAATCGCATGAAAGCAATTAATTAGGTACTTTCAAACATTGGTAGTTACCGTGTATTACTTGACAACACATGATTCATCCTGATCCAGACTGTGCTGGAAATGAAAGGCACATCTCAGCCATATAATGTGGTCCTTCCATGCCTTACTCCCTTCTTTCAGGAACTGGAACTAGAACTGAAAGAATTCTTTTCATCCCTGGTCTCACTCACTGCAGAGATGTTCATTGTAGTCTATTATCCCAAGGAACTATGAGACTCTATTTCCTGAAATCTCAAAGATATCCGATAATTGCCACAAATAAAAAGAAGAAAATCACCAGACTCTGATTAACTCCAGACCTCCTTAACACAGTCAATTGGTGAGACATGTTTAACCAAATCTACCAAATGGAAAAAAATCACTTACTTCCTAAATAACAGGGAGGAGCCTTGCTTATCAAGGTGGGCTAGCTGATTTTTGTACACTATGACCAAAGTGCTACTTTTGTCCCATGAGTATACCCTACATGGGTTCCAACTTGGATCTCACAGACCCAATGTCCATCTCTGACAGGGGCCCTTCACTTTAATGACACTCATACATTTCTTCCTCCCTCTTAATGCACTACTCTGGACTGTCCCTTGCCCCCAAGGGATCACTTCTCTTGCCTCTGACTGCCATAGACTTTGGGTTACAAATAAATAATTTAACCATTAAATCATGTATATCACTGATATATGTATGAGGAACCCTGTGCGGCACTCCTCCCCACATGCTGTTCCATAAGGGAGAAGATGGTTAGGACATGACAACACAACTATTGCCCGACCATTTGGCATGTAAGTGAAATAAAATCCCAACACTGTGATTGTATATTATTCATATATATATATATATATATATATATTAGCCGAGATATTCAAACTAAGCCAGGCGTGGTGCAAGCCTGGGCGCAGCTCAACTTTGTTGCGCGGGGTGTGGCCTGGGCAATATTCGCGGAGCTGCACTATGGTGCAGCAGCTTTGAATATCATACCTAGCCACCCCACTGTGCATGGTGCAGTGGCACTGCACTGGCGCAAAATCAGCCAGAGTGGAGCATGGAGATGCATGGCGCAAGTGCCATTCGCCATGCACAGCACCTGTGATATTCAAAAGGGACATGCAAATGGGGACATAATTTATGCAAGGTACACAGGGGCCATTTGCATCTCATTACGGCCCCATTTGCATGCCATTAGCATGCTGGTGTGCCGATCCCAGATGGCGTGTGCCTGGTGCCCTACCAGGCAGCAGCCGTTGGGACCTATGCCCCTGCAGCCCGATCGCAGGCGTTCATGTAAAAAAAAAAAGTCCTATATCCCTGGTGGTCCAGTGAACCTCTATGTGCCCGATCGCGGGCATCAGTATAGTTCCGCCGCATGTCCAATATCCCTGGTGGTCAGTGGACTGCACTCAGCCAATCGCGGGCATCAGTAATAGAACCCCAAGTCCAATATCCCTGGTGGTCCAGTGGACCGATCGCTGCCGATCGTGGGCATCTGTAAGTCATCAAATACCCCTACTGCCCTGGTGATCTAGTGTACCCCCACCCCACCGCCACTAGGCCCCACAGCCCGCTCCCCCCGTCCAGCCAGCGGATGGCAGTACCCACCCGCCTGCCATCCGCCACCTGCCGATCGACAGCTCGGGGGCTGCACGCCCATTGGTTCAAGCGTGAGCCAATGGGCGGCAGCCCGGTGACCGCATATTCAGTCCAGCTGATTACACTTGAATTAGTAGCTGATTAGACTGACATTTCAATCAGTAGTTTGACACTTATGTTCATTAAATCTGTCGCAAACATGTTACCACTTCAACACTGTTATACCCCTATTGTGCAGAAATGCTGTTAGTTGAAGCCTATTGCTACTGTAACATAGAAGTTGATGGCAGATGAGGACCGCTAGGCCATTCAGTCTGACCATTTCTTTTCTATCTTATAAATGTGACATTGGCCTTTGCTCTGACAATGGTCTATCTATTCATACTCTTCTGTATTGCTCCTTATGCCTATCCCATGCCTGTTTGAAGTCCTGCACTGTATTCATATCCACCACTTCCTGAGGTAGGCCATTCCATGCATCCACCGCCCTTTGCGTGAAAAATGAACCTCCTCACATTACCCCTTAATCGGCCTCCTCTAATCTCATGCGTGTCCTCTTGTCCTGCTACTTTTCTTATATTGAAACATGGTAGACTCTTTCATCTTTTTAATGCCCTTAAGGTGTTTGAATGTTTTGATCATATCACCTCTCTCCCTCCTTTGCTCTAGGTAGCCATGTCTCTGTCACAAAATAAGCTGTCATTAGCTGGTCATGTAAAGGTCACTGAAGCATTGCAAAACCCACAAGCTGTCTGTCTTCTGCTGCTGCCCAATTCATGATTTTAATAAGCCAAGCTGGCTGAATCAATAAGAACTGAAGCTATCCTGTGTGAGTGGTGTGCCAATGCCACCCTGAGCCATAGGAGGAAGTGGGAAGGAAAGATTCTAAAGCAGAGGATGCCTTCTTGATGTAGTTTTCACAAGCTCTTGATAAAGGGGCATGTATCTGTGGATCCCTATTGAAATCTAAAGTCCAGGATTTAGCCTTACAAATGGGCCATTCAAACTTCAAAACCACTGATGATTGGCTATCAAGGTGAAAGCAGAGACATCAGATCATGTTCAAAAGGAACACAGAGAAAAGAAGGAACTGATGCCTCTGCTGCTCACACTTGGCTTTCAGAAGAGCTGCCAGGACTGCTTACTGGCTACCAGCTCAAGGATGTTTGGAACATAGACAAGACTGGACTGTTTTACATGGAGTTACCTTGACTGTGGCCACAAACTTAAACAGCAGGAGCTCATAGGCAGTAAAAGCAAAGACCACACCTCCATCCTTTGCTGCATGAAGCAGACTGGCTCAGAAAAGTGAAAGTTACCTGTCATCAGCAAGAGCAAAGGAACTTAGCTGTTACCTATAATTTATGTCAGATCAGCGAACACCTAGATGTCAAGCTTTATCTTCCAGGAACAGCTAATGGCATGGTACAGCTAGCTCTAGTGAAATTGCCAGAAATGTTTGCTTATGGACAACTTCTCTGCCAACCTACATGATTTGTCAAGGAAAATCAAGTTCATCAAACTTCTCTTCTCCCAAATTCCGGCACAGCCAGCCCTATTTGGCTTATGGACCTGGGCATGGTTAATAACTTAAAGGTACACTACGGGTCATATGTTCAGCAGGTAACATTTTGTAAACAATTGATGAGGAGACAGCTCATGCAGCACAGATTGTCTGCAAAGCTGACACAATTCACATGCTTAACAGAGCATGGGAGACTTTTAAGCAAGTCACAGTATCAAACTGTTTTGGGAAACCAGGATTCACCTGCAACATCACTACCGGAACCTCCAATACTGTAACCATGCTCAAGAATGTACAGATTCTTGCTTGCTTGGATGCTGCAGCTTTCACAGGATTTGTAGTAATGGATGTTGATGAACTAACTGTGGAGAGCAAACCAATGATGAGATTGTCAGTGCTGCAGCTACAGGGAAGAGCTGGAGGACACAGCTGATGCCATTCAGGAAGAGCCAGTGAGCTCTGTCCCAATGAAGGAGGCACTTACAAGTCTCAGTGCTGTCATGGAATGATGCCAACAAAGAGGTCGATCACTGAATGGGAAAGGCTTTTGAAATCAAAGCTAACATACAATACCAAGCTATGAAGGAGAAAAGGCAGAGGTGTATTACTAATGTATTTTTGCCTGCAAAAAAAACACCACAGATAAAGTGACACCTTCAACATCAACATTTTCTTCTTTTTAGAATATGGAAAACGTGATGGTTATGAAACAGGAGCTGGATGACTTGACAGAAGCAGAACTAAAAAATTAAATTTTCTATAAGCACAGCAATAAATTTGTTAAGCACAATACAGTAATGAAAAGGTAAACTCACAAACAAGCACAAGCAAAGCAAAAAAAAAAAAAAAGAAGAAAAATTGTTACACTACACAGTCACACTACCCCTTCCACTTGCCAAATAGATTCAGCAATTTATTGCGTGGCTTTGAGAAATCACAGTAATGCACTACAGCAGTTAAGATTCTACACTTCATCAGTGAAAACCACAACTTCCCATATAAGAGATGGCCCATTAAATAGGACACTCATTATGCACTGAGATATCACGTTTAAGTGGCTTGCACTGTATTTACAAAAAAAAAAGACTTGTCACATGTTTATTATGACATGACAACAGATGCCAGTGCCAGTGCCACTACAGCCACCTCTGCTTCTTGGGCATAGACAAATAAGCAATAAGACACAACAGAGTGCGACTGGACAGATATTATCACATGCCCAGGAGTGTAGTGAGGCACAAGCTACAGGATGAGTACCTTCAGCCCCTGGAAATGCGGCAATATCTGTTGAATACACACCCTGGAGTGCCTTATTGTGCTGATAAATGGGCTCCTTTTTAAAACAAAAATTTTTTTATAGTTTGAAAAATCATTTTGCATGCAGAAAAAGATCTGATTTTGTGAATTGATGATAAAATAGTCCTTCTGCCTACTACAAAACGATGTCAACCTTTGTGGTGGACAAAGTTTTTCCTTTGCTAGCATTCATTTAGTTTGTTTTCCAGTGTAATGCAGGAGCATGGTACTGTTGCAGATTTTCTTTTTTCATAAGGAAGGAGCTCCAGTTTCTTTTGAACGAAGAGAGAGAGAGAGAGAGAGAGAGAGAGAGAGAGAGAGAAAGAGAACTGTGTATAAAAGTTTTGATTTCAAATAATCTCTGCTTCCAACTCTCTCCCTACCACCACTGCCAATCACTTACTGGCTTACATAGCCACAGAACCAATTTCCATCCTGGTCCTTGAAAGAAAAACAAAGTGTTTTTTTCTGGTAAACACAGTCAGGCTGTTTGAGCTCAGCTCCCCAAACTGCCAGCAAACAAAATACCCTTTTCCTCAAAAGAAAAGCAAAAGTATTATATTTTTCTGGCAAACACAATCAGTCTGTCTGAGATCAGGTCTCCACACTGCCAGCAAATAAAATGTATTTTTCAAAACTGCTAATGGTTAGTCAGTCTGTTTGTAGTTTGACATCCCCTGCAATCATCAAATGCCGTCTGCTGTTAATTGGGTAGCAAAACAATGTTAGAAGTCATTTTGTTTGGGACTGCAGATGTGGCAGCAAGTGGGCAAATGACATACACACATAGTCCCATCTTTACTTCTCTTCACCCCTCCCCTTAAATAAGATGACTGGAAAAAGTCTACTTAAAAACAAAATGAAGCACAGACTTCTGTGTTGTTTTTAAACCACAGCCATCCACGTGCCAGCTACAACGGGAACAGAAGTGACATTGGGAGTGTCCTTGGAAAACAGTTTTTATTCACATTAAAGGTAACATGTCTGCAAAGATTACATGAAAAGATTAAACATTGATAATGATTTTTATACTGGAGGGCTTCCTGTTTTACAGTTTGAAATGAAGATGCCCAACACTGTTTTAAAAAACTGTTTCAGGTGCTTTAGCAGTGAGTGATCGGAGGGACAGATGGGCAGTGGGGGGTCAGAGCTGCACTAAAGCTTGTTTCTCACGAAGATCAATGAAAACAGAGATGATAGGAAAGGACTAAAAATGCTCACAATAAAGCAGCACTGCAATGGACATGTGAGGCATTTTGTAATTTTTCTTTTAAATACGGGATGATCCACAATAGCGATGAAAAAAAAATGGTAGCTTTTAAACATGAGTGCTCTAATGGCTCGTTGATTTCTCTTTCTTTGTAATGGTGACCTGCTTTTCTGAATTTGTTTTACCTGTGCATTGAATGGATTTGATGCACAGGTAACAACTCAGTCAGAAAGCAGTATTTTATTATTCATTTTATAATCATGTTTCCACCTTAGGGCACTATATACAGTGTTGTTTACTATTGTTGTGACTCATCATGTTTATTATGACTAGAATGACACCCGCTGCCAGTGCCAGTGCCACCACAGCCACCTGTGAATAATTGCCTGTCCACCTTGATAACAGTATTATGTATTATCATATACATGATTCATCAAGTGTTTATTCAGAAATCATGTTTTATTGCCATATAAATACAAGAATACATTTAAATTACTGTATTTAAGAAAACCGTTTAATTTTGCTGTCATAAAAATGCATTTAAAGTATTTAAGAAAATGACATCTCTCTGCTTTCATATAAAATTATATTATATCACTCAACTGTCATCTACTCCAATAATTTGCTGTCATATTACTCATGATAGGGGATCATACTGTGCTGCACTTCTCTGCCAGTAGCAGCAGAAGCACAAGAAACAGCATCCTGGTAACCATTTTACAACTTATTGGGCAGTGAGGATCACTTTTAACTTCAGCCATTCTCCATTGTAGAAGACATTGACATTGGAAGAGATATGCATTAAGAACTGAAGCACAAATACAACATCACCCTTCATATTGTCTTAGCATACCAGATTCAGACAGTACATGTGATGGTGTGTGCTGCAAAAGCTTATTCTGCTTCTACCACCACAAGAAAAGGAATCAAAACTGCCAATAAGCAACTCTTACTATGGCCTTTCCATGGAAGTCTACTTGAGTGGTTCACATGCCATTATTTATGAACTTCAATAGCAATCCAATGAAGCATACTATTATACAACTATTTTCTTGGTATAAAAAAAATAATAATGATCACATTACATTAAACAAAATACAAAAGTTGACCCTTTCTTCTAAACACAAAACAATCATCAAAATTATGTCTTGTAAGATACAATATTACATAATAAAATATTATCATCAAATAACTGTTTATTATCTGATACATACTGTACAAATAAAATAATTGAAGGGATCCAATAATCATTTAAAATATTCATTGTAGAAAGTATGGCTCTTTAAGGAGAAAAAATATATGTACTGTATATATATATATATATATATATATACATACAAAAGAATCTTTGCAGTTCTCTCTCTCTCTCTACTTTGGGCTGCCCATGACCCAAGCAAATGAGATCCTCTATAGGATGGCTGGCTCCCTCTCCCTGGGCTGAGATATAGATATGGCACACTGATGAATACAAAGGAGGACTAAACACGTGTCTGTGTCTGCTGTTCTCAGCCTTTACTGATTGTATTGTGAGGCCTTTTCGGCAAAGCTGAGCCAGTCCAAATTAATTTGTGGGCATTGGCATATGCTTCTCATTATGCTTCGCACTATTGGGGTATGTGTAATTTATATATATATCTATATGTATATAGATATATATATATATATATGCGTGTGTGTGTGTGTGTGTATGTGTATACATATATATGTGTGTGTGTGTGTGTATATATATATATATACTGTATGTCAAACAATTAATTTCCATTTTACCAGGAATAACATTATTGAGCAGGCTCATTTACAAGGTGATCCTGAGGGGCATAACAGAGGAAAGGGATTTCAATACATACACTGTTTGAGTGCAATAACATAGACATTTCTAACAGAGTGGTCTGGATTAGATAACAATAAAGGGAAGGGCATTTCAACAGAGGAAGATTATTTCAGTACATGCAATGTTTGAGTGCAATAACAACCCAAAAACCATTTCTTACAGAGGTCTAGATTACACAACAAAAGCAATCTTAACTAAATTATATGCAATGAATGTAAGACATAGCAGTTTGATGAAGGGGACAGAGAAGGAATAAAAGATACATAACAAACTACAACCAAACTGGGTACATATCATCAAGTGCTGAGTGGGTGATACAACACAGAGCAGGCATCCCACAGGGAGATTTGAATGCAGTTTATGCATAACAGTTTACATTCCTCCTGCAAGGAGTGGTCCAACAGTGATTTAAAGGTCTGCAGGCAGATAAATTTTAGTAAGTGTCAATGATTTCTGGATGGCATTCCATATAGTTGGGAGAGCATGGCTGACTGCTGATTCACCATAGCGAGATCTTAGCCTAGGTATGTCTAGCAGTAGTAAGATATCTCCTCAGTGAATAAAAATCAGGTGTACACTTAAAGAGTTCACTGATGTAAGGAGGGAGTTTGTTTGTAATAGCTCTATAGGACTATATTGTGCCATTTGTTAGCCTTCTGGTATGAAACAAGGACTAGCCAAGTTGGGCATAGAGAGAAAATGGTGAGTTCTAAATGGGGCAATGGTGATAAATGTTAGCGCCTATGATAAAGTGTGTCTAGTTTAACAAGAGCTGCTTTTGAATTATGACTATACAGAAAGTCAGAATATATATTCCTTACAAAAACTACATTAATGCAGATATAAGGTTGTAAATGCAAAGTGCACAAAGATGGGAAATGAAAACATTAGGGATTTGGGTCTCCAGAGTATTGACAAATCATTGGTGGGATCTTACTTGGGTTGTCAAACCTAATATCCACCCCATCCCCCAGCCCATAGCCTGATGTCTGAAGCATAAGACACAGCTCCAAACTAGTGCCTCATAGTGATACAGTATGGCCAACCTAATCTGTTAGAGCTTTCTTCATGCATGGTCCAAAAGGCCCTGCATGAAGACATTACATTTGACATCATCTGATCAAGGGAGCGGTGGGCATTGTGTTCTTTATTTCCTGTCTTTGTGTGCTTTGGGTTTTACAACCCTAATTTCTGCATTAATTTCATTTTTATAAAGAATTTCCATTCTTTTGTGATAGTGGATTTGTATTTTCATTTGTGCAAAATAAGATTTATACAATATTGGAGACAATCCTGACCTCAATGCATGGGCCAGCAGGCCCCAGCACACATGTCGATACCTAGTGGGTGAGGGTCCTCCGACCCACCACAGGGGTGTGGAATCTGTGCCAACCCACTGCACCATCCCTACCAAGACTGGGGCTGGTGCTGCAGGCTGCAGCATCCTACCCATCAACCTTGTCCCAATAAACTGGCTCACTGAGTTCACACCTGAACTCAACTCACTGGCACGGTAAGATAGCATGTCCCCTAGTGGTGCAATGGACATCCCTGTAAATGTTACATAATAATTTTTTGTTTTTAATATTTTGACCCAAAACTTTCAACATAGTGTTCTTATGACCCCACCTCATAAACCCTGTAGATGAAAATGTTCAAATCCATGCCAAAATGCCATTCCTTGCCACAGGCATGAAAACACATTTTGAAGAAGATCTGAGAAATAATAGCTATGCTGTTCATGAAGTGGTGTGAAAAAATTGCTATATTGAAAATTTGGAGTCAAAATATTGAAAATTACCAAAGTTATGCGTGTGCTTAGGAAAAATGTGATGAAAGCATGCAACATGGCTATTTTTAGATTTCAATGCATAATTAACATGGTCTTTTGGTAACTCACCTAATGAACACTGAGGGTGACATTTCATTATTTGTCCCAAAAGGTGATTTTGCCCAATGGCAGCAAAATCACCTTCCAGGTCCAACAAATGAAATGACAGTGACAGTGCTCATGAGATGGAGTCCCAAAAGGCCATATTGAAAATTTGGTGAATTGATTCCCAAAATGACAAAGATATTATCATAAGTTCAGAACACCACTGAAATACATTATACAGCACTTACCTGTATTCCTCTGTCCATGGTTCGGCTTTGAAGATTGCAGAGGTGTTTTGGTCCTAAAAGATCACATTGTATGACTTCTGTGGTAAGTATAGAGTAAGGGGTGTGGGGTGGTGGGTGGTCAGTGGGAGGGGAGGAAGGGATGGGTGGAGGAGAATGGTGGCAACAACGAGGGACCATTTTCTTTTCTCAGGTAAAAAAGGCATTGTGGGATTTTTTTTTCTAGGAAGGATTAAATACATAAAACTATGTTGGGACACTGGGATCCCCAGTGTCCAGACTACGGGGTTGTACATGCTGACATGGGGACTGAGCCCCCATGTTAGCACTTTCACAAAACAATGGACTGGGAGATGGGACATCCGACACCAGGAGGGCATCCTGGTGTTGGATCATATGAAAAAAGAGAAAGATAAAGAAAGAAAAAAGTAAATAAATAAATAAATGAGGAAATACACTGCCACCAGCGATTGGTGCCCTCTGGTTGCAGATACAGTTCAAGGCACAGTCAGGATGGTGGGGCTACAATGACAGTAGTTGCATCCCCTGACAAAGAAGTCATGACAGAGCAGGTTGCACTTTTTATTTATTTATTAAAGTTTTGAATTACGACCTTTGAGTCAGAGACTCTTTTGCAAAGGCTCCACGTCAAAACAAACAGACAGATTTCTTTATGACAGATTGAACATGCTTTAAATTAGGATAATTCATTGGTACTTTACAATTTACATCAGACATTTACTGTACTTGGTTAGTCTCTAAGGGTTGATTATAAACCCTGGGTCGATGTGGTGTAGTGTGATTCGTTGTAGCTACACGTCTGAGAGTCAATGAGATGTCTCTTTATTCTGTTTTTAAATTGGCCTAGTCTAGGAGCCAGGGAGATGGAAGAAGGGAGTTCATTGAGCCAGATGGGAGCCCGATAGCTGAAGGATCTTTGTCCTAGTGCGGTCCTGCAGTGGGGACAGGGATGGGAGTGCTTTGCCTGATGCCTTGGGGTGCTCCTGTGGAAGTTAGGTGTTGATGAGGGAGTGCAGGCCAGTGGGTGCAAGCTTCATGAGTATCTTTTGGCTTGGAGACAAGTGTGATATTTTTGTCTTCCTTTGAAGGTGAGCCAGTCTGCTCTTTTGTAGAGGTCGTGAGGTGTGGGTAAGTCGGTCACTTTCTGTGATCAGTCGGCAGGCTTTATTGAGGGCAAGATTGATTCGATTAAGGGCTGTGAGGTCAGCCATCCTGTATATGATAATCCCATAGTCAGCCAGTGATAGGACTGAGCTGGTTACTGCCAGTCGAGGGCCTGTGGTGGAGGCATTGTCTGTGCCTATAGAGGATCCCTAGTCTGGTGTTTACTGAGGAGGAGAGATGGTTGATGTGTGTGTGATAGCTAAGGGAAGTGTCAAGTGTATTGCCTAGGTATTTGAAGTGTGGGACCTCTTCAATTTGGATGCCCTGGTAGTTAGAGATGTTAAGGTGGGAGCTGTTGTAGGGATTTTGGCGGTGTAAAGATCATGGATTTGGTTTTGTGCAGTTTAGTATTAATCGATGGTCTGTGAACCAGTCTTCTAGTTCAAGAAAGTAACTTTGAAGCATGTGTTAGAGGGAGTTGGGAGTGCTATCTTTCCAGTACACTACTGCATCGTCTGCATAGAGCAGAAGCTTACCATTGCAGGCTTTTGGGATGGAGTTCAGGAAGAGGGTGAATAATAGAGGGCCTAGGATTGACCCTTGTGCTACACCCTCATGAACTGGTTTCTGTCAGATAGGGTGGTGTTGATTTTGACTTCTGTGTCCGGTCAGTGAGATAGTTCTTAAACCAGTGTATTGTGTCCGGGCGAGATTGAGGGAGGGGAGTAAGTGGATAAATAGATCATGACTGATGGTGTCGAACGCTTTGGTTAGGTCAACAAAGATTGCGCCTGCTATTGCCCCTGATCAAGAGCCCTCGTGTATATAAGATGTAAATCAAGGAGGGCAGTGGTAGTGCTGTGACCTGTTCTGAAGCCGTGTTGTTCTTGGCACAGCAGAGAGTGGCTAGCCAGGTACTCAGTGAGTTGGTCTGACACTATTCTTTCAAGGCCTTTTGTGGGGAGTATCGTGATGGGTCTGTAGTTGCCAAGATCGGTTGGATCACCCTTTTAAGGATTGATGTGATAATTCCCTTTCCAGAGAGTAGGGAATTGTTCTAGGCACAGGAAGTAGATAAATATTTTGGTGAGGTGTGGAAGGGTCACGTCTAGAGTTAGCGGAGGATTTTGAGACCTATGGAGTCACTGCTATACCTCTTGTTACGTAAGGCTTTAGACAGGTAGTGTTTGGCCTTACTACAGGAGATCATTCTGAGGTGGAAAGGCAGGAGGGTGGGCCTAAGGTAGGTGGTAGCGGGACCCTAGGGGAGGGTCAAAGAAGTTTGTGGATTATGTGACTGAGGTCAGTGAAGGAATTGTTCAGGACATTGGCTATTATGGTGGTGTCCTGGGAGAGGGCACCATTGTTGAGTATCTGTGATGGCGTTAGGTTGATGGATTTCCTGCAGAGCTCTTTGCCATTGCTCCAGAACTTGTTCCCAGAACCCCAGGACAAGATGAGGGCTTGTTTGTAGTGGTTAGCCTTAGCTAGCCGAATAGCCCTGGTGCACTTGTTTCTCGCTTCTCTATAGATTGTCTGTCATGGGAAGCTGGGAGTTCAGTACCCTGTGCCAGAGATTATCTCTGTGATGCATGTGATCTAGTAGGGTCTGTGAGATCCACGGGTGTCTCTTGTTTTATAACCTTTTTTGAGAATGGGGCGATTTGTCACAGGCTGTGTTAAAGATATTAATAAAGGAGGTAAGGGCCTCATCAAAGGACTGGGTGTGTGGACAGGTGTCCTGTCACTAGTGGAAAGAGAGTGTATAATTTAGATATGGCACCTTTTTGAGGTGCCTTTGTGGGATATTTTGGGTTGGCTTGGTGTGCTCTTGTTTGACCAGTGGCAGGAGAGGGAGAGTGTCACTAAGGACGTCCGGGAGAACTTTGATATTAGAGAGGTGCTTAGGAAGTTTGTAAGGATGTGGTCTGGCAGTGTGCGGAGTTCCTGTCCTGGGGTCTTGTCTTGTAGGGAACTGGACTGCTTGGGTCAGATCTTGCGCTTTGGCTGCATCTTCGTAGGGGTCTGATGCTTTTGTTAACCAGTTTATATTAAAGTCACCCATTATTATCAGCTTGCTTCTGGGGAGCTGGGCTATACTGGTAAGTATAGAATCAAAGGCTAATTTTTGGTTGTTGGGTATGTAGACTGACATTATGTATAATGGTTTCCTTGGGAGCCAATCATAGTTTTGATTGTGATGGCTTGTGCCCATGTTCCGTGAGGGCAAAGGGACCAGTAGTGGCTGTAAATTAGCTCTGGCATGATATAGCCCAGCCTCCTCCCTCTTACCCGCTCTGTCTGATCTGAAGATTAGGTAGTCATTTAGGGCAACTGCGTGAATCTGGTATACTCCTGGCTAGCAAGGTTTCAGACAAAGCCAGGATGTCCGAGGATTGTTGTGCAACCCATCCTTGTAGTAGTGTACATTTTTTGGTAGGCTGCGTATATTTAGTGAAGCCAGTAGCAGGCCACCATGCCCGTGACCTTGGCCCTGCTAGCTGGAACAAGTCCTGGGTTGGGGTGTATGTTACCAGACATAAGTAGAAGAAGGAGGAGAGCATGTCTGAGAGCTGTTGTCTGGAGCCGTTTGAAGATGTTTTTGATGTGGCTGGGTGAGTGTTATACTTGTGAGGTCTGCTTGGTATGGGTATGGATTGGATCATTTGGGCTAATTGCACTTGGTGAAGGAGAGGGTTAGGGCTATTTGGTGGGTGGGTGTTAGATGGGGGTGCTGGCTTTGCCTGTGCGGGCCCGCTTAGGTGCAGCTAAGGCTCGTGGTAAAATAGGAGTCCAAGTGGTGCTGTGTGGAAGAGTTTGGTATGGTTGCTGGTGAGACTTTAAAGGGTGGTGGGAGTTGAGGCAATTATTTGAGTCATTGTTGCTGTATTTTATGGAAGGGAGTGAGAGCTTGGAGTGGGAAGCGATTGCTAGGATTAAAATGGGTGTGTGAGTGTGCTTTGGCTGCTTGTCATGCTGCTTGCTTTGTGATTAAAAAGTACTTTCAGGAGAGAGCCCTCTAGTATTTAATCCATATAACCTGCTAATGGGAAAGTTAGCTGATAGGTTTTATGCGCCACGTGATCCTGCCTATAAAGTTAGAGGACAATCAAGGGTGGTGGTGGGGTGGTAGGGAGCCGGCTTGCAGTGCCAGCAGGGATCAAATCCTGCTACCAGAGCCAGCGAGGTGAGTTTCTCCACTGCCTCCTGCAAGAACTTACTCGGCTTCTGGGGATGGGAGGGTGGGCGAGCGGTCCCTCATGACCTGCTTGGGGGAGGGCTTCAACAATCTGCTCCTCTCGACCTCCTGTGGTCCCGGTCTGTGGACAAGGAAATGGGGAGAAGGAGTCAATTAATATAATTCCAGGATAAGGGCGTTAACACAGGATGGGCAGTTTAACAAATCATTGGCTTCTATGGGAGACAGTCGGAGCTTTAGATAGAAGCAGTAAAATGCTGGTGCTGCTAAGGTTTTTGTTTTTTTTTTAAATTAAGCTGCAAGCGTTTTCTGCCCTTTCTTTGTCTAAATGCAGTTCAAACTGAGTTTTTGGTGCTAGAAAACAATAGAGAGCACTGAAACGCTGGTGCTGCTATGGTTTTACAGTTAAGCTGCAAGCCTTTCCCTGAGTTGGGAGTTTAAAGCCCTTTCTTTGTCTAAATGAATTCAAACTGGGTTTTGGTGCCAGATAGCAATGCTGAACACAGTAATGTTGCACAAAAACTATCTCCACCGTGTGGGAAACAAATTATACACTAGGTATGCTTTTAGTCCTTCTTAAAGTCTCTCTTATGCCCGTGAACTAGGTCTGTAATAAATCAATCCTGCTGCTACCAGAGCTAGCGAGAGGTGTGTTCACTGCCTCCTGCAAGAACTTACTCGGCTTCTGGGGATGGGAGGGCTGGGCCAGTGGTTCACATGACCTTGCTTGGGGGTGGGCTTCAACAATCTGCCCCTCCTCGACCTCCTGCAGTCCGGTTCAGCTTCTGGGGATGGGAAGGCTGGGCGAACAGTCCCTTGTGACCTTGCTTGGGGGAGGGCTTCAACAATCTGCCCATCTCGACCTCCTGTGGTCCCGGTCATTTGTTAAATGACAGCTGTGTCATATAGTGCAACCAGCTTGTAAATGCCAAATACATTATACAGCAGTAAGCATTATTTCTCAGTTTTGGGTTCAGTATTGAAGAAGCCGAGACATGTCCCGTCTACAGAAGATGACAGCATACCACCTCTGGAGGTAAGTATAGGGTAAGGGTGTGTGTGGGGTGGTGGGAGCTCAGGGGAGGATCAGGATGGAAGGGAATGGATGGCGATTATGGGGGTGTATTAGATTAAACAACAGGCTATGGGGGCAGGAGGCATCCGACACTGGGGTGGGTATCCCGGTGTTGGACAATTAATAAATAAATAATTACACTGAGTGTGCAGATACAGTTGAAGGCACAGCACAGTCAAGATGGTGGGGCTAAAATGATAAAAGCCCCATCCCTGAACTATGAGTCACACAGCAGCAGGTTTGACTATATGACACAGCTGTCATTTATTAAAGACAGCTGAATATATAGTGCAAACTGCTGCTTCTGTGAAAAAATCAGTATGACTAGAATGTTAATTTTTGAACTTTGCATGCTCAGAAATAGAACATTTTTATTAAATAATTTAAAACTACTTAACAGCTTGACCTTAAAATCACAAAAGTGCGCACCTTGGGCCAAGCTCTATCAAACTTGAAAGTTTCAGGTTTCAAAGCCTTCTAATGTTTTAGTTATTCAATGGCAAAAAAGGCTTAACAGTTTCAAAAATTATGACTTGTACATTTGTTTGCTCCTCTGTAACTTTGTGCCCATTGAACTGATCTATACAAAATTTACAGGTTTAAGAGATCCTTGCACAGAGGCTCAGCTGACCAAATTTCACCTAACTAGGTTGAACAGGGGCAAAGTTATTAAGGTGCAAGATTTAAGTTTAACATAGAAGTGCTTACTCAACCCTAATATACAACCCTAATATACAGGCACTATCATGCTTTATAATCTATCCATATATATATATATATATATATATATATATATATATATCCATATATAGATAGATAGATAGATAGATAGATAGATAGATAGATAGATAGATAGATAGATAGATAGGTAGATCAAAAACTGTCATGCTCAGCCCATTCAGCAGTTTGCAGTATACAACACAGCTGTCTGTAATAAACGACAGCTGTGTTGTATAGTGTAATCCTTGCTGCTGTCACCACTTATAGCCATCCTGGCTCTCTTAATTTGACAGTTATCTGCACACCAGGGGCTCCAATCCTCAGTGGCAATGTATTTATTAATCTATAAGTATTTATTAATTTTATTTATTTTTATTATTAATTTTCTTGACCAACACTGGGATACCACCCCAGTATTGGATGCTTCCCCACATGTGCAGTCCCTGTTGATTAACACTGCCAACATCAGAGTGCCCAGTTCCCATGTTGGCATTTACACCAACCTCCCCAGCAGTGTGGGGCATTGGGAGCCCACCCCAATGTCCCAAAATAGTGTCATTAAAGTTTGCCCTGAAAAGAAAAAGAAAAATCCTGCAATGTCTCTTTTTAACCTGGAAAAAGAACACCATTCCTCATCTTCTGTCATCAATTCCCTACCCAACCCCTCCCACTGAACTCCCCCACCTACCCTATACTTACCTACTGAGGTCAAGACAGATAGTACACAGCTGTTTATAATAAACAACAGCTGTGTCGTATAGTGTAAGTACTATATGGCACAGCTGTCTTTAATAAAAGACAACTGTGTTGTATGGTACTTGGTGTTATGACATCGCTGTCTCTTATTAAACAGGTAGTGTACTGGACTCTCTGGAATCTGTACCCTTGACTGGAGTCATTAAATGAATGCCCAGTTAAATGCTTTATCTGCATGAATGTAGTCATGACCACCATCTCTTTACACGTTTTCACTCATTTTCAGTTTTTTCATTTCCTGCCATGAAGACAGGGTGCCTCATGCCCTTTAACAGCAGGTTAGTTTATGCATAAGGGGTAGGCTGTCATTAGACGTTCAACATTATATTCCTGTCAAGAGATGTCATCTGGCTGTGATTTCAGTATTAGGTTGTTGTATGACAATTGTTATTAATTGCATTCATCTGAATTTTTTTCATTAGAATGAAAATGGCATGCTGTTACTTGTTCTTTTCTTATTCAATCTTATGTTGAAATCAATGTATACACAGTACAGCAGAACGTCATTGGCAGTTAGACCCATAGTTTCATTGCTGTTTCGATTTGACAGCAACTGACTAAATGCCCTTGTTACTCTGATATAGACAAAAGAAAATTTGAACTGTTCTTTACACTAGTTTGTCAGTTAATCTCCTTCAAAGAAATGATGCCGCCACATTCCACCCCCACACACATACACAGTCAGGCATTCACTCCCATCTCCCACTGAATTTTGTTTGTTGATAAATTGAGTAGTGTGACAACTTCTCCTTGGCTATTGTTTTATCAGTGTCTAAGCAATTTTTAAACAATCTAATACTATTGAGTTACTTGTTTGCTTTCTATGAGATCAATGAATTACATAAACAGCCCAACTGCCGCTTTATCTATCCTGCCATGGTGCTTCTTACCTCAGTCAATCCATAAACCTGTATTAGTATGGGAAAAATATTGACTTATGTCATACAGCTGAAATTGACTGCAACATTTCAGTTTCCACTTCCTAAAATCATTTTAAACAAGTCAGTAGATGAACTGAAGTCACTGTATTTAATTTTTTTGTGTGTGCAGCAACCTTACCAAGAGCTTTCAAGTTCTATTGCTTTATTAGTTTGTTTTGTTTGTTTATTGGCTTAATGAGTAAACACACTGGAATAAAAGTTCCATTTGCATGTGCACTCTCAAAATTTACAAAAACATACACCACATTCAATATAGACTTTGAATGAGTCTATGTCACACGTTCTGTCATTGATAGCTGCCACACTGACCAAGCATTTACAAAACTGATAATCCATAGGAGTAGGATGGGATGTTAATTAATCTACTATCCAGTCCATGGAAGTGTACTGTAATAGTGGGAAATGGTGATTCTAAACAACAAAAACAATGTTATGGGTACAGTTCTGAATTATTACTTTTCTGAATATCAAGTTTTCATATCAGCCATACAGTCCTGTTTTGAGCTGACTGGTCCACATTGTTATCTGCCATTGTTGTTATCAGTTTCAGAGTCCCTTTTTAGGCATTTTTCTAAATTTTCTAAATATTTTACGTAGTCGCAGGTATACTGACCCAATGATAAATCAGTTGCAGTAAAATAATTGTTTCTGTGATGTCAAGAGAGTTTGCCAAGTTTAGAATCAATTAGTTATTGGTTTAGTAGAATGAAGCCCACACAAACAAAATTTTAATAAATAAATCATTATGCAGTGAATGACATAGTGGGTCATATCATCAAACATACAGATAGTTGTAGCAGTCAGTTCCTGAAATACCAGTGGTTTATTTCACTGCTGATTTAGCTCAGAAAACCATGATAAATTAGGTTAGAGTGAGTGGGTTCTGAGGAAAGGAAGGAGGTTGAATCCTGCCCAGCAGAAGAGGACCTGGGTTCTGCAAATGCCATAGGAGGAGGCTGGGGACTGGGTGATGATGGATGAAAAGAAGCAAAGTAGAACAGCCAGTATTTGGCTATGAAAGAAGCACATAAAGCAATGCATCTTGCACTATGAGAAAGGAATGAAAGGGAAGTATTGAAAGAGAAGTGTCAAATATTAATTTCAGCTGACAGTTAAAAACTACTAATCAAGTGGCAAATGATGTGTGCTATAGGTACTGACCACAGACATCAATTCATATAACCTGATTTGGGACCTTCAAGTACTTGAAAATAAAAAAAAATAAAGTGGATAAGGATGTTCTCTTTAAGCAGAATGGTTACCATAACATGAGTGGGGACAGTCTAAAGGTAAAGGGTGGGATTTTTAGGATGGAGGTCATGAAGCACTTCTGCACATAGTGGGTGGTGGTCACGTGGAATGCACTACCAGCAGAGGTTATCTCCTTATAGAAAATGGGCAGCTCCAAGATAGGATGTGATATGCATCTGTTGAGGATAAGGATCATGGGTATAGAGGATGACAGAAGTGGGGGGGGTGCAGGTACTGTATCTAGAGCAGTGGACACTGCAATAAATGCAGAATGGATAGACAAAATGGCCTTGATCTGTTTTTTTGACAGGACAAGAGTTGAAATGGTAGGTTAACAATATGCAGACAGTGACAACTCAACTTCTGGCTGCTAACCTCCTGAGCATTTTTACTACTCTCTCCATGAATGCTTTTTCCAATTTGGTAACAAAAACATATTATTGCATAGTCAATCGCTGTATACTATGAATCCTACTTGTTGATCATTGTACTGTAAAATGTCATGAAACATATTTTGTATAAGATGGAAAATAACAGGGAAAATGTATTTGTGATTCATGCTAACTCATGTACCAAAATGGTACTTACACAGTGTTTTATTGGAGAAAACTTTATATGTGCAGAGAGTCTGGGAAAGAAGTAAAGTGACTAGAGATGTGCAAAATTAGCAAATTTCATTACGGAAATATTTTGTGAAATTTGCCCATTTCAGAACATTTTTTTGGAAGCAAAATTTGGAATTTCACCATGGAAGGTGAACTTTCACCTATGAAACAGCAACATTCCCTTTGTCAGTGAAATTTCACCATTTTCCATCAAAATTTTACATTTCACAGGTGAAATTCTATTTCGCACCCCACAAAATATTTTATGCGTAGGCAAATTTCAAAATATTTCATGTGGTGAAATTGCAAATTTCATGGGAATTTCCCAGTGAAATCTAATTTCACAAAACCTCTTAAAGGATTACAGGGTTACAGTACTGTATGAATTTCTACACCAGTTATGTACTTGTTACATTGGCTAGGAAGGCTTCAGGCATTCAAATGCAAATACATTAACTGTTATATATGTAGAGCATTCAGCCCAGTTCAGATGGAGGATGCAAGAGGTCCATCCCAACTCCATATAGGACCATGGCATGATAATGTATCAATGCATCAAATGCCAGGGTTAGCTGACTAACATGAAAAAATTTTGAATTACAAAATGGTAGGGGAAATCACATTATATTTTTAACCAAATATCAAAACACTTGAGTTTCATTTAGGGGCGGTTATAGTAATGTTCAGCCCATTGCAGTGACTTGGTCAGGAGCCAACATTAGCTACATTAAATTTACTTATTTTTCCCCATAAGAACAAAACAAGTGACTCCATTATGAGAAAAGTAAGGGTGACCTTTTCTAAAGATTCAAGCCTGTTGATGTATTGTAAAGTCAGTCACAAGGTGATTTATTCTAGTAAACCTCAGATGAACAGAGTATAACACAGCCATACAGACATAACTTGTGAGTTTCTTAAATGCAATGTATTAGAAAAATATATTTTGTACTTTTCAGGCTAACACTGGCAGGGATCCAATAAAAAATCACAAAATAGTTGTAAGGGCAGTGGGGCAGATCTATCTTCACCTATCTTAGTGATTAGCTGTTTACCTAACAATGGAAACAAAAAAGTAACTGGCCTTATGTGAAATTTATTTTACACATCATCAATATGCCCTCTTTGATTGGGGATCATTGGGTAGCGATTTGACTCTTACCTAGCCCATTATACCTTTTATAGTCTCTAACTTGCAACAGATTGTCTGGAAAAGATGTAAAGTGACTATACAGGACATTGTCTTTCTGCCTGTATTAGGTGTACTGGATACAGACACTAAAGGATGGGTTGCTAAAATGTAAATGCAAACACGGTATAAGTTATTAAGTACAAGCAACAAGATCAAAACAGATGGAGGGTGCAAGAGGTCCATCCTACTACTCTATCGACCACAACTGTTAACCATATCAAAGCACCAACTGCCAAGGTTTGTGGAGGGAATTGGACAAATACAGAAGCAGTAATAGTAAAGGACCTGTAATTAGATTTTTACAGAGATTGTCCAGGACCATTTCATTTCATTTGGGGTGGTGGAAGGGCCATTCTTCCACAGCACCAGTATTTATTGAATTACATGACAGTAGATAAAGATACAGTAAATGGATTTAGTGTTTTCTTAATTATTTTTATTTTTCTTCTTCTATCCTAATTGTGAAATTTTGAGTAGGAATAACAATGTGGAGCATTTAAATATTTAAATACCATGTTTAATGACTCACTCAGTATCCTACTGTCATCAGCAGTTAGTTGATTTACAAGGCTTGACTTTAGCATAACATCTTTCAACAGAGTGCCTGGGCAAGATGTAAAGTGACTGTACAGTTCTGTATGCATTTCTGCATCTGTTATGTGTACTGTTTATAGTCACTAGGGAGGCTGCTGAACATTCAAATGCAATAATTTATAAGTTGGTAATTTCAAGATTTCAGAATGCCACAGATGGAGGGTTCAAGAGGTCCATCCCACCATCCTATATGCCCAATGCATGTGAACCGTTTCAAAGCACCTGAGTGACAGTTTTAGCTAACTGACCAGAAGAAATGTAAAATTAGTAATGGTAGGGGAATAAAATTATATTGTTAAACTGAAATTCAAAAAGCTCTTGAGTTTTGTTTGTGTGTGTGTGTATGGGGGCAAGGATACAGTAATAATCAGCTATACCTCAGTTACTTGATCATGAGCCAATATTAGAGACATTAACTTAACTTCCTACATTGTAAAGTTTTGTAGTTCTTGTTATATATTTTTGATATAAACACACAAGTGTCGCCATTATGAAAAAATAACTGTGAACTTTTCTAATGATTCAGGCATGTTGGTGTGTTGTACAGTCAGTCACAAAGGGCCAGATATTTAAAGCTTTGCGCTGGCAAAACCGTTTGCGCAGGTTTAAGCAGGATTAGCATGGGTCTGCTATATTCAAAAGGCCAAATAAGCATGGGCAAACTGCATTGGCGCCAGAGCAAAATTATAATGTATGCAAGGGGCAAAACTGACATGAATACAAAGCGCAATGCTATCTTCAGTGGCTACGCATGGCGGCGCAAGTGGTTTAGCCGCACCTATGCACGACACTTAGCGTGCACATTACTGCCAGGAAAAGCTCGCCTTAATCCTGGGCAGCAGCCTTGCGCCGACACTGTGGCTTTGGCGGTGTTTGCGGGGTTTAGCGTGACCCTACAAATAAATATGACACATAGATAAAGCCAAACATAGAGGAAGATTTGCTAACTGATGGCATCACAATGATGCCATCATCTGCCACCAGTCCCAGTCATGCCAGGCAGTGTGATGACCCTGCCATCAGTCGGGACAGCACGGCAGTGTGGCCATACAACACACACCTGTGGACCGCACTGCCGTGGACACCAACAGATGCCAGCACACACATGCAGCACTGTGGGCATGGAGGATGTTGAGGGAGCATGTATGGGTGGCGAGGCTGTGCTACAGACCAGGTGTGGCCACAAGGCTGGGACACATCATGCAGTGTACATGGGCCAGTATTGGGAATACCCCAACACCAGTGTGCCTTTCGGATAATATATCCCCCCGGCCACATACCTCACAGCTGTACAACAGCCATAGCACACAAAGCCAGGAATGTACATGTCACTGTGAGCATCCATGCCACAGGTGCAGCATCTGTGGGTCACACAACAGCGTAACAGTAATGTCCAGTGTCAGTAAACATCCGCAGGTTAGCTCCTCACTGTGTATAGTGCAGTCATCATCACTGTCCACACACCATAGGCATTGCTGTGCCACACACACTACTGGCCCCCCTTGCTACTGTAGTTGCTGCTGTGCACTGTGCATGCCCTGCCAGTGTGACAGTTGCATGCAGCACTACCCCACCACCTGTGCCTATGCTGTCCTGTCCCCTAGGGTACAATATGCTATGCTATGCTGTACTGTTTACATGTAGCCTGTAGCTATCATCGCACTGCCAGACTGACCTACAGGTGGAGCTGCGTTGGACCTGGTCTGCCCCTGTACTTCCAGACTGACCTACAGGTGGCTTTGTGGGACCCTGAGTACGCTGGGCAAACTGCATGCAAATCAGGGTATAATGAGATGCTAATCCGGTTGTTTGCCCAGAGACTACCTAAGTAGGCTTATTTGCATGGCACTTTGAATATAGCTATATTTTAGCCCGGGCAAACGTGTTTGCTCTGGCTAACTGCTTAGCTCTTCACTAATGCGCGCGCTTAATGGTACGGGAATATTATGCAGTTTTGATCACTGTTCTTACTCATCTGCTGCTTCCTGCAACTGTACTGAGTCCATGCATTTGCTGGCAACACATTGGCCATGTAGTTCATCTGTACCTCCTCACGTTGCTGTGTACTGTGTTGTTGTTGTGGGTTGCACTTCCTGGTTGCTTTTATTCAGTGCTGTCTTATTCCAGGGCAATGTTTGCCCTGCATTCCTGACCAGTTTGCATGGTCTCATTACCATGCTATATTCGAAGCTGTTTGCCCTGGGCTATTCCGTTTGAATATAGCTTGCTCTGTGCTCTGGGCTAAGTTTGCCTGCAGGGCAGTGCTAATTTTGCCCCAGGGCAAAGTTTTGAATATCTAGCCCAAAGTGTTTTATTCAAGTAAACGTCATATGGGCAGAATGTATCATATCTATTCAGACATCACTTGTGAGTTTCTAAAATTCAATGAATTAACAAACAGTATTATTGTAGATCTTCAGGCTGACATTGGAAATTCTGCAATGATAAATCCTCAGAGTGTTTGTAGGGTTGGTGGGATGGACCTATCTACCCTATATTACTGATTATCTGTTTACTTAACAATGGAAATAAAATCAGTAACTGGCATTTTGTGACAATTATTTTTACACATCATAAATATGCTTCTTCGATCTGGGATCTCTATGTAGGGCATTTGAATCTTACCTAGCCCCTTATACCTTTATAGTCCCATATAGTGCAAGCTTCTTCTGTCTTGGTTAGCATAGCAGGTCAGGGATGGGGCTACTGGTATTGTAGCCCTGCCAGCCTGTCTGTAGCTAAATTAAACTGTTATCTGTAAAACAGGGGCCCCAGTCCCTGGTGGCAGTGTATTTATTTATTTAATTAATTAATTAATTAATTAATTGTTGGATGCTCTCTCCAACCCCACCCTTGCAGCTGATTTATATATGTCATTTCTGACATCGGGGGCCCAATTCCATAATAGTTTTACCCCCACCAGCAGTATGGGACACTGAGGAGCAACCCCAGTGTCCCAAAATATTTAATTTTTTAATGTTTGCTCTGCAAAGAAAAAACACCCCACAACGCTTTTTTAATCTGGAAAAAGAAAACTGTTCCTCATCATCCCGCCATCCCCTCCCCCAGTCTGCCTCTACTGAGCAACCACCACCCCACATTACCCTTATCCTATACTTACATACTGGGGTCGATGCTGTCATCTTGTGTGGACCGGGACAAGTCTGCACTCTTCAGGGCCGAATCGCAAACTGAAGAATCAATGTAAGTGCTGTATAAATATTTCAATGGTGTTTGGAACTTATGTTGCTATCTTCATTCAAATTTTTTAACAGATTTTCAAAATGGGCTTTTGGGACCCCACCTCATGAACACTGTCACTGATCTTTCGTTAATTGGACCCAGAAGATGATTTTGTGATCGCTGCATGGAATCACCTTTGGGACCAGTTAACAAAATGACAATGCCAGTGTTCATGAGGAGGGGGGCCCAAAAGTCCATGTTGAAAATTTTGTGAAACAATTCCAAAAAGTGGCTATGTTACAAGCATGTGTTGTGCAGTATCTATGCAGGCACATAACTTTGGTATTTTATTATATTTTGACTCAGATTTTCAACATACCCATTTTGTCACATCACCTCACAAACAGTACAGCTGTCATTTTCACATCCAGCTTGAAATGTGTTTTTGCACCTGTGGTACAGAATGGCACAGTCACTGTGCAGAATCATCTTTTGGGACTAATTAACAAAATGACAGTGACAGCATTCATGAGGTGAGGTCCCAAAATGGCATGCTGTAAATTTGGTGACAAAATTCAAAAAAATGGTTGAGTTTCGATCGCGGCATTGAAAAATTGCTATGCAGGCACATAACTTTGGTAATTTACAGTATTTTGATTACAGATTTTCAACATACCCATTTTTTGCAACACCTCATGAAAAGTACAGCTGGCATTTTCATATGCTGTCTAAAACGTGTTTTAACACCTGTGGTGTGGAATGGCGTTTCAGCATGGATTTGACATTTTCCAACTATGGGGTTTATGAGATGGGGTCATAAGAAGAATATGTTGAAAGTTTGGCATCAAAATATAAAAAAAATATTAATTTATGAAGTAAAATTGATTGCAGGGATTTTCATTGCATCTCTGGGAACACATTGCCTTACTGCACAGTGAGCTGAGTTCAGCTGTGAATTAAGCAAGCAGGTTTACTGGTACAAGGCTGATGGGGATTATGCTGCAGCATGCATCACCAGTCATGGCCTGGGTAGGGATAGAGCACTGTTTTGTCACAGACACCACACCCTGTGGTGGGTCAGGGAACCTCACCCACAAGGTATCAAGATGTGTGCAAGGTTCTGCTTGGCCTATGCATTGCATCATAACTGTCTCCAATATTATATTGATACAGTTCCACTATCACAAAAAGAAAAGGAAATTAGCAAAACTACATTAATGCAGAGATTAGGGTTGTAAAATGCAAAGCGTACAATGACAGGAAATAAAAACATTAAGGATTTGGTTCTATGGAGTATTGGTGAATCAGTTGTGAGGGTCTTACTTGGGGTTGTGAACACTAATGCCCACCTCTACCCTGTATCAGATGAGATCAAATGTTATGAGGGCCCTGCAGAAGAAAGCTCTAATAGATTATATTGGCCATACTATACTACTACGAGGCATTATGTTGGAGCTGTATCTTGTGCTTCATACACAGGCTATGGGCTGGCAGGTAGGCATTAGGGTTGACAACCCCAAGTAAGACTAGTGGTGGGCGAAGTGGGCTCAATCCGCTCCGTGAAGCGATTCCACGAGCAAAGGGGTCGATTCGCAGAGCGTTCGCGAACGCCAAGCAGAGCACGTGTCATGACGAGAAACGAAAGTCCATTGGAAGCAATGACTTCACATTACTCTGCCTCCCAGGCCACTACTCTGTCAAATTTAAGATGAAGAGCATTGCAGGCAGTGCACTCTCCACTTTGCCTTGTTTTGAGTTCCAAAGGTGAATTTTGCAGTGATTCATGGGATTTCAGGTCACATGGGCTCTATATTGACCTGCACAGCCTCAATTCAGGGTAGTATGAGTAGGAAGGAGTAGGAGACAGTGTGCTCTGATAGCTGTCTGTGATAGGAATCTTGTAAAAGCTGTTCAAAAAGCATTTTGCTTTTTCGAATCCAACTTTAGTTAATCGATTGTAGGAAACCCTCCTCTGCTCATATCATCAAGCGTTTCTGTTTTTGCGTGATTTTGAATGTTGATTTACAACATTGAGTGTATGGTGAAAGACAGTGAAAGTGTGCTTTGGGGGAGGGGCTTATCTGTGTGTAGGTAGATATAAGTTGGAGAAATAGTGATTTCTTTGTTTTTGGTTATATTTTGTTATATAACTGACTGTGTTAATGTACACACAGTAATATTGTCGTAATGGTAGAAATTTTCTTGCTGTTGTTGTGTGGGTGTGGTGCAGCAGTTCATAAGTTCAGGTTGTTCACATTACAAATTTACAATATGTAACGTGGCATAGTACTGAACTTTTTGCATTTGCGATGCATTCCTCATTCAGCATTGTACAGAAACTGTTCTATGTGTGCAGTGTTGCGTGCATCAAATAATACACCTTTATTGTGCCACAGACTAGTGTAATTGCAGGAGCAGCAGTGTGAACCTGCTATCCACCGAGCTGCCTGATTTTGTACAGCAATCGTGGTATCTATTCTTAGTTTTGTTGCTTGTAGTGCCAAAAATCAGCACTGTCTGCATTCAGTGCCCCCACGTTTTACCTGATTGGATTGCTTTTGTGACCTCATCAGCACCACTGGTTACTGAAGTTGTTTTAATTCCATGACAATCTCAGAGTAGTCTCTTATCTGTTACTGAAGCCACAGTTGTTTATTTGGCTTCACATCCAGCGTCCTTCAATCAGATAGTGAACGTATCAAAATCTGAATTTGGTTATAATATTTGTGGTTAATACCCCAAAATGCCTGCAAAGAGACGTGCAAGTAAAGCTGTTTCTCACTATGGCAATGTTGGCAGTAAGATGGTATGTGGCATGGTAGTAGTACGAGACGCAGAAGTGCATTGCTGATGAGGAAAGTGTATCTCCTGGAATGTTTTTACAGCCCAATCAGTAGCTTCACTCATAGTTGGAGGAGATGATGTTTTCCCAGCCGGTGGTGTTAGTGTTACTGGTGTTAGTGGTGGTGGTAGTATTAGTATTGTTGTGTCAAGTTCTAATTCCGACCAGTGTACCGATCCAAAAATATTGAGTGTGAAGCAGTGCAAGTGAGTGACAGCATAGATGATGTCATAATTCCCAGTAACATTCCAGTAACTGAACCTGAGGATTCTGATAATCATGTCAACGACAGCATACAATGTGATTTTTCGTCCACCGTGGCACTTAATGTCATGCATTTTTCATGCAGTGATTCACAGTGAGGTGAAAAAATATCAGGTGTTGGTGGTGTAGATGCTGACGATGAATGTGTTGATGATGATGATGATGATGCTGTTGTTGCAAATAGCAGTCCACATGCTAGCATCCATGCAGAAGATGTGGATGTGTGTGACATTGATGATTATGATGATGATGTAATTGACTCCAGTTAGAAACCAGAGAAAGAGAAATTAAAAGTGGCTGTGTCCGAGTCTGTTTACAGTAATCCCCCCATAAAAACCTGTGATCTACCAGTTTCAGTTGATGATGATGATGACCCAGTAATCAATATGATAGGTAGTCATGGTGGTCAGTTGCAGTCCAGATGTGCAGTGCCCAAAACGTCACATGCCCCCACTTGGAGTTCTTAAATAACAGACTTAAATAAGCCACATCATGGGCATGTTAAAAGCAGAGCATCACAATCCCTTTTTGGGATGTTTTGTTCAAGATGCAAATGATGACTCAGTTGCAATCTGCCAGGTTTGCCATGTGCTTGTGAGTCGAGGTAAAGAGGAGCCATCTGGGCTCAGGAGAACAGCATACACATCTTAAGATGAGGCACTTAGCACTGTGGACCCAGCACAAGCTGGCAGCTAATACCACAGTGGGGCAGTCACCCACGTCACCAGCAACCATAGCCAGCATGAAATCCCCTTCCATGACTGTTAAGCCCAGTAGGAAATTAAATGTGTGCAGTAGTGCAGTAATAAAAGCAGAGGATTACTATAGGCATGATGAGGTGGAGGACCATAATGACTTTGAAATGTTTTCTAGTGCTGGTGAGGTAGCAGTTTTGTGGTGGTGGTAGTAGTGGATGCAGTATGTCTAGTGCAAGTGGTACATCAACCCAGGTTGGCAAATCTGCAAAATAACAGCATTTCTGGGTTTGTCATCATCAACTGTAACCTTCTTCATCAAATGTCCACAGTCCACCCCTGCCAATGCCATTGATCACAGAGCACAACCTTTGTGATCAACACACCCGTGTAAAACTTTTAGTCAGCCCACATTACAGAGTGTTTTTGTGCATAAGCTGAAGCACCCCCAAATCATACAGTGTCACGTGAACTCAATGCTGCTGTGCCAGAAATGCTGGCAATTGAGCTTTGACCCTTCTCCTTTGTGGAGAATTCTGGGTTCCGCAGTTTGCTGCACATGCCTGTCCACAATGGAAAGTCCCATCCAGGACATACTTTTGTACCCGTGTTGTCCCCAAGTTGTTCCACACTGTGTCCGACTCAGTAAGACATGCCCTTCAAGATTCCTCCTTCCATTCATCCATTTAAGTATGGATATGTGGACAAGTGGCAAACAGCAGGAGTTCATATTTGTGTATAACTGCACACTGGGTGCAGGTGCTGAGGGTTGTTTGTGATGTTGGTAGTGTGAATAATCAATGCAGTAAGGTGGATTGTCGTGGTAGCAATCTTCCAGGAATTGGACAGCATGCAACAATTGCTATGCGCAGAGTGACCTGTTCACACACTGGTGAAAACATGTTGGACATGTTAATGACTGAAATTGACAGATTGCTAAATCATCTGTCCCTGAGAGCAGGGTTCATAGCAAGTGACAATGGGTCAAATGTAGTGAAATGCATAAAGAATGGTGTTTTTTTCATGTTCCATACATGGCCCACTGTTTAAATCTTGTGGTTCAGGAGTTTCTGCAGCACGCTGATATAAAGGAAATGCTGACCATTGCACGTATGTATCTGCTCTCACTTTTCAAGATCTGAAAGGCCGTCGTACCAACTGTGGCAGTTACAGATACAAAACAGCCTGCCTCAGCACCGCTGAAGCTGGAAGTTGTCACCCAATGGAACTCCACTTTATACATGGCAGAGAGGTTGTATGAACAATACAAAGCCATCTCAGAATATCTTGTTATGCACACTAGCCATGACAGTTCTGGGGCCTCCATGTCTATGATGACTGAACAGTGGCTCCTCATTGACTCTGTAATAACAATTTTGCGGCCTTTTGAACATGCCACACAGGCAGTGAGGGCAAGTCTGCCTCCATTAGCCAATCAATTCCATTGCTGTGGGGCAGAGGCAGACATTGGTGAATATACTGCATAGCCTCAATGTTGCCAGAGATGGTGGTAGCAGCATGTTGCTGCAACACATGCTGACAGTATTTGACCAGAATTGTCACATTGTGAGCTTCAAGCGTAGTGACAACATTGACATAGCAACAATGCTGGACCCACGATACAAACGTGGAATTGCATCAGTACTGGAGGGAGGGCCTGAACAGGTAAAAATATCAGTGGTCAACTGGTGCTTGGTTCATGGGGCACAGAAGTCATGTGCCAAGGTCAGCAAACCTCAGCAGCATAATCCGGCTTTAAGGTGTACCTGGAGGACCATCAAGCATGTCCTGCAAGGGAAGGGGACTGCAGTTCCAGGTGGTCTGTCATCCAAAGTGGCTGGCATCAACCCGCTTTGGGAAGCTTTGTCCCAAGTGGCTATTTGTGAAATAAATGATTCAGGAGAACAGAATGATGCATCAACAATTGGACCTAGTGCAGCACATAGAATGGTTGAGTCATATTTGTCTGAAAACAGGCATCTGACAATAACTGAAGATCCTCTTTGTACTGTAGTGGAAAGGTCAATGAATGGCCAGAGCTGACTGTAGTGGCACTGAAGTACCTCACATGCCCTCCCTCCAGTGTAAGTGTTGAGAGGGTATTCAGCTCAGCAGGTGCAATAGTCAGAGATCATCAGACAAACCTGTCTTTGTTAATGTTAGTTTGCTAACATTCATTAAAATGAATGAGAGGCACATACCAGCACAGACTGCTACCTCGGTATTCATACCCGGCCTAGTCATGGTGGTCTTGCTGATATGGAAATGGAGCATCCTGGTGGCACTGGCAGTGGCTGCCTGAAACAGCTCACCACTGACGTAGATGATGACACAATGGAGAAAGAATTTCCCAGTGATCAGACTTCAGACATAGATGACTCTGAGGGCAGCTTTCTTTATGAGGATGATGATGTGGTTAATGTTGGCAGGTTTTAACTGAAGTTTTAAAAGGCGTGTGCCTCCTCCCAGACCAAAACCAACAGGACTGATGTTAGCCACTGCCACCACTGCCACCAATGCCACCACTGCCACCATGAGTCTGCCTGTCCCCGGACCACCACCACCAGGACTGATGCTAGCCACTGCCACCATGAGTCTGTCTGTCCCTAGACCACCACCACTGAGACTGATGTTAGCCACTGCCGCCATGAGTCTGTCTGCCCTGGACCACCACCCCTGGGACTGATGATAGCCACTGATACAATGAATCTGTCTGTCCCCGGACCACCACCACCAGGACTGATTTTAGCCACTGCCACCATGAGTCTGTCTGCTCCCTGGACCACCACGACTGGGATTGATGTTAGCCACTGCTGCCATAAGTCTGTCTGCCCCCAGACCACCACCACCGTGACTGATGTTAGCCACTGCCACCACTACCACCATGAGTCTCATCTGCCCTCAGACCACCACCACTGGGACTGATGTCAGCCATGCCAACATGAGTCTGTCTGCCCCCGGACCACTACCACTGGGACTGATTTTAGCCACTGCCACCACTACCACCATGAGTCTGTCTGACCCCTGGACCATCACCACCAGGACTGATGTTAGCCATTGCACCACTACCACCATGAGTCTGTCTGACCCTGGACCATCACCACCAGGACTGATGTTAGCCACTGCACCACTACCACCATGAGTCTGTCTGACCCCGGACCATCACCACCAGGACTGATGTTAGCCACTGCACTACCACCAGCAGCAGGTATGGGTCTGTCTGCCCCCAGACCACCACCATTGGGACTGATGTTTAGTCACTGTCACCATGAGTCTGTCTGCCCTACAGGTACACCACACAAAGAAAAGGAAATTAGCAAAAAACTACATTAATGCAGAGATTAGGGTTGTAAAAATGCAAAGCGTACAATGACAGGAAATAAAAACATTAAGGATTTGGTTCTATGGAGTATTGGTGAATCAGTTGTGAGGGTCTTACTTGGGGTTGTAAACACTAATGCCCACCTCTACCCTGTATCAGATGAGATCAAATGTTATGAGGGCCCTGCGAGAAGAAAGCTCTAATAGATTATATTGGCCATACTATACTACTACGAGGCATTATGTTGGAGCTGTATCTTGTGCTTCATACACAGGCTATGGGCTGGCAGGTAGGCATTAGGGTTGACAACCCCAAGTAAGACTAGTGGTGAGCGAAGTGGGCTCAATCCGCTCCGTGAAGCGATTCACCGAGCAAAAGGGCCGATTCGCAGAGCGTTCGCGAACGCCAAGCAGAGCACGTGTCAGAACGAGAAACGAAAGTCCATTGGAAGCAATGACTCACATTACTCTGCCTCCCAGGCCACTACTCTGTCAAATTTAAGATGAAGAGCATTGCAGGCAGTGCACTCGCCTCACTTTGCCTTGTTTTGAGTTCCAAAGGTGAATTTTGCAGTGATTCATGGGATTTCAGGTCACATGGGCTCTATATTGACCTGCACAGCCTCAATTCAGGGTAGTATGAGTAGGAAGGAGTAGGAGACAGTGTGCTCTGATAGCTGTCTGTGATAGGAATCTTGTAAAAGCTGTTCAAAAAGCATTTTGCTTTTTGAGAATCCAACTTTAGTTAATCGATTGTAGAAACCCTCCTCTGCTCATATCATCAAGCGTTTCTGTTTTTACGTGGATTTTGAATGTTGATTTACAACATTGAGTGTATGGTGAAAGACAGTGAAAGTGTGCTTTGGGGAGGGGCTTATCTGTGGTGTAGGTAGATATAAGTTGGAGAAATAGTGATTTCTTTGTTTTTGGTTATATTTTGTTATATAACTGACTGTGTTAATGTACACACAGTAATATTGTCGATAATGGTAGAAATTTTCTTGCTGTTGTTGTGTGGGTGTGGTGCAGCAGTTCATAAGTTCAGGTTGTTCACATTACAAATTTACAATATGTAGCACGTGGCATAGTACTGAACTTTTGCATTTCGATGCATTCCTCATTCAGCATTGTACAGAAACTGTTCTATGTGTGTGCAGTGTTGCGTGCATCAAATAATACACCTTTATTGTGCCACAGACTAGTGTAATTGCAGGAGCAGCAGTGTGAACCTGCTATCCACCGCAGCTGCCTGATTTTGTACAGCAATCGTGGTATCTATTCTTAGTTTTGTTGCTTGTAGTGCAAAAAATCAGCACTGTCTGCATTCAGTGCCCCCACGTTTTACCTGATTGGATTGCTTTTGTGACCTCATCAGCACCCTGGTTACTGAAGTTGTTTTAATTCCATGACAATCTCAGAGTAGTCTCTTATCTGTTACTGAAGCCACAGTTGTTTATTTGGCTTCACATCCAGCGTCCTTCAATCAGATAGTGAACGTATCAAAATCTGAATTTGGTTATAATATTTGTGGTTAATACCCCAAAATGCCTGCAAAGAGACGTGCAAGTAAAGCTGTTTCTCACTATGGCAATGTTGGCAGTAAGATGGTATGTGGGCATGGTAGTAGTCATGAGCATGAAAGTGCATTGCTGATGTGAGGAAAGGTATTTCTCCTGGAATGTTTTTACAGCCCAATCAGTAGCTTCACTCATAGTTGGAGGAGATGATGTTTTCCAGCCGGTGGTGTTAGTGTTACTGGTGTTAGTGGTGGTGGAGGTAGTATTAGTATTGTTGTGTCAAGTTCTAATTCCGACCAGTGTACCGTATCCAAAAATATTGAGTGTGAAGCAGTGCAAGTGAGTGACAGCATAGATGATGTCATAATTCCCAGTAACATTCCAGTAACTGAACCTGAGAGTTCTGATAATCATGTCAGCGACAGCATACAATGTGATTTTCTGTCCACCGTGGCACTTAATGTCATGCATTTTCATGCAGTGATTCACAGTGAGGTGAAAAAATATCAGGTGTTGGTGGTGTAGATGCTGGCGATGAATGTGTTGATGATGATGATGATGATGCTGTTGTTGCAACATGCAGTCCACATGCTAGCATCCATGCAGAAGATGTGGATGTGTGTGACATTGATGATTATGATGATGATGTAATTGACTCCAGTTAGGAACCAGAGAAGAGAAATTAAAAGTGGCTGTGTCCGAGTCTGTTTACAGTAATCCCCCCATAAAAACCTGTGATCTACCAGTTTCAGTTGATGATGATGATGACCCAGTAATCAATATGATAGGTAGTCATGGTGGTCAGTTGCAGTCCAGATGTGCAGTGCCCAAAACGTCACATGCCCCCACTTCAGTTCTTAAAATAACAGACTTAAATAAGCCACATCATGGGCATGTTAAAAGCAGAGCATCACAATCCCTTTTTGGGATGTTTTTGTTCAAGATGCAAATGATGACTCAGTTGCAATCTGCCAGGTTTGCCATGTGCTTGTGAGTCGAGGTAAAGAGGAGCCATCTGGGCTCAGGAGACAACATACATCTTAAGATGAGGCACTTAGCACTGTGGACCCAGCACAAGCTGGCAGCTAATACCACAGTGGGGCAGTCACCCACGTCACCAGCAACCATAGCCAGCATGAAATCCCCTTCCATGACTGTTAAGCCCAGTAGGAAATTAAATGTGTGCAGTAGTGCAGTAATAAAAGCAGAGGATTACTATAGGCATGATGAGGTGGAGGACCATAATGACTTTGAAATGTTTTCTAGTGCTGGTGAGGTAGCAGTTTTGTGGTGGTGGTAGTAGTGAATGCAGTATGTCTAGTGCAAGTGGTACATCAACCCAGGTTGGCAAATCTGCAAAATAACAGCATTTCTGGGTTTGTCATCATCAACTGTGCAACCTTCTTCATCAAATGTCCACAGTCCACCCCTGCCAATGCCATTGATCACAGAGCACAACCTTTGTGATCAACACACACCCGTAAAACTTTTTAGTCAGCCCACATTACAGAGTGTTTTTGTGCATAAGCTGAAGCACCCCCAAATCATACAGTGTCACGTGAACTCAATGCTGCTGTGCCGAAATGCTGGCAATTGAGCTTTGACCTTCTCCTTTGTGGAGAATTCTGGGTTCCGCAGTTTGCTGCACATGCCTGTCCACAATGGAAAGTCCCATCCAGGACATACTTTTGTACCCGTGCTGTCCCCAAGTTGTTCCACACTGTGTCCGACTCAGTAAGACATGCCCTTCAAGATTCCTCCTCTCCATTCATCCATTTAAGTATGGATATGTGGACAAGTGGCAAAACAGCAGGAGTTCATATTTGTGTATAACTGCACACTGGGTGCAGTGCTGAGGTTGTTTGTGATGTTGGTAGTGTGAATAATCAATGCAGTAAGGTGGATTGTCGTGGTAGCAATCTTCCAGGAATTGGACAGCATGCAACAATTGCTATGCAGAGAGTGACCTGTTCACACACTGGTGAAAACATGTTGGACATGTTAATGACTGAAATTGACAGATTGCTAAATCATCTGTCCCTGAGAGCAGGGTTCATAGCAAGTGACAATGGGTCAAATGTAGTGAAATGCATAAAGAATGGTGTTTTTTTCATGTTCCATACATGGCCCACTGTTTAAATCTTGTGGTTCAGGAGTTTCTGCAGCACGCTGATATAAAGGAAATGCTGACCATTGCACGATGTATCTGCTCTCACTTTTCAAGATCTGGAAAGGCCGTGACCAACTGTGGCAGTTACAGATACAAAACAGCCTGCCTCAGCACCGCTTGAAGCTGGAAGTTGTCACCCAATGGAACTCCACTTTATACATGGCAGAGAGGTTGTATGAACAATACAAAGCCATCTCAGAATATCTTTTATGCACACTGCCATGACAGTTCTGGGGCCTCCATGTCTATGATGACTGAACAGTGGCTCCTCATTGACTCTGTAATAACAATTTTGCGGCCTTTTGAACATGCCACACAGGCAGTGGTGGCAAGTCTGCCTCCATTAGCCAATCAATTCCATTGCTGTGGGTGCAGAGGCAGACATTGGTGAAATATACTGCATAGCCTCAATGTTGCCAGAGATGGTGGTAGCAGCATGTTGCTGCAACACATGCTGACAGTATTTGACCAGAATTGTCACATTGTGAGCTTCAAGGTAGTGACAACATTGACATAGCAACAATGCTGGACCCACGATACAAACGTGGAATTGCATCAGTACTGGAGGGAGGGCCTGAACAGGTAAAAATATCAGTGGTCAACTGGTGTGCTTGGTTCTATGGGGCACAGAAGTCATGTGCCAAGGTCAGCAAACCTCAGCAGCATAATCCGCTTTAGGTGTACCTGGAGGACCATCAAGCATGTCCTGCAAGGGAAGGGGACTGCAGTTCCAGGTCTGTCATCCAAAGTGGCTGGCATCAACCCGCTTTGGGAAGCTTTGTCCCAAGTGGCTATTTGTGAAATAAATGATTCAGGAGAACAGAATGATGCATCAACAATTGGACCTAGTGCAGCACATAGAATGGTTGAGTCATATTTGTCTGAAAACAGGCATCTGACAATAACTGAAGATCTCTCTTTTGTACTGTAGTGGAAAGGTCAATGAATGGCCAGAGCTGACTGTAGTGGCACTGAAGTACCTCACATGCCCTCCCTCCAGTGTAAGTGTTGAGAGGGTATTCAGCTCAGCAGGTGCAATAGTCAGAGATCATCAGACAAACCTGTCTTTTGTTAATGTTAGTTTGCTAACATTCATTAAAATGAATGAGAGGCACATACCAGCACAGACTGCTACCTCGGTATTCATACCCGCCTAGTCATGGTGGTCTTGCTGATATGGAAATGGAGCATCCTGGTGGCACTGGCAGTGGCTGCCTGAAACAGCTCACCACTGACGTAGATGATGACACAATGGAGAAAAAATTTCCCAGTGATCAGACTTCAGACATAGATGACTCTGAGGGCAGCTTTCTTTATGAGGGATGATGATGTGGTTAATGTTGGCAGGTTTTAACTGAAGTTTTAAAGGCGTGTGCCTCCTCCCAGACCAAAACCAACAGGACTGATGTTAGCCACTGCCACCACTGCCACCAATGCCACCACTGCCACCATGAGTCTGCCTGTCCCCGGACCACCACCACCAGGACTGATGTTAGCCACTGCCACCATGAGTCTGTCTGTCCCTAGACCACCACCACTGAGACTGATGTTAGCCACTGCCGCCATGAGTCTGTCTGCCCCCTGGACCACCACCCCTGGGACTGATGATAGCCACTGATACAATGAATCTGTCTGTCCCCGGACCACCACCACCAGGACTGATTTTAGCCACTGCCACCATGAGTCTGTCTGCTCCCTGGACCACCACGACTGGGATTGATGTTAGCCACTGCTGCCATAAGTCTGTCTGCCCCCAGACCACCACCACCGTGACTGATGTTAGCCACTGCCACCACTACCACCATGAGTCTATCTGCCCTCAGACCACCACCACTGGGACTGATGTCAGCCACTGCCAACATGAGTCTGTCTGCCCCGGACCACTACCACTGGGACTGATTTTAGCCACTGCCACCACTACCACCATGGAGTCTGTCTGACCCTGGACCATCACCACCAGGACTGATGTTAGCCATTGCACCACTACCACCATGAGTCTGTCCGGCCCTGGACCATCACCACCAGGACTGATGTTAGCCACTGCACCACTACCACCATGAGTCTGTCTGACCCCGGACCATCACCACCAGGACTGATGTTAGCCACTGCACCACTACCACCATGAGTATGAGTCTGTCTGCCCCCAGACCACCACCATTGGGACTGATGTTAGTACTGTCACCATGAGTCTGTCTGCCCACAGGACCACCACCACCGTGACTGATGTTAGCCACTGCCACCATGAGTCTGCCTGCCCCCAGACCACCACCACCGGGACTGATGTTAGCCACTGCCACCACTGCGCCTAGGTCTGTTTGGACCACCACATCCATCAGCCAGAGGCACAAATCTTCTTAATATTTAAACCATAAAGTGAGTATGTGTACTCATGTTTGTTATGCTGCTTCACTTCCTTTAGTTGTATGTTTTGTTTTCTATAGCTTTTCAGAACTGCAATGGTAAAATCGTACAGTACACTTATTTTGTTTTCTTTTACAGGGTAACAAAAGGCTGTATCGCTAAAACTCATTGGGAATGGTTCTGTAGCTGTACCGCTAGAGATGGAGTGATGTAATATCCATATGAAAATCCATCCTAGTAGAGTATGACAATTTTATTTCATCTATTTCATTATTTTGTAAGACTGCAGCGAATATTGCGCTCAGGCTGTGTTATGACAAGATCACGGGTTTGAAATGTAACTTGACTTTATATTGGATTTGAGAACCAGGGAGGGACACATAACAATTCACGTTGTAAGAAGTCATTCATTTCTTTTTTAGGAAACTTCAGATGCTTTGTTGTTCTGTCAAAGTGGCCTTATCCAAAAAGTTCTTTAACATAAGCAACTCCCCCAAGCTTGGGCACATACAACATGCAGAAGTTGTTTCATTAGATGACCATGACCATCCTAAGACAACGGACTCCAGAATGATGCTGATGAAATCTGAAGAAGTAACAAATATAAGAAACCATTAGAGACAATCCATCAAATATGATTCCTCCACCCTCCACAAAAAAAAAAAAATACTTACCTTCTTGTGCTTGAGGTTATCCATTTCCAATTTCAGTTGCAAACAATTCTCATTGAGCACTGGAGCACGTGCACATCAACAGTTTCTGTGTGACCTGTGATGCAGAACAATACCATGAGTACATGTCCATGTCAACCCCCCTCTACCTCCAAAATACACAACACAACCAATATATATATATATACATATATATATATATATATATATATATATATATGTCTACTCACACAAGGCTACTATTAGTGTACAGCCAAAGGCACCTTCAATCCAGTTGAGATGATCACATTGCATTTGCTGGACTCATCTACTTGCAGAACACTTGGACCAGCAACATGACACTCACAGTCATCATTTTATACTAGGGTGTGTGCTGAAACAGTCTCATTTCGCTGTGTAACCACTTGTCAATTTTCTGCACACAAGTAAGATGCATTTTTGGGCTGGCAGAAGAAATCTGGGGACTCTGTGCCACCACTGTGCACATGACTAGTCGCCATTAATTCTGGAGGAATTTGTATGTGCTGAAATACTCTCATTCCAGTGTGCAACCACTTGCCAATTTTCTGCACACAAGGAGGATGCATTTTGGGCTGGCAGAAAAAATCAGAGACTCTGTGCCACCACTGCACGCGACATTCGAGTGCACCATTAATTCTGGGGACTTTGCATGTACTGAAACACTCTCATTCCAGTGTGTAACCACTTGTCAATTTCTGCACACAATCAGGATGCATTTTGGGCCTGCACAAAAATCTGGGACTCTGTGCCACCACTGCACACATGACTGAGTGCGCCATTAATTCTTGGGGCTTTGTATGTGCTGAAACACTCTATTCCAGTGAGTAACCACTTGTCAATTTTCTGACACACAAGCAGGATACATTTTGGGCTGGCAAAAATCTGGGGACTTGTGCCACCACTGCACACATGACTGAGTGCACCATTAATTCTGGGGACTTTGCATGTGCAAACACTCTCATTCAATGTGTGTGACCATAATCGTTTCCTCTGCACACGCACGGGATACATTTTAGGCCTGCAGAAAAAATCTAGGACTCTGTACCACTTTTACATGTATATTCTATGATTATTGCTATGAGCTCATGATGTCATAACTGACATTTAAACAATTAAAGCAGCATTGCAAGAATGTCCTCCACAGTTCTAGAACAATACTTTTTATGCTACTTTTACATTGCCACAGCCACCACTAGCTACTCTGAGTTGTAACTTGAATGATGCGATTCTTTTCGCAATTTATGTCTGGTTTACTTACTTGGACTTCTTTTCATGTATGAAAAAAATTAACATGCCTTCAATATTATTCGGACAGGTTTGTATTTATTTGCAGCTGCTTTTCAATAACTATTGTTCCATGGCATCATAAAACACTACCTGATGCACAACTGTTAATTAACAACAGTGATATATAACAATTACTTGATGTGATGGAGAAAAGCAGAGGAAAAACAATGACAAAGACCAAGTCAGCACCAGTTAAAGGAATGCTTCTTTCATTATTTCTACATGAAAAAGGTAGTACAGCAGACCCAAATACTGCAGATTCGCATATCATTCCAGCTGAGTCAGGATGTAAGTAAAGGAAGTTGTAATATAGCATTAAAAAATATAGGTCAGAGTTATCAACAGATTGTTGCGCTGCTGCAGAGATTCACCACATTACATAGGTTATGGTGATGCACAAACCAATATATGAAGGCATTACTTCCACTGGAATATTTCTTGCTCCACAGAATGCAATATATTTCTGTAAAAACACATAATTTCATTACAGTAGGTCACATGACGGAGGAATTACCCGATCTGAAAGCCCCACATTCTGCAACCTTCTCAGCAACATTAGGATGTGATGCCAGGGGAGCGAGGGTGCAGCGCCGTTCCACTATAGTGAATTCCAGCAGTTATCCCAATGCTCTCTTTATGTTGCTGACTTTCAGAATGGGAATGTTTCCACTCATCAAGGCTCTTCTTACTGGAAACATGCCCACACTTTCTCCCCACAGGCAACGACCATTATTAACATAAAGAAACATTTGGAAAGCCGCCGACAATCGGATAGTCACTTTATGAGCACGCACTACGCGTCTCCCTGCCATCACGTCCGAAAGTCACTGAGAAGGGAGGCAGAATGTGGGCAGATTTTCAGAATGGGAATTCCTCTGTCCCGCGACACACTGTAATGAAATTATGGGCGATTTTCACAAAATGTATTGCACTACGTGGTGCAAGAAAGATTCCCTGAAGGGAAAATGTATGGATTAAACGACAACAAAGAAAAAACACAAAAACAGTACAATACAGTACTGGAGGTGGGGGGCGAAAACAATCCACTCACTTACAATGGCCCATGGAATGCCATGGTGGTCCAGCAACAGTGCAGCATTGAAAGTATTTGCTGCTGTTGTGCTTCTACTCTGTTCACCTGCTGCTCCAAAGAACTGAACTGCTCATTATTTTCTTCAAGCGCTGTCCACACCAGGCTGATGTCAGACTGTGTTGCAGGGACTGTGGTGGGGTCCACTGCAGTGGGGAATCCAGGTAGTGAGGCTGGTGGTGGACAGGGTGGTGCTGGTGGCTGTGGTGGCAGTGATGGTGGTGGTGGAGCAACTGCTGTAGTAGCCCTCCTCTTGCTGTGGTGGTAACTGTGAGGCACAACTCCCTCTCCAGCAGCACCCTTGGACCCTACCACAGAAGGGCCAGCAGATGGATGCCTGGCCCTTCCTTTGGCAGCCTCCACTCTGCCCTGTGGTGGTTCAGCATGTGGGTGCGCTGGCCACCGGTCTCCAAATGTGTCCCACGGGGGCCACGGCACACCAGCATCACACACATGACATTCCAAACTGTGCTATTCCTCCCACAGAGTTAAAAAACTCCCACACTGGGGAGCTGCGAGGGGATCAGACACAGTCCTCGTATGTCAGGCAACAGTCCCACCACCACCTACACTTTCCTGGGCCACCTCCTGTGGCTGTGGAGGTGGGGGAGGGGGTGCTGCTGAGCCCCAACAGCTGCTGCTACTGGTGGTGGTGGTAGTGGCAGAGAAGGTGGAACACAGCAGCCACCGGGGCACTGGTGCTGCTGTTGCTGCTTCTCCTGTTGCTCCAATGGGGAAGCAACATGGGCCAGAAGTTGGCAGTGGTCCAACATGACATGAGTGCCCTGCCCCCACGGGTCTGTACTCCCCTCCTACCATGCCCATGGGCCAGTGACTCACCTACTCCTAGGTCCATTTTCCAGAAGTCCACAGGCCAACACACACACACACACACACACACACACAGACATTCAGTCACACACACAAACAAAACAAAACTTATACAAAAATTCCACTAACCAAAAAAAACACAAATACAATACAAAAACTAAATAAAGAAATAGCTTTTAAAAGCTCTTTGTTTATTCTGAATTAGAAATGCAATGAAGTGGCAACAAAGCAATCAAACAGTAACTCCTCTCCTCTCACAAATGTTTTCTCCCTCTACAAATGCAAAGGAGAAAGTGAAACTACTTCTGTGACTCACTTCCTTCCTGTCTGGCTAAAAGCATGTGACTTACAGTACTGCAAGCCATGTGATGTGCCTATTCTCTTCTCACTTCACCTCACTTTGCATTAAGGCATAATGGCAACGTGAAGTGGTAATAACAATAACACCGAAGTAAGCACTTTGCAGTGCCCACTTTGCATTGTGCTCCACATGGACGCCAACTGCCCACTTCGCTGGGCAGATTAAAAATTTGCTACATCTCTAAGTAAGACCCCACCACTGATTCATCAATACCCATAGACCCAAATCCTTAATGTTTTTTCTATTTCCGCTCTTGTACACTTTCTGTTTTTACAACCCTAATCTCTGCATTAACATATTTTTCAACTTATATATATATATATATATATATATATATATATATATAACATGCAGTAAAGAAGAGAGTATGATACTACAAGGTACCAGTATTTGCCTCAAAGTCAGAAATGAATACTAACTACTGTAATGTACTACAGTTCCCCAGCTGCATCATGGTAAGTCTTAATGGGTTTCATAGACTCTCACAAAACCACAAATAGTAATCTGCAGCAGTTGTATGTAAAGAACACCTGCCAAAGTAAGCAACAGTAATTCATATTCATTGCTGTCCTCAAAGCCTTCCTATATGTTATGAGTTTTATCCATTCTAGTTACTGCATTGAAAGGTGTAGTTCAGCCAAACTGTTGAAGTTGTCATGAATTTTAAGTCCCCAAGTCAAAGTGCAACCTATTAGTTTTTTGTTTATTTGGGCTGATTTCAGTTCCATTAAACAAAATATAATGGATGGGATTATGAAAAGACTTTCATAATAAAACTATAGACACAATATGGAATATTCTGCTGGATAAGATAAAAGAAAAGATAAAACTGTATATACCCAGGAAAAATGGAACAGAAAAATAATTACTTAAGGATGGTTAAATCCCACATAAAAAAATGATTAAGAAAAAGAATAAAACATACAAAGAAATAAAGGCAGTTTAAATCAGGAAAATGGCATGATTTACAGATATATGGTCAAGAAGGTAAAAGGGAAATCAAAAGCAAAATTTCACTATGACATCGCATTAGTATCCAAATTAAAAGATAATTATAAAATATTTTATACCTAGATAAACAGCAAAAAGAAAAATCTTGCACAATAGGTCCCTTTAAAAATAAGGAGGGACACATAGCAGATAGCAAGGAGATGGCTAATATTCAAAATAGTGATTTGTTGTTCAGTTTTAATAATAACAGTTTGAGTAACCAAACAACCATTATGAACCAGTTCTGGGACAAATACAAATCTGTCAAAATGAGGTATTGGAAAGACTTTAAAAATTAGATATAAATAAGTCACCAGGTCCAGACAACATACATGTGAGGGTGCTCAAAGAACTATCAAATTGTCTAGCCTCACCACTCACCTATATCTTCCAAACATCATTGGACTGGGGGTGGTACCACAGGGTGGGGAAAAGCTACAGTAGTCCCCCTATTAATAAAAGGCCTGAAATCAAAACCTGAAACTTTAGACCTATAAGTTTAACATCTGTAATAGGTAAAATGTTAGAAAGCATACTAAAAATCACATATTGTCACATTTAGACACACACCATCTTACAGATCTGGTACAGCATGGATTTACCAAATCCAGGTCATGCCAAATAAACATGTTTGTCTTCTGTGAGAGAGGGTAAGCAGGTAATTGGATGAGGGCTGCTCAGTGGATGTAGTTTTTAGACTTTTCTAAAGCCTTCGATAAACTCCCCATATTGAATTAGTAAACACCCTACATGAGATCAAATTAAACAACAATATAAAAAATGGATAGAGGAATGGTTGGGAGGGAGGAGACAGAGGGTGACAGTAAATAGTACATTATCAGACTGGGCACAGGTGAGAGGTGGAGTTCCATAGGGTCGGTGCTGGATTCTTGTCTTTTAATATTTATGTTTCTTCTTTAGAAAATGAAGACCCAAATATTTGGTTGTCTAAATTTGCAGATGATTGCAGAATAGGGCAGTAGTAATAGCCTACATGATAATATAAACGTGCAACATGCTTTAGACAATATTCACAGTTGGACTATCACACATAAACTAGAACTGAATTTGGGGAAATGTACTGTGATGCACATGGGAAAACAGAATGTAAATAATGGGTATACTATAGAGGGCCATAGCTTAAAAATTCAGGAAAAGAAAGCGATCTGGGAATCACAATTATTGCAGATCTGCAGTTTAGTACACATTAGAAAACATAGTTAAGAAGGCAAACCAGACATTAAATTGCATCCTAAGATATATCGAAAGTAAGGACAGTGATGTATTAATGCCATTATATGGGTCCTTGAGAGGCCACCACTTGAGTACTGTGCATAGGTCTGGTCACCCTATATAAAGGGTGAGATATGCAAGATAGAGCATATACAGAAAAGAGCCACCAAGTCAGTTAAAGGCCTTGATGTCCCTTATGAGGAGAGGCTAATCAGGCTAAACCTTTACACACTTCACTACAGAAGGATCAGGGGATATGTGTATGTTGTATGAGGCCCTGCATCATAATTCATTGTGAGAAGAGTTAGGGTTATCACAAAAAAACTGTGTCCACGAACCTAGAGGGCACCACTGCAACTCACTCTGGGGAGATGGAACCAGTTAAAATGAAAGCAGTGGTTTAGCCAATGGGTGGTCCACCAGTGGAATAGTTTACCAATAGAGGTGGTAACAAGTGGGACAATGGATACCTTTAAAAAGACTAGATAATTTTGTACAAACAAAACTGAGCTAGTCTAAAACTAATTTTGTAGATGGAGAGTGCTAAGGAAGAAAGTCTATCTAAGTTTGTATTTACCTATGTTACCTATGTTTTGTTACTGAGAGAGGTCCACTAGGTACAAGTGTCTGTTTTCAGGGTGAACTGGGAGCACTGGGGAGGTTTAATGACTTCTTCAGAGTCACACAGTATGCAAGTGGAGGTTGTGTGACACAAACCCAGGTCTTCTGAATGTACCAAACTAATTCATTGCTCATTAAGCTAACTTCTAGGATATACTGACAGCTCTCATTGAATCTGGCCCAATTAATTAACCCTTTCGACTATGAGGTATGGCAATACTTCAATGAATTTCATATTACTAAATGCAGTTTTAAAAAGAAAAAATGCAATAATTCACACTAAATAACACATCTCTTTATGCTGGCTTGGAAGATCTGAGGGTAACTGGCATTGGGTTTTAAAGGCTTCATAATGGTCAAGGAAGTGCTGTGGGAGACATACACACTGGTGGTTGATCATTACTGCACAGTCCCATTTGCATTAATCTGCTGTTTCACCAACCTGCTCCTGCCATGAAAAATGGCACTAGGACCATGTTGTAGTGCATTGATGCCTCTATGCTCATACCAGACTGGTTGTCTGCATTAATACAAAGTAGAAATTGGATGAGGTGAGGTGCTGAAGTTATTTTGGAGTTTCCATGCAGTGCCACACACTTGTAGCAGCTGAAATATATTTCCACAAACACCCCACTGGACCTGCAGAGTGACAGATTTCCTCTTTGTTGACTGGGCCCTGAAAACAGGAGACAGACATATGGTACAGTAACAGGCCATATGATGTGACAGTTGCACTCATAATGATGCTAATAGTGTCCCCAGGAATAAAGAAGTCAACAATCTTCAAATGAAGGCACACAGGAATATTATAGAGGACTACTGTTTATTGCAAAAATATACAAATCTTTATATCCCCAATAGTTTTAGAAACTTGAGTGACTGGTGACACCATTGTAAATTTGTGCTCTACCTATCATCATTGCACTTACATTGCATTATTTAATTGCTTGTTGTTCAGTCTTGCATTACTACCTAGCAGCATGGATTATTTCTGAAAATGGACCCTTTGGATTCAATGATGTTACCCATAAATGAAATAAATGAAATGAAAGAAAGCAGGCATTATTATGTAGTACTGTGATAATGGAAGAGACTTAGCATTCTTCGTCTGACATGTTGATATTTGGCAGTGAGAAGGTAATACATAAAATTAACAAAATGCCAAGGTATAGTTCTCTTTGAATAATTCACCTGAGTGATATAAATAGAAGGAATAAAACCGGACAGAGCAAAGCATTCATTACAGCAGATGAAAGCATTGCCTTTTACCTTCTGAAAGCATGTTGCAGTGGTAACAAGTCTTAAGCTGCCTGCTGCTAACCTAAAGTCATTTGAGGGACCTTATGGACCATGTTATTTACAGAACAATCCCTATGCTGCTTCTCTTGCTACTTTACAACAAAACTCATCTTGCTTGTCTTCATAAAGTTTGCCAACAGCAATTCCTATTAGGATCCAGGATTTTGCTACAGAGTAGACTGTTTTCTACACACAGTATTATTTATTCATCTATTCACTTTAAATAATGGATGATGTTAATAACATGCTTTAGCAATGTGAAGGGACTTTCACAGCCTTAACTACTCTGTAAAGCACTTAGCCAACATACAGTACACATTCTATAAAATTTGCACTTTGACTGCTCAAGATATTTTATTTCTTAGATCAACCTGAAATGGTTTTGTTATCTTGTTATAAGACATGTGGCCTTTTATAAGCAGTACAGTAAGAAAAACACTGTATAGTTGGTTTTATGCTGTAGGTATTGTAGCCTGTTTTGGTTAAACAATTTGATAGCAATGTATTTGCCAAAGGATTCTACTTTCCAGAAATACCTCACAATTTTACACAAAGCCTGTCTATTATGTTAAATCTAGACTAGACATTGATTGTTCAGCCAGACCAAAAGATTGCATTTCACTTGTAAAATTGGCTTCAGTTGTGATGGCTGTCATGATGTAAGCCCTTTAAGAGCTTCATGTTTGTTCTTGGCAATAATTTTGGGTAACATGATTATTAATGACAATTACACATAGATTATTAATGTTCCATTTGAATGAAAGCAAGATCACTGTCAGAGAGATACCATCTGCTTTGGTTACATGTCTGTACCTGGCATCATAGCCCTTTGATTATGGCATCATAACTTATTCTGCAGCAACAAACTATGATTCCAGGTTCATGCAAGCACTTTGTGCAATTAGAGTCTTGGGGACAGTAATTTTTATATTGATTTGCACACTTGCACTGTAAAGCAAGCTTTGGACAATGCCTCAGTCTTTACTTGCACATTTTGGAGTGAAATGTTTGTGCTTGATAAGGTGGGTAAAGCAATGGAAAGAAGGACAGCTTTCTTAAATGCATTATGCAATGTACATAACCAGGATAATTCAGATCAGATATAAACCTGCATTTCTGGTAGGGTCCTGCTTCTACCTATTTTGTAGCAGGGTTGCCAGGTGGTTAGTGGTTTGCACATGGTTGGTCCCACAATGAGTATTTGACTCCAGCAGGGTTTAAAGCTGTGATCTCCAATTACCAAATTTTGATGTAATCATTAGACAACACTGCCTGTGGTGGTGGTGGGTGTGTGTGTGTGTGGGGGACAGGAAAGACCAGCAGCTGCACCAAGATTATGCTTTTCGTTCACTTGCACATGCGCGTGAACGTTGGGAGAGTAGCACACTTGGAGGTGCCCTCCCACCAATGCACTACTTCCTTGAGCAGGTGTGGCAGTCCGGCACCAATGGTGTGCAGGAGCTCAGTATGACAGTGGTGTTCCTCTGCTTCAAAGGAAAGCACGCTGCCATACTGAAGCGCCACCCTCTCGGCGTCATAGCGCTACCTCCCCGCATACGTCACGCCCCCAAAGCTTTGGTGCAGCGAGGCAAATGTTGTTTGCCGCGGGGTGCCCAATCCCCAGTCGGCTCCATGGCTCCCCAAGCCTTCCTGCTGTCATGCTGGGAGCCCACCCCAGAGTGGAAAGGTCCCACGTCGTCTTTTTTTTTTTAACCTGGAAGACAAAAGCGGTCCATGGCACGTCTCCCAGCCCCCTCCACAACCCGCCACCACCACTGCGCACTCAGCCTCCACACCCCCCTCACCCCATACTTACCTCCGGACTCCGGCGCGATGATCTGCGGTGGAACGGGAACACGTCCTGCACTCTTCAAAGCCGACCGCGAACTGAGGAAATGCCGGTAAGCTGTATAATGGGCTACATAGGGGTTTCAACTATTGCATATCTCAGTCATTTTGGATTTTTGACCACCAATAAGTTTTGGGACCCTTTATGAATGATGTCACTGTCATGGCATTATTCTGGCCCGACGGGTGATTTTGCAGGCACTGCACAGTCACCGCGTGAAATCACCCTTCAGCCTTGAATAATGCCATGACAGTGACATCATTCATGAGAAGGTCCCAAACCCCATGTTGAAAATTTGTGCAAACAATCAAAAATGACTGTTTTATTTAGCGCAGTGCTGTACAGTTCTTACGAGGCTCGTAAGTTCACGAATTTTCAATATTTTCACTCCAGATTTTCACATTGCCATTTTGCCACACCTTCTTATGAGTTGTACAGCTGTCATTTTCGCATCTCACCCAAAACGTGTTTCTGCCATGTAGCGCATAATGGCGCAGTCGGTGTCTTGAAATCAATGTATGGAGCATATTAAGAAAATCACAGTGACACTGTTCATGAGCGGAGGTCTTAAAATGGCTATGTTGAAAATTTGGTGAAAAATTCTAAAATTACTGTTTCTGACGTCGTTGCACAGTTCCTCATGCGCTCATATGTTTGCAAATTTTCAATATTTGCACTCCAGATTTTCAACATTGCCATTTTACCACGCCTCCTTATGAGCAGTACAGCTGTCATTTTCACTTCCTGCCCAAAAGCGTCTTTCCGCCCATGTACTGGTATTCGGTATCTTGAAATAATGATCAATGTATGGGACACAGTAAGAAAATCACAGTGACACTGTTCATTAGCAGAGGTTTTAAAATGGCAATGTTAAATTTGAAAATTGCTACAAATGACTGTTTTATGAGCGTGTGTTGCACAGTTCCCACGCACACTCATAGGTTTGCGATTTTCAATATTTCCACTCCAGATTTTCAACATTGCCATTTTACCACACTTCCTTATGAGCAGTACAGCTGTCATTTTCACATCCCCAAAGCGTGTTTCGCCTATGGCACACAATGGGGGTAACTACAAGGTCATGCTGACAATTTATTGTGCAAATACCAGCAATCACACAGGGCATTAGGGTAAAGCACCATACATGCCAAACACCACTGCAAATACCTGCAAGCTAACGTTCGGCATTGACAAATGCTTGTTTTAGTAGTGATGCAAAGTAACATTTCTAGTAGGTCCTGTTTATACCTATTTCACAGCTGGATGAAATGGAGTTTAGTGTGTTTAAGTGATTTACTCTGGGTCACAAAATGAAATGGCTGTAGTGGAGTTGAGCTTTCAACCTCATAGTTACAACAGCACTCTTACCAGTATACCTCACTGCCTCAAATGCTTTACGGGGAAGAGTTTTCAGTTTATTCACACAGGATAGGCCAGCTGATATGCAGCATTGCATTTTCAGTGGGGTCCTGCTTGTATCTATTCCTGCATCTGGGTAAAGAGGAGCACTGTGAGATTTACACCATGTACCCTCCCCACACCCAGTTGTGCATAATAAATATATGATCACTGTTTGTCTAGTGGACCCCTAAAACCCATATGCCCATTGTACTATATTGTCCCTGCTATCCTAATGCCACTCCTGCATCTCCATGCCAAACATAACATATCATCCATGGTAGTCTAGTGGCCTCCTGTCATAGCATTGTGACCATAGCCGACCTAAAATATAAGAAAAATAGGCACCTGGCTGGGAGCATTCATTTAATTGGGGCAATGAAAGACACATTTTGACAGGATTTTCTTCTGTGTATTTGTGTGACTGATTTTTTTTTTGTAGTGCATGGAATCTTTAGTAAATCTCTGGGGGTTGAGATCTCTGACAGACTTCTGATGGAATTGACATGACAGGATGACTATGGCAGTGACAATGAGACATAGCAATGCACACATGGGGTAACAGTATAACATTCCTCCTATATTCCATTATTCAGCTTGACAAAAACAACAATCCTGAATCTTATTTGAAAGACTGCTGCAAGCCGATGAGGAGGTGGTGCCTAACTATGTGATGTGAGCCTCTGAGTAAAGCCCTTTCTCATCAACTAAATAACCTGTCCCTTGGCTTATGGTTGTTTCTTAGAGACAGTTCTTGAAGTGCTGTAGGCTGAACTACACAAGATGGGTTACACTCATCAAATACCACACTAAGGCACAAATCTCAGATCTGGCATGATACACGTCCATCTGGTCCTGCCAGAGCAGCATAACTAAAATCATCCACTGGATGAATTTTTGACCAGCACTACACCATCCTGTTGTCTCAGACATAAGTTGTATTTATTTTTTATTGCAATCCACTCCTCCTCAAAAGCATACTGTTTGATAGTTCTCCAAGCTCAATCTTGTTACTCTGTCTATATTATTTACATTCTCTTATATCCCTAACCCAAACCACAGCAAGGCACTGGCTGCTCACACAGTCACTGGCTAGTGGTAGTAGAATTGGGAGTTAAATATTTATTTGAAAAACTGTTTGCTGATCAAAGCTGAATAAATGTTGCCATAACAGACTTGGGGAGTGAAAGCTCTCAGGCAGGCATGCAGTAGCTGACTGAGGTGAGCAATGAAAAACTGACTGAAAGTTTTCAAAAGCAATTTAAATCACTGCACTTTAGTCTGTATATGCCACAGAGCTCCTTTGCATATCAAACTTTGGCATTTGACCATGGGCATCTAAAGTAGTTTACCTCCTCTTCCAATCCAAACAAAGCAGCAGCTACTACAATTAAAATGTTCCAAATGGTTTCTGCATTTTACTTTTAGACTACACATTTCCCAGATGTCTGCAGCACATGTATTAATTTCTTTAGCTATGTCATCCACATCAGATTAGCACTGCTCTGCCCAACCATTTTCAGTTTGAGAAAAACTGCAGATGGTTAGGTTGGAGAATGTTTTTATGGAAAAGGTTTTTACATCACTCTCCAAATTGACAGGAAAAAACATATCACTTTTTTCTTTCTTTTTTTTTTTTTTGTTATTTTGCTTTCACCCTTTAAATCGCTGATGTTATTTTGGAATTTTTGGCTACTTATAACTTGGCCAGACTTCAAGCAAGAGATTAGAGAGTTTTTTATTCATTTCCTTTTCTGGCAGGTTCTCCATCAAGCTCTTCCCTGGTTATGGCCCCGGGCTCCACCAACCATCAATTGCCTGCATCTTCGGTCAGCCCTGGCTTACCACCCCCGGAGGGACCAGGGTCTGCGTGCCGGTTCCCTAATTCCATTGTCATGAACCAGTAATCTAGTTTGGAGTGCTGGCGACAGTGGCTAATTGAAGCTCAGGGAGGGCTTCCTGTAGATGGAAGACCCACCCCTCCTTTTTTGTGTTTTCCTCCTGGAGGCAGGGATGCAATGATGTCCAGCATCTGCCCCACCTCCATTATGTATGTGAGCCAGTAGCTGCATGACTTCCGGACTCTGCTAGGGGTCCGTTCTGTGCTGGGCATCCCACTCTCCCCAGAGGAAGAGAGCAGTCCATGGGATGCTTTGATCCTTCTCCCCTGGCTAGCCCTCCAGCGACCAGGTCCATTCCCAACCTGGGTCACCAGTGTCTCAAGCGGAAATCCCACCACTGTGCTGATGGGCGGCCAGAGATTAGAGAGTTAACTCAGACAGCCTCTTTTTCCATATTGGTTTTTCTCCTGGCAGGCAGCTCTTCTCTCAAAGATATACCAGTTTCACAGGGATATACTTTGATCAGGCTGAACCAACCATTATTCAGTTGGCTATCAAGTTTTTCTTCACATTTTTTCCCCTCAGCTCCCTGGTGGAGCAGTGCTTCTGTCAGCCTCACACAGCAACAGCTTCCCCTGCAGCAAAAGCAAGCTAGCAAGCTCCCTGGCATAGTTGCAGGGATTACTGTGTTGGTGGAACCCACTAACAATACTCCCAACTGAGATGCATTGCTGAGTGGCAGCTGTCTCAGCCATGGCCTGCTTCCTGACGTGACTTTCCTTGCTTTCTTCTGATCCTGAATTGTCAGCATAGCAGTGCAACACTCTGCTGGGCCAAGGGGTGCGCCCAAAGCCTTATAATTGGGGTTATTAACTTAACAAAATTGGTAGTATCTGGTTCTCTAGTTTTAAAGTTATAGGGCTTAACATTCTGTAATTTACATCATTGCAAAATTACATTTTAAAATTTCTGTAAGTTTGGAGTTATTACTCCAACACCATTCAAGGCAGAAATGTGAAACATGGTATACTTCTGTATGGACTATTGTATAATCTCCATATCAAAGTTGATGAATTTTGACAGCTACTTCTAAAATAAGATGGGAATAGTGGAAGTAACAATTTTGACAACATTCTTTGTGATTTTTCAGAAATTTCATGGAAGCAAAGTGGAATGTTTTCACAATTTCACTTGTGGAAGATAAATTTCACCCAGCCCTGTAAGCCACATCCACTGTCCTCCCTGATCCATCTCCCTAGTCACCCAGTCAAAGTAATCAATAAGATTTTTAACAATGGCCTCCCCACTGTGAAACCATGCTGCTGGTTGTCCTGCAGCCCATTTGCCTCAGATAGTCCATCAGCTGGTTCTTCAGCCAGGTCTTCATTAATTTCTGCACTAATTTGAGGACTGGCATGTAATTGCTAGCCTCCTCCCTGCTGCTGCTCTTAAGTAGAGGGACCACATCGCCCCTCCTCCAGTCCTCTGGAACTGCTCTATGATGCTGGCTGTACAACAGTTTCATCGACCCGGCATCACTGCGAGTGATATTTATGTCCACTGCAACTTGCAGTGGACATAAATCTAAGGACTCCTGGTCCTTTTTTCTATCAGGAGGCTTTGCCGTCCGAACTCCACATGCAGGGGCTCTGCCCACACCAAGTTCTAAATATAATCAACTCTGAGTTGGAGATGATGCTTGGTGGGGTGCAGGACCAGGAGACAGTGTGCCCAATTCTCTGGCAGACCATTACAGCAAACTGTCAATGTTGTTGGCATCGATGTAGTTTGCTGTAATGGTGTTGCTGTCGGGGGTATACCCTCTGGAACTACCCCTCCCCATCTCCAATGAGATGCCTGATTATGTTCTCATATGGGTGGCTAGCACCATGCTCAGTTATTTTAGAACCCTTGGGTGAATCCCATCTGGCCCCATTGCCTTGTTCTTCTTAAGGGATTCCAGTCCCTTCAGACTCTTCTCCAACACAAGTTTTTCAAAGATTTTAAAACAAATGAAATTCTCTCAAATTATTTTAAAACTTATAAAGATCATTCCCCTACTGATATTTGGGAAAAACATTTTGGAATTACATTTGGCTTCTTGGGTCAAACCCTGTTGCTAGTACTTATGGTTTGTGGTATTGTTTTCTGGTGCAAAGGGAGTGACTGATTTCTCCATCCCTCACTTTTTAACAGCCTGATACATCAACCCCAAACACTATTCCAATATATTTGCTTTGCAGTTTCAAGCAAACTTACTCAAAGTACCAACAATACTAAAGGTACAAAAGAAAGACTGTACAATGTTGAAAAAATATGTAGCAAGAAAGAAAGCTGACAGGCTTCCTCTGACAATGAAAGGAACTAGCTTGGGGTTGGGTCTGAAACACAGCATCTATTGTATCAGCTGGACTCGGGATATCATGTATAAGGAACACAGAGCTATGCCCCAAGTAATTAACACAATTTGTAAAGGTACAAAGGCTGACCTGACATGAAGAAGAGTATTATCTCTCAAAGGTAGTCTCAGAAATAATTTTGGTAGTCCAATAAAAGGTATCACCTGTAACATATTTGTTTCCTCTACATTAAGGGTGCAAAGGCAAACAGTGGGGTTGATTTTCCCAGTGCACTCCTAAGGTCAACCCTAGACCTCAAGATTCCCTAGCAAAACATTTTATTAATGCCTCACGCTTTATATACAATATTTTAAATACCATATAAAACATAAATCAGACAAATATTTATTAAATAAGTTGGCAACTGTGGTAATCAGGTTTATGTTTTTAGAATCAGTACTCACTCTCTGATCATGCTGCTGGAGAATCTTTATGGATGAACCTTCATTCATCACTCTAAAATAGATGTTGCCTGCTTATCCAAAGGTGCTGTTGGTCTGGAGGTTGTCTGAGTCCAGGACACAAGCAACTAGTGCCATGGCTTTTTTTTCCTCAGGTCAAGGCAAGTTCTAGGTCCCTCAGAACCACTGAAGCTAACCAGGGATGCAGGGTCTTCATACCTCTCAACTGTACCACATTACAAGGAACATTCCTCATTTTATTTCACAAAAGCTCCCTGTTCCACATTGTGAGGACTTGTCCCACATTCAGTATTAACATTTTAAAGCAAAAATCTGTAGTAAATTATACAAAATATATAATTCAATTAATAACAGGCTTTCTGAACATAAATGCAAACATTTTAACAGTGTTCTGAGCTTCTTAGGTAAACATTTGCTGAAGTGTTCCGTATTTTGCTAATTTGTTCCACATTTTGAGAGGCAGTGTTCCACATTTGGGGGCAAAAGGTTGAGAGGTATGAGGGTCTTCCATTCTCACTCCTGCATGGGACACTAGAAGGGCCCACCATGCTGCAGATGCCAAATTTTCCATTTCTGCTTGTGTGTGGCACCAGAAGAGGCTGACCATGCTATATGGGTCTGTGTTGTCTTCTCCTGCTCTGCAGGGCAACAAGAGAGGCCTGCCATGCTGATGAATACTAATTTTGTGTTTCTGCATGACACAAGAAGAGGCATGCCACATTGTCCCCAGATTCCCCTCTTTTCCCCACAAAAGACAAACCACTTGTATGTTGTTGAGCTCAGATTGGCTTTTTAATTGGCTTTAATTTATTATATATCATAATTTCATTTTCAATTCCCATCATGATTTTATTAATGTCTTTTCCACAATTTTATTGGTATTGCATCCAAATATCCATCTCTGATCATCTCCCTCTTTTCTTTTCCTTTCCTGGTGAAAACCTGGGTGCCTTCTTCTCTTTTCTGATGCGTAATGGTGAGAACCGAGACCGCTTTTTGTCATTCAGTTTCTTCTTCTTCTCACCATATTTCTTTTCATTCCCCTCCCTCCTTCCCCCTTTTCCCATCTTGCTGCCATCCACCTCTGGCAGTCCACCACACGTCCGACGGGACATCCTCTGTCATCTACCTATGACAGACCAAGTAGTTCCTTCTCAATTAACCATTCCCGTTATCTTTTTGTCAGGTGGGTGGGGGTAACAAAACTCTAGAAAAAGTGGCTGTATCACCACTGTGCTGACCTTTTTGTACCTCCTTTTCCTCCTTCCTGCCTGCCTATTGTCCTGGATCCTAGTCCTTCCCCTACCTTCCCCTCCTCATCTGAGCAAACCATTTCCAAAGAGGGAAGGGGTGCACCAGGGCAACTTGGTCTGCCCCCTAAAGGGCAAATTCCATTGTCCTGATTCCCCTTTTTCTCCTCCAAAAGACAAACCACTTGTATGTTATTGTGCTCAGATTGAAATTAATTTATTATATATCATAATTTCATTTTCAGTTCCCATCATGATTTAATTAATGTCTTTTCACAATTTTATTTGTATTGCATCCAAATATCCATCTCTGATCATGTCTCTCTCTTTCTTCTTGCTTCCCAGGTGAAAACCTGGGTGCCTTCTTCTTCTCTTTCTGGTAGGCAACATGAGAACCAAGACCGCTTTTCATCCTCCAGTTTCTTCTTCTTCTCATCATATTTCTTTTCATTCCCCTACCCTCCTTCCCCTGTTTTCCCCATAACCTGTCTCCAGCTTGTGTTGGATGACTGTCCTTCCCAACACAGGGTTCTGCCCCTTTTTTTATCTCCCTTACTGTCTCCTCAAAGCTTGATAAATCCATCATTTCCATATTAAACATGTCTATTGCTAAGTCTGACTGGTGCACCCATCTGATCTGTAAAATTCCCTACCCATTCTTCCACCCCTTACAGTATTACATGTCCTCCCCTGTTCCTTATCAATATTCCTACCCTTCTGTTCATCTTCCTCCTGGCCCTGTCCACTGCTACATGGCTGTGTTCATGCCTCCATACCCTCCTTGGCATCATGTCAGACCAGGCTATGCTCACTGTCGGCCACCACTCCTGAATCTTCCCCAAGTCCTGTTTTACCCACATATACGTGTCCACCCATGGCTTCCTCCCAATGTCATTACCCCCAGGTGTATAATAATTAAATCTGGTATGGTTGTCACTCTTTCATTTCTTTCAGGGTAGGAAGCAGTTGTGCCCATCTCATCCCTCGGATGCCATGCCATACCAGCCTACATTGTCTGACATCCTGGGACAGCTGTTTTCCCCTAGCTCTTTCTCCATCTCTTTCTGCCCAATAAATGTATGAGTGCCTGCAGATCCAAACTTCTGTGGTCCTCCCTCTACCTATAGAATTTAAGCAAAATGTACATCTTAATCACCAACTTGCCTTTGTTCATTTTTCTACACTCTTTTTTTGTGTTCCTGCAAAACAAACAACAGATGACATGTTAATCTCAGTCCTGTGGAGCCTGAATAACCTCGTTTAACTGGCAGACCTCCAGCACCCCTTTTTCAACATACTGTCCACTGTTTCCCCTGCTGCTGCCCATTTTGAAGCAGCCCTATTCGAAAGGAGTGAGAAGAATTATCCCTGGTCCTCGCCCAGAAACTCCATGCCTTTTTTGAGCATGTCCATTGCTTGGTAACTCGTCATCTTCTTCCCATCCCCATGCACAAATAATCTCCCTGTTTTAATCCCCGCTCTACAGCATAAACCCACAAAGCCTTCAGTGGGCACACTGTCCCGTCTACATGCGCCTTAATAGTTATGGCACACCCATTCCCTTTCTGATCTGTTTTTGACCTCTTAATTATAACTTAGATCTCATTCTAACCCCAGGTTATGTCTCCCCTTTCCAGACCCCCTTCTTCATCCTTTCAGCCATGCCCTATCACTTCACTCCTCGTAGGGCTCCTGCAAACATTACTAAGTAAACTGTGTGAAATAACTGCGCCTCATCCTTGGATCTGCAAATTGACGGTAGTATGCCCCTAACTTTGCTAGCCAATGATCTGCTATTACCGCCTACCATCCATGGGCCTTTTGTTCAACCTACTCCACCCTTGCATCATTCTTCATATCAACATTGACTTTGTAGGATCCTTCCACCTCTTTAGGCTACAAACTAGACTAATCCCTGCTAGGTACACCCCATAATGGTGTGGGCTGCCTCTCTGCCTTTGGTCCACTGTAAACTTCCCTAGCTGCTCCTCAGTAAGTGGCCCACTTACCTCCATATGGTGTGCTTCTCTGAATGTTTGCAACGCCCGCCATGCCCCTTCATAGGCCCTCAAGGTCCGTGGTGCCCATGAGTTGTGAAACAGCATTTTGTCCCTCTTGCCAATGTCACAGATGTTCGTTGGTATGGAGTTTTCTCTTCCTCTGCTACTGGGTGCCAGCATCTGAAAACAATCGAGCTGCAGATGGGAAGGCTGTCAGCTAGGATATTTTTAATCCTTTCTATGTGCTTGTCCCTGAATGACATATTTAGTTATAAAGCTCTCAACACTAACTGCCTCAACACCCTCATGACCATCTCAGATCTGGCCCCCTGTTGTTTAAAACCTCTACCACTGTCTTGTTGTCAGACCAAATGTGACCTTCTGATTCCGTAATTCCTCTCCTGCACTAGGGTGCAGGCCTGAATGGGCATAATTTCCAGCAGTGTGATGTCCTTTACCCATCCATCTCTCACCTAATTCGTTGGCCATGGCTCTGAGGACCATTTTCCTCTCAATAGCCCCCATCCCAAATCCCCTCTGCCAGCATCTGTATATAAGTCAGGATCAGTGTTGTAAACCCACTCCTCCTACAAAATGAGCAGCCCTTGTAGCTGCTGAGGAATTCTTCCCACACTTTGAAATCTTATTTTACTCCCTTTGTTATGTCCACCCAGTGGTGTGGTCTGGTACCCCTACTGTGGCCCTTGCTAGCTGCTTAGTGAAAGTCCTTCCTGGTCCAATTGCCCTAGAGAAAAGTTCAAATGCCCCATTACTTGCTGTACCTGCTTCAGTTGCACCCATCTTCTGCTCATATGTACCTGTATCAGATCCTTCAACTTTGCCACCTTTCTGTCTGGCAACCTAAACACCTCTCTCGGTGAGTCTATCTTAATTCCCAGGAATTCTAACACCTTATTGGGGCCTTTGGTTTTATCTGCAGGCCAATGGCACCCCAACTCTGTACACATTCTTGAAAACTAGCCAGCATCCTCTGTCTCCCTTCGTCCACTGCCTATTAACAGAAAGTCATCCAGGTAATGTATGACCACCTTGTATCCTGTTTTTCTTGAAATATCCACTGCAAACAGGTGCTGAATGCTTCAAAAAGTAGCACAAGCCACAGAACAACCCATGGGCATAGCCTTGTCAAAATAGTACTGGTCCCCTACTTTAAAACTCAATGGATCCCAATCCTTCCTTCTAACTGGAAGCAATCGAATGAGGACTCTCTATCGGTCTTGGCCATCCATGCATCGAGTGTTCGGATAATCTGTGTTGCCTCCTCTAATGTGGCATAGGTGACTCTGCTGTGTTTCTCAGCTATAAAATCATTCACTGAGTCCCCTCTGGAAATAACAGATGGTGAATCACCCTGTATTCCTCATTCTGTTTCTTGAAACCAGGCCCAATGGGGATATTCTCATATTCTGTAGTGGAAGGGGTTGGATATGGCCATTCTACTCTGCCTGCCACCCTTTCTTTCTCTATTTTTGCTTCAAAGATCCTCCTTCCCTTTACTGACCCCAGATTGTTCGCCTCTCTTGCCTTCTTGGGCCTTTGCACTGTAGCGAAAAACCTGTCCTAAAACCTTTATTTATTGCTTCTGCCATCTTCTTTTGGGTACTCTTTCAACCATTTCTCCCACACCTCTATCTTGATGGGGATTCTTGCTTCTTGAAATTGTTCCCTTACCCCCTCCCTGGTTTCTTGACCCCTGTCACCCCCACCCAGTCTCGTTTCTCTTTCTGTTCAGTGTTTGGTTCCCCTACCTCCATATCCCCTTCCTCTCAATCCTCTATTCCATGACTGACCCCTGCAGCCCTGGCCTTCCCAAAAGGCTGCTGGCCTGTTACCTGTCCCCTCCCCCAGACCCTTGTGTCCATGTTGTCCTGCATCTATTCGCAGGGTGAGCTTCCTACATTTTGAGCATGCATGCCAGAACCGACACTGGAGCCATGAGCAAATGCCATTATATCCCCAGCAACACTTCTGGGATACCCCTCTTTTCCTATCTCTTCCTCCATGTGGATTGATCTGTTACATAGTTTGTCCACAAGTCCAACTGCTTTGTGTCCCACCTCACATCCCCATATGTTGCCATCCTTTGCGGAAAAACTCATCATAATATATCCACCTTACCCCCCCTTCGCCTTCACTCTTCTGATAATCAACGAATACGTAATAAGAGGATGCCCAGTTCTAGCTTCTTTTCCAACACTATCAATGAGTCGTCTGCAAACCTACAAACCGTCCATCCCACATCTTTCCTTTTGTAAATTTGTCCTCTTCTTTCTTCCAGCAAAACCACTGCTGCCGCCATCTCACTTTTCCCAATATTCTCTGTTTCCTCATATTTTGTGGCCTACTCCCTACTCACTAAGGTGAAAATGTCTACTTACTCCCCTTTCCATATTTTTCTTTGTAGCCAGTGGTACATGCTCCCTATTCTCATCCCTGGGGCTCCTATCTCCTTGTTCCCTTTCCTATGTTTTATGTCCTCTTATCCACCCCTCTGTTGTTTCCTTATCCAACCTGATCTCTGCTAGTGCTGATTCCTCTGCCCCAACCCCCTGCCCCAAGGGCGCAATAATTTGGCCTATGTATTCTTAATGCTGTCCCCACTGCACCTGATACATTACCTGTGGGTTTATCAGCTCCCTGCAGTCTGCTGTCATTGAGATATCCTGGCCTGGCTTCCTGTGGCTGGACCACTGGTTGAGACATTATCCACAGGGAACCACTGTTGTTCAGGGATCGGTCTGGGTTCCACCAGTGGTAAGACCGCCTGCTCTTGAGGAGGTACTAACAGTTCTGGTACACAGGGCTGTGGTGGTACTGGGCTGACGCTGGGGAACACCACTGCTGGTGGCTGCACTCTCTTCGGACTGCGTGGTCTCCCCCACCAGTTGTTTCCCCTCACCCATTTCTTTTTCTGCTTTCGTTTCTCCCCAGATCTCCCGGTTCCTCCTGCTCCACCATCTGCCACATCTTGTTGGCCTTCTCCACCAGCTCCACAATAGCCTTGCAGGCATCCCCCTTTGACACCTGTTCCTCTTTGGTGCCATCTTCTCTTTCTTGCCTTTATAAAATATGTGAAAACTGACAAAGCATTTATTAATGACTCGCCATGCTCTTTTTTTTGTGTGTGTGTGCCATCGCCTACTTCTTCCTGTGAGCAAACAACTGCTCCATCTGTCTGCTTTTCTATTACTAGGCCCCTATATAGAGAAGCCTCTTTGATTATTGCCATGGTCTCTTCTTTTTCTCTTTTACTAGCCCATGCATGCTGAGCTTCCCTTGACTAAGCCTATCCTTCAGCCTGCTTCACTGTGATAAAATGGCATCTGATGTCATGCCGCATGGCGTGGATCACCCAGCCTAGGTTCATCCTCCCGTGACCCCCTGCTTTTCCTCCATTGCCTATTGCCTGAAAAATGGCATTTTATGAAGAAAAGGGGCACTATTAAAACTTCTGTGCCCCCACAATGTCTGTGCTGAGCTCCTGGCCTTCTAGGCCCAACCTTCTCTTCATTGCACCCCCACAGTCCTCTGTCCACCTGTGCCCACTCAGCACCCTATGTGCCTGTCGCTGCAACTCATGGCCCTCTAGGGCCTATTTGTTCTCCCCTTCATGACCCCTGGATGCCTCTGGCTGCTGGCCCTCTAGGCCTATTAGTTTTCCCCTTTTCTGCTCCTGCATGCCTCTCGCTGCACCGTGTGGCCTCTCAGCCTAAACCCACACCCTCAGTCTCTCACTCGTTGGCTCCCTGGCTGGCGTCCCCCATGTGTTCCCCAGCAGCCGCTTCTGGGCACAAAGTCCTGCTTCTCTCGCCACCACTCCTGTAATCCTGAATGCCTGCTGTCCTCTAATCAGGAAGCCCCAAAATCCATGGTCCATAACTCTCCTACCACATTGCACTGTGGCGCCTGACGTCACGCCACGTGGCTGTCCCTTGTGAGCACTGCGCTAGCCCATTCAGCTAGGCCTCCAACCACCAGCTCCTCTGCTTCCCCAACACAACCATATTGATTCAGTTCATTAATGCCCCAAAACAAGAGAAAGACTATAACAGAGAGGTACACTTCACCAGTTAACCAGTGTTCTCATTTGCCTACTTCCTTCCTCCTTTCCAAGGTCGCTTGCTCTCTACAAAACCCCAGCTCCTCTGCTTCCCCATGTTTGCTAGGCAGCACTGCAGCCAAACCACCACAGTGTTTTTCACCTACATCCCTGCCCTCTCCTTATTTTGAGTTTTAATTTGTGCTTCTACAGAATGCTAGAGAAGCCCGCTGTACCAGTGGATGCTTTGATTTCTGTTTCTACTCTTGCAGGCTACCAGGAGAGGTCCTTTGCTGGGACTGCAGCCACCTAGTCCATTGCGGTGGCACTTGATCCTATTTTTGGCCTCAAGCTCCATGGAGTTCACAGGGCAGAGTTTCTTTTGTAATGTACACAATGACACTGCTTTTTCAAGGCCATGATCCCACAGCTCACACAAGTAGAATGCTCTAAATCAGGTACCTAACTTCCATGGTAGTCATGAAACTCCAAAGGTAAACACTTTATGAAACAAATTTAGAAAAAAAAACAGTGTAATTGAAGACATGGTGCTGGGAGGAGGGCTTTGGCTACATCTGTTACTGGAGTTACTCCTGGGGGAAGGAGACCTGTACAATGGAGATGGCCTCCATCCACCCAGGAGGGAATTGCAGTCCCGGGTGGAAGGTTTAAATGCTACCATGACAAGCATTTAAACTAGCCAATGGGAGAGCTGAAATACTGAGGGAGGCAGAGTTGCCCACCCAGAGACTATTGCAACAGGAAAGTTAACCCAGAGAGAAAAATTCCCAGAGGTTAATAGAAGCATAGGGAAGGTCAGGCAGACAAGTCTGGAGGAAGAAATTCAGTTGGAAGAGAGAGGACAGAGGGAAGACAGAAAGATAATCTAACAGTGGAGTGCAGGACCAGGATAATAGAGGGACAAGGGGAGTAGGAAGGGGCGGCAGGTTAAAGGAGAGAGGGAGGGACAAAGGGAATGAAGAGCCATGTTTGCCAACACAAGGAGTCTGGAAAAAATATTCCCGATCTTGAGGCAATCATTGTGTAGGCAGACCTGGATTTGGTGGCGATAACAGAATGGGTCCACCAAATAAACATGCATTCAAAACCCGTCTGGTCAAAAAGCGTGGACGTGCAGAAACCCCAAAAGTGCACGGTTGAAAACTGCACTAATCTAATAAAACTAACTCCAAACTGCACACGATGTTTTGACAATGCATGATGGTATCTGGACCGGCATCTTGGACTATGGGTAATAGCAAGGTGGCCTAACACTATACATTCTGACTAAATAAGAACTTGGCTCCCTAGGTGACACCAACAATATTGCTTGTAAATATCTTGCTTTCCTAAGGTCAGGATAGGAAAGGGCTTTCTAGAAATAATCTCTACAATGGCAGAACTGTGGGTACACAAATGCTCATATAACATACTTCTTGATTAACTAAAGAAAGGAGGGGTGATTGAAGGAAAATTTAATGTAGTTTGTCAAGTCATCAGCTCAATTGTCTAATGACAAAATGTATATTATAAGCTATGCACTTAACTGGAGTCTAGTGAAATGGACTCTGTGGTTATGGTGTATAGTAAATGCCTTGGTCACTCACTTGAGTTACATGCCAGTCTTCCTGTGAATAAGGAGGTTGATGCTCCATTTTATACACATGGCCACATGGTAGTAAATTGTTCAACTGATATTGCTCTTGGAACCAATAAACGATATAACATGCATCTAGGGTATCTGTGAGGTAGCAGAAGAAAATGAATGAGACAAAGGTAAAAAGTTGACAGAGTTGATACTGAAGTTCTCCTCGAACTGTTTTGCCAATGTAAATTTGGAAATTGTTAAACTGGCTGACAGGAAGGAAATTAATGAGTTCAACTTTGTTCCACCTAGCGAGGCACTTTGTGGGTGGTAGAAAATACAAGCTGGTGGCAATGGGTGACTGACAAACAATGAAATCAACATGTGTTATGCTGGCCAATCAGATGATGGCAAGCTCTGCCCCACAATCTGCCCATTCAGCTTCTCGAAACTGTGACCCAGGATACAGAAAATACAAGCAGAATACTGCAATTTGAATACTCGTGAAGCCAAATGAATCAGACTGATGAATTTTGCCTCTGATGACCATTACTTCACTGGCCTGTACCTTTGTGCCTTTGTGTGCCAAAGCCTGGTTAGTAGTCTGCTACAAGTATGACCCCTATAATGGAGATTTTATAGTCCAAACTTTGCAAGAGCAATGAGGGTCAGCATAAACTGTTCAATTTCACCTGAGCAATAGGTAGCTCAGGCAGTGAACACATCACTGAATGCTTGTCTTTCCTTCTTTATTTTCTTCTGTTCTACTACTAACAGTTAACACTGGCTGTTAAGTATTGTGGGTATTAGGATTGACAACCCAAAGAACACCACACCACACCACTGTTTCACCAAGACTACCGAGACTCCAAACTGTAATGTTTTTCATTTTCTTACTTTGTCCAGTTTGCCTTTTTCTACCCTAATGTATGCATAATGTAGTTTTTTGTAATGAATATACAGTAGATAGACAGAATGAATGAATTTTTATTTTTATACAGAAATAAACGTGTTGTTAGGGAAAACCCCTGTTTACAAGACAGTCCTGTGTATGTTACAGATCAGTTACAATATAAAATGCATTACAAAATATAACATATTTCATATCACATCTTGTTACAACATGTCACATTTAACTGTATACAAGCATACAAACATTGGAAAAACTAATATATTATATATATTGCTGATAAAGTTTTGTGCCAAAAATCATCAGTGTATAATACATGGAGCTATTTTAATTTGTAGGTTATTAATATTGCAGTTGCTGTTTGGGTATGGTGCTCTTTATTACATTGCCTATTACCTTAATCACTCTGAGACAGAGTCATTTATCTGTACCCCAGCACCTACACCCCTTTTAAACAATCCAACTCTTGCCAAGTATCCCTCCCACCTCACCTCTGACTCCCATGCTTTGAAAATATGAACCATCACTGGACTGCCCAATCCCTAGTGTCAGTACCTGAAATAAAGAAAACCATCTCTCGATGCCTTTTTTACACCCTGTGAAAAATAAAACGAACCATAAAAGCCTGTTGCTTCTTCCCCGCCACCATTACCCTCCTCCTCCACAAGACCACCCACATCCCCACTACTCATTTCTTACCTACATAACCCAGTGATGCAATCCTCTCTGACCAGAGACATGTCTTCACTTTTCATTCTTGAACTGGGAACTGAGGAAATTGGCTAAGCTGTAGACAATGTATTTCATTACTCTTGAACTTGTACTCATAACATGATTATTTTTTCATATTTCCCCAATATTTTTAATATGGCCTCTTTGGGATCCCACCTCATGAACAAGGCAAGTGAAATTTTTTGAATCCAGCCCAAAGGTGATTTTGCAGTTGTTTACAAAGCCACCTTTCAGGTGGGATTTGGACATTTACACTTCCTGCATAGTCAGCTCTGCAGACATGAGGGTGCGATTCACAAAATGCCTCAAAATAACAATGAACAGCACTGCCTCAGTCCTGGAGTACAAAGGTATAAATTTATTTAACAAAATGCAGATGTCAACATGACCAAAAAGCTCCTCTTCCCAGATCTACACCTGTTCGCATCTACATTTTGTTAAATAAATGTATACCTTTTGTACTCCAGGACTGAGGTTGTGTGGTGCTTTGTTATTTTGGCTTTGAATAGTTTCACCTACTAGGTTCATGAGGTTGGGTCATAAGAAGACTATATTGAACATTTGGGGTCAAACTATTAAAAGACAACAAAGTTATGTAGGTACATTGAAATTCTTCAACACTTGCTCATACCTTTTTTTTCAGCATAGTCATTTTTTGACACCACTTCATGAACATGACAGGTCTCATTTTTCAAATCTAGGCCAAAATGTGTTTTGCATTTGTGGTGCAAAATGATGTTTCTGCCAGTATTTTATAGATAGACTATATTGAAGATGTGGGATCAGAATGCCACAAAATAACAAAGTTATGAAGAAACATTGAATTTTGGCAATGTTGACCCATCACATTGCAATGGATCCCCAATTTTCAACATTGCTTTCTTGTTACCCCATCTCATGAACATGACAGGTGTCATTGTTCCGATCTCCTTCAAATCATGTTTTCATATTTATTCTGATGATTCACCTTTTGAACAACAGTTGAAAATTCCACTTGATCATAAGGTGGGGCCATAAAGGACTGTTGAAAACATGGGGTCAAAATGTCAAAAACAACAATTACTTACAACTTTCTGATTTTTGCAGATGTTGGCCCCAAATTTGCACATAAGCCATTTGTTACCCCACCTGATGAACACGACAGGTGTAATTTTCATATCTCCTTTGAAGTATATTTTTGCAGTCCCTCTGTTAAACATTCATATGACAGGATTTTTAAAAATCTACCTGCCTTGATCATTACATGGGGTCATAAAAGTATATATTGAATATTTGGGGTCAAAATGTGAAAATAAAAACCTAAGTTATGAAGAAATATTAAATTGTTCTAACATTTATTCATTATTTTATTTTTTCAGATTTGGTGCACCTATTGTTCAATATATCCCTTGTGTTACCCCATCTTGTGAATATGCCAGGTATCACTTTTGAATCCCCAAGCATGTTTTCACAGTTGTACTGTGAAATCACCTTTCAGATGGAATTTAAAAGTTCCACCTGTCTTGATCATACTCTTAGCTCATAAAAATACTGTGCTGGAAATTTGAGGTCAAAATATGGGAGCCCACTTAAAATTAGATATTGTCTCTCAGCTGGCCTATCCTGTGTAAATACAATCTAAAAATGTGTAAAAGCATGACACCACTGGAAATGAGATAGTGCATCTCATCTGGCCAATCTTTAGTGAATATTGAGTAAAATGTGTAAATGCAGGACCCGAGTACAGCAGAGTCCCTCTGAACTGTGCATCTGTGCTGCACTATCCTGGGAAAAATAAATTGTAAAAGCTGGACCCAACTGAAAATGTATTTTGCCTTCAGCTGGAGTACCTAGGTAAATACACTACAAAATGGGTAAAAGGAGGGCCCCATCAAAACAAGATATTGCAACTTTGCTCTGAAATCCTGGGTAAATACAATATAAAACTGGTAAAGTGGGATCCCACTGAAAATAAGATAGCACCTGAATTGTGCTATCCTGGGTAAATACAGTACAAAAATGTGTCAAAGCAGGACCCTATTGAAAATGAGATAATACATCTCAGCTGGGTTATCCTGAGTAAATATATTGCAAAACTGTGCCAAAACAGGACCCTACAGCAGAATCCCACTGACAAAGAGGTGTTGCATGTAAGTACATTCTAAAAGAAGGATCACATGAAAAGCAAGATATTGCATTACACCTCCACAAACATAGGTAAATACAGTATAAAATTATATAAAATCAGGACCCCATTGCAAATGACATATTACATCTCACGTGGTCTAGCTTATCTTAATATTTGGACAGGCTGTAGCTGTAGTTCTGTGGGGATAGCTCTTCCCCATCCTCTACTTAAACTTCCTGCTCACTTCCTTCTGCTTAGAGCGAGCTGCACTCGCTGGTGTGCTTGCTGTTGGTCTGTGGCTGCTCTTTTGTCCCTGTCTTCTGTGTTGCCTGTGCCCCTTTCTTGCCTTGCTCTTCCCCTCCCCACCTGTTTCTGTTCTGTCTCCTGCTATCACCCACCCTTTGCTACTCCCACTGTTTCTCTTTGTTTTTGTTTCCCATACCTTCTGTCCCCTGTCTTCTTTTGGGATTTCTTCAGCAGCTCGCTCCATGCACATTGCCAGTAATGTACTCAACAGCTGCTCACATTTGCTGCACTTCTCTCTCCTACTTCTTCCGCAGCTATTGCTCCTTGCTATACTGCTCACATTGCTTCTTGCTGTGCTGCTCTCTTTCTCCTCCATTTCAGCAGCCACCACTCCATGCCACCCACAGTTCACCATTTATTGAGAGGCCACTTGCACCTTGCAAACTTGCTGGCTGCTGGATTCTGTTTCTGTTCTGTGCCTTCAGGAAGCTTCATGCTGCAAGACCGAGTGCAGCCTCTTCTGTCTCCTACATGGAACTGCCTTGCAGGGCACCTCGTTCCATACCCTCAACCTTTTGTCCCCAAATGTGGAACATTGCCTCTCAAAATGTGGAACAAATGAACAAAATGTGGATCACTTACTCAAATCTTTGCCTAGGAGGCTCAGAACACTGTTAAAATGTTTGCATTTATGTTCAGAAAGTCTGTTATTAATTGCATAATATATTTTTTGCATCATTTACTATAGATTTTGCTTTAAATGTTAATATTGAATGTGGAACAAGTCCTCACTTTGTGGAACAGGGAGATTTTGTAAGTAAAATAAGGAACGTTCCTCATAATGTGGTACAGTTGAGAGGTATGCCTCGTTCCCTAGAATGTCCTTTTTCTCATAGCTGGCGCTTGTGGTGTGCCCTTATCTCTATGCCCTGCTCCACTCTCTGAGACATTACAATTTACCAACAACTTTGACTCCAGCATAACAAGCTCAATGAACATTAGGTCAGTGCTTCATACATTGCCTCTCAACCTGCAGTACTGACTTACTCTGCAGATTAAACAGGGCTCAAACTACATTTACAATAACAGTCTTATTCTGTTTGCTGCCTAGTGTGTCATGCCACATTCGACCACTAGATGGCACCAATGTTCCGGGATTGCATAGCCATCCATAGTCACATTCCATGGGAGAGCTTAGCATTTGAGAGTCAGGGGAACTAGGACTGGACATTGGCACCTTGCTATCTCTACAGTGCAGTTCCTACTGACCAAGCCTGCGTTGCTGCTTACCTCAGCTCCTCCGCTCACCTTCACCCTCCTCATACAAAGATGTTTCTAGGTGTATTCTACTACAGCTAGTCTACTGGAATGGCAGACCCACACAAGACAGGTTCATCAACCCATTCCTACTTTGCCCCACAAGGAGGCCTGGCTACCTGCTCATCGTTTACCTGCTTCGTCCTGCAAGGGGCCTGGAGGTTATTTTAGCTGCCCTGCATGGGGCCTGGCTACCTGCTCATTCTATTCTTGCTTCACCCTGCAAGGGGGCCTGGAGATTTCTTTAGCTTCGCCCCGATGGGGACCTGGCTGCCTGCTCATGCATTCGTGCTTTGCCCCACAAGGCCTGGCCACTTGTTCAACAATTCCTGCTTTGCCCACAAGGGGGCCTGGCTTACTTCATTTCCTGTTTCACCCGCATGGGTCTGGCTGCTTGCTCAACTGCATTCCATTGTTACCTTGGCTGACCTACATAGGGATCTCATCTTCTCAGCTGGCGCTTTGCTTCTCACCTTCATTTCCTACAGTTACTATGGACTTGGATTAACCAACTGCTTATGCAACATCTCCACGTTGAGTCATTCCTCCAGCACCTCATTCTCCAGGATTCTTTTGATCACCATCAAATCAGGATATACCTCTACTACCAATATCTGGATTGTACTCAGAGAACTGACTTAGTATTTAGCCAACTAGGATTACTGTTCTTTAGTTTGCCCAGAGGATGGGCAGGTCAGTAGCCATGGGTCCTCGGAGGTTTCTCCCAGAAGGGTGGGTTTCCTCTCCGTGCGCTACTGGCCACACTCTCCAGAGTTGAGGAGATAATCACACGGTAATTAATATCTTTTGGGCCTTCTAACCTACACTTACCTAGCATCCTGCAAAAGGTGGGATATCGAGAAAGGCCAAAGATTAAGACACTACAATCAACCACATTCATTCAGTTCAAATGTATCTAAGTACCAACCATGTCATCCAGTTCCTACATGCTACAAACACTGACCTATGTACCTGTCCAGTTCAAACGTACCTAAGCACCAACCATATCTCATTCAGCTCTCGTATCATAAGCACTGAGCTATTTACCACACACAGAATTAGACAGGCTGTAGCCTGCAGTTCTGTGTGGGGAAGCTCTCCTCCATCCTCTACTTAAACTTCCTGCTCACTTCCCACTTATCACAAGCACTGAGCTATGTACCACACACAGAAATAATAAAATGCGATAACAGCATGCAAGTGAACATTTAGCATTGAAAATAATTGTTTTATGTTGCCCTAAGTAAGGATTGTTTTCACAGTGGTAGTTTCCTCCTTCACAACAATTGGCTGATTTATGAATTAACATCGCTTGACTTGGGAGAGGGCATTTGAGCATTGCAGTACTAGTAAGTAAAAGAGCTGTCATCCTTCATGATTTTCAGTTGTTTTTTGTCATAGAGGTTGCAAGTATTGACAGGTTACTCTTTCTTATTTAGTTGGTGTTTGGTAAGTTCAGGGTTTTATTTTTTGCCCTTTTATTTTTTGTGGACCTTTCTGTTGTAGTTAATCATTTTTTCAACAACAATAAAAACAGACATAACATACAAAGTCAAGAAGAGAACAGTTCAGTACTAAAACAAGAAATCATCAGACATGGGTAACATGAACTGAATAAGCATCCCATTTGAGGAGTAGAGTACAATCACACATAAGGGAACCAAGTGATTACCTATCCAAAACATGGATTTCCTTGGGGCTGGGGTGAACTGGGATGCAAAGAACATATGGAAAAGGAAGTATATCTCCAGCCTCATGTCTGGGCCTTATTCAAGTGAGCTAGAGAGAGACAGAGGAATTCTGAGCTGTATGGGCCACACATCCAGTGGGGTGTGGGGAGAGTGTTAACTGAGGTTCGTGTATCATCAGCTATTTTCATCAACTTTTTGCTTTATGGAAGACCATTTAACAATCATCATCTTCTAGCATTCTTTTATTCTGAAATAAAATTGCACATCAGCCAGAGTATATCAGTGAGATTGGAAACAGTTAACAAGTTGTGTATGTTTCATACAGGTCATCTGTCAACCCAGAAGGCAATTCATTATCATCATTCATGTTGCAGCCTTTAACCAGGCTTTTGAGGTGCTAATGTTTGCTTATCAGACTTTTCAAGTCTTTTCAAAGACTGGATCAGATGAAAGAGAACATCTGTGGGAATGTATTTTTCTATATATATATGTTTTAGAGGTTAGAAAATACACCAGGATTCACAGGTTCATATTCCACTTTGTTTATTTCAAAAGTTTTACCAGAAAAACATACTGCGCTGGTAACAGCTCATTTCAGATATGTCACTGAATTCACCCAAGATGGATGCTGTAATAACTTTCATATCAGATGCAGTTTTATGATCTGTGTTTATTTCATTGTTTTGCATACAAAGTGTGAGCTGTCATTCATTAATGAGACATAGAAATCATGGAAATCATAAGAAGATACAAGTCAATAAGTGTTAGCATTTTAGACTTGCCATTTCTCAAAAGAATTACCCATTTAAGTCTAGGTCACTTATTGCAACAGGTTTAGGTTTGTCACTTTCAGCGTTAGGCAAAGGCTGTACTTGGATGACTGTATTGTCTGGTGCCTCAAAAGGCAAAGTGTCATGTTCATAGCTGCTCATTAAGTACAGTACTTTTACTTCTTGGCTGCAGTTTATGTTTATGTTTGTTTTGTTTGTGATATTTGTGGTGCAACTTTAATCTTTATTTTACAAAACTAGTTGCATGAGAGCAGTAAACATAGAGCAGTTATCAACTGCATTTTTATGTTGCTTGCACGCATGTGCAAGAAACTATAGTGCCATCATTGGAGATTTCGAGGTGTGTCACCTCCTCCTCCAATTCAGGCAGTGTCCTGGCAGGCGCGTCTGTAGCCAATGCATTTTGTAGCTGTCTATGACACGCTCCAAAATGCAGTGGCATACAGTTGAAAGGGGAGCTATGCGCTTGAGTGAGCAGCGATAAGAAGCTGCTCACGCAGCTCCCCACCCGCAGGCGCGTGGCGCGCCCGCATGCACTGTAGCAGCCGACGGGTGTCGATCCCTGTCGGCTGAGCTGCGCCATCTCCCCCAGTAGTTGGTGCCACACGGAGCCCACCCCAGCATGGCAATCAGTCTTTTGCCGACGGGGTGCCCAATCCCCATTGGCTGAATGCCCCCAAAGTCCTTGTGCCATGCTGGGAGCCACCCCCATGGCAAATGGTCCCACAACGTCTTTTTTTTTTTCCTGTAAGACAAAACGGTCTCAAGCGCTCTCCCACCCTCCCACAACCCGCACCCACCCACTGCGCAACCAGCCTCCACACCCCCACCCCATACTTACCTTCGACTCCGGCGAACGATCTTCGTGGACTGGGAACACGCCTGTACTCTTCAAAGCCGACCACGAACTGAGGAAATGCCAGTAAGCTGTATAATGGGCTAGATAGGGGGTTTCAACTTTATTGCATATCTCAACCATTTTTGGAATTTTGCACCAAATTTTCAGCGTGGGGTTTTGGGACCTTCTCATGAATGATGTCACTATCATGGTGTTATTCTGGCCGAAGGGTGATTTCTGCAGTGACTGCAAAATCACCCTTCGGCCCGAATACCGCCATGACAGTGACATCATTCATAGAAGGGGCCTAAAACCTCTATGTTGAAAAATTTGTGCAAAAATTCCAAAAATGACTGTTTTCTACGAGCTTACGCAGTTCCTATGCCTTTCGTAGGTTTGCGAATTTTCAATATTTCCACTCCAGATTTTCAACATTGCCATTTTTCCACACCTTCTTATGAGTAGTACAGCTGTCATTTTCACATCTCACCCAAAATGTGTTTCCGCCCATGTAGCTTACAATGGCGCAGTGGTTGTGTGAACTCAGTGTATGGGACACATTAGAAAATCAAGTGTCACTGTTCATGAGCAGAGATCTTAAAATGGCAATGTTAAAATTTGGTGAAAGAATTCCTAAAATGACTGTTTTACGAGTGTCGTTGCACAGTTCCCACACGCGCTCATAGGTTTGCGAATTTTCAATATTTCCAGCAAAGTTTCAACATTGCCATTTACCACACCTCCTTATATGAGCAGTACAGCTGTCATTTTCAAATCCTGCCCAAAACGTGTTTCCGCCCATGTAGCGCATAATGGCGCAGTCGGTGTGCAAACTCAATGGATGGGACACATTAACAAAATCACAGTGACACTGTTCATGACCAGAGGTCTTAAGATGGCTATGTTGAAATTTGGTGAAATCAATTCCTAAAAATGACTGTTTTGATTTAGCGCTATGGTTCCTACAGCGCCGTAGTTCGTAAATTTTCAATATTTACACTCCAATGACTTCCAAATACCTAAACAGCACATAGAAGCAAGCAACATTCGGCATTGACAAATGCTTGTTTATCCTGTGATTGAGAAAAAAGCAAAAGAGCCCAATTTCTATAACAGTCACATGGGTGTCTATGCACTAATGTACTTCACTGTTCCCCTCCACAGATTTGCCTGGAATTGAGCCTTGGCTCAGTGTGCCTTTCCCAGTTACCAAGTTTCAAATAAATCAAAAAAAAAATGTGGGCTGAGTACATGAGAAGCATGTGCAGACAGGCTCATGGAGCATAGCATTCATGATCGCTGGCCTCCACAGGTTGCTTGTCCATGGGATTGACCCCTGGCAAAGGCTGTACTTGGAAGACTTTATTCTCTGCTTCTGTGTCATTTTCCTAGGTGTTCATTAATGCAGTATTTTATTTCCAGGTTACAGCTTGTATTTATGTTTGTTTTGTTTGTGATGTGGTGAAACTTTACTCTTCATTTTACAAAACTAATTGCATGAAAACAATAAGCGTAGAGTAGCTACTAATAGCATTTTTCATGCTGTGAGTGAGAAAAAATGAGCTAAATTCCTAAAACAGTCACATAGGTGCCTATGCCAATGGGGCCATGTACATGTGACAGGCATGTAACTAGCCCATACACATCCACACCCATAGGCAGATGCATGGAGCATGGCACTCATGATGCCAGCCTCTGTGGGGTACCTGGCAGTAGCCCTGTCCCCCTGTGCAGTGGTGCATGGGAGGTGGATCTGCAGACACAGGTAGGCATTTAATTGGATGTCCGTCCTAGTAGGCAGGTGGATTCTGACTGTGGGACACCACACATCCCAGAAAAATGAGGAAAAAAGGGTGACAGCCCAAATGGCTGCCCACAGCTTATCTCTGCTGTACTAGAGGGCTGGGACAGTATTATGGGTGGGGGTCCAGCCTGGCTAGAGCCAACAGGTGATCTCCATAGGGGTCATGGCAGCTATTGCGGGGCCACTTTCCACATACTGTGCACCCCCCTTGCTTGGTACTCTGCACCTTACTGAATTACAAGGGTGTGGGCTTGCCACCTGGCCACTGCTCATGTAGCTATGCAAATGACTGGGGATCATGTGCAGAAGGGGTGTGTACCCTTTTTGTGCATGGCACCGAGGTCCATGGGACCCCCAGCGCATAGCTCATTATCTTAGGTTAAACAAGCACCATAGATGTGCAGCACATAAGCATTTCTTTGTGTCATGCATTGAGCCCAAGGAGAACAGATTGCAAGCTGAGGTGTAGCTCATCAGTCATGGAGTTAATGGTTTTGATTATATAGGGTCAGGAAAGACAGTGATTGTGACACTTCATAGGATTTAGAGGATTTGTATGAGCAGTGTAGGCAATATGGCCTTAAACAGCCTGCCCTTTTCTCAAAGGGAATACGAACAAATGTTGTTTGCCTCACAGTATCTATCCATTATCTATCCAGTTTGTGCACAAAATCATCAATATTTTATTCCCCACCAGTTCCATAGTCAAGCTGTTCCATAAAGGGTATCCGTGATAATAGCTACTGCAAAATAGCGACCCGTCAAAATAGCGACTGCAAAATAGCGACTGACATAGAATAGCGACTCATAATAACGGTGTTCCGAATATGTAATTCTCTGAAATCAGCGAGTGGTGTGGTGTTAGAATCTTTAAGATGGGGGTGCGGGGCACAGCCCTCATTTATATCATGTAATCATGCAAAAACAACAGTTGAAGGAAAAGGTTGTACTAGCTGCTATTGGCCATGGCAGTCGCTATTTTGGTGGTCGCTATTTTCACATGGAACCTCCATAAAGCAACCCCTCTCTGACTAATTTGCATAGTCCTTTCTTTGTGTTGGATTTTTCCCATTTCAGCTGTAGTGTGCGTGATCTCTTGTCCTTTATTACCTCTCTCATTTCCATGACCAAACAAACCCATATGTCTGGACTGTGAAAAGCTCTAAAGAATAAGCAGAGATCTCCCATCAGTCTTCAATACTCCAATCTGTAAATCTCAAGTAACATCAACCTTTCCTCCTATTCTAAGGTTTTACTATCCTTAATCATCCTGGTCACTCTCTTCTGAGCCCTCTCCAGGATGCCAGTCTCTGCCTTATTGTAAGGTGATCATAACTGGTTATAGTACACAAGATTTGGCCTCACCAGGAATGTATATAGGAGGAATCACCCTGTTGTCCCTACTGGTGATGTGTTTTCTAATGGACTATAATATACTATTTGCTTTTTCTGTTATTATTTGACAGTGTTTACTGACTTTTAAGGAATTTGTTAAGTGACTCCAAATCTCTTTAGTTGATACTTCCTTTATTTCCTTTCCATTTAGGGAGTATGATGTCAAACAATTGTTTCTTCCCAGATGCATGATTGAACATTTGTCCACATTAAACTTCGTTCCATGCACCTCTGCCCATAGACCTAATCTGTTCAATTCCTCTGTAGTGTTGAAATTTCAGAATGACTACTAACCTCAGAACCAATCTTTGTATCATCCATAGATTTTGCCTTCCAGACTCCCTCACTACAACTCATCGATGATACATATATATTGAATAAACTTGGTCCAAGTACCAATCCCTTTGGTAACCCACTTGTGACAGGTGCCCAGTTGCTGTAGATCTTTCAGCACAAAGGAGAACCTGTTGTTCCCTGCTTCCCAATTAGGATTCTATCCTACAAATTAGTCTAGTATTCAAACCCGGGTCATAGAAACTATTAACTCTACCTAAGAAATTCAATCAAATGCCTTACTGTAGTCTATAAAATGACATCCACTGGCCTGCTTCCATCCAGTGCCTTACCCACTCTTCTGAAGAAGCTAATCAAGTTGATCTGGCATGAATGCCCCTGTAACTTATAACAGCAGCATATTTTTACACACACCTGTTGTGTGTGTGTGTGTGTGTGTATATATATATATATATATATATATATATATACAAATGATCTGACTCAAAATATGCAATTTTTCTTCATTAGTAAAGAGACAGGACAATAACTCACAAGTGGCAGAGTAAGTTATGCCCTCTCACAAGTGATGATAAGGGGCAATTTTGAGGAAGGTCATTGTGTGTCCAGTTTATATAAAGTATTTTTAAATTGATCAGATTTAAATTAGTTATTATGAAGATGTACTGTAACTGTTTCTGTTTGATTTCAATGCTCCATTGTGTGCAGAAGAAACCATTGTGATGTTCACGGGCCATTGACAAAGCTGCTCTCATTGGTTAAGGGTTCATTTGTGAACTGTCTTAAGTGATGATAAATGCTAAAATGAAATAAATTATCTTCATTTAGAATGCTTCAGTGGTTGAAATAAATCATCTGTCTGGAAGGTTTGGTATATATGTTAATTGCAAAAAAATATGCTAATGCAAACATTAGGGTTGCAAAAACACAAAATGGATAAAGTATGGAAATGAATAATATTAGGTTAAAAGTTTCATGACTCCTGGCCAATCAGTGATGTGTGGGGTTTCGGGTTTAATCCTAATACCCACCCTCCCTAATACCCCTAGCCTCTTGCCATGGGACAAACTGCTGTTCAAATCCATGCCCTATAGGCTTGGTGTCTGAAGCTAGGTAACTACAACTCTCCATGTGTGACTCACAGCATCAGTAATAGCATGAGCCCTACATGAAAGAGAGACCAGTCATTACTTTTTCATTCAATGACTGTTTGCCCTGGACCTGTAGATCATTCTTGGGTCATGATGCTAGAGCTGAGGGAAGGGGTTAGCCATTAGGGATGAAAACCCCACAGAAAACAAATGTTTACACCCACAGGAATAGTGATTATGTAAGTAAAAACAATGTCAACAAAAAAAAAGTTAAAAATAGTAAAAACCCAAATGTTATGATTAAAACCATGAAATGAATGGCAGTTCTTGGACCATTCATTTCAATGCTTTTATTTCATCAAGTCATAACTTTTGTTTAAAGTTTGCCTACTTTTTCTATTAAGGTCTTTTAGACTCACCTTCAATAACATAATGTATATCATATTTCAAATCCCCACTAAAATGGGTATTTGCAGTGTGCACTAGTGTACACAGCAAACAGCCATTGGTGGATTGAAAATTAACAACAATATGATTTGTGGGAGGTGAAACACACCATACTGTCATTGAGGAACTAACATTTCTAACCTGTTACAAGGTGCTGCATCAGAATATCAAAACATCTATTATAGTCACCTTTGACATTGCTGACCTTAAATTATAATAATATAGACACATTAACTATTACATTTTGTATATATTAGTGTTTTTATTTAGCCAAAGTATAATATTTATTGAACTTCCATATGTTTAGGCACTTTAATGTATTGTGCCTCTCATGAAAATGTGGGGCATTGTTTTATTGGATATTACATCAAGACAAGCATTATATTTTGAGGTGAAGCCCTTTAAGGCCACCAATATAAAAGTCAGCTGTGGTTTATGGTTTGCTACTTTGGTGACACATCTATTAGCACATGCAAAATGTTAGTGCCTGACCACCACGGTGACATTTTTCACTATGTGATAATTATTTACTGATGGCTAAAGAAACACTCCTGCTTGGTCAGGCCAGTGGATGAGCAGTTGTTCTTTCATTCCCCTCCCATGCTGGTCATTCAGTGGGCTGTCAGAATGAGGAAGGATTGAGCATCTGATAGCAGCTGTACTTCCTTGGGGGCGGGGACACCAGTTCCTGCTGCAGCAACTGCCACCTGGTGGAGGCTGGGAGCAGTGCAGCTGGAGTGCACACCAAGAGTAGAGCTGGAGCATGATATGCTGGCACACATTGTCCTTACACTCCATCTCAGGGAAGAGAATTCAGGAGGAAGATGCTGGGCTAATGCATCCTAGCACCCCACCCCTCACCACACACATACACAGGTTATTACATAACTGACATACTGTAGCTGGTCATCCACAAAATAAAGGTTCTGTGCAAGTGGTGGGTAATTGCTAAGTCTGTAAGAAGGTCAGTGATGGGGCTAACGGATGCTGTTAGGCTAACCTGAGTAACAGGAGGATAAACTTCTGATATGAAAAGAAACACTCCTGGTGCCTCTCTGGGCCTTGGGTAGAACTTGGGAGCTAGATATCTGAATAACTATCAGTTCATGATAGCCAGAAAGGAGAGATCAAGCTGAGGAGCCAGTGGGACAGCTCTAAGCTGCTAAAGTTCAGGAACAGTCTGTCAGTGGAATACCAAAGAATTACAAGGCAGAGACCTTGGAGGAAATGAAACTAGTAACAGTGTGCATGACACAGAAGTGACACTGTGTAAACCATAACAGAAAGCATATCAAATAATACCCCCCACACACACACACACACACACACACACACACACACACACACAGATAAGTATTCAGCAACAATCTAAATTGGAATGTGCAAAACTCAGGGAAAGAGGTGAGTTCAAAAGTAAATGGTGGCCACAGTTCTAACTATTCATAATGATATGTCAAAGTTCTATTTATAATAATAATAATAATAATAAACTTTATTTTTAGCGGCTTTTACAATATCAAGGTGCTGTACAAAGATTAAAACATAATTTCATAAACAACAAATACAATGATTAATTAAAATAGCAGATCCATACAGCTATGCATCACTGAAAGGCCTGATGCCACAAAAGGTTTTAAACTCCTGTTTAAATCCCCCACAGTCATGCAATCCTGAAGCATTTATAATGTAGATCTGTAAAACATTAAAGTATACATTTAAAATTAATAAAAGCAATTTCTCTTAATACCTAAGAAATCTAAGGTTTAAGTTTTCAACAGTTTGTTTCCACAAAAGCTACTTATTCACTTTACTTCTTTTTCCTGCCAAGTTACTTGTTTTATTGAACACTGGTGATCTTCCTCATGTAGGTCAGAAAAGGAGACATACAAAGCAACATCCAGACAGCATATCTCAGTGTAAATGAAAAATGCATTTATCCTCTAGCTAATAAACATATGACCACCTTCACATAATATAGAATAAAACATGAAAATAATATAAATCAACCAGATCTCCACATGATTAGGAGTTCATCAGCTTAACAAGCCTCTTTGCTCATTCAACCAGAGGCAGGTTACCAGAGAGCACTCATAGGGTTAAGCCAGACCCTGAGATCTGTTCTGTGGAAGGAAGTTTTATTTATTTGAACATTGTTAACCAGGAAATGTGCATTGAGCCAAGAAACATTTCCAGGTGTAACCAGGGAAAGGGAACAGGAGATACAATAAAGAAATACAAAATATTGATGCGTGGTACAATAAAGTCAGCTGAAGTACAATACAACATGGAAGAAGTGCCAAATAAAGAAGCACAACACAATGAGCAGCAAACAATGCACCAAAAGGGTGGTCTGGATGGTGGAATGATAGCAGTGCAGAAGTAGAGATATGAGGGGCCTGATACAGGTTAAGATAGAACCCAGTATTAGGCGGAACATCAAGAACATTAGCAACTCAAAACAGGGAGGTTAGGAGGAGGGATGACAGGAGCAAATGAGGTAGGAGAACATTCAACTACTGCCTGAGGGGAGCTGAGGAGGGAGGGAGAGAGTAGAAGGAGGAAGGAAGCATGTTCCAGATAGAGGAAAATGACAGGAGAAGGCTGATTGCCCACAGAGGGGTGAGGATGCAGGAGTAGAAAGGGTGCAATGATCCTGGAGTGAAGGAAGAATGAGGTGGGAAGGATGGGACAGGGCAGTGAGGAAATGTAGGAAGAAAGGGACTAAAACCAGTATTTGGAGATGGAGGTGCCATGGCACAGGTGACATGAGGGTAGGGGAGGATGGATAGGGAGGAGTAGAGGAGCAGTGGTATGTTCATGAGTAGTTGATAGCAAAGCGAAAAGGCAGTATGGAGGGTGTCCAGTCTGGCAAGGTAAGTGGATATGGAAGAGCCATAGGCCACATCCATGTGGTCAAAGACTGAGAGCACCATTGTGATAACAAGCTCCCACTGCACCTGCAGAGACCAAACAACTTTGTTGTACTACATGGCACTGAGTTTTGGGGTGGAGACTAGTATAGAAGGCATCAAAGTGGGTGGAAGTCAAGCTTTCTATTGAGTCATACACCAAGGTACTTGAAGGACTGAACCCCTTAAGGGGCACCATCCAAGGTGGACAAGACAGGAAGGGTGGGAAGCCTTGCCAGTTTCTGGCTGGTGTGAAAGGTCATGGACACCATTTTTTAGTATTGACCTGGGGTTGGGTAAGGTGGAGTGGAATGAGGGCTGGACATTGTGAAGCCTTGCCAGAGCAAAACTTCCACTATTGCACTAGAGGGCCTGGAGGTGAAGATGACTATGTCATTTGTATACATGTGACTATGCGAGTTGGCACAGATAGAGGGACATCATTCTGAAAAATGGAGAAGAGGAAGGTCCCAGTAAAGATCCTCTGGCACCCAACCTGCATGGATTGTGGAGGTGACAGGCCGCCTCCAACCTGTACTGACTGTTGATGGTGAGTGAGGGAGGAATGGAATCACTCAACAGCAGAAGCTGAGAGGCCAGCAGAACTCAACCTATCCAGGAGGAGTAGATGGGCTACTGAAACAAAGGCTTCAGCAAGATCAATGAAAATGGCCACCATGTTGTGTCCCTGATCCATCTCAGACAAGACAGAATCAGTAATACACAGCAGGGAAGAGATGGTGGAATGGTGCTTCCAGAAACTTGACTGAAAGGGGAGAGGATGTTGGATGAATTGAAGAAGTCATCAAGCCTGGAATAGACAAGTTTCTCTTGCTGCTTTGCAAGAGTGGAGGAGGAGATAAGTCAGAAGTTACCAAGGGAGGAGGGGTCACCCCTTTGTGAAGGGGAAAACTTTGGCAATCTATAAGACTGAGGAAGAGCACCAAGGGTGAAGGAGGAGGTTGAGGAGGTGAGATATGGAAAAGGTGATGACAGGAACTGAAAGGTGGAGTTTTGGATTGAGCCCATCAGGGCTGGCTCCAGCTATATGGAGGAGTAAAAGGACAGCAGGGTTTCTGAGTAGTAACAGGGAAATGAAAACTGGGGGAAGGGGAGGCAGAGATGAGGGAGGAGCAGGGAGAAAACAGGAACCAAGAGATGGGGAAAAGAGAGGGCACAATTAGTGAATATTTCATTGAAGTGAGCTGCTGCAGAAGGAGGATAAGAAACAGGTAAACTATTAAATCATGAGAACTGGGGAGTGAACTGGGAAGGATGGTCAAAGGAAATGAATTACCCTTCTGAAATGGCTGGGGATTTAAGGTTATTCTGGTGGGTGGCATTGAAATAGAGGATTTCACTGCCCTGACAGCCTTTGCATAGATTTCTCAGTGCCCTATATTACAGGAGGTCAGGCAGGGAGGGATAATTTGTAGCGGGCCAAGGTGAGATTATGGGACTTGCTCTGGTTTATGAGTTCAGGGTGATCCAAGAGTGATGGGAAGATTTGAAGCTGGACTTTTAGGTGGGTGTGCTTGTACGGACAGAGGAAAATTTGGAATGAAACAAGGAGGGGGCTATGTCAATATCAGGAGCAGAGAGGATAGTGACTCAATCTGTTGCAGCAAAGGTCACTCTGGAGAGCATTGATATTAAGTGACCAGAGGAACTGGACCAGTTATATTTAACAAGGAGAGGCGCTGCAATTTCCTGATTCAGAACATCGTGCAGTAGGTGTTGAGAGCTTTTGGAAGAAAACCTGCAAAAATACAGTGAGGGGTGGGAGAGGAATCCAGTTGGGGAGTTTGTGGTTAGTGGGTGTGGACTGAGCCAGGTGGGTTCAGAAATAAGATGGGAGTGATTAAGGGATGCAGTCCTCAGGTAGCTCAGCCAGGAGGGCATGGAGAGCCAAATATTAAAATTCCCAAGGAAGATGAGTTCACATGAGGACAAGAGTTAGGTAATGGCAGAAAGGAATTGAAGAGAGAGGAGGGTGAGATTTTTGGTAAGGCATAGAAAACCCCAACAGTGACTGGTACAGTGGAAGGAAGAAAAGCCTGACAAGAAGAAACTCATGGGAGGTGGTTACAGCCTCCATGAGGAGCAACTAATAAAGAGGCTCTGACAGATATATATTGCAACACAACTGCCACATGTGGCCCTGTTCTTCAGGAAGGAATGGAAATGAGGCAGGAGAGGCTACAGCCAAGAATCCTGGAGGAGCCAAGATTTGGAGCTATAGAGGATGAAGGAAAGTGTTGTGAAACCTGACAGAGGTGAGGTCCAGTTTTGGGAGAAGGCTCTTAGCACTGAGGTGAAAGATGCCAAGGCCTATAGTAGTTGAGGAGGTGGAGAAAGGATGAGGGCAGGGACCAGGGTTAGTCTCCACTTCACCAGACAGGAAGAGGAGGAAGAGAAGTGGGGGAGTGAGATGGGAAAGCATAGAGGGCATGATGGAGAAACCACAGGTTAATGGAGTGTAAGAGGAGGAGGAGACCATGGTGAAAGGGAGGGTCAGAGCAGGGATCAAATGGATGGAGGAGGGAAGGAAGAGCACAGGAGTTGGAGGGAAGGGGAGGGGAGGGAGGGAGGAGGAGGAGGAGGAGGAGGAGAGGGTAAAGGAGAAGGCGGAAGAAGACAAGGTCCATCACAACCAGGAGGTGAGATGCATTAACCATAAGCAAATCAGCACAGCAGCAATGTTCATGACTAATTTGAAAGCAAGCTATTATGGTTACAAGACCGAGTAACAGGCCTAGGGCAGTATAGTACAAATTGCAGGCTACCTGCTGTAGCAGGGAGACTTAAAGTGAATAAACCTGAGTGTAGAGATGTGCAAAATGCACTAATTTTGTTCTTCAAAATATTCTGCAAAATTCACACATTTTTGCGAAATATTTTGAGTCTTAATCTAAATTCCGCTATGAAATTGAGAATTTCACCCATCAAATCACACATTTTGTCTGCAAAAATGCAGAATTTTACCATCGTCTGGCAGAATTTCACCACTCTGGTGGAAATTCCACTCTTTCAGCAGTGAAATTCTGCCGTTTATGAATGTGATTCACAACTCACCAATGGAATTTCGTGATTTTGCACCCACGACATTCATGGGGAGAAAATGAGTGAATTTGTACGAAATATTTCATGTGCAAAACTCATGATTTTGACAGAATTTCAGTGCCAAAATTTAATTTCCCTGCAACACTACCTGAGAGCAAACTATATTAAACAAATTGGGTAATACTAGCTGAAGGGGTAACAGTATTAAAACTATGTGAGAAATCAGATAAGCAATTCAGTTATTAAAACAGGTAAAATGGCTAGTAAAGGTATGCCTGGTTAGGGTGTAGCTCAGATTTTTACAATTTTTGGAGGGTTAGCAGATGCATGCATGAGCTCCACAAAAAGATTTGTAGTAAAATGTAAAACAAGATACATTGCTTTTAGGAGATTGACAAGCAATTAGATTAAGCAGGCAGGCAGGCTAATAGAAGCAATATAAGTGTACCAAATGCGTGTGTGAGGCCCACAAGTTGCCTGAAGATAATATGTTTGAATGGTCACACTTGAGTGGCCTACTTACAATAGTGAAGAGTGAGAAACTGAAACATGAATATGCATAGTTCTGCCCTTGCCCTCATACACTATAAAAGCAGAAGGCACTTAAGCACTAGCCTCACCAGCTGGGGTTGGAGCTTGAGGAGAAGTAGTCCAGTCTCTCTAGCTGTGACTGAGCCTTGGGGCCTGCCACCCCAGAAATTGTGGATGGGTCCCTGGGTTTGGGATGCACTGCTCTCCTTGGTTTTCTGATCTCCTTGTGGCTAGTCTCCAGAAAAGGTATCATGGAAAGCAGCTGGAGGGATGGAGACCCAAGGACTCACCTTGAGATTCACAGAAGAGCTCCCTGAGAAGACACTAAGGGGAGAGTGATGGGCTACTCCTTAAGTGATGTTGCTAGAATCTTGCATTTTCACTCCTATCTATAAATAGAAAATGGAGGAAGTCTTTGTCCACAACAACTGTAATTTTACCTTGATAGAATGTAATGCTCAGTTTGTAATGTCCTAGGCAGTTCATATAGAACCCCTGGCAAGTAGACAATGAATGGGCATCAAGTAGAATCATAGAAAGAATCAAGTCTGTTGGCAGAGGCCAATACAGACTAGCCACATACCAGTGGTAATGTTCAGTGCAGGCTTCTCTGAAATAATCATCCACTGATTTTTAAAAGCGACATATTAGTACCAAGTAAAGCTACATATTAGTACTAAGTACCACAGATTCTGGGTGGCAGGCCATTCCATATTTAAACTATTTGTTGATTAAACCAAACTCCTCTCCTTCTTGCTTTGTATATCTATCCCTTTAATTGAAATTTTTGAGTCCTAGTTGATGTAACATTTGTGTTTCTGCTGAGCTCTGCACATTTCCATATGTCCTCATTGTTAAATGAGTGATATAAAAACATAAGTCTCCTCTAAGTCAACTGTACTCCAAAGAGTACAGGCCCAAAGTCATGAGTCTTTTCCCATAGGACTTATTCCTCATAATGCTGAGGTTTTGGTGACTCCCTCTGCACCCTCCATAAGTCTAATCCTTCCCAGGTTTGTGGTGCACTGAAGGGGAACAGTACTCAAGGTGTAGTCTAACCCATGCTGAATAGAGGGTAATTATTACACCAGCCCCTACTTTTTGATGTACCTGAAAAGGCAGCCAAGTATCCTAATAATGCTTCTCTAGAATGAGTATCAAAGGTAATTTATTGTTAATTATCACACCAAGGGCTCTTTCTGTTTCTCTTACCTATAAAACCTACCATTAGCTTATATTCTGCAATTTTATGGCCATCGCTCAAGTCGTTACTTTACATTTGTCTTCATTAAATTTCAGTTGATGATCTTTGGCCCATAATTCTAATTTGTATTAATCCTGTTTTACCTAGTTACCTGGAGGATTAATTTAGAATCAGGGATCAGAGGATGGGTCTAAGATCCTCCCAGGGTTTTGAATTTATTTTCCCCAGGTGTAATCCGGGATTGGTAGATCTTCATTATTTAGTAGGTGCCCCATAGTGTGGAATACCCTCCCTTTATTTTTGAAATTCAACTTTATTTGTTTTAGCAAAGGACATGAAACAGTGAGTACAATCAGACTTGTGTATAATAAGACAAAAGGAAACAAGCCAGTAACAACTTCTAGGATACTTAAAACAAGAGAAAAAAAGGGGGAACCTATACAGCCCTCTTAAGTAACTCAACCTCCCCTGAACCTCCTCACCCCACCACCCCTGCCATGATACAATCCTTTACAACATTTCTTTTACAACATTTAGGAATCTATAACATTATAAGAGTAGAATTATCTATGTTGTTACTCACCTACTCCCCGGTGTGCGTTACAACTGTAGGTTGGACGTATTGTCAAGGCGTGATTGATATCATAGATTAGCTTTGAAATAGAAGACAAAGCGAGTAAAGGAAAATGGGAGCAATAATGGGTATCAGGGCTCGAACCAAGAGGTCATTGGTGCAGATAGAGCGCATATAACTTATCCCATTTTTGTGGAACAGATCCATGCGGTTGATGGAGCTAGCAGCGAGTCTCTCCATGTTAAAGCAAATTGATAATTCTTTTAACCATTCAGAGTAGGTTAAGGTTAGTTGATCAGTCCAATGTTTGAGGACTAGCCTTTTGACTACTATCGAGATTAAGGCAATATGATATCTACATTCCTGGCAGTCTATGGTGGCATAATTACCTAGGATGCAGGTATCGGCCATGAAGAGGTTAGTAAGACCTAAAAGTGGATCTAAATTATCTTGAATAGAATGCCACAAGGGGCTACTTTGCTACATTGCCAGAAAATATGGAGCAAGTTGCCCTCAGCTAGTGAACATCTAGAGCAAGTGGGAAGAGAAGTTTTTAAGGCAGAACAGTTTAATTGGGGTATAATACATATTGTTTAGTATGTAGTATTGGGTAAGTTTGAATCTGTCTTGGGTATGGTATTTGTGCAGGTCCTTCCATAGATGGGCCCAATTGGGTGTGGAGTCCGGCAGCAGAAAGAGCCAAATGCTAGAGCCCTCGAGCTGGTTCGAATTATAGTCCAGTAGGTAGGAGTATATTGATGAGATGGCCTAGGGTCTGGAAGCTAGAGTATCAATTTGAGAAAGGAAGGGTTTGACCTTTGATTCACGAAAGGTTGGCCCAAATTCAATATTAATGAGATGCCTCAGTTGGTATATCTTGAAAATTTTATTATTAGGTATATCAAATTTAGCTAGTAAGTCCGGAGACGGAGAAGGAACCATGACCATAGAAATTCTCTAATGTAGTTTCATTGACTTGTGGAGCCAGTCGGGAGCAAGCAACGAGTTACCCAGTCTAATATTGGGATTGAGAATAAGGGGTTGTGCTAGGTCTTTTTGGGTGCGATTTGAGGAAATAGAGACATTGAGAGAGGTTTTAGAGATGTAATCATAGTTGGGTTAGAAATCGAACACGTGAGCACCGAAATAGGAGTGAAAAATATCGATTGGAGACCTAGTTTGGCTTCTGAGAATTTGTCTCTCGATCTGGAGCCAAAGCAGGGGAGGAGCCTCATTTAAAGCTGAGTACCACCTACCTAGCTTAGAAAGGTGGGCAGCCCAGTGGTAAAATATTAGATTGGGGAGGCGAGGCCACCCTTGTCTTTAGAGAGGATAGTTTGAGGAAGGAGCGTCTGACCGCTTTGTCTCGCCAGATAAATTGTGAGAAGATTGTGTGAAATTGGCGTAAATAAGAAAGCAGTAGCCAGAGACCTAGTAAGTTGAGAGGGTAAATAATGTGGGGAGGACGTTCATCTTGATGATGTTGATCCTGCCCCAGAGAGAGATGGGAGATTAGGCCATCTTTGCAAGTCAAGCTTGATGTTGGCCTTGAGGTCGTCTAGGTTAAGCTTCTTGAGCAGAGAAGAATCTGAAGTGAAGTGTATACCCAGGTATTTGATTGATTTGAGGACCATCTCATGCCAAACTTCATGAGATCGTGTTTATGTGTGAAGGGGTTCAGTGGGAAGATTTCTGACTTTGGGATGTTCAATTTGTAATGAGAGAGCGGCCGTATTGGGTTATGATTTGAAGTGCATGACCTAGTGATGTGGCTGGATGAGCAACATGAAGCAGGATATTGTCTGCATATACGGATAGGACCAACTCCTGCTGTTGTATCAAACAGCCTTGAATGAATTGGAGCCCTGGAGTTTGAGAAGAAGAGGCTCTAAATATAGATTAAACAGAAAAGGTGAGAGCGGGCAGCCTTGTCTGGTACCAGTGTGAAGGTGGAAGGCTGCGGAAAAACGCCATTGCAGTAGATCCTGGCTGAGGGGACCTGTATAAGACCAGGATCCATTTGAGGAAGAGGGTGGAAAGCCCATTTTGGCCAGGGTAGTCCAGAGGAAAGTCCAGTTGACTCTGTCAAATAGCTTTCTCTGTGTCCAAGGAGATCAGGGCCATAGGGGTGTGGGATAGTTGAGCAGCATGAGATATATGGGAGAGAGTTCTGAGGTGGTCTGCTGGGGAACGGGATTGAACAAACCCAACTTGCTCTGGGCTGAGGAGATGGATCCAAATCTTTTGATCCTCTCGGCCAAAATCTTAGAAAGGATCTTCATGTCGCAATTTAGGAGAGATGGGACGATAGCTGCTGGGTCCTGTGGCGACTTATCGGGCTTGAGGATTAAAACAATAATAGCCTCTAGTAGAGTGGGGTCCATAGTCTCGGCATTAAGCATGTAACTGTATAAGTTAAGGAGTAATGGGCGAGTTCTTTAGAAAAAGTTTTGTAAAAGTTTGGGGTAACCATCTGGGCCCGGCGCTTTGTCCGAGCATTAGAAGAAATAGTGTCCCCTATTTCAGAGAGTGATGGGAGAAGTCAGGGTGTTCTGGTGGGTTGTTGAAAGTTGGGGAAGATTGAGATCTGCAAAATAAGAGTCTATGTCTGGAAGAGACACCGGGAAGAGGATTTCTGTAAAGATTGCTATAAAAGTCTTTAAAATCTGTGTGATTTCTCTGGGGATGTTTTGATTAGGCCCTCGGAGACTTCACCCCTGAAATTAGTCTAGAGCTTCTATCATACGTAATCTTAAGGCTAAAAGCTTGCCGACCTCTTCACCTTGCTCAATATACTTAGATTGAGTTTTACTATGCTATATTCAGCTTTCTCCTTAAGTAAGTCAGCATATTTGTTTTTGCTGTTAAGAGGGCTTCAAGAGATGTCAGGGAGAGGAGGGTAGTAAGAGCTTTCCATTTCTTTGATCTTGTTCAGTAATAGGGAACTCCGGGCCTGTCTAGTTTTTTCTTGCCGAGGCCAACTAGATTAGTCGCCTCTGAGATAGCACTTCAGAGCACCAGATATCAAATCTCGGGGTGGAGTTGTTATTGATCTCAAGAAAGTTAGAGATAAGGGTTTTTATGTGGGCAACGGTCTGGGGCTCTTTAAGTAGCTGGTGTTGAGTTTCCAGATCGTGTCACGTTGAAAATTAGAATCCCGGGAGATCTTCGCCCAAACTATGGCATGGAAAGCACGATCGGTTCGATATCGGTCTGGAGAAGGCCAGGAAGAAGTGCTTTACTAACCGAGATGTAGTCTATTCTGGACCAGGAGTAATGAACTTGGGAAAAGAAGGAGAAAGACCGTAAGGAAGGATTAGAGAGGCGCCAGGGGTCACATAACCCTAGTAATTGCATAAAGTCTGCTAAAGATGTTTGGACCGGTGTGATTGAATGGGGGAATCTGGAGATCTGTCTAGAGTATGGGAAGGTGGGACATTCCAGTCCCCCAGGATAATTTGTGAAGGAAGGAGGACACTTACCTTGTCCGCCAGGGCCATAAAAATTCAGAGCTCCCACCTACTGGACCATAAATTGAACCAAGGACTACCTTACAGCTGTTGAGGGATCCTTTGACAAGAACGTATCTACCGACTGGATCAGTCACAGTCTCTTCTGCCAGGAGACGTAACGCAATGTTTAATAAGGATGGCTACACCCTACTGGATCCTGATCCACTTGCCATGAAAATTTGGGAGAAGCCGGATCTGACCAGCCATTTTTCCTCATTTTTGAGCAAGTGGGTTTCCTGTAGCATAAGTATATCGACCTGGACTAATTCACAGTGGCTAAACACCTGAGTCCTCTTGGTTCTTTCCCTGAGCCCACGTACATTCCACGCGGCGAGTTTAACTGAGTTTAAAGCCATTTCAAAAACAGTAGTGTAAACAAACAGATAGTGTAACTCCTGACAATATCTTGAGGAAAATTGCACACTGTTGTCCCCGAACCCAAACCGGTTGTAAACTGCCAGGAATCTGAAAGAAAATACCGTGCATAGAACCAACAGTACCAATCAGTTGGAATTAAGCAACAAAAGTAGTTGGCAGTTCAGCGACCTCGGACCCCCCTTTAGTCCCCCAAATAAACCTAACAAACTATATACATCCTGGTGCCAGGCATGGTTGGAAAAAGTGGGAAAATCGTGATAAGAGCCTGGAGCCCAGGGCCCATTAGGAAACCCCATAGCTAACCCATCCTGATGCCCAATCTTGATAAGGGCTCTCAGATGACATGGATATAAAGTGAAGGCAGAACTCTGCCAACCAAAGTTGATCAAACAGCCTCTAACGGAGGAATTAGGTTTCCATATCCCCCTCTATTAGCTCGTGAGGCAACCTTCTGTAGCCTCAGGTGTATCCAGGAACTCCCCCATCAGCCCATTCAAATGGGCCCAAACAGTCTGCAGAGGTAGGGACCATTGGATGCCACAAGAGTGGTGGGGAATATACTTCCCTAGGGAAGATCCCTGTGGTTGATGGCGTCAAATCGGTTACGGAGAAAAAACACAAAAGGTGGACTTACCCCATTGTAACGGTGGCCACAGGCCACGGAGAGTAACAGCTCGCAGAGGGAGAGTAGATGGGCAGATTTGCGAGGCCGATTTAAGATTTGTTTCCCCAGGGACCGATTATGTGGTAGGACCAGAATGGTCTGCCGCCAAATCGAACAGGGTAAACATTGGAGCCACCTTCCTGTGGTTCCGGCCAGTTACAAGGACCAAAATGCCCGGTCTACTCTCATCAACGCCAATGTCGCCGAGTGTCCCCACCTCCCAGAGCGCTGAATAGACGCCCAACCACAGGTAATTGAGGCTTATAAGCCAGGGATCCAAATAAAAGCACAGTGTAAGCAGCAAGCTTGAGTTTTAAATGTGTGATAATTCAGTCAACTTAGTTTAAACAAGTTAGGCAGCTTAGAGCTCAAGTCCTTGATAGCAGGCTCAGGCAAGTCATAGGTCACATAGGTACCATTGATTGTAACCTTAAGGGTGGCAGGGTACAGCATCCTGAAGGGAATACCCACCTGATTAGCTTCTGGACTATGGGGTGGAGCGTCCTCTTCCATCTGGTCTCCACAGGAGGTCTTGGGCAATACTGGAGTTTGCAGGGCCCACATAATTGCTTGAAGGTCGCGAGCTTTGGTAAGGACATGTTGTTTTTCCACATAGCTAAGGAATTTAATAATCATTGGCCTGGGGGAGAGTCTGGTGGGGGCCTTGGCCTTGAGATCTGTGGGCTCATTCTAGATGGTATTGAGGATTTAGGGCGATGGGACAATGATCTTTATTAAGAATTTCTGGAGGAAGGCAATAGCGTCGGCGCCTTCCTCGAGCTCGAGTAGGCCAGGATTAAAGATTATTGCACCTGCAGAGCCCTCCAGGTCCTCAGTTTTAAGTTGTAGCTTCTTCAGTTGCTGTTTCAAAGTCGTGATTTCAGGTTCGGTTGTGTTTCTCCATTGCTCCTGAGAGTGGATTCTGGCTTCAGAGTCAGATACCCTTGTTGTGAGAGAAGAGATCCCCGAATCGTTTTAGCTCTCTAGTGATGTCTTGTAATACCTCTCTCAAGGTGCGATCTCTTGTAAAATTTTTCTTCTGTGAGAGGGTTTGTCAGGGGATAGCACTACATTTATCAGATTACTACCGAGCTGATTCCTGGCTTTTTGGTAGTTTCTCTGGTGTGGTAGGCAGTGTATGCCGCAGCATGCCTGTTCTTCTCTGCCTCCATCCTTCTTTATAATTTTAGGATGTGGTGAGAAAACACCCGAGGGCCAAAAGGCAGAGAATTGAGTTTTCTGAAGTAGAAATTGTTGAGACTGGTGGTCTAGGATCGCTGTATATAGAGGATAAGGCTGATGGGTGGTGGGAGCTCCGAGACAGTGCAGCCAATCAGAAAGCTAGCATCACGTGACTCCGAATACCCTCCCTTTAGAACTGAGAGGGCTTCAAACTCCTATTATTTTAGGATTGATAAAGAAATGGTTTCTTAATTTAGTTGATATATAGAACTTATGCTGTACAAGATAGTAAATACATGTATCTGACATTAGAGTTTTGGGCAGCCTGGTGCTATTTGTTTATATATTTATAAACTGTGTTTCTTGTACTGTACTATGGTATTTATTTGTATATGTATGTAGTAGTATTATTATGATGTGATATATGACTTGGATCTTTTTGTATTGATGACACGATTTATGTTTGATTCCTTGTACTTGCTATAAAAGTGTGAAACATGTAAATTGTAAACTAAGGGCCTCTTTGAAAATGAGTCAATAGATTTTATCCCAGTTCATATTTTATTAACAAAATTTTTACTTACTTACTGTTGATGATGTAATACAGCTTTTCATTATGAACAATCGCTCCCAATTCAGTGTCATCAGCATAATTGCTTATCCAGGAGCCTGACAACATTGGCATAGGAAATGCAAATAAATTAAACAATGTTGACCCCAGCACAGAGCCCTGGGGCACCCCACACATCATAGGTCCTCAATCAAAGTAGTAACCCCATATACACAATCTCTACTACCTATTTTCCAGCTATAATATTAGCCATTTTATCATTAATGGATGCATCTCAAGCTCGACTAACATATCAATTAATTCTCTATGCAGGACCATATCAAAATCCTTGGAATCATCCAGGTAGACCATATCACTGGAAGGCTTTTATATTGGGTACTGCTAATGGGCTCAAAAATTGTAGCAAATTGGTTAGATATGATCTTCCTTTCATAAAGCAATGCTGGGTAACATCAACTAATCCTTTCTTATGAAACATTGATAAATCGTCTCTTTAATATGCTCTTCCATGAGCTTTCCTAAGACAAAAGTTAAGCTAACTAGGTGATAGTTTCCTACTTCATGTCTGGAGCCTTTCTTAAATATGGGGTAACATCAGCCTCCTTCCATACTTGAATGACCTTCCTTCTTTCATGGAGGATTTAAATCATGAGGCAATTGGCCTTCTAATTCATTGGCTAGCTCTCTTAACACCGTTGGATGAATATTATCTGGTCCTTCTGATTTGTTAATCAATGTTATTAAGTTTTATCTTAATGCTCATTTCTGTTATTTCCACTATATGTGGGTCTATAGGACTCCCACCATAAGTGACAGTTTTAAATGTGTTTTGTGCTGGAATATTGACAAGAAGAAGATATCAAAAGTTTTAGCCTTCTCTTGTTTTCCTCTACTAGAGCTACTCCTACTTGCAGGGCACTGTAGATCTCTGACAGTCTTTTAACCTCCTATGTAGTTAAAACATTGTTGTTGTTTTTGTATTTTGCTGACAATGCCATTTTACTTCATTATCAAGTTTTCCTTTTTAACTATTTTTTAGTTTTCCATGTCAAATCCTTATACTCATCTCAGAGTTAAGAAGTGTTTTGCAGGCTTTTTCATTTTATTTAAAATCTTTTAATGTTCTTTTTGAACCGTTGTGGAATTCTTCTGGATTTATTATACTTTTGAATTACAAGCTATAGTACTCTAGTTTGTTGTTAATTATTTTCAGTTTTTGGTCTAAAGTAAGTCCATCTAAATCTGCTTTTCAATCCCACATACTCAAACATGTTCTCATTCCCTTATAATCTGCCTTATTGTAGCATTTATTTGTTGTATTACTTCTTATGGAGTTACTATAACCTTTAATAGTAAAGAAGACCAGATTGTGATGGTGATTCCATGACAGCGGTTTGACAAAAATTTGCCAACCAGCGTTACATTGATGGCTTTATGCTGACTGCAATTGAGGTCAGCATAAAGTCATCAAACAAATTGTTTTTCAGTGGCCAAGACCCCCTGCACCCCACATATATTATTACATTCATCTCCAAGACTGAACTGATTCAGGGAGGGTGCAAGACCTGGACAGTACCAGGGACCCACAGGTACATTACAGTAATCTGTTGATGTTGTCACTGTAATGTATCTTGGGAAAATGTTTTTGATGAAACAATGGCATACCGATTGTGGTCAGTGTCATCAAGCAGTTCTCTTACATTTATGTCTGCTATTTGTTCATCCATATTAGAAAATACTAAACCTAGAATGCTGTGCGTCCGGTAGTATCTAGTACATGCTGCTCAAGGTGTTTTTGTAGAAGAATATCCAACAGTCTGTTTTCTAATTTTGCAGTTCCTATTGGATTGACTAAATCAATCTTTGATACATTAAAATCTCCCATTAGTAATATTTTCCCATCCAGATCCATTCTGTCAATAGATTTCCATAAATGAACTATTCTCCCACTATTGAGGCTAGAAGATCTATAGCATACTCCAGTTATAATGTATGGGGGCTTATTTCTAATTGAAATCAAGCAGATTACAACGTGCAATGCCATGGTTATGATATCATTCTGTTGTTAACCCTTCTTGAGTATGTCATAACAATGGTATAATAAAATGGAATGCTCACAACATTCAATGTTCCACTTTGAGAAAAATGTTTAAAATGTTGGTATTAAATTAATTAATTTGTGCCAGGCTATACCAATGAATGGTATTGTGAAGAACACACAATAAACATTGTTGAGAATCTTCCTGCATGATTTATGACTGTTAAGGTAAGAATTACTCAGAAAAGTAATTCAATCTGTGATTAGAAAATCTTGGAAGCCCAATACGCTATGAAATACTGTCTTATGGTCTTTGGTTAATACTGCGCTGAAAACACTGCTCCAAGGTTGCTATGACATCTGAAACCTCTTGAGCTATGCTCTTAAGGTTTACACCAATGTCACGGCAACCTCTCAAAGTGTTTACAGCACAGTTATTAACCAAAGACCATACATTATCCTCTATATTAGATACTAAATTCTGCATTAGCTGAACCAATATTTGCTCTGTATATTTTGTGTTGTGTCTTTTATTTTGATCTATTTTGCTTTAATATTCCTGAAAAGTAGAGCTACACCACCACACCTTCTATCAGTCCACACTTTATAAAAGAGGTTATATCCATATATCTCTTTATGCTATTCATGCACCTTCCACCAAGTCTTTTTAAGGTAAAAATGTGTATTCTTTCTCTAAATAAAATTAGGTTTAGCTTGTTCATTTTGTTACCCAGATTCCTTGCATTTATCAACAGTGTTTTTAGTTCATCACAATTACTACTTATGGAACCTTTGTTTTGTTAATTTTGCTGTTGGTGGATGAACTGTGAAGACTTCCCTCTTCCTACTTTCTAGTTTAAATGCTTAATGATGGTGGTTGTAAAATGTTCCCTAAAAGCTGGCTTCCACTCCTGTTTAAATGCAGCCTTTCACACCAAAACAAAGCACTATTTCTCATGAATAATTCTCAAGTTTGAATACATTACATTTTGAAAATACACCACTGCCTGGGCCAATTATTTATTTTCATGATTTTTCTATTTTGCTTTTGAGATGCTGTTGGAACTGGGAGTATTTTGGAAAAAATAACCCACCAGTTGTTTTCACCAAATTGAGAACATAGCCTTCTTTTGACCCCACCTTATGAACAATGGTGGAGAAAATTTACAGCTCCTGCCTGAAAGGTGATTTTACACAGGGACCACAAAATCACCTTCTGTGATGTAAAAAACATTTTAGCCAGGATTTGAAAAATAAAAGCTGTCACATTCATTATGTGCTGTAAAGATATGGCTATGTTGTAAATCTGGGGTAGAAAAATTGAAAATTACCAAAGTTAAGAGCCTGCATTCACAAAATTCAACATATGCTCATAACTTGTTGTTTTTGAATATTGTTACACCAAATTTTCAACATAGCCATCTTATAACCCCACCTCATGATCAATGGTGGAGAAAATGTTCAACTAGTAAACCACACAACTGTGACACTTCATGTGGTTAAGAAGCCTTCTCTATGGTTGATTGCAGGAACTCATTTTGAGTAATATACCATGGTGGTGGGCCCAAATGTGCCAACAGGGTATGTGTAAGCCAAAATATTTTAAAATAGATTTATTGTCCAAATGATAGAACTGTTTAATATCAGAAGATGGTTTGAGATAACCATCCTGGAGCAAAGTGCACACCCAAACTGTACTTAACAGTGGTTGCCAATCTGTTGAAGCACAGTACCACCCACTTTAAATTAGGGTTACAGAAGAGCGGTTGAAACATACTATATCTTTAGTGTAGTTATACTTTATCAGTATACTAAACTGTGCATGTACTCCTAGAGAGTCTCAAAGATCTTTTGGCAGAACCTTTGGGTGAGAAAAATCATAACAGGGTGAAAAGTCTAAATTTCTAATTTGTTCCTCTCTAAAGACAAGCCAAATTGGGGCATATTGGAGCATATCCATTTCTATAAAGTGCAGTGCATAAGAGTTAATGACCTTAACCCCCAAACATAATGATGTACCAGGGAGTTCTGATATATCCTTACATCAAAAGTTGATCTAATACTGTTACCACTTCAGTCTCCTCTCTATAATTAAGAAAGGAAGCAACCTAGCACTAAATTTCTCTTGCCGTTGTCTGAGCTTCACTGCAATGGCTCCACAGATGTAACAGCATGAATGACTGCAATCCACTGGGTGATCATGGGACAAGTCTATGATCTATTTCTATGTGAGAATTTTTACCTGCAGCAACCACTGAAATTAAGAAAGATATCTCTTGCAACTTATTCTGACTTTATGGGTAAGGCCCCAAATCAGATTTTCAAATGTAAGCTGCAGTGGAAAGTCAAATATATTTGTTATGTGACTGGCTACCAGAGTCCAGTGTGATCAGATGGTTGGACACTCCCACAATATGTGAAACTGTGAACCCTGAGTCCTACAGGCTCTCCAGCATCTATCTGTCATGAAGGATCCATAATGTTTAGAGATCACTGGTGTAATAAAAGTCTAATTATAATTTTCTAATGAAATTCATGCCATCACATGGACCCCATGTTGTAGTGTATGCTCTTCCAGATCATGGACCCCATGACTCTTGAAGAAGTTGCAGGTTGGACTCAGTTTCCCAGGCCAACTGAATTTTTTAATTACCTGTAGCCCCTCACCTCCATGCACTAAGTCAAAGACCTGTGATAACCCACTCTGCTTTGGCATACAGGCTCTGTTCAGGTGAAAATTATTCCTTGGTGCCAAAGCAGCTGTGATGCCCTGCTCTGTGAAGTGTTTAAAAAAAAACACATCCTGTGCTAGGAATCACGTGACCCTGGATACAATACAGAGTGGATTCATAACCCAGGGAGTTATGGAGCCCACCAGGGAGGGGCAATCCATGATCTAGTGCTGACCAATGGGAGCACATACATGAGATAATGGTCAAGGAACCCCTGAGATGTAACTTGGAAGAGTAAGCTTCCTCACCAAGACAAAACCTGGGACTTCAGGAGAGCAGATTTTCAGAACATAGGGAAGGTGCTAAGGAAGCAAGTAGAGGGTCATCAAAACACACATAGGGGAGGACAGACAATGGGCCATCATCAGAGAGGCAATACTAACAACCATGGCAGATTGTACCAGGCTTAGTGGGAAAAACAACAGGGGCCAAACCATCCCTCTGATTTAACTCTGAGGCTGCCAAGGTGGTGAGGAACAACAGCAGTCTACAAGAGGTACAAGATAACTGAGAGTGAAGCATATAAGAAGGAATACCTGATGCTAGCTAAAGTGACAGTCAAGGTGGCACAGCAAGCAAAAGCACAGAAAGAACTGCAATAAAGAAGGATTAAGACAGCGAGAGTCCTTCTTGCACTATATAAGTGAGAAATGGGACAAGAAGGACAGTATAGCTAAGCTGAAGAAGGATGATGGATGGTGGAGAAGGAAGTGAGCAAGGCTGAGGTAATGAAGGAGTACTTGCTCTATCTTTACTAGAAGAAAAGATGTGCTGTTACCATGGGGGAGGGCCACAGACTTGGTAATATAGGTAGATAGAGTGGGGAAATGGCTACTGGCACTAAAGGCAGACAAGTCCCCAGGACTGGACAGCATACTCCCGAGGGTGCTGAATGAGCTAGCAGAAGAGCTAGTTGGCCTCTGGAACCTCTTTAATGAATCACTGGAGTCAGGATTTGTGCTGCAGGACTAGAGAATGGCACATGTGGTACCTCTTCACAAAAGTGGGCCCAGGGATGATCTAGAGAACTATATGCCAGACATTCTGGTGTCAATCATGTGCAAAATCATGGAGACCTCAAGGTCAGGTTGATATGATACATAGAGGAGAACGGTCTCAGGATAAGAGGCAGCACAAGTTTGTGGGGAAAGATCCTGCCAGATGAACCTGATTGACTTTTTGACTGGGCCACCACAGCAGTGGAGGTGGGCAAAGTGTTAGACATCATTTTCCTGGACTTTAGGAAGGCCTTCAATTATGTGCTGCATAAGAGGTTACTCAGCAAACTGAAGGATGTTGGGGATGGGATAAAATGACAAGGTGGGTAAAGAACTGGTTAAGTGACAGAATCCAGAGGTTTGTTGTGGGGAGAGTTATTTAGTACCAAAAGAAGCCACCAGCAAGGACCTGCAGGGAAAGGTGCTGGGGCATGTATTCAGTGTCTCATAAACAGCATTGCAGAAGGCATAAAGGGTAAGATGTGTCTATATGTAGATGTCACCAAATTCTGTGAGAGGGTGGGCAAAAATGCAGGACCTACAGGAAGACCTCACAAACTCAAGAGATGGTCAGATATCTGGCAACATGTCTTAAATGCCAAGAAATGCAAAGTGATCCACTTTGGAGCCAGAAATTCTAGGCCAGTATTACCGGGGGCTGGGTAGCAGCCGGAGAAAGAAAAATATCTGGGAGTATTGATCACCAGTGACCTGAAACATTCCTCACAGTGTAAGAAGGCAGCAGTGAGGTGAACAGGATGTTCAGGTGTATAGCCAGAGGATTCAGCAGTAGATGGTGTAAGGTCATAATGCCCCTGGATAGGTCACTGGTGAGATCGTGTTTGGAAGAGGTAATAGTAAATGGAGTCCACAGTGAAGAAAGGGGGTTACTAGTGGGGTACCACAGGGTTCAGTACTGGGTCCAGTTCTTTTTAATGTCTTTATAAATGACATTGCACAGGGACTGGAAGAAAAGTATGTCGCTTTGCAGATGACACAAAGATCTGCAACAGGATTGATATGCAAGGTGTGGTGGAAAGGATGAAAAGGGACTTGGCAAGGTTGGAGGAATGGTCAATTGTATGGCAGCTTAGATTCAACAAAGAAATCCAAAGTAATGTACCTGGAAACAAAACCCAGGGAAGAGTACACAAATGGGGGTGAGATACTGACAACAACAAAAATGGAAAGGGACCTGGGGATAGTATATCAGGTGACCTAAAGGTGGGCCAACAATGTGAGAAGGCAGTAAGAAGGGCTGGGGAATACTGGGATGCATAGGAGAGGCATCACCAGTTAAAACAAGAAGTTGGCCTTCTGCTGTACAGACAGTTGGTAAAAAAATAACTCTTTCTCCTCCCAGGCTGCTGGATGTTTGAATCCAAGCACCGAAGAAGGAGACTACTGAAGACTACAGGAAGTTCCTGTCCCAGAACAGAAAGAGCGAGAGTTGCAAGGGCACATAGGCAGTAGGAAAGTAAGTGTTAAAATACATAAAGGGAGGAGACAGCAAGCATACAAAGCAACAGGAGGGGACACAAAATAAGTCAAGATGGGAGTGGTGCAGTGCAATGACTGTGGGGCAGCAGTGTTCCGGGAGATATTCTTGAGGCTGTGATGCTGCCTTGTTTGCAGGCACCTCTCTGGTCTGAGGGAGGAGGTTGCTCATCTCCAGGCTGACCTGGCTAGGATTCGTGAAACCTCTTCCCCACCCAGGGACCACCAGGGCCACCACTGCTACCTCAGAAGTTGCCAAGAAAGAGGAGGTTGGACCAAGGTGGGCTCGGGAGGAAAGGGTAGCAGAATAGAGGTGCATTCCTCCAGCTGTACCTCTCCACAATTCATATGCTGTTCTGGTGAAGAATGGTTCCTCTATGAAGGCATCTGCAGTGGAGACCAAGGAGGATGCTGGGAACCTCCACAAAGAAGACCCACAGGAGGGTGGCATGAGACCCCCAGAAGGAAACAACTCCTGGTGGGGACTCGATCATTAGAGGTAGAGTGTGAGAGGAAGGGGATAGGAGGTAGGTGTCTGCCTGGCATCACGACTCGGAGGCACAGGAAGGGAATCCTCAGGATCATGGGAGCAGCTGCATGAGGGAGGAGCTGGATGTAATTGTCCCTAGTGACAAATGACCTGGCTGTGAATGGGATCAGAGTGGTGGAGAGGAGTTTGTAGAGTTGTGGAGAGTCCTTGAACAAGTAGCATGTAAGGTAACCTTCTTGGAGGTGCTGCTTGTCTATGGCAAGGATGATGCTAGGGTATTCTGCAATTAGGTTCAATGAAAACTGGTGTGGAGCTCAGGGTTTGGCTTCATTGGGGACTGGGGAGCCACCTGGAGGAATGCAGGCCTATATTGGCGTGATGGTCTGCATCTGTCCAGGGGAATCAGGATCCTAGGTGATAGGTTTAAATGATTCATTGGCAAGCACTTAAAATAGCCAAGAGGGGAAGCACTGAAAAGAGCATGGAAATCCCAGCCTCCTCCCACAAAACACAGTAGTTAGAGAGATAAAACCAAGGTAGAAAAGTCAGTAGGGAGCAGGACAGGAGTAAATGGAGAAAAAGGCAGTAAGGACAGGGATGGGGCTAAAATGGTAAGGCCATAAAAATGGAAGGTGATGAGTACCAATGCCCACAGTCTGTGTAACAAGCTCCCTGAACTAGTGGCCTTGATGGAAGAGGGATGCCTGGATATGATCGATCACTGAAACATGGTACACAGAGAAACATGACTGGGATGTCCACATACCAGGATACACAATCTACAGGAGGGACAGGGTGGTTAAAAGAGGAGAAGGAGTAGCTCTCTATATAAGGGAAGGGATTAAAGCAACAGAACTAAAGAGTAAACAGTAAGTTGATGAGTCACTATGGGTCACCCTGGAGAAAAGAAAATACACCACAATCCACATGGGGTTGTGTACGGACCTACATCTCAGGGGAGGAAATGGACAAGGAAATGATAGAAGGCATCCTTAAAATGGCAGAAAGGGTGAGATATCATTGATGGGGGACCTGAATTGACAGATGTTAACTGGAGTACCTTTGCTGCAGGCACATCCAAGAGCAGGGTCATTCTTGATGCCCTACAGGGACATGCCTCAGACAGCTAGTGTTTGAACCCACTGGGAGGAAGCAATCTTAGACCTGGTACTGTCAAATGGGGTAGGAGAAAGGATCTCAGATTTAGAAATGGGCAGCCATTTGGGAAGAAGTGACCACCAAACAGTGTGGTTCACAATAAACATACATAGAGTCAAGCCATACAAAACCAGAGTATTGGGCTTTAGGAAGGCTGACTTTGGGAAAATGAGAGATTGCCTCAGAAAAGCACTAGCAAACGGACAAGAAGAAGGGGTGGAGGAACAATGGGGAATAATCAAAACAGCCATCGAGAGGCAACAAGCCTTTGTGTGAAGCAAATCAACAAAACAAAACTAAGGAAAACCACTATGATTCTCAAAAGAGGTGGAAGGAAGGTTAAGGAGAAAAGGATAGCATTCAGGAAATATAAGGAAACACAGAAGGCGAGGACAGATAACTTTATCAGTTAAAGCAGAAGGAGGCAGGGAAGGCAGTCAGAATAGCAAAGGCATAAACTGAGGAAAAGATAGCCGACTCTGTTAAGAAGGGGATAAAACATTTTATAGGAACATTAGGGAGTGAAGAAAGACCAAGGGAGGGATATAGAGACTTAATAAAGGTGAGGGAATATGGGCAGAGGGTGACTGTGAAAAAGCAGGGATACTGAACGAATGTTTCTGCTCAGTATTCACAACAGAAGAGAAGTGGGTAGGTACCTAAACCAAACAAGAGAGAAACTCTGAATAGGGGTTGATACCAGTCCATTCATGAAAGAAAGGGTTTTGAAGAACTCTTGAAACTGAGGGTGGACAAAGCAATGGGGCCAGATGGGATTCACATAAGAATTCCAAAAGAACTAAGGTAGAACTAGTAACACCCTGACTACTCTCTTTAACAAATCATGGGAGGATGGGGTGGTACCTGAAGACTGGAGGAGGGCAAATGTGATTTCACTTCATGAAAGTGGGAGCAGGGCAGAGGCAGAAAACTACAGACCAGTTAGCTTGACCTCAGTGGTAGGGAAAATGATGGAATCACTTCTGAAGGAAAGAATTGTTGAGTACCTAGAGGCCAGTTGGGCACTGGACCCAAGGCAACATGGTTTCACAGCAGGAAGGTCATGTCAGATGAACCTAATAGATTTCTTTGACTGGGTGACCAAAGTAGTAGACCAGGAGGGCTGTGGATATGGCCTACCTAGATTTTAGCAAGGCATTTGACACAGTTTCACACAAAAGATTAATATACAAATTAGCCAGCCTTGGAGTGGGTCCCAAAGTAGTAGCCTGGGTAAAACTGGCTGGACAACAGGACGCAAAAAGGTAATAGTAAACAGAGTCCACAGTGAAGAAAGGAGTGTAGTAGCAGGGTACCGCAGGGTTCGGTACTGGGACCGGTCCTCTTTAATGTCTTTATAAGTGACATTGGAGAGCACCTGGAAGGAAAAGTATGTCTCTTTGCAGATGACATAAAGATCTGCAACAGGGTTGATACAAAGGTGGGTGGAAAGGATGAAAAGGGACTTGGCAAGGTTGGAGGAATGGTCAAATATATGGCAGCTCAGATTTAATGAAAAGAAGTGCAAGGTAATGCACCTGGGAAACAAAAAGAGTTAATAACAACAACAGAAATAAAAAGAGATCTAGGAGTAATTGTATCAAATGATCTAAATGTGGGCAAGCAATGTGAGAAGGCAGTAAGGAGGGCTGGGGGATACTGGGGTGCATAGGAGAGGCATCAACAGCAGAAAACAGGAAGTTGTTATCCTTCTGTACAGACAGTTGATGAGACCCCATCTGGAGTACTGTGTGCAATTCTGGAGACCCCATCTCCACAAAGTCATAGATAGGGTGGAGGCTGTCCAGAAAAAGAGCAGCAAGTTGGTGCAGGATCTGCACCAGAAAACATATGAAGAAAGACTAAAGGAGCTTAAGATGTATAGCCTTGAGGAAAGGAAGGAGGGGGGACATGATAGAAACTTTCAAATACCACAAGGAATCAACAAAGTCCAGAAGGGTAGCATCTTTCAGAAGAAGAGATGTGCAAGAACAAGGGGCACTATTTGAAGATAGATGGGGACAGCTCAGAGGTAATGTTAGAAAGTATTTCTTCACAGAGGGGTTGTAGATGCATGGAACAGCCTTCCTGAGGCTTGTAGAGTCAAAAACAGTGGGGAATTCAAGAATGCATGGGACAGACATAAGGCAATTCTAGTGGGGGTAGGAGGATGTAGGCTGTTGGTTAACTAGGATCTGCAGCTTATCCTTAGGGTAGGGAAATGGGCAGACTAGGGTGGACCAAACGGTCCTTTTTCTGCCATCAGATTCAATGTTTATATGTTTCTATGTAATATTGGTTAAGGTACTGGAATCCACATCATAAGAAGGACATTAGCTTGTTAGAATGGATCCAAAGGAGGGCAACTAAATGATCAGAGGACTGCAGGAAAGTTGTACAGTGAGAAGCTGGGAGCCCTGAGAGGGGATATGATACAGACCTTGAAGTACCTGAAGAAAATACATAGAGTAGAGAGGAAGGTATTTTCAAGATAAGTGACAACAGATACATGAGAGGCATAAATTGATGTTGGTGGGGGAGGTTTGAGAGATTTTAGGAAAGATTTTTCACAGAGAGGGTGAAGATCACATGGAATGTGCTGCCGAAGTGATGGTCTCAGCGAAGATGGTGGGCAGCTTGAAGAGGTCCTAGGATAAGCATAATGGGATCCCATGGGACAGTGTGGGGTTTATAAAGGAGGGTTGACAGAAGAGGGGCAAAGTCTATGGCATAAGCCAGGGATGCTGCATTACTAACAAGCAGACCTGATAGATCAATTGGCTCTCTTTTGCTGGCTCTTTTGTATGTTTGTATAAATACTTGCATTGTAGGAATCAGAAAAATCCATCCTACTCAGACCAAATTCTTGCACCAATAGCTGGAAGCCTTTGATCATAATCTAGTCTGTAAGCAGCTGTGTAAGGAAGATCAGTCCCTTCTAGGCCTACCACTGAAACCCAATGTCTTCTGTTTAAGGAAAATAGGATAGCATTTGTATGGGAATTTTGTGCCATGTGTTCATGGGGATTTCCACCTGTATTTAATCTGCAACCACATTGTGAGATGATGCAGGTACCTTCATTTGTTATATCTGCAAATCTGCAGTTGTCACCACCCATGGTAGATAATGCAGAGAATGTGTATATGTGCCTGCCTTTTCCTGTGAACCAACCATTAGCATCAGAATCCTGAAGGATCTCTGCTATGTGTACTAATTGAGAGGCCTTGTAATACTGTTTTAAACTAGGCAGGCCCATAACCTCTTTCTGTTCTTGTGTAGTTAAATTTCCCAGCATACCTTAGGCCTCCTGCCACCCTAAATAAATCTGGCTAACATATGCTTAGAATAACAAAGATATTGGAAATAGTACCATTAACCTTACCCAAGCAGTTGACTGCTCATAGAGCATTTGGACCCAGGACAGGAAGACCTCCCAGATCCTATTGCCTGCATAACTGTTTGCAAACAGGTCCAGTTTAGGTTATAAGTCGCTTTTCGGTGTCCAAAATTATAGTTGAGTGAATTGGCTATTTTATTGATGGGCAAGGATGTTTAGGAGATACCTAATATTGTGAAGATGTCATTTAGGAAGGAACCCTGTCTGATTTGGATGAATAATGGAGCTAATGCTAGTTTGGATTCTGTTTGCCAGTGTTCTGGTGAAAAGCTGCATGTCCTGGTTCAACAATGAAACTGGCCTAAAGCTGCTCAAATCTCTTTTTTTTCCTGGTTTTGGAATGACAGTAATTAATGCTTCCTGCCATGATGGTAGAGTGACCCTTCTGACATTCAGGTATTAAAGATTTGCCTAAGAACAGCAGTAAGCTTTTTAAAAATGTGGCACCAAAGCTTTCTGGGCCAGAAATGTTTCCATTTTTAAATCTAATATTACCTTAATGATTTTCTTCCTCCAGTGATGAGATTATCAAGTGCATTTTACATGGCTGGGTTAAGGGTTGGTGTATGAGAGTTCTTCAAAGATTTGGGTCACTGCTTTAATGGCATCCTTGTCTGTGCTATCTGCATATACTGTAGTGCGCATAGAATTGCCTAAAGTAGTCCACTATTTTTTAGATGAAAGCCAATATTTCCCGGTGCTTGGGAGCTTTAATCCTCTGTACAACTCTGTTAGCTGCCATTTGTTTTAGTCGGTAAGCCAATAACTTAGTGACTTTACCACCTATCTCATAGTACTTCTGGTTGGCATATCTTAAATAGCATTCTGCCTTCAAGTCTTCTATGTTTCTTGATATTTCTGTTGTACTGTGTCCCTGAGTGTTGTGGCATTACCCAGGTGGGTCTTATGCCTAGCTTCTCACTGCTGAATTTCAAACAGTAATTTTGATTGGGCTACTATACTGTTTTCTCTTTGCAGAGGTGTGATTGATTATGTGACAATTCACTACTGCCTTACTGTATCCTATACCATTGCCAATGTAAATGCCTGATTTTAATTTAATTCATGCATATCAGTGATTGTTTTATGATAGCTGGTTTTAGGTTCTTATTATTAAGAAAAGATGAGTTATGGTGCCATAAAGATATCTTCTGGTCCACTTCAAGCTGTTGCACTATTTCCACTGGACCATAGTCTGACTGAGTAATTGTATGAATGGAGGATGCACAGAGCCTGTGAAGATAACTTTCTGCATGACAGAGATCAATTCTTGAGTAAGCCAAGTGTACATGGGAGGAAGACATATAATCCCTTTCCCTTATGCATGGCTCTCCATAAGTCAACCATACCCAATTCAGCCAACAGTGCTTTCAGTAAATTAGAGGTTGTATGATTTGCAGCTACGTAGCCTAAGCACTGGTCCTCTGCAGGGAGAAGACACAATTTAATGTCACCACCATAAATATCTGACCCCCTAAAGTTTAGAATTTATCACACTTTTGTTTGGGGCATATATACTGTATTCACTAAGTGAACTACCTCTCCCTGAATTTTCCCAGTGAGAACTAATCTCCAATCTCAACCAGTTTTTGAAGGAAAACTTCAAGTAGGAACCCCATTTTATCAGGATTGCCGTACCTGCTTTTTGTCCCTCAAATCTGAACACCCAACCAACACATTCTATGCAATTTTAAAGCTAGGCTTGAGACAGATAAGTTTCCTGTATAAAGGAAATGTAACTCTTCGGTCTCTTCAGCTCTTAGAGAATTTTGTGCGATTGGTGGGGAGTTGACCCTTTATATTATAAATACTCTTCTAATAGAACCTATGATTCATGCCAGCTAAAAGTAACGTACAGAAATGGTCTATAGTTCATATCACCAAGCAACTGAGAATACAGGGATACTTGTAAAGACAACAATAATATCTCTGGAACAACATAAACACTGTGCCCAAGGTACAACACTCTCAGCACATAACTAAAAAAGAACTGACCCTGCACTTAACACACTAGCAGAGGTTGTAGATAGAAAATAAAACAAAAACACCTGTTTTCCAAGCAAGTTTAATTGGTGCTGTATGTGTATGGCATAGGAATGCCACAATACTCTTGGTGAGGAAATTCCCCATCCTGCCTGTTCATGTGACTACTGGAGTAGAATCCCTCTGCAACTGAAAGTGCAGGTTAGTAAAGCATACACAAGTAATAGATGTAACTACTGAATTCACTAAAGGATAGTGGGGCATAGAGAATTATCCATCTACCACCCCAGCCATTAATCTAGCCCACAGATAGACAAGTCTGCTTCAAGAGAAAGTTAAGCATGTTTTGAGTTTCTTTTTTTGTTAATATAATTATTGTATGTCCTTTCCATTTTATAGACTTTTCTCTTCCCATTCTAGGTTGACTAATTGGGAAGCTTGAACCAGTCTAAGCCAAGCAGTAAATAGCATATCAAAGAAAAAGCAGCACATCTTGAGCCCTTCACTTCATTACTTAAAGTGCAGTCCCACATCCATATAATGTTTCCCTTCCATCCATTGTTTGCATGCCCATGAGCCCAGAGGAGGTAGTGCCAAGCCCCACATACACTTGTAGAATGGTTGCCTGAGAATCCATTCCACTTTTCTAAGGCTTTTCCATATTATCTTGGACTACCGGGAGGCAAACTAAAGGAAAATGCCCTAGTCCACACAGAATTGCCCAGTCACACCTCTGGTTGTGTCAACCTAATATGAAATGCATGGGGCTTTTCTCCCATCTGCCTGTTCATGGTGCAGATCCCTCTAATTTAGATCCAACTACCCATTATTAACTGATTTATTGGCATCCACCTGGTACATTCCTCCCTTATCCATCAGGCTGTGGCTGTGCTGTATGTGTTGGATGTGGAACAGTCCTACAATTGCACATCCATGGAAATGCAGGCTGTTGCACACTTACTCCCCACCTGTCCATTAGGACCCCTTGTAAGTTGTGTGTGTGGGGTGGGGGTATAAACTTGATAAGGAAATCTTTGTTCAGTAATGAATAGGATATGAACCTGTGGGTGCTAAGGCAGCTGCAGACAGTGATCTGCATCCTCAGGGAGAGATGGCCCATCCAAATTAACCATATAAAAACGGTCTTCTATTACATATCCCCAGACACTAGGCCTGAGGTGATAACAGGGATTCCATCTCTTGAGAGGCACCTACTGTCTCCTCCCTTATCAGCAACTACCTCCACCATGCTGTCCTTTGAGCCCCGCTAGACAAGCCAAACAACATATGGTTTTACCCTTACAATGCAAAAGAATAACCCTCTATCCTGTATTTTAAAAAGTGAGAGGAGAAGCCTTACAGTAATGTTATTTCCATAAACAAAATATGATGCACTGTAGACCTACATGTGGTAGTTAGCCATCAACTCCTGTATCCTATGACAAATAGCACCAATCCAGGCCACATAATATAATAATTCTGAAATTAGGCAAAGAAGAAAGTTAACTTAATATTATAAGAATCTGATTATGAAGTAAAGACTTCTGCATATAACATTCAGTTACAAATCAAATAAGTTGATACTGCTCACCAAACCACTCAAGAAATAAGCCTCAGAGTTGAGATATTTTGTGCATAGATTAGTCTGAGATTGTTCACTCACAGTGTCTCTGGTGGCTCCCTATAGTTTCTGGGGCTTGGTGCCTTTCCATGAATATGCAGCTGTTTCATGATGCCTGTTAACTTTGGGGCCAAATGTTTTGGTAATGCAGATTTATTTTGGAATGCTACCTATTTCTACCTATCATACTCCAAGCTGACTGATGCAGCTTGGCCTCCAGTTCCTCCATCTGCATATCAGGTACTGGTATTTTCTACTCATGAAACTGAGGTAGAGCATCCACTAACGTATCATATATTTTAACACCTGAGTCAAGTTCAATTTCAGCTTAGCTGAAAATGTAACTACTTAATAATCAGCTTGTCCATTAACTGTTTTAATATTCAGCTAGTCCTTTATCTCCTGGCAATAGCTCTCACCAGTTGCCATTTCACCTGCAAGTCTGTAGAGAAGTTCGCCATAGACGATTTTCTTATTTTTGAGTAATGTTCTTCAGTTACTAGACTTCTGCCAAAATAAGTTATTTCGACTGGTAACAGAACATTTGGAAAATCCACTGGCCTCAGTCACACAGCAGGGTCTAATGACTTTGGTCATAATGAGTGATAAGCTCATTCTATGTGTAAAGGACATCTGGAGGACGCTTAGATGAAATCTGCAGGAGGCAAAAATCTCTCTGTCCTTTCCTTTATACCATGGATTGTAAAGTTATTGCAGTGAGACCTATTTTCAGCATCTTCTGGTCTAAAGTAGGTTTCTCTGTCCAACAGGAACAGGTACAACAGTACATGGTCATGCACTTCTTAGGTATTTGTCAGTTCTTCTACCTTACCTCTGTGTCAGCAATCTTTTATCTATGCTTCTAATGTTCCTTCTTTCATCAACAATAGAAGACTCACTTTTATTGATGGAATGTAGAATTTTCTGGATCACTCTATCTGATCAGGTGGGTCTTTTTCACCCTCGGGGTCAAAGTGAATAGAGGAGACCAGAGATGTTCTCTGATTGAAAGCCGACCCACAGTCAACAAGGCCCTCATTCCTGCCTTGACCAGTAGTTGTTTTAGTTGACCTGTCAGAGTGTTTGATTTGGATATTTTTGGTTTGGTTGTTTTCTGGCCATGTTAGGTAACTAATCTGATGACTCGATCTAGTATAAGATATTAATGAACCAGATTCTGGATGATTTTTAATTGCTGCTGTGGTAAGAGCAAAATCACCATGTTCCCATGCTGGTGACATCACCAGAAGTTAGTAAATTTTCTCTTTTGCCTATTTCTAACAAATCAACTCTTGGTTTTGTCTCAACTTCCTCTAGCTTAATACTTCTAACACTGAAATTCTCCTTCTCTGAAAAAAATAAATTCCTTAGCCATATCTCCACTATCTCTGTCACTTGCCATTACCACAAGTGTTTTTCCTTCTGGTGTCAGAGACTTTCCTGATGAGTTTAATGTCAAACTTTCTTTCTACCTGCTTACTACATTTGCATCATAGCCATAATCATCATTGTCTCAGCTCTCTGTCTGCTGAAACCATTATTTAATATTGTATCTCTTCCTAACTTAACTATTCCAAATTACTCTTCTATGGTCTCCCCAAACCCTTTCTTACTAAATTTCAGTTTGCCCAAAACACTACTGCACAGCTCATATCTGCTCTTCAGATAAGACTGCATATCCTTTTCCCTACAAAGATGCACTTCCTTCTCTTCTCATTTTACATGAAGTACTAAATTGCCTTTCTTGTTTTCAAAATTCTTCATAGTCTGCCATCCTATCTTTATGATCTCAGTACCCATTACTTTACATTCTAAACTCTTAGCTCCTCCTCCTCCTCCTCAGTCTCAGTGTCCATTATACCTAACAATACATTTCCAGGACTTTGATACTTTGTTCTGCAACCTTAACTGATGTGTTAAAGCAGCAGGATTTGTTAATCAGCATGTATTTTTATAATCATTTTCTAGCAAAACAATAAATGTACACATTTTTTTTTTTTTTTTGCTTTCTTTCCTATCTGGACTAAAATACAGCATTTTCAATTGTTTTCCTTTTATTAAACAATCCCATTATATGGTTAATTTAAAATGAATATCATGGTGTGGTTCTGGTCTGTTTAGCATCATAAACATGTGGCAACATCATCCTAATAATTTCACACTAAGACTCTGTTATGTACATTCAACAGGTAACCTCAGTAGAACAGTTTTTTTAATTGCATGTAGCAGCTGTCTTTAGTGACATGAATAATTACATAACACATTAATTTATAAAAGGGGTTTAAAATATCTACAAATTTAAATACATTGAGGAGTAGTGCAAGGATGTCAGGAATACATTTTTGCTAAAAAATACGTGATGAAAATGTTGCCTAATAACACATATGGGACAGATATTCAAAACTTTGCACCGGGCAAAAACCGTTTAAGAGTTTAGCGTGGGATTAGCATGGGTCTGCTATATTCAAAAGGCCAAATAGCGGCGGGCAAACTGCATTAGCGCTGGGCAAATATAATGTATGCAAGGGGCAAACTGACATGAATACAGGCACAATGCTATATCAGCGACTAGCGGCAGCGCTAAATGGTTTTGCATGATCGTAAGCACGACACTTAGCGTGGTGCACATTACTGCCCAGGAAAGCTGACTTAATCCTGGACAATCAGCTTTCGGTGACACTATGGCTCTTGGCGGTGTTTAGCGGGTTTAGCATGACCCTAACAAATAAATATGACACATAGATAAAGCCAAACAGAGGAAGCATGCAACTGATGGCATCACAATGATGCATCATCTGCCACCAGTCCCAGCCATGCTACAGTAAGTGGTGACCCTGCCACCACAGTGGACAGCACGGTAGTGTGGCCATACAGCACACACCTGTGGACCGCACTCCTTGGACACCAACAGATGCCAGCACACACATGCAGCACTGTGGGCATGGAGAATGTTGAGGGAGCATGTATGGGTGGCGAGGCTGTGCTACAGACCAGGTGTGGCCACAAGGCTGGGACACATCGTGCAGTGTACATGGGCCAGTATTGGGAATACCCCAACACCAGTGTGCTTTTCTATAATATATGCCCCCGGCCACATACTTCACAGCTGTACAACTGCCATGGCACACAAAGCCAGGAATGTACATGTCACTGTGAGCATCCATGCCACAGGTGCAGCATCTGTGGGTCACACAACAGCGTAACAGTAATGTCAGTGTCAGTAAACATCTGCAGGTTGGGCCTCTCACTGTGTATAGTGCAGTCATCATCACTGCCCTACACCATAGGCATTGCTGTGTCACACACTACTAGCCCCTTGCTACTGTAGTTTCTGCTGTGCACTGTAGCATGCCCTACAGTGTGACAGTTGCATGCAGCACCACCACCACCTGTGCCTTATGCTGTCCTGTCCCTGAGGTACAATATGCTATGCTATGCTGTACTGTTTACATGTAGCCTGCAGCTATCAGCCATTGCACTGCCAGACTGACCTACAGGTGGAGCTGCAGTTGGACCTGGTCAGCCCGTACTTCAGACTGACCTACAGGTGGCTCTGTGGGACCCTGCCGTAGCAGCTGGGCAAACTGCATGCAAATCAGGGTATAATGAGATACTAATCCGGTTGTTTGCCCAGAGACTACCTAAGTAGGCTCATTTGCATAGCACTTTTGAATAAGGCACATTTTAGCTCCGGGCAAACATGTTTTGCTCTGGTAACTGCTTAGCTCCGCTAATGCCGCACTAATGTGTTAGCGTGGGCGTAGACAGTGCGGGAATATTATACAGTTTTGATCACTGTTCTTTCACATCTGCTGCTTCCTGCAGCTGTACTGAGTCCATGCATTTGCTGGCACACACATTGGCCACGTGAGTTCATCTGTACCTGCCCTCACGTTGCTGTGCACTGTGTTGTTGTTGTGGGTTGCACTTCCTGGTTGCTTTATTCAGTGCTGTCTTATTCCAGGGCTATGTTTGTCCTGCACTCCCAGCCCAGTTGCATGGCCTCATTACCATGCTATATTCAGAAGCTGTTTGCCCTGGGCTATTCCTTTTGAATATAGCTTGCTCTGTACTCCGAGCTAAGTTTGCCCACGGGCAGTGCTAATTTGCCCAGGGCAAAGTTTTGAATATCTGGCCCCTAGTTGGTTCAATATTATTTGCAATGAACATTATCAAAATGGTGTTGTATCCTGGGAAGCAGTATAAAAGAATATAGAAGTAAATTCTGTAGAGTCATGCAAATGCATTGCCATTCAAAGATGCATAGGATGTGCACATATATCAGTGCGTGTTCATTCAGAAGGAATAGGCTAAGTGTATTGATCCCAATTATCACCCATACTATCCTACTTACCCCTCATACAGTATGTGATGATTGTGGAAAATTGCACTCATCTGCAGCTGCTGATTGATCTGCCAGTGAACTTTCACAGATGGAGCTGTACAGGAGATTGCAAATGAATTCTCCAGGTCTTTGATTAGTTTTAATTGTACACTATCTTCTGCAACATTTTCAAAACTAGAACAAGTGTCAGAGCAATGTGAAGTGTTAAAATGTTATACAATCCCAGCAAAATTTAAAGGCTGCATTATGGAGTAATACCATAAATGTTTCTGACAAGTCCTACATACTGTATATAGTATGCATGCTGCAATATATTTCCTGAACATAAGAAACAATTGTTTTGTCATAAGCTGAGCATGACTATTTTATAATGGTGATGGGGTTACATTAGGAATTAATAACACTGAATGTTTCTGATAAGAACACAATTGTTCTGTCAGAAGCTGAGCATGACTATTGTATAATGGTGACAGGTTACAATATGAACTAATACCAATTAATCTTTCTGACAAGAGCAGCAGATTCAGTATTCCTGCTACTATTTATTTCAAAACACATAACGACTTGTTTTGTCATAAGCTGAGCATGAATATTTTACAATGGTGATGGGTTACATTCTCAACCAGTACCAATGAATGTTTCTGACAACAACAGCAGATACAGTACGCCTACAGCTGATATTTCCTAAACATAGAACACAATAGTTTTGCCACAAGCTGAGCATGACTATTTTATAATGGTGAGAGATTCCTTCTCACATACAGTGCATACAATAATTTTCTCCTATCAGTATTTCTTTGGAGTGGTTTCTGTCTGTTAACATGTGTACTCCTGTAAATCAAACTGAATATTCCAGATCTCTTGCATCTGGGTGTTGGATAATAACTCCAACCACAATATGGTTTGTCCTAAAGTGCTTAAAGGGAATGCCATCAATGTGTTCTTTGTTATTTTTTATTTGATATACTTTATTGTTTAAAAGGTAACAACATAACAGTACTACATACAAACAATAATCAAACAACAATCCCAACCCTCCCCATGCCATCCAACCCACCCTGAAGGCAAAGCAAAAAGTAATATAAACCAATCAAGTACAATCTGATGGGAGAATGATAGAAGGACCCATTACATAGTTAAAATAACATAAATACACACAAGAGAAAGGTGCCTACTAAAAAGGAAAATAAAGTCATACACTTGCCATAGTGGTGTTGCTCCATGGTGAGCTACATTGTGTACAAGGTATGTAGCTGGATCCACTTTCTATTATATAATCAAAGTCTATTATGTAGACTCGCTATCATTTTCTGTAAACAAAGGTTAATTAAAAGTTCCTGCAACCATTCCTGATATGTAATTGAGGTTTGAGCCAATGATGAAGAACTACTCTTAACTGAAAGGAAATCAATGCCAAGTAATACCTCCTTTCCTTCACTGCAATCCCACTATAATCCCCAGCTATACATATTTCAGGGAGAAAAGCCCTTCACAGCCAAGGAGAGGATCAGCTCTAGATTTCATCAGACCCCATAGGGGTGACATTCCCAGAAAATAGGTAGCAAAATTGCCCAGTTGTCCACATCTTGTAGAAAGGGGAGATATTAACCTACCTACCTATCTTGACTATTTTTTTGTATCTCCTTTCCTGTGTGGGCTCCATGGGCTGCCCCTCCTTTGGAGGGGGGCATCCCCAGCCTGACCTCCAGCTGGTCTTCCCTCTGAGATTCTCCCACAGATTCCCCCTTTGTGGCAGGGCCAGGTGAAGGGCACCGGCAGTACAGCAAATATGGTGGTGGGGGAAGACTTCACGGAGCTTGGGGCCATCACAGGTCTGGTGGAGCCCCAGCTTTTTTTCCATTTTCTATTTCCTCCCTCTGACATAAGCATGTCAGCTTTTGAGCCTCCTGACCCATACTGCCCTCCAGCCACTGCTAGAGAGCAGTCAGGTGAGTGGGATGACTAGTCCTCTTCCCAGAGAGAGAGGAGTCCTCTGGATACTCAATCCTCTTTCCCATCTGCTGACCCCCAGTGGCTCAGACTCATTCCTGAACTCGGGTCGCCAGCGTGGCATGAGGTGTGGTGCCCAGCACCTGAACCCTCAAGCGCCACTGGGACAACCTCATCTTGACTAGTTTTGAAGGTGTGAAATGAATGTTATTCAAGATGTGGAATTGGATGAGACTGAGTTTGTCACTGGAAATGTAAACATGAAGATCCTCCCAAATTGTATTCTACCTAAAGAAGTGTTGTAGGACAACAGCATTCCAATATGGGGTTTCTCTGGTGAAACCAGGGAATAAGCTTAGGAAGAAAAGGGAATATAAGCATGACACTGCATGTGACTGTGAAATAGTATCAGAAGCTGATTGAAGGAACTCACTAAATTAACATCCCATGGCATTGAACCAAACCATTGAAGAAGAACATGTCGAAGTTGAAATATCTTGAATACACACTTACTGTCTAAATGATAAGAGGTGAGAACATCCTGACATGATTTTAGTGAACCATTGTGGAGCAAGTCACACACCTTGAGAGCAGCAAGCTGGGGTAACTAAGATTCTGTCAGGACATGAACTCCCACTTTAAAATTGGATTTATTCATAATGCATGAGCATACATGACTGTACATGGACCCATACTGAAGTGCCCATAACAGTCTTGAAGATTCACAGAAAGGGACTTGGGAGGGAATAAAAAACATAGCTGAAGGAATAGACCAGCCTCCTCTATTTGATCTCTTTGTAACTCATGTCAAATAGGGAAAAGGGAGAATCGCTATCTACTGGATTCTGAACCAGCTACCTTAGGTACTTATTAGCATGGCTGGCCAGATAATAAGCAGAAAAATGCCAGAGTTGAAGGCCACCAGATGCCATAAGTGCGATAACTGATTGCATGCTCTTCTAGGTGTTCTGCCAAAACAAATAAAGTGAGAAAACGTCCTATGAATACATTTAAACCAAGACAATGGGAGCAAAACAGTAAGCATATTGAGTGGATAAAATATATAGGGGAGAACATTAATTTTAATAATATTTATTCTACCCCATAGGGTCAACTGCAAAGATTTCCATCTCTTTAGCTCCTGTTGTACAATAATCAACACATCATTAAGATTAAGATTTTGAGCTGTGCCATGCTTCTGGAAGAAAATTCAAGATACAGCATTTAATCTGTTTTGGAGCCCATGATAATCCCAACTCCAAGATAGCTGATTTGAAGACAATGGAATTTAAAGGCATAACCACTGTTTTCCTAGATTAAGCATAATATTGGATAACAGGCTAAATTCTGTGATAGTAGATAAAACAACTGGAATATACACCTTTGGATTGATCACATGGAGTAAAATGTTATCTGCATAAGCAGACATCTGAGATTTCTGCCCCACCCATATACCAGTTAGATTGTGATTACTCTTGAGAATCTGTATCAAGGGCTCCAAATACATATCCGATAATTTGAGGGACAAGGGACATCCTTGCTGAGTCCCTGAATACAAAGGGAAAGTGGAGGAAAAAATTCCATTACAATAAATTCTGGTGCATGGACATGAGTACAATACCTTTTGTCATCAAAGAAATGTGAGGGAAAACCAAATGCCTCTAAAGCATCAAACAAAATGCCCAATTGACCCTGTCAAATGCTTTCCCATGTCTAGGGAGATCAGGACAGCAGGGACACTGGAATCACTGGACACAGAGAAAATATGGGATAGCTTGTGGAATGGTCAGCCAATGAAAAGGATGGCATAAAGCCAACTTGTTTGTGGCCAAAAGCCCACCAAACTGCATTGAACCTAAAAGCCAATATTTTAGCCAAAATCTTAATGTCATAATTCATAAGTGAAACATTATCTGAGACTTACAGAGGTAAGCAACAAAACAATCATGGCTTCAAGGAGCATACCATATGAAATACCAGAATCATATAAGGAAAGGAAAAAAAAAATGGTACAACAAAGAGACTCTTTCATTGGCAAAAACTTTGTAAAATTAGAGGTAAGGCCATCTGGCCCAAGTGCCTTATCAGGTGTTAAGACTTTGATGGCATTTAAAATTTCCTGTTGAGTTAAAGGTTGTGTCAAACAGGCCTGTTGAAATTCTATTAATGTGGGAAGATAAAACTCTGTTAAATATGCTTGGAGATCTGAAGCTGTGGAAGGAGTTAGGCAGGGGCCCATAAAGAGCTTTATAGTATGCCTCAAATTCATGGGCAGTTCCTCCGGGTGATGTTTTAATAGAGTTGTCAACCCAGATTTAATAGAGGCAATAATGTGCTGATGCCACTTGTCTTTGGAAGTGTAAAGCCAAAGGCAACCTGTTTTCTCCCCTGATCCACATAGGTGGAAAGCATTTTGAAAATAGAATATTTGACTTTCTCACACAGATGTTCCACATGCTTGTCACATAGACATATTAATTCACTATGGTGTTCTCTACAGAGCTTCAGGTTCAGATGCTTCTCTATCTCCATAATATGGTTCAGGGTAAGGAAGCCTCTGTTTCTCTGTGTTGCTTCCATTTAGATGCCAGATGGATAAAGTCTCCTCTGACAAAACAATTAAATGCACTTCATTCCTTATCCACTTTTCAGTAGAGCCTGTATTATGGGAGACAGATACTTCCATCTGTTCCCTAAGCCTAGTAATAATATAGTTCTCCTTTAAAAGCAGATTGTTTAGTTTCCATAGTCTATCCTTTTGGATATTAGACACCAAGCTATGCCTTAGCCACCATAGAGTGATCAGAGAAACCGGTGGACTATTTCACAACACAGCATGCCACACATGATACTTTGACTAATCAGAATGTTACTGTTACAGGAGACAAAACCATGTGCTGAAGAAGAAATGTGTACTCCTTACCATAAGGATATAAAATGTGCCATGGGTCACACAACACCAAGGAATCAACTATGTCACGAATGGCATTCTCGGCAGGAGACAGTCTGGCTTGCACTTTACCTGTCCTGTCTAAATCCTGAGTAAAATAAATATTCCAGTCCCCCATGTAATAATAGAGATTGTAAGGAATGGGGCTAGAAGAGTGGCCAAATCCATGAAAAAGGAAGGTGTCTCTACACTGGGTCCAAAAACACTACTTAAGATATGATCCAAAATACCTTTAACAAAAATATATCTGCTTTGAGGATCTTCAAGACTAGTCTGCCTACACTGAAAGTTAAAATTTTAGAGATTAAAGTGGCTACCCCTTATTTTTAGTGCTATTACTGGCAGCAAAGACTTGGATGTGATTGTCACGAAAGAGAGTGCCCTCAGAGGCTAACAAATGAGTTTCCTGCAAGAATGTAATATTATACTGTAACTGTTTCAGATGTTTAATAATTGTATACCTTTTAACTGTTGAGTGAGTCCTTTCACATTCCAAGAGGCATATATAATAATATTAGATACAGAAAATTCTCAAAAATAATGAATTTTGGTGTCCTTCTGAACTAAAAGGCATAAAGAAGATCCATAAAACATACACTCTACCACTCTCCCAACCCCAACCCCAACCCACCTCCCTCACAAAAACATACCCTAATTTACTCCCTAGAAGAAAGGAGTATTACAAAAGTTATTAACAATACCCCTTCCAAGAGTATCCCAAAATAAAATAGTACAGTGAGAACTGAGAAAAGAAAAAAGTCCACCCTCCACATGACCCCAACTAGATAACCTGCAGAAGAGATCAAACCCCAAAAAACACAATAAACCCCCAGTCCAGTTGACTGCCCTTCACAATACTTCTGGTGCATGATAAGAACACAACTCCTCAGGCTATATCCCCCATTACTCTCTCATCCCAGAAATCAGGTATTCTCTAAAAGGAAGACTCCCTCATATAGGAAAAAAACTACAGTACCCACATATGTCATAATATCAGTTAAAGCATATTCACTAGTAAATAACCGGTCCATGACCGAATAATGGCATTAAGTACTTGAACTGCAGTAAGCAAAAATTATACACAAATCTGAATGTCCAAAAATAACAGATGCATCCAGCTCAGGGCTGCAGCAAAAGTATATAACCAGCAATTAGAAAAGTAATAGCTAGCATCCCATGTAGAATAGGTAAAAATTAAGAGTAAACCAGGTACAGTTCGCAGGTATGATACGATGTACAAATCTGAGAAAATTATACTGAACTGCTAAGGAGGCCAGTATTTGTAGTCCAGACCATAGACATAACTAAACCAAGCTGATACCATTATTAGTCAACATAAGTCCAGGAAGATGTGTAGAAAATACACCTCAACTCTTGGGAACCTGGAGAAGACCAGAAAATGTAGAAATGTCCATGGGACCATGACAACTCATCCATTAGAGTCCTCTTGGAAGCTACCAACTGCTGAAAAATGCAGTCCCTCCCTTAAGCACTCTGTAGAGTCTGAACATTGGAGATCTGATGGGGTAGAACACTGTGTGGTCTGCCATGTACCAGTGCCAGCAGAAGATGAAATACAAAATAATTCTTAGGCTAGTCATACCCTCACAGCTGTAAACATCAGAGTGGTATACATAGTCTGATCCTGATATACACACACAGTTAAGTCAACAACGGGCAACAAGGAGGGATGCCCAGGACCAAAGATCCACCACTATAGCTCCAGAGTACCCTCCATAAAATAGCAAATTGACATGGGTACCAAGCTTTCACAGGCTAGAACTAAAGTGTATATCAGGTCCAAATGTATCAGTAACAAAAGCAGGGCCATACTACAAATTAGTAGCAAGACCTCTTAAAATAACATTATAGGGGATACAGATAGCCATCAGGAAAGTCCCACAAAATGCCAGAGCACACTGTTTCAGTGGTCCTTAAATGGATCTGTAGAACAATACCTTAACATCAGCTGCTGCTCAGTCTGCTGAATCAAGGTTTCAGGATCTATCATATTGGATCTGTAACCTTGCAGGGTAGAGCATTCTGAAGTGAATGACAGTCACTATCAGCTTTGTCTCCATCGCAGCCCTCCTCTGCCTTACAGAGCTTGGCAGGTCTTGGACAATCCACTGAAAGGCCCCTTCCCAGAAGACATCTTGAAAATCCTTAACATTCATTAAGAGGTGCTGTCTATCAAGATAATTAAGGAATGTGAAGATAAAGGGCCTGGGCTGGAAACCATCAGATGGCATGGCCCTTAATGAGCAATGAGCTCTTTCTATAATATATGATGGTCCATTGGTAGATGAACCCACCAACTTTGTCCACAGTTTCTGAGCACAGTGGACAGGATTTGACCCTTTGGCATGCTCTGGGAGTCGATGACAAGGAAATTGTTCTTCGGCTCCTGCCCTCTAGGTCCTCAAGTCAGGCTTGAGGTAGGCCATTTTCTGTCTGAGAGCAGCTATATCAGGGTCTATCTTTGTGTGTCAGTCCTCCAAAGAGCTTGTTCTAGTTTTGTTGTCTCCGACCCTATGGTTTAAATCTTCCAGTGACATCTGGAGAGCCCTGATTTCAGTAGGGAGCCCCTGTAAGGCATCTTTAAAGGGACAAATTCTTGCAGGAACTTCTCTTGAAGGCACACCTTTGAAGTATTAGAGCAGTCTGATGAAGTTGCTTGGGCATTGGAATGCTTAAAAGCTTTGTCAGAGGTGGCTGGTGGTGTATGTTTGGAGGAGCTGTATTCATTTCCACTTCCACTTTCAAACCTGCAGAATGCTGAACTTGAAACCGGTAGGTGAGAGCCACAATAAATAACTTTCAGTGAAGTTTTTTGTTTTTAAATAAGTAGTTAAAACAAAGATTTTGGGTGGGAGATTGGGAGCAATCCTGGAGAGCAGCTGTCCAGAGGTGTACATCATGTGATTGCATGTTCTTTGTTAAAGAATGGATTCACTCACAGACATAAAGACTCAGAAACAAGTTTTAGTGAATAGCCGACTTGACAGCTAATCTAATAAAATGTATAGCTCATTTGTTTTAAGTAATGTAAATGTCAAACAGCTTTAAAGTACAGTATGCAACCTTTCAGGTGCTCCCACATGGGATGGGGGTCCTCATAGGGAAGTCCTGCTTCACTAGAGGGGTTCTGTGAGGTCATGCCACATGATGTCTTATGCAGGAGGAGGTACTTAAGGGATAAGTAAACTTTGTGAAATTATGGAGAAAGTGAAACACTATATCTGATAAGTTTTTGTAAAATTAAGTAGTTAAAGCAGAGATTTCGGGTGGGAGAGTGGAACAACCCAGGAATCAGCTATCCAGAGGTGTGCATTATGTGCAGGCATGCAGCACAAGCAAAGAGGACCTCCAGGAGCAGCGTTCATTGGAGTGACCACACAATGGAGTGAATGTCCTAATGCCAGAGCACCCCTTCCCTATTCAGGATAGCTGCAGGTGTGCAGCACAAGTAAGGAGGTCCTCCGGGAGCAGCATTCATCGGCAGTAGCACACAAGGGACCGAAGGTCCTAATGCCAGTGCCCCTTCCCTATTCAGAATAGCTGCAGGCATGCAACACAAGTAAGGAGGCCCTCCTGGGAGCAGCATTTGTCAGCGGGAGCACAACGGAGTGAAGGTCCTAATGCCAGAGCCCTCCACCCTATTCAGGATAGCAGCAGGTGTGCAGGACAAGTAAGGAGGACCTCCCAGGAGCAGCTTTCATCGGCAGGAGCATACAAGGGAACTGAAGGTAGTGTTAACCACTAAGCAGCTGCCTGGAATGTTTTTCAAAAAGACTTTAGGACATTATTGCAGTTTGCTTACCAGTCAGCCAACATCTAGAGATAACTTTTCATATACAAGTGTACCTTGGTTCTTGGGATAATGCCTGATGTTGAGGGGTTCCTTACGTGTTCATAGAGCAGACTGTGGTAGGCAGGAACTTAGTGATTGAGTGACAGCTTCTCTTGGGATTTATGCAGTGCTTTGTTTTATTTCTTTTTATGTTTAAGCTAGACTGTGTGATTTACAGAGGTTCTCTGTTGCAGGTGTACTGTGGAGTCTGTTTCAGGACTGAACTGTCTTGTCTTGATCTGTTCCTGCTGGTATCCCTGTTCTCTTTGATCTTCCTTCTCTCAAGGTCCTTAATGTCAGTGTCCCCCTTCCCTATTCAGGATGCAGGCATGCAGCACATGCTAGAGGTCCTCCGGAGCAGCGTTTATCGGCGGGAGCACACAAGGGACCAAAGGTAGTGCTAACCTCTAAGCACCTGCCTAGACTGTGCTAGCCTATCACGCCTCACGCCAATGACTAGAGCAGGGGTTCTGGAAGGACTGAGGGACTATAAGGTGGGTCAGGGCAGACAGAATGAAGGTGGGGAAACTGCAATTTGGAGCTTAAGAGGCATGAGATATGTAAGCAGCACAAGGAGAGGGAAGGGTTGGCTGAGGAATGAAGGTAATAGCAAATGGGATGGGAAGAACAAGGTGATAGGTAAAGACATGACAGGAGATGGGATGACAGAAAGCCAAAAGGAGCCTAGGAAGGAAGAGGAATGGAAGTTTGTGGGAGGCAAGGGAGATGGAGACATAATACAGAGTAACTGCAAGGGTGTTCCTGTGGAAAAAAGGAGAACTTGGGGGCATAGCGGACAAAAATAGGTTTCTGGAGCTGCAGTTGCGAGATGAGGATGGAAGGAGGAAGCTTGTGGGAAGGGATCTCAGTGTAGACCTCATGGGAGGAGGGAGGAACACAGATATTGTTCCTATGGGACAGGAAGTGGACACATTAACAAGTGATAAGAATGAAAGCATATGCAGGAAGTCCACTAAGGTCAGCAGCAGTAATCAGAAAGGGGTATCAATAGACAATGATCAAGTAAATGGAAGCACAAGGAGAAATCATCAGGGACCAGTGGTGGCCTGGAGAGAGCTTTAGGGGCCAAGGATAACCTAGGTGAACAGGTTCAGAAAGGGAGGGAGAGTGGTAGCCCAGGGCCAGGGTAATCTAGAACCAGAGGGTGCAATGGTGGTCAAAATAATGCCACAAATTGGGTGGGTTAGATGAGAGGGATAGGGCGGAAGGGCAGAAGCAAGTGGGTAGGCAGCAGGAGATCTAATGATCAGTAATGCTAGGGTCTCAGAAGAAAAGGGGTGCAGGAGGAGGAACTTGGTAACCCAACCCCGAGACGGAGAGGGCACTACAAAGACAGGAGAGGGATCTTGCAGCAAAGCAGCAGAAGGAGAAGCAGACCACAAGAATGGACACAGAAAGAGTGCTATTGAAAGAGAGGAGGTATTCACAGGGCCTGGGAGCATTGGGGATACGGGATGGGTCCAAGGCGAGCCCATGGAGAGGACAAAATATGGGAGCAAGAAAGAAGGAAATCAAGCAAGGGGTGGGAGACACCAGGGTGAGGGAAAAGAAAGAAAGGAGGATAAGAGAGTGTGGCAGGCAAGTCAGCACATTGTGCATCGAACTCCAAAAAGTGGAGGACAAGGTTCAAATTGTCGGCAACTCCATTGTAAGGGGTATTACTAGGGCGGACAGGAGACAAGGTCTGGGTCAGTTGCTTGCCAGGCATGACAGCAGCTGAAGTGATCCATTACATCCCCTGAGAGGAAACTGCAGGATGAGAGCATGCACCTAGCATTTCACTTGGGAATAAATGACCTTGCAGGGCATAGCTTCATGGAGGTGCAGGCAAGATTTGAAGCTCTAGCAAGGTTCTGCCATAACCTGAACATTAGATCTGTGGCATTCTTTGAGGTACTGCCTGTTCAAGAGCTAGCTTTGAGAGGAAACAGGATAACTGAATTTAACAGCTGGCTCTCTGGATGGTGTGCTAGGAAAGGCTTTGGGCTGGTGGGAGAATGGGGGTTACCTAGCAGGATGAAAGCCTGTTCACCCCAGAAAGGTCACACTTAAATGTGGAGGTAAGGAAGTGCTGAGATGGAAAATGGAAGAGTTCATTGACCAATGCTACAATTGAAACTAAATTGGGGGTGGGGTGCTGCAAGTGAAATCCAAGAGCAGGACAGCAGACAGGAAAGGCACTCGGGGCCCCCAATATAAGGGGCACCCGTGAGGTGCAGATGATAAGGTTAGGACAGGGAAAAGTGTTAGGCCAGGAGAGAGCACAAGGGTGGCTGGTAGGTGGATGACCATGTGCACAAATTCTAGGAGCCTGGGCAATAAGGTAACGGACCTGGCAGCAATCATGGCAGAAGAAGAACCTGATCTGCTGGGAATCACAGAGTCATGGTGGTCATGGAGGGCAGGATGGGACATGAACATACCAGGTATCAGCTGTTTAGAAAAGACAGGGTCAGGGGGTAGCACTGTATGTAAGGGAGGGGGATTCAGGTGACAGAAATACTGGTGAGGTGGGGAAGCAGAGGCATCATGGGTCTCGTTAGCCATGAGAAGGGAGAGGTGGCCCGCACAGGGTGGTCTACAGACCACCGGGACAGCAAGAAGGTGGACAACCAGATGATGGGGAAATTCTGGATGTCAGTTAAGGGAAGTGCTGCTAATGGGAAACCTCAGCCTGTCGATATGGCATGGGACACGTCAGCATCATCCCTCAGAAGCAGGGCAATACTGGACTCCTTCAGGGAACCAACAAGGATTGGGTGATTTTAGATGTGGTGCTATCAAATGGGGACAGGGTAGGGGAATTATCAGTAGGGAAAACCTTGGTACCAGCGACCACATTACCGTGTGGTTCAGGGTAAGCACGTCGGTCTACCTAAACTGGACAAAAGTGAAGGTTCTCGACTTTAGATGGGCAGATTTTAGGAAGATGGGAGAATAAATTAAGCAAGCACTAGCAGGAATGGGGATTAAGGAGGGTGGAGGACATATGGAACTCAATAAAGGGGCCATAGTAGAGCCACAGACCTCTGTGCAAGGAAAGTGAGCAAAAATTGGAGGAAGAGGAAACCCTGTGGTTCAGCAAGGAAGTGGAGGCAGCATCAGGGTGAAGAGGAGCAGCCTTCAGAGGTTTAAAACAACACTGGCAGAGGAGACTTGGGAGGAATATCAAGTTAGGCAGAAGGAGGTGGGCAGGGTGGTCAGGCGAGCAAAGGCCAGGATGGAGGAGTGCATTGCAAAGGCAGTCAAAGGGGGACAAGACCTTTTAGATATATTGGTGAAAGGAGAAAACAGAGGTGGAGTTCCCAACCTAAAAATGGGGAAGGGAAAGGGTGATGAGGGACCAGGAGAAGGCTGCACTGCTAAATAGCTACTTCTGTTAGGCATTCATAAAGGAGATGGAATGGAAAGGGGCAACTCTAAGGTGACAGAGACCACAAGGGAGGGAGGGTGTGAGTCCATTTCAGGAAGAGGAGATGCTAAGGAACTTAGGGACTTGAAAGTTGACAAAGCCATGGGGTCAGATGGGGTGCATCCTAGGGTTTTGAGGAACTGAGGGAGGTACTGGCTGCTCCTTGATCACTCTATTCAACAACTCCTAAAGTTCAGGAGTAGTACCTAATGATTGGAAGTGTGCAGATTTAATACCCTGCACAAGGGGTGGGGAGAGGTGAGTAACTACAGGCAAGTGAGCTTGACATCTATGGCTGGAAAGCTCAAGAAGAAACTACTCAAGCACAGGATTAACAACTACTTGGGGGCAAATGGGCTTTGGACCCAGGGCAGTATGGGTTCACAGAAGGGCAGATCCTGTCAAACAAACTTGACAGAGTACTTTGACTGGGTCACTAAGGTGGTGGGTCAGTGGGCTCGGTGGATGTGACCTGCTTTGATTTCAGAAAGACTTCTGACTCTGTGCCACACAAAATACTTTTACACAACATGTCCTTCTTGGAGCTGGGGGGGGTGGTAACAAGGTGGGTTGGAAATGGCTGGAGGGATGAACACAGAGGGTTGATCATCAGGCACCTTGGAGGAATCAGAGGTAATCAGTGGGGTTCCCAAAGGGTCGATGCTGGGGCCTCTTCTGTTTAATGTTTTTATAGGGGATATAGCAGTGGGTCTGGAAGGGAGGATGAGTCTCTTTGCAGGCGATGCAAGGTTGGTAATACAGTGGACAAGCCAGATGGGGTGGAGATGATGTGCAGGGATCTGGAACAGCTGGAGGAATTGTCTGCAGTGTGGCAATGTCACTCAATATGGCAAATGTAACATAGAAACAGAAGTTGACGGCAGATAAGGATCTCAAGGCCCATCCAGTCTGCCTGTTTTTCTGCCTTATGAATGTGTCATAGGCGCTACTCTGTCAATGTCCTATTTATTCATACTCATCTGTATTGCTCCCTTATGCCTATCCCATGCCTGTTTGAAGCCCTGCACTGTGTTCATGTTCACCACTTCCTGAGGTTGGCCGTTCCATGCATCCACCACCCTTTCTGTGAAAAAACTTCCTCACATTACCCTTAATTGGTCTCCCTCTAATCTCATGCTGTGTCCTCTTGTCCTGCTATTTTTCTTATATTGAAACATGTTAGACTCTTTCACCTTTTTAATGCCCTTAAGATGTTTGAATGTTTCGTTCATATCACCTCTCTCCCTCCTTTGCTCTAGGGTATACATATTGAGCTCTGTTACTTTGTCCTCATATGTTTTCTGATGAAGTCCCTGCACCATTTTGGTTGCCCTTCTCCTGACTGCCTCAATTTGGTTAATGTCCTTGTGAAGGTGTGGCCTCCAGTACTGCACGTAGTATCCAGATGGGGCCTAACCAGTGTTTTGTAAAGAGGATTATTACCTCCTCTTCTGACTTGTGATACCTCTACTAATACACCCTAACATCCCCTAGCATTACCTACTGCTTTAGTTGTCTGCTTGGATAATTTCAGGTCATTGGTGATGATGATGCCCAAGTCTCTTTCTTCCCTTGTGATTGCCAGCAACTCCCTCCCAACCTGTAGGTAGCTTCAGGGTTTCTTCCATTTGTGAATGATCTTGCACTTCATTGCATTAAACCCCAGTTGCCACTCTTCAGACCATTTTGACAGTTTTTCCATTTCTCTTCTCATTCTGCCCACCCCACCTGGATCTCTTACTCTGTTGCAGAGCTTGTTGTCATCTGCATACAGGCAAACCTTACCTCCAGTCCATCTGCAATGTCACTGATGAAGATATTGAAGACTGATCCCTGATGTATCCCACTTGTGACTTGCATCTCTTCTGACTATATACTGTTTACCACTCTCTCTGTTTTCTGCCCACCAACCAGTTTGCCTCCCAGTTGACCAACTTCTGACCCACCCAAGCCTACCTGGCTTATTAATCAATCTTCTATGTGGAACAGTTTTGAAAGCTTTGCTGAAGTCAAGGTAAGCTTATGCATTTGGACAAAAAGAATGGGAGAGAGCGGTATGCTGGCGGTAGACCTCTCAGGTCACTGAGGAAGTGAGGGACTTAGGCATCATCATTTCACAAGACCTGAAGGTGGGAAAGCAATGTGGAGGGCAGTGTAAGAGCAAGCAGAATGTTGGGTTGCATAGGGAGAGGGGCTCTCTGCAATAGGAAGAAAGGGGTCATAGTAACTCTATACACACAGCTGGTCAGGCCACACCAGGAGTATGGGGTCCAATATGGAGGCCCCACCTCAGAAAGGATGTGGAGAGGGTGGAAAGAGTTCAGAGAAGAGTGACAAGGATGGTGAGGGGCATAGAGCACTTGCCATATGACGGGAGACTAAGCGACCTGGGCATGCACTCTCTGGAGCAGAGGAGGAGAGGAGAGCATGATCAAAACTTTTAAATAATTCAAGGGTATAAATAAGGTGCCAATGGAGAGCCTTATTCAATTGAATAGAGACCTAGGGTGAAGGTCATGAATATCAGATGGGCGGGGGTGGATTTAGGGATAACCTCAGGAAGTTTTTCTTCACTGAGAGGATGGTGGACAAATGTAATGGACTTCCAAAGGAAGTAGTGGGGAAAAGACTGTGGAAGGATTCAAAGGGCCTGGGATAAACACAAGGGCTGTTGGGGCAGAGGGAGGCTACAGCAAAAAAAAAAAAAAACAGTAGAATTCTGGGATTTTTGGCAGACTGGGAGGACCTGGAGGTCTTTTTCTGCTGTCACATTCCTATGTTCTTATATCCTGAAATGTGTGGTTACAAGAAATTTTAGTCAAGCCTGAAGTACAGAGATTCTAAGATGCTGAAGAGGCAGCAACTTTGTTGTAGCTGTTCATTCTTGTAACCAAGAGTAGACTTTTCTCAATTCCTTTATGGAAAGTTCTGGTTATGAATCCTTTGTTATGAGACCAGTTCAAATTTAATTCAAATTAGTATTTCTTTCTGATATGATCATTCATTTATTTTACAATCCTGTTATATCACTTTCTTTTGTGTGTGTGTGTTGTTATTTATCTGCCCTGTGACTCTACCTCTCCTTCAGGCCAATTGCCAAGGACTCTCACCTCTCGCTCTTCTCCGCTGCTGACCCTGACCCCCATTGCAGCCATCTCAGGGTAACCCAACATAACCCTTGCACGGGTGGGTCCTCCTCTTCTGAGGAGAAATGGCCTATCAGCCCAGGCATTGGTCCTGGGTGTTGCTGTAGCCAGGTTGACTACGTGGAGCTCGAGGGGGCACTGGTTCAGGTGGCCATCATCTGGTAGGAGGAGACGCCATTTTCAGTTTTCCTCTGATTTACCCTAGTTGCGCTACCTCTGAGCTTCCCTGGTCTCCACGGGGCTGCTACAGAGCGACACCAATCCCAACCCACCCCAGGAGAGGAGAGCAGTCCTCCAGATGCTCAAGTCTACTCCTTCCGCTGTTGACCATCTGGCACCCGAGTCTGTTCTCGAACCCGGTCAGCCGTGTGGTGTGTGAGATAAGGTGCCAGTGCCTCAGCCCTGTGGCACCAGGCCGGCCATATTACTTTCTTTAGTGTGTGATCTACTTACCCATTTATTGAATGTATACTATGTAATGATAAATGTTTTATATTCAATTCACTTATGACTGCACAAGGTTTAAAAAATACAGGTAATTTATTGCACTAGAAACTCAGTGTTCTGTCTCAGGGAGCATATGGCAAGTGAAAGTGATACTGTTTCAAATATAGAAGCATGTTCACAGGTACCTGAAGAAAACTGGGGTTCCAAAGTTCAGGTCTTGTGCTGTGTGAATAAGGGCATAAACAGGAATGAGAATAAAACAGTTTGGTACTACATTCATAACAGTCTGGCAGCAGCATTGGTGTATTGTATTAAGGCAATTGATTGCTTTGCCTTGAAATGACTGCACAAGGACCATATGAACCACAAAGTACCAGTACTTTAAGGATGCCCTCACATGCTCTTGGCTGAAATTTCTGGTCAAACCTTAAGAAAGTAACTGGGAAAGATAACAAGACACCCCTACCATGCTTAACATCGATGTGGTACCACTCTGAATCCTTGTGGCGTCACTAATATGTTTAATGATGCTTTTACTAATCTTAAAGGTGTTCTGCCCCTGATTTCTTCCATCACTCCAACTAGAGGCATAACGCTAGTTCTGAAGACCAGCCATCAGCCCACCCTCCTTTCCACTTTAAAGTCGTATCCCTCGGAGAAGTTAGGAAATACCTACTTAGGGTCCTAGGGAAGGCTAGATTCAGTGGTGAATCCCGGACCTTAAATTTCACAGCACTAACTCTGGATGAAATACCGCTCCTTTGACACATATAACCAACACCTCACTGAGATATTCTCCTTCCCACAGATACAGAATCCGCATTATGGCCTGTATATAGAGTGGGACCTCATCTCACGGTAACTATAGACCCATTTCGACCCTTCCACTGTTATCAAAACACTTGAAAGAATTGTAACAGAACAACTGGTTGACTAACTAGAAAATATCAAACTAAATGTCTACAACAACACAGCTTTCAGAGACACAGCACCACTACTGCTTTGCTTGAGTTTATGGGTGGTATCCATAACTCCCTGGATCAGAGTGCCCTTGTTGGTGTAGTTTTATCGATCTAACAAAAGCATTTGATAGCGGGCCCAATTCCAGGACGTATGGTACAGCTCATAGGTGGCTGTGAGTTCCATACGCTGCTATGCCGGGACCCTGCGCCAGATTCCAGAACAGGCAGGGTCCCCAGCACCTATGCCATGCAGCTCCAGGGTTGTGCCTTGGAAGGGTGCACCTGACTTGGTTGCCACAAGCCACAGTGATGCCCACCCACAGGGTGCAACCACGCATGGCAGCAGCCATGCCAAAGGCTCACACCAGGCCACCACAGCAATGCCCCACAGGGCTGTGGAGGGGTGGGGGCCACCGAATGGCTTTGTGGTGCTTGGCGGCAGGGGTCATGTACAGCCCTGTTGGGCACTGCTTGGGATGGGGGAACGGAGGTTCCAGCTATGTATGGATGGCAGCCCTGCCAATGGGTGAAGTAGGGAACCTATTAAGGACCCTGGGGGTGTCAGCTGTAGGGGACACAGGCATGGAGGTGTGACCCAGTTGGACGTAGGGGTACAGTTAGACCAGCTAACAGCTGGTCTAACCATATTTAGACCAATGTTTGACAGGATCCCTCCTGGAATAACAACTTGTTATTCTGTAGGCCAGCCACTTGAATACGGTTGTAACCAATGCCGAAACCCCTTGTGCCATGTCATAGAGGTTTCTGCCATATCCAGTGGCATAGCCTGTCTTTGTCACAGGCAGCTTGCGCCATGTAGCAGGTCACCTTTGGAATCACAGGCCACAAAGAAATGTTCCAAAGGTGTGACTGCTCATTGGGTTGGTGCAAGTCACCTTGTGACATCGTGTGACCCATCTTGGAATTGAGCCCTGTTAATCATGTCCTTCTGCTTGAACAATTGGAGTCCATTGGGCTTGCATGTGACACTGTTGCTTGATTTGAGAGTTACCTTTCAAACCACTCACAGCAAGTGAAGATCACTGTAGTTACCCTCTTAACATCACAGGTAAGGTTGGGACACCTTTGGAACTAGTCTTGCACTTTAAACACTTAGGGGTAACAGTTGACAGTGCTTTGACACTTAAAGCCACATAGACAATACAGTTAAGGCAGTTAATAGGAGCATCCATCTTCTATACAGGCATAAAAACAGTCTGACCATGGAGGCACTTACTCTAGCTATCCTTAGTTTTGGGTCTCGATAATAGACTACATTCTAATAATCTATGGCTCTGCAATTGACATGGCACTCTGCAGGATTATATTTGCACTAAGCAAAGCCTGTCACCTTGCAGTCAGTTTGGCAAGATTCACACATACGTGTGACTTCTATGTTAAGACAGACTGGCTCCAATTTGAAGGAAGGCTCAAATTCAAAACCTGCCTGATGGCTACAAAAATAAGTCTTTGCAGCTGGTGTCCTTGGGATACAGAAGTTCCCTCACCCACACGATAATAAGCACTGCACCAGAAGTACCGATAGTATGGTTTCAAAATCCCACACTGTCATACCTCCCAAGAACAGAGGGCATTTTCTCCTTGAGCTCCATACTGGCTTAACACCTTACCCCAGGACATTTTTTCTGTAGCCACATTAGGCCCCTTCAAACAAAGCTAAAGAACCATCTTGTTGCAAATTCCAGCTGTGCTGCTTTTACTAACCCCTCACTCTTACAGGGGCTTAGTACTGTATGATCTGCTCCCAGGGTACCCCTTAGATTGCATAAAGTTTTCTACTCTTGGTCCTAATTTCCTTGGCTCTCAAAGCAATTTTCCCCTAGTTATTCACTCCTCGAATATATCTCCTCCAATCCTCCCTTTATCTCCCCAAGTTTTATCCCTAAAGTTGTCTGCCACCTGGACCTGTTTCACAACTTGTAAATGTATTCTCATCCCCCTATCTCTTATGATGAAGCCTTTCTGGCTGATGTATTCTCCCTCCCTATGTAAGTCTCCCTTTATTTACTTTATCTTTTTTTTCATAATATTCTTTTATTATTACAGAGCACACATTTACATTACTCTGAACACAGTGAGAGTATATACATATATATATATATATATATATATATATATACACAAAACAGTGTAATTTCATTGATATTCATAAAAACACATATTTTGACACTAAAAACTTAAGTAAACTAAAGCAAACTCCCCTCTCCCCTCCCTCACTGGATTTATTAGTATTCATTGAAAGAAATTCATACATTATTTCTCAGGTGAAATTTTTAATTCATAACAATAGTGGCATACTTTGTTCAATTGCTGTCCAGTTAGTAGCATATACAGTATGTCATCCTGAACTCCATCTAGAGCATACATACTTTTTTCAAAGAATAGCGTTTCCTTCAAGAATTGTCCACCATCTCATAAGATTTATGGTTTTAGATTTTTTCTTTCTAATTCTCTGGTGTCAATCTCTTTAATACCATTGATGCTAAGGCAATGATATTTTGTTGTATCGGATCTAAGTCCAAAGTAGCAAAACAATTAAATATGTACAAATCTTTAGTACAAGGAGATTTATTCCCAACCATTGTGACAATATCTGATTAATGTTGGTCCACCAGGGCACTATATTTGGACATTCCCAAAGACAATGAGTCAGATCAGCATGTTTGTCACAATTATGCCAACAGAGATTGGAATACTCTTTATTAAGTTTGTTAATCTGGGTCAGCATGTAATAGGTTCTCTCTATAATATTCTTTTGTACTGATTTATTTTGGCAGAAATTAGAAAAGAGCTGGGCATATGTTGGAAATTGTTTATTCATTAATAGGTCTTTCAAAAACTATTCCTTTATCATGTAAAATTTGAATGTCCAAATTTGGTTGGTGGCCCCATATTCTTTTACCGTATTTAATTTCCAATTATAGCCATGGGAGTTCTAAAATAAAGGTTGTTTGCATAGTTTTTTCATGGGATACAACCACTGTTCAAGAAAGACAATATGGCCTTGATAAACTCCAGGGTCTAACCATAGGTTTTCAAAGGTATAATCCTCTGAGGAAAAAAATATTCTGAAAAGAATTGTTTATTTTCAAAATCTAAAAGTCCACTGATACATTAGTGTAAGAGCATTTGCCACCATATATGCTTGTGGATCTGGACATCCTAATCCAACCAACCTTCTAGGAGTAATTAAAGCTGTCCATGCTACAGTATCCTAGGTTCACACCTCTGCAGATATACATTTTTCAAATTCTCTTTAGATCCATTTGTCCTCTGGTGCACTTAGTATATTCTGAATGACATAAACTAAATGTGGCATTGCCATGATTTTAAGTGTATCTGTACAGCTCCATATTGATAAAGAGAGATTTTTCCATGAATCTAAAAGATCAGATATTTTGTCCTTTGCTCTATTGTAGTTTATTTTAATATTGGTATTTTGAAACAGAGTTAGATGGGTTTCTAAATATTTGATATAGTCCTGTATCTTAAATTTGTTTTTAAATTATCTAAATTCTCTTTCCCTGTCTGGATATTTGCATAATAACATATTTGGATTTATTAATTGCATATCCTGATAGGTGAGAATAATTTTGTGCATCTTGTAAATAAGTTGGCAATGAAGTATTAACATTGTTAACAATAAGTAGGATATCTTCCTCAAAACATTGAGTTTTACATGTTCTTTTCCTAAATGAACTCCTTCAATTAACGGGTTGAATCTAACTAAATTTAATAAGGGTTCCAGGGTCAGAATAAATAAAGTTGGGAAAAGTGGGCACACTTGATGGATGCAGTTAAACATTTCAAACTCTTTAGAGAGCATTCTATTAATTTACAGTTGGACTTTAGTTTTTTTTATAATTGTTTAATTATTATTAATAATTGTCCAATATTGTAATGTGTGCAACATAACTTGTCCATTTATTAAATTAAATGCCTTGAGGCATCCAGGGCTATTGCCAAACTATATCCTGGGAATGTTTTTTAAAATGTTAATTTGATGAATGAGTGTTTGTATTTTAATATTCACATCCATAATTGTCCTCATTTTTGAAAAAACATATTGATTTCTATGTATATACTTATCTAAATGTTTTGAATTCATGAATTTGTTAGTTTAGCTATTAACTTGTAATCTGAGTTAGAAGTGCAATTGGTCAATAACTTTCTGGATTGTGAGGTGGTTTGTCGGGTTTAGGGATTAATATAATTTTAGCCTGTTGCACAGATGTTGGAAATTCATTTGCTTCTAGATGTATTAACTCCTGAATTAGAAGTTTAATCCAAGGAGCTAGTTCATTAGCAAAGGCTATAAAAACTCATTAGTTAGCCTGTCTGGGCCTGATGTTTTATTTCTAGGTAGTTATTTAATTCTTGTTTTAATTTCTGTTAAAGTCATAAAATTCAAATGAAACAAGCTTAATATTAGATTTTACTAAAATCTTGAATCAGGTTAGGATCAGGCACAAACCTTTTATTATAGATAGTCTTATAGAAATCAACAAATATATTAGTTATCTGATCATCTGAATTAAAGATTTTGACATATGGGTTATAATTGCTGGAATAATATTCCTTTGTTTTTCCTGCCTAAGTAGTGTTGCTAATAGTTTGCCTGCTTTGTCCATGTGAAAGTATTTAGTTTTTCTAATTGCCTTAGCCATGTTAATAGTTTCTTGGTGTGATTTGTTTTGTTTTTAAGTATACAAGGTTTGCCATTTTCCGTGTGTAGGTTATAATCTGTAACCATTAACTAGTCTAATTTCTTGAGTCTGTTTACTAGTCTTAATATTTCAGTCCGTTTAATCCTATTAGTTTTAATTTGAAATGTTATAACCACACCTAATTGTCACCTTCAAGGTGTCCCATAGCAAAGTAATAGGTTTATTATCTGTTCTATTAAAAAGCCAGTATTCTGAAATTGCTATCCTAATAATGGCAATAAATTGTTGATTTTCAATAAATCATTATTGAATCTCCTTGTTGGTGAATATTGTCTGTTTTTTTTTAATTATATCTGTTGAAACTAGAGCATGATCAGAAATGAAAAATAATCTATTTCTGTTTTGATTACAGTATAAATCAAGTCCTTAATAATGTAAATATTAAACTTACATATTCAGATGTTTCTCTATAAGGGGAGCATTTTGGTATAAATCTGATATTCCTGGCATTTATATTTCCTAAGTTACACTATTAAGGGTTGTAACTTCACAATTTTAATAAAACTTTTAAAATAAAGTGATAGTTTTGCTCTAAATATTCCAAGCTATAGAATAATATAAGATTTGTAAGTATAATCCATTAATAAAGTCTTTAAAACATTACTTTTTGTAGAAACACATGAGTTCTTTGTTCTACTTAAAACATAAATCTTAAACTGTCAGAAATATTCTTTAGATTTTTTCTATAGCAACAAAATATGTTTTAGAGTTTCATTGTCAGACTTCTCAAGATGTGAGCTATCACGAGATACTAGATTTGTCTAATTTTAATAAGAAATTATATTAAAATGAGTTTTAAACATAACACCTGAACCCTTGGTCCTGCACCCTGAAACATGGCAAGCTCATCTATCATACTAGTGCCCAATAACTGTCCAATGTTCATGGTGGCACCATATTCCTTTTAAGTTACAAGCAAAATATTTTTCTTAACATACAAAGTAATGACTCTTTTTTTCTTTTAAGGAACACAGCAAGCTGTACCAGATACTGGTTGGTAGAGAATTCTTAATTTTTATAAATGTGTCTTCTCTGAATGTGATTATCATGCAACTCGTTGAATTAGCTAACTAGCAGCTATTCAAATGCATGTGACATTCCTTGGTTCTGTGGAGAAGCCCCTAAGAAAACACTGCACTACATGCTCAACTTGGAAAGTCTACTAATCTCATGGCTTAAAAACCAAAATGGGGTCTCATCTTCATTTCTCAGACTTCATTAACCATATGGCAAAGGGATGTTTAGGGCAAAGAGATATTTTTCCTTTTAAGCATTAAAGCCAGATATCTTGTCTTAAGATTTAATTAGCTAAAACTTTTGTGTTGCTCTTAGGAACTTATGCAAAGAGTAATCTTAACCAGAAATTAGTCTCATATAAGAATCACATAACATAATAATTAAAATCAATTATTGATAGTGATAATAAAATCATTTTTCCGTCAAGGATTTTGTCCCTACAATGGGGTATAGTTACATGCTCAAAATCTATTCCAAAGCAACTTGATTTGTTGGTTCTCCAGATTTCTGTCTATCTGCTTGTTCTGACTCTTTGCATTTACTAGGTTCTTTGATTGCTCCTTATCTTGGGCATGGATTTATTTTATTAGGGGAGCTTAACTCGGACATGAGATGCCCTAGTTTAGAATGAACAAATCAATCTGCTGCTTTAAATCTCTCAACTGATTTTATCTCCAACTAGACCCAATAAAACTGATCATAATAAAGATTCTATCCTAGATCTAATCTTGACTACTGCCTCATAAATACATATCATCTGTTTTGATCCTGACACTAATGAACATTGTTGTTATAGTACTTGCATTCATAAACATATGAAATCACAGACTATACTCGTATTATACTTACTCATAACGTCACACATTTTGTGACCAAGCATTTTACAAGACTTATATAATATTGACTGGCCCCTCATGTATTTATGTCCTGATATGCATACAGCTTGAATTTTTCAAGTCCTCATCTTTGTCTGTTATAAACAAACACGCACCGATGGTTAGGAAGAGGATTAAGATTAAAATAATTCTGTGGTTCACTTTAAAATGAAATTAAAAAAAATAAAGTAAGCCTTTGAAAGAGAGCCAAGACAGCAAAGCAATCTTGCTGATTTTCTTGCTTATAAAGTTTTCAGAAATGAATGTACACTTGAAATAAGAAAACAAAACTTAACCACTGTAAGGATCAGTTGACAGATTATCCTAGGAACCCTAGCATGACATGGAAGGTACACATAATTTGTTAGGCAAGGCCATGTATCTTCACTCCCTAAATTGCTTATTTATGGTAATAGGGCTCTTCATTATTCTCAGGATCAGGTTGCTGCTTTTATCATCTTTTTATGGAGGCCAGTCAACTGTTTGAAAAGGAACACCCATATGTACCTATAACAGATCTGGATTATGACTTCTCTCATAAATCAAACAGATATCTGTTCTCTTTTACTGACATCCATGAGGAAGTTGTTTAGAGGAGCTACTTAAACAGATTTTGTAGCGGAGTGGGTTGTGATGAGATCTCTCCTGTTTTTTATAAGAGTGGAGCAATTGCACTGATTAAACATATTACATTTTGTTTAATGTTTCATCGCAGATTTTAAAGGTGAGACTGATTTATTCCTAATTATTATCAACCCATTTTATTCTTCACACAATGGTTAAATGTTTCGAGAAACTGGTTTATGGGTAACTTTCTCATTATCTTAATAAACATAATTTGATCACAGATTTTCAATCAGGCTTTAGGAAAGGCCAGAATACAATTAATGTTATTTCTAATGTTACTAACAATGTTTTCACAACATTTGATAGTGGTCATCATCTTTGGCAATGTTCTTGGATCTATCCAAGGAGTTTGATACAGTTGATCATAACATTCTTTGAAATATATTTAAGGCTGCTGGACTGGGCTACTCTGCATTGTGTGGTTTTATTATTATTTAACATCTCACTATCAATGTGTCAAAGTTGGTGGATTTCACTCAGAATTGGCCTCTGTAAGTAGAGGGTCCACACGGATCAAACCTGGGTCCGTTATTGTTTCTACTTTATGTAAATGACTTGCCCTAGTTTTGTTCTCCATCAACTAGCATATTTGTAGATGCAGATGACTCGATCTTGTACTCCAACCACAGTGATGTAGAGCAGGCAGTCGGATTTCTGCAGCATAATTTTGATTCTCTTCAAGGAATCTTGGTGGATCTAAGATTACTACTACATAAATGGAAAACACAATGGATTTTATTTTGAAGAAAGAAATCTTCTTACAATGATCTGTCTCTGAAGTCTAGAAAATGCCTGGAAAAAACAGGATAGCATCTTATAAATATCTAGGGATGATTCTAGATGAACAGTTGAGTTTTGGTCCTCACATTCAGACATTGTCAAATAAATTGAAAAGATTATTATCTTTTTTTTTTATAGGACCAAGAAATTTTTAGTTGGCCTATCAGAAAATTCCTAGTAAATTCACTATTTATTTTGGTTCTTGATTATGGTGATTGTGTTTACAGAAAAGCAAATATGATTGTGTTACATTTATTGAACACCTTGCATCATAATGCTGTTAGGTTTATTACTGGAGTTCCATGGAATACACATCACTGTCATTTATATACTGCTGTTGGTTGGAATTATTTGACTATCCATTGTAATTTGCACTGGTATTCGAATGTCTATAAATTTGTTTGTGAGACTATACCAAAACTCATCTTACATTCATTATATTTTAGAAAAATCTTGTCTTATAATCTTCAATCATCTAATCTGGTACATTTTTCCATCTCTTAACAATGAACCAAATATGGGTCTTTTCTATTATCTACTATGGTCCCATGAACATGGGAACTGATTACTAAACACTGTAAGATGAATATGCTGATTTCTGGTCCTTGTTTCAAAGCAACCATAGAGAGAGTAGTTCATAGTTCCTGTGATTGCTTTTGATCATCCCACTAACATATGTTTCTGAATTGCAAGATTTTTATTGTAACTCTGAAACTCATTGTTTTATGTCATATTGTATTGTATCTTTGTGTTTTTATTTGTTTGGATGCAATTGAAAAGAGAGGATTCCTCTCAATTTGGTATCCAATAAAATTAAATTAAATTAAACGAATGAATCTGGATGAAAGGTTTGCAAAAGTGTTGGATAGTATCAGCCATATTTTTGTAACCATGTTGGATTCCAAGTTCAAATTTGAGATCCTTCAAGTGGCTATGGATAGCAGCAAAGTGACTCACTTTTGACAAGAAATGTGTGATGAGCTGACTGGTTACATGCAGGGACAGGTGCAGAAACTAGCTGGTGAAGAAAGTCATGATCAACAGGGAATGCTATCTGTCAGGTCTGGTTCCACTGGTGGAGATGGGGAATAAATATCTGGTGCTGACAGTAGCACTGATGGGACTGAGTAGACACTGCCAAACATGTGTTTGCATCAAGAACAACAGAAGAGGACCCAATCAGTAATTTTCTGTGGAAAATATCTTGAACTACTATTTTGCAGTCGGTGAGCCTTTTTAGGTTGATGCATTAGATTAATGGGCACAGAAGATGCATTATTCCCTCAATTGGTGCAACTGGCTGTGAGATACATTAGTTCCCTCTATGAGGTTCCACCCATGATGATCTTTAGCACAGTTGGTAATGTTGTTGAGCCTCATTGTTTGGCACTAGACACTGAAAATGTTCAACAGCTTGTTTTCATCAAGCTTAACTTGCTATTACTTGGGTACAAATGTTACCCCAATGAAAATGAAATAGTCTGCTTTTGATGACTGTTTTTCCATAAAGTTAAGCTGTGAATATCCCCATGCTTTCTTCCTGCAGTGTTATACACATCTTCATTACAATATAAATGCAATAACTTTTTCTAAATGAGAGAGTATAACTTATCCTCCTGTAGTTTTAATACACGCAATTTTCACATATGTTAGGAACAGTAAGGATGCTGAACAAAGAAACATAGCTATAGTAGCTACTGTATGCGAAGTCAAAATCATTGAGTTCTATTGACTTCCTAACAAGAAGTTTGTGAAACTGGGTCCCCTGCACAGTACATTTTCCACTCTGTTTTGCATGAAGTCAAAAAACAAACATTCAAAAGTCTTCTTGTTTTGTCTAAACACCCAAATAATCCAAATGTTTCATTGATAGGGAATGTTTTGTGGACTGTTTTATTGTTTTCATCATTTTACTACCCCTTTCTTGCTTGCAGTTACTTATCTCAAAAATAAAAAGGTTGTCTGATTTTATTGCCCTTTTAAAATTGTTTCATGTCATGTTCATTTATTCACTCGCTACCATCCTGTTTATGCTAGCAGCATTCATATGATGCTGTATCATCTCTTTCCTGGCTGGCCCCAAGAAAAAAGTCCATTCAGAAACTAAGTTTATCAGAGTAGTTAGCAGTACTGACAATACTGTAGCAATATGATTGCGTCTGTTTCTTTTATTTTAAGAAACCAAAATATATATTTTTAATCTTTTATTTTACCTCCATCCTGTCCACAAGGGATATATCAGTTAGGGATTAGACCTGGGCAGAAATTGCAAATTCCACTTTTGGGAACTTTCACAGCATTTTGTAAATTTTGCCAAGTTTTCTAAACTTCCGCCTTTGGCAAGATCAGAATCTTCTGACTGTGTTGGGCAAATTTTTGCCCTGTTCCATGAAATTCTCTGGCAGAACTTCAGAATAATGCATATGAACTGTGGAATGACAGTTGTGAGGAATTTTATTCTGCTGTTTAATGGATCACTCTGCAAAACATGTAATCATTCCAATTACTAATCAGTTCTGCAGAATTTTCTGCAGTATAATTCATTAATCCACAGTTTATACATTTATTTTGCAGTTTAGTGACTCATTGTACTATAGAATGAATATATGAATTGTGGATTAATGTGTTAAACTGTGAAAGAATTCCACAGAACTGACCGCTGACAGTGATCAGTTCTGCAAATTTTTTCCCACAATTTAATACAATAATCTACAATGCATACATTTATTCTGCTATTCTAAGTCAGAATTTCCATGAAAGTTGCCAAGTGCATTCTGAAATTTCACAAAGTGAAATTCTGACTGTTGCCAAAATTTTGCTGATGGAAGTTTAATTTTGCATAGCCCTTATAGGGATGTACCCTCAAATCCAGCAGCAATATACCCTGCCCTGTAATCAGACAGGGAATGGAATAGTCCATTCAAAACTCTGTAGATTTCTTCAGATATCTTACCTGAAAGACCTTAACCAACCATGTTCTCATAAACTGAATTTACTAACAGCCAATAAACCTTTTTGCTAAGAGTTGGAAAGGAATAGGCCTTGATTGTATTGCTGACTTAATAAGTGATAATGCTATGATTGCTATCCTTTCCTTTTCTGACTTCAATTCTAAATCTGATGTTCCCTCACATTCTTTTTTGCAATATGCCCCATTTAAACACTGTTTGCAAAGATTCTTGGTGCACCCCAGGTCCGCATCTGCATCCCCTTGTTTGCTAAATTGTCTGCCCACTCGGGACAACAGAGACCCATCTCACATTTATCAGTAAATAACTCAGCAATCATGGACTATAGTATTTCAATTGTTTTTATTGGGCAAATGCATTTCAGCTGATCTGCCCTTCTAGTTACTGGATTATGATTTGGTATGGCTTATGTGAATATGTTAAGCAAGATCAACTTCGACTGCTACAATTTAATATTTGACATACTATATATTATACTCCATCTAAATTGTTTAAGATGGGCAGGACACCTAAACCTATCTGTATATATTGTGCCTGAGAAGAGGGTACTTAATTATGTGTACTTTGGAATTGTCCACAAATTAAATCTTTTGATGTCAGTACAACAATTTTTGTCCCCTTTTTGGTCACCAACATTGTTTTACATTAGACATTTGCATATTAGTAGACTACGAGTTAATTACAACTACTGCAGATAAGATTATATGGTATTGGTATCAGCTGTTGCAAAATTATTGATTCTTCGCCATTGAAAGGTATCAAGGTACCCTAACATGTGGAGTGGGTTCAAGAATTTTTAAATGCATTCAATGCAGAAAGAGCCAGAGCCTCTGTGAACCATGGTTTGCATAAATTGCAAGCTTGCTGGCTCCCTTTCTTTATCATATGAGAGATAATTAATAAGGAAGTTACTTTTTTTCTTTGTCAGTCCTTTTACAATCCTGTTGAATACTAAAATTAGACATGATCATGTCTCACCCTGGAAGAAGATGGCAAAGATTGTTAATTCTAAGCCATGTGTTTGGGACCAGGGTTGGAGGATGGATGTTTGGGAGGTTGTTCTAATTGTGAGTTTCTATATCATTGTGTTTGCTATATTTAAATGTTCTGTTTCCTTAGGTATTGTTCTATAGTAGAACACGAGTGAGAGGATGTTATGATTATTGTTTGTTTATATTGTCATTATTGGTGAAATTTTTGTCATGTTTTATATTATATCTTTTTGTGTATTATTGAAAATTCAATAAAGTGTTTATTGAAAACACACAAAAAACAGGCAACAGAATATTCTCCATTCAGGTGCTATGAACTGTCATTGAGAGAGAAGGATTTTTTTCAGACAGGCCCATTCCTTGACATGGCACAAATTCAGTTCTGTTCCTGAACCTGACACATTGGGGCAGAAACACAACCAAAACATTCTGACAGCACCAAGTTGGTCACCTAGTGGGTTGAGCATCCATCAATGGAACACAGAATGGGACTTTATTTAAAGAAAAGTTTTTAAGGCCTTGCCCTTGGACACACCTTGAAAATGAAATGAAAGAATGTAAATGAGCCATAGAGCTGGCAGATTTTATTTGTGTGATAAACAATTGAAAGTAAGAAAGGAATACTAAAATGCTTGACAACAGTAAAACACTCTCCTAAACAAGTAGAAAATAACACCTACTGAGGTGTCAAGACATGCTCTAATATATGGATGCCATAGGTACATTGTGAGGCATGAGATGGTGGGTGGTGCCTTTAGCTAATCATGAAGTCAACATATCAGCATGCCCAGGTATCTCGAAGGGTGTTATTCCTTTTTAACATAGGCATTAAATTGATTTGTGGAAAATTGACAGTCATTAAATTCTGAACTACATGATCTGATAACTAAACAGTCAAGCTTGCTAGGATATGGTCACCTTTTTATAAGCCCTGTTGAGAAAATTTTGGATTAATATATGTGGTTTTAATGGAACACAAATGAACAACTCAATTTTGGAAATGTTCTGTATTTTGGCTTTATTGCAAATTGCAACTGAAAGTTAGTTGCTTCTCTATACTACTATCCCTAATGAAAACATCTGTATCATTATGCCAAAATAAGTAGGATTTGCAAAAATAGCTTGTCCTATTAGCACTAGTGTCATGCGTCTTTATTTACTGTGTCTAGTGCTTATTGTCATGTTCAAGTAGTCTGTTTGTATGATGCCTGAACCTGTGACTTGACTTCAGCTAGGCATTATTACATTATTGTAACATAAAATGCCTTTTGACACAGACCAGCCTGATCTGTCACACTCATCATTGTCACTTTGCACATTTTGTGTAATATGATTTATTTATTTATTATTTATTTGCTTTGTTAACCAGGTAAACACGCTAGACAACCAAGTGCCTATTTTCAGGTGCGACTCGGGAGAGTTACAGAGCATACAGGAAACAAAATACAAGTCAATACTAACTAAAGGATTACAGTCTGGAGCCACAGGCTCTACATAGGTGAGAGGTACAGGTCAAGCTCAAACAAGGCTAGGCAAGCAGACAAGTTATAGTATACAACACAACATAGGAGTCAATGAATTCTAATATGTCTATAGACTGAACACAACTCAATGGCAGTACGTGATAATTCATAGACAGAAAAATGACAATATATAATAAGCGCATAACAAGGGGGTAGTAGGTACTATACTGGCGGAGGGTACAGATAGTTGACTAATATATACCCTGATGTGAACTAGCATAAACAATTAAAACCAGGGTTCAGAGGTTGGACAAAGGATAGCAAACAGTAATTTGAAAGTTCAAGAGGCAGCCAGAACCCATGGTCACAGTATGAGTCATGATGTGAGTCCAACCCACCACTAGTGTTGTGATCAATGATGAGATGAGTGTTACTGGACCACAAGTACTGTGATGCTGCTATACTACAGATGCCCAGACATGATCTGGTGATGATCTTAGACTACAACGTTGTGTCCTACCAGCAAAGGTAAATATTATTTCTGGGGATTTTTGGGGGAGGGGCTGCCATAGGTGGAAGGCTTAACACACATTGTGTCATGACAGCAAAAGTAGGCATTCACAGGGATGTTTTTACTGGGGAGTGGGGAGAGTGGAGCTACAGTACAAGTGGTAAAGGTTTACTTTAATTGTATAGCCTGCATGTCAGCTCTTAAATGTTTTTTTCCTTCTAGCTCTCATTTGTGCAGGTACAGATCATATGGATGATGACAGATTCTGTTGCTGTAAAGTTTTGACAAGATCAGAACTGGTGTTGTACCTAGCTCAACATCATGGATAAGGTAAACAGTAACACTGCAGCATACTGCAACAGGACCAAATGCAAATAACATGCCACAAAGGAACTAAGAGTGAGAACTCAAGAATTCAAGAAAAGAGAACTCAAGAAAGAGAGCAACAGACATCATGTTGTTGCAAACTGCAACCACCTGCCCTGCCCAGTATCAGAAATAGAAACATAGGGCAGGATTCACAAAGAAAGCCAAAATCCCACAGCTGCTGGAAAAAAAGTCTGCGTTGCAGAAGCACAGTTGCGTGATATTCATAAATAAAATTTGAGCAGGTGTAGAATTTTAGAATCCTCGCAGCTGCAGAATTTCAGCAGCTGCGAAATTGCTCACGGTTGAAAATCCAAGAACTGCAGACTCTCAGCTCCAGAAATAGCTTAGGAGGCATAGCAACAGGTGAACTTAATTAGCTGGTACAGCAGACTTTAACAAGCTGCTATAGAATGAAGCTGAAAGCAGCCACTAAGAGACCAGCAACCAGTACCTCAACTGGGACCACTGCAGCACCACAGGTACCAGCAATACCATGGCACCACAGTGGCCAACTGTTACTGTTGGTCCCCCTCCTGGGGTGTTCCTGTTGCCTACAGTGGTAGCACTCACTGCAGGCTGGCCAGGCTCTACTGCCTGTGGGGCTCCGTCATGGGCTGCACTGTGTCTGGTGGTTGTTACCTGTTGCCATATCATGGCAATGCATACTTTGTTGCTGTTACATCAGCCACAGTAATATTATCTGGGATGCTATTACCTGTGCCTCACCTCCACCTTAATTGATTCCAATTGCTGAGGCACTACCGCAGTTTGCTGAGGGAGAGTTTCACCTCATTCCACTGTGTGTAACATTTTTCCACAGCTGCACCAAAAACAGTTGTGAATAGCCTTTCAGGGCCTGTACCTTACTTACCTCACACCTTTTTTCCTCAGGGACTTCCGCAGCTGCACTTTTTCCAGTCCTTAGTGCTGATTTTCTGTACCTGCAGAGGATTTTGTGAATAGCACTCAGTGCAAGTTCCCTTGTTTCCATAGCTATGGCAGTTTTGGGACTTAGGGAAGGTTTTGCACCTTCAGAAAGCTTTGTGAATCCAGCCCATAGAATTTGATGGCAGATAAGACCGCTTGGCCCACCTAGTCTGACCATTTCCTACCTATTGGATAAGCTGCAGATTCTAGTTAACCAACAGCCTACTTCCTCCTAACCCCAATAAAATTGCCTTATGTCTGTCCCGTGCATTCTTGAATTCCACCTCTGTTTTTTTTATATCTTTCTATTTATGCACTCCGATTGGCTGGGCATCCTTCAGAAGTGCGTGGGGCTAGGCCTCTAACTCCCTGTGATTCCTCATGCCATAAAACTTCTCCACCCACACTGCTCAGACCAGACCCCAGCCCCGGCCAAGCTGGAGTCACAGGCAGCCCACGGGTTGGCACCCAGGAAGCTCCTGACAAGCTGGGCCAGTGCCTTGAGGTCCCCATCATCTCCACAGACCAATTGGAGGGGTTTTCTACTTTGAGGTTATTGTGCTGTCCCACCGCCCTAGTGAGAAGCATGCCCAATGAACTGGTGCATGGCAACCCTGCCAACGCCGGTCTCGCTGATGCTTGCATGCCTGATCTGTTGCAATGCCCTGGTTCCACCAGGGGCCACTAACAGACTGGGAAAACCCACCCCCATCCCCTGGGGAGGAGCCACCACAGGGGCACACATCCTCAACCTTCCCTGCCAACTCCCGGCACCCAAGCTCGCTCCCGAACCCGGGTTGCCGGGCGTGGCGGAGTGTGGCATCCAGCACCTCAACCCTCAGTGCCACCGGCTGCCCCCACTGTTTTTGACCCCATGACCTCCCTCAGGAAGGTGGTTCCATGCATCACCACCCCCTCCATTAAAAATACTTTGTCACATTATCTCACTTGCGTCCCCTTATCTTCAAATTGTGCCCATTTTCTTGCACATCTCTTTTTCTGAAAGATGCTCCTCTCTTGGACTTTGTTTATTCCCTTGAGGTACTTGAATGTTTCTGTCATGTCCCCTCTCACTCCTTTCCTCTAAGGTATACATGGTAAGTTTCTTTAGTCTCTCTTCATATGGCTCTGGTGCAGACCCAGCACCATTTTAGTTGCCCTCCTCTGGACTGCCTCCATCCTGTCTATATGTCCTTGCAGAGATGGGGTTTCCAGAACTGCACACAGTAGTCCAGATGGGGTCTCACCAACTGCCTGTACAGAGGATAATAACTTCCTGTTTTCTACTGGTGATGCTTCTCCCTATGCTTCAAAGTACCCCCAACCCTCCTTACTGCCTTCTTACATTGCTTGCCTACATTAATGTCATCTGATATGACTACCATCAGGTCCCTTTCCATTTTGTTGTTGTTAGTACCTCCCCATTGTGTACTCTTCCCTAGGTTTTTGTTTCCCAGGTGCATTACTTTGCACTCTTTGCATTGAATCTAAGCTGCCATACTTTTGACCATTCCTCCAGCCTTGCAAGTTCCTTCTCATCCTTTCCATACCCCCTTGTGTATCAACCCTGTTGCATATCTTTATGTTATCTGCAAAGAGGCATACTTTTCCTTCTAGACCCTCTGCAATGTCTCCTACAAAGACATAAAAGAGGACAGTCCCAATACTGAACCCTACTGATGCTACTAGTAACCACCCTTTCTTCAGAGTGTACTTCATTTACTATTACCCTCTGTGTCCTGTTGTCCAGCCAATTTGTTACCCAGGCTACCACCCCATGACCCACTCCCAGGCTGGCTAGCTTGTTTATTAATGTTTTGTGTGGGACTGTGTCAAATGCCTTGCTAAAGTCTAGATAGACCATATCCACAGCCCTCCCTGGTATCTACTTTGGTCACCCAGTCAAAGAAATCTATTAGATTCATCTGACATGACCTTCCCACTGTAAATCCATGCTGCCTTGGGTCATATGCCTCACTGGCATCTAGTTACTCAATAATTCTTTCTTTCTTTCAGAAGTGATTCCATCATTTTCCTACCACTGAGGTCCAAATAAGCCATCTGTAGTTTCCTGCCTCTGCCTTGCTCCCACTTTTGTGAAGGGGAATCACATCCACCCTCCTCCAGTTCTCAGGTACCACACCATCCTCCCATGATTTGTTAAAAGTGTAGTCAGTGGTGTCACTAGGTCTCCTCTTAGCTCTTTTAGAATTCTATGGTGAATCCAATCAGGCCCCATTGCTTTGTACACCTTGAGTTTTAAGAGTTCTTTCAGGAACCCTTTCTTCTGTGAGTGGACTGGCATTGACCCCTGCCCAGAGTGCTTCTATTGTTTGGTTTAGCCTCCGCCCCTCTTTTTCATTTGTAAATACTGAGCAAAAGTATTTGTTCATTATCTCTGTCTTTGCATTGTCACCCTCTGCCCACCTCCCTCCCTTTATTAAGCCTCACTATCTCTCCCTTAGTCTTGCTTCACCCTCTGATGTACCTATAGAAGGTTGTATCCCTTCTTAACTGAGTTGGTTATCTTTTCCTCAGTTTGGGCCTTCACTATTCTGACTGCCTTCCCACTTCCTTCTACTTTATCTGATATAGTTCTCTGTCCTGCCCCTTCTGTGATTCCTTATACTTCCTGAATGCTATCTTTTCTCCCTAACCTTCCCGCCATCTCTTTTCTGAACAATAGTGGTTTTCACTTCATTTTGTTTTCTTTATGTGCTTCACACAGAGGCTTGCAAACACAAACAATGTAGAATTTGATTAACAGAAAAAACCTAACCAATCCATCTGTCTGTCCAGTGGCTGTCTGCCCTTTTAAATTCATTTTACAATTTTTGGCTAGGAAAGGCACACTAAGCTGAAGCTAGTTTCAGGTTTGTCCCTGTACCACAGGATCATTAAGTGACTTGCTTTGCTTGGGGTCACACAGTATGAAAGTTATTTCCTGGTGCACTGGCAAATTATGGCCATGACTTTTTGCAAAATCCATGATAATGGGTAGAGATGGGTGAGTGGCTAATTTGCTCCACGGTGGAAACACGGAGTGAAAGCGATTCATGGAGTGTTCGCAATGCGAGCGGAGTGCCGATTATAATGGGTAATGCAAAGTCCATTGAAAACAATGACTTCACATTACTCCACCTTCCCAAACCACTACTCCCAATTACTTAAGGTGAAGTACATTGAATATAATGTACTTCGCCTCACTTCACCTTGTTTATAAGCTCCAACTGTGAATTTTGCAGTGATTCATGGGATTTCAGGTCACATGGGCTCTAGATTGTTCTGCACAGCCTCAGTTTGGAGTAGTGTGTGTGAAGGAAGCCATAGGAGACAATCTGCTCTGAGAGCTCTGTGTGATTCAAACCTTCTAACGGCTGTTAAAAAGCCTTTTTGAGTCTTTTTGCTGAAACTTTAGTTCATCGATTATAGGAACCCTCCTGTGCTCATATCATTGAGCGTTTATTTTGTGTGTAGATTTTGAATGTTAATGTACAATATTCAGTCTGTGTACTGAGAGACAGTAGAAGTGTGCTTTGGGGAGGGGCTTATCTGTGGTGTTGGTAGATTAACTTGGAGAAAAGACAGTGCTTTCTGTTTTGGTGATATTTTTCTGAATAACTGTGTTAATGTACACACAGTAATATTTTCAATAATTCTTGCCATTTTTTTGCTGATTGTTGTGGTGCAGCAGTGCATAATTTTAGTTTGTTTAAAATATGTGGTTATATTACTGAAGTTTTCAATTTGTTATGCATTACTTAGTGTGTGTGTAGGTGTGTGATGCATGTCAACAAATCAGACACCTTTTATTGTGCCACATAATTTCAAGCAATGTGAACCTGCTATCCACTGCAGCTGTGGAATTTTTGTACTTTGTGGTATCTTTACTGGCACTAGTACTAGTGACTGTTACTGCAGCAGTGCAGTACACTGCACCCACCACAGCTCACCCCAACCGGCAAAGGTATTCTTTTCCAGATTTGAATTTCTGATGGTGAGCACTGGTTAGGTGTTGTGCCTTTGCATCTGCATCTCTTCAATGTGCAGTGCAATCTTAATCTGTCTGTGCATTTGCATCTCTTTAGGTCCCAATCTCCATCTGTAACTTAAGTCATAGTTGTTTCTTTGGCTTCCTTCAGATTACTGGACAGGTGTGGTGCATAATTCAGCATGAGCACTGTACTCATTAATATGAGTTTTAAGTCAGGACCATCATCAGGAGTCACTCGTGATAAAAATCACGCTCTTCATCATCACCGTCACAAATGCAGCTATAAATCATGATTTACTTATCACGTCACGAATCACATTAATTTTTTACTAGTTACTTGGATGTATTGTAAGCCTGTTTTGTAGTATCTCCAGGCTTCATCATCCCACCATTGTACTCATTAATAAGTGTTTGCAAGTCAGGAGCTGGACAGTATCTGCAGTACATACACAGTCTGGAAAGAAGACTGCACCCTGCAGTTTAGCACAGTATACTTGCACTGCTCAGAATACATATGGAAGACAAAAAAGGCATAATTACATACAAGGGTCAGGGATGGTGAAGGAATACATTTTATAACACAGCAGGGAAGGTGTGGGGGCACATGGTGTGAGGAAAAAACTAATGGGATCCCATGGTGATCCAGCAGCAGTTCCAGCATGGGCATAATTTGCAACTGATGTCCCTCTATGTAAGAAAAATAAAATTTACAGAAAGAACAAATTAAGTAAAAAGAGTACAGACAGAAAAGACAAAATGTAGCTTTTAAAAGTTGTTGGGTCTAAATCAAAGTTTAAATCTCCTCCTCGCTCTGATCTCAAAGTATCAGCAGTCACAAACACACTCCTCTCTCTCTCATCTGCACAGAAGAAAGTAAAAGTATCTGCTTGTATGACTCACTTCCTTCCTGACTAGCTAAAGAGCATGTGACTTACAGTACTGTAGCCATGTGATGTGTGTGGGGCTGCCAAATCTGAAACACCAAGTGGATCACTTAGAATTATAATGAGGAACATGAAGTCCATTAAAACAATGACTTTGCCTTACTTCGCATTGCCATTCCTCCTTAACGCAAGTGGTATGACAAGGTGAAGTGAGCACTTTGCATTGCTCCACTCAATGCGAAGTTCTCACCACTGCTCACTTCTCCAGCAGAATTTAAATTTACTGCATCTCTAATAATGGGTCTCTCAATGAAAATGTACCCTCCTGCACAAGCTCCCAGCTTTTGCAATCCTAGTGTGTACTTTTTCCAGCTTTTTATATTTTGGCCATTCAGTCATTTCACTAGCATCTCCCTGGCATGTGGGACATGCAGAGAGTTTGTGAATGGCATCCTGTGTTCGATGTGATATGGAGAAACATGCATCACACTGACAGGAGCCATTCATGTTCTGGCATTCCAACTCAACACTTCCGATGATTCTTAAAGGAACAGGAAACATTGCAGCTATTGATTAAACTGTGAAAGCCCATGAAAGTTATGCTGAACGAGGTATTTGGCTTCCACGTGAGGTGTCAAATGTCCCGGAGATATAAATATTTAAATCATCTGAAAATCAAAACAAGGCAGTTATTTCATGCAGTCTTACAACAGAAAGTGATGTCACTGAGGGCAAGCTGTAATTAACAACATAGAGGTAGCCCTCAGTGACATCACTTCCTATTTTAAGACTGCATAAAATGGTTGTTGCTATGCGTTGATTTACACATTACCTAGCTATTCATATCTCAAGACTCCTGTCACCTACAGGTAAACCCAATACCTCATTTAAAAATCTGTTCATGGGCTTTCATAATTTGAGAGACCCTGCAATGTTTAATGTCCTTTAATGTTGTGACCCCCTCAGGACTGCATAAGATGAGAAAATACAAGCAGATGGGGGAAGAGTTACAGAAGTTTTCATCTTCATTGATTCTGAGCTGATGCCAAGAACACAGTTAGAGGAAAAGAAGAGGAGAGTTGTAAAGAGACATGAGAGCCACTGTTCCCACACTTTTTCTATACACTGCTGACTGCTGCTCCCATGAAAAGCACAGCACCTGAAACCGCTGTAAATTAAGTTGTACTTGGTCCAGAGATTTTCACTGCCAGAGCTGCCAACTAGACACTTGTCTCCACCATCATTGGTATTACCATGGACATTTGCTGCTGTTGATTTATTCATGAATTGCAGCTGTTTTGCTACCTTTTCTCTTAAATAGCAGGCAAGCTACTCTAATGAAATGAAATGAATTATGAAGGAAGGGATTTGGTAGTAAGAAATGCATTGGTCTAGTCAAGTAAGGAGGCCAGGTAGGGTCAGAAAGGGTGAGGAGTGAGCAGTCACCTGGTAAAAAACATACATGCAGGTCCAACAGACAGGCTAAGAGCCTGGAAGGGTCAGAAGTCAAAAAATTGTCTGGTCTTGGAGGGGGTACCAAGGGTCCAGAAATAATGTTTAAAAGAAATGGGTTAGTGTGAAAAGGTTGGTGGAGGGCAGGGTGGCTGTGCAGAGTGGAAGCAGTGTTAAAAAGATTGTGCCAATCTATGAAGCTGGGTGGAGGTCAGGAATGCCATGCCAAGCTGGGCAGTATTAAAAATGTTGGATGTATGGAAGGGGTGCAGGTTGGGAGTGTCCGTGCCAAGTGAGGATAGTGTAAAAATAGTGCCAGTCTGGGAAGGTGGCAGGTGGGAGTATATTTACTGGGTTGGGGCAGTGTTAAAATATTGTGGATATGCAAGAAGGTGCATGGATGGTTACGGTGTCTGCGTTAGGTAAGGGCAGTGTTAAAAAGTTGTGCCAGTCTGGAAAGGTGGGTGGAGGGTGAGAGTATATGTGCCACACTAGGCAGTGTAAAAAAGATTACGGCTATACTGAAAGGATGGTGGAGGGTGGTAAAGTTCATGCAGAGTGGGGATCAGTGTTTAATAAAATTATGCCAGTTTTGGAAGGTGGATGGAGAGTGGTGTGTACATGCTGAGTTGGGCAGTGTTAAAAATGTGGTTGTGTGGGAAGGTGGGTGGAGGGTGGGAGTGTCTGTGCAGCATAGGAGCAGTTTTAAAAAATGTTCCAGTCTGGGAAGATATGTGGAGGGTGGGAGTTTATGTGCCAAGCTGGGCAGTGTCAAAACATTGTGGATATCTAGGAAGGATGGTGGTAGTATCCATGTTGAGTGTTGTGAGGGTTAAAAATTGTGTCAGTCTGGGAAGGTGGGTGGAGGGTGGAAGTGTACATGCTGAGCTGGTCAGTGTTAAAAATGTGGATGTGTGGGAAGGTGGGTGGAGGGTGGGAGTGTCTTGCAGCATAGGAGCAGTGTTAAAATTTGTGCCAGTCTGGGAAGATGAATGGAGGGTGGGAGTGTATGTGCCAAGCTGGGCAGTGTTAAAAATGATGGATGTCTAGGAAGAATGGTGGTAGTATCCACGCTGAGTGGTGTGAGGTTGAAAAAATTGTGTCAGTCTGAGAAGGTGGGTGGAGGGTGGAAGTGTACATGCTGAGCTGGTCAGTGTTAAAGAATTGTGGATGTATGAGACATGGGTGGAGGGTGGGAGTGTCTTTGCAGACTAGGGGCAGTGTTAAAAGAACTGAGTCAGTCTGGAAAGGTGGGTGGAGGGTGAGAATGTACATGCCAAGCTGGGTAGTGTTAAAAAATTAGGGATGCAGGAAGGAGGGTGGTTGTGTCCATGCCAAGCAGAGAAAAAATGTGAAAGTCTTGAAAGGTGGGTGGAGGGTGGGAGGTACATGCTAAGCTGGGCAGCATTAAAAAAATGCTTATGTGCGGGAAGGAGGGTGGTTGTGTCCATGCTGAGTGGAGAAAACTGTGCAAGTCTGGGAAGGTGGATAGAGGGTGGGCATGTACTTGTCACTTTGTATTCAAATAATTCGTTATCTCAATTTTTTTAATCTATCCGGGTAGTGTGTGCAGGCAACCAAACGGGACCAGTATACAGTAAATATTTATATGCTGCAATTGTTTATAATATGCCTATTGTGTGTGTGTGTAGTTTTAATTTATGCACTCATATTGGGACCAAGCTTGTCGATAGTGAGTGGAGGGATGGGCCTAGATGATTGCTACACATGTTTAAGAAAAATTGTTCTTTCCTCTATTTGATGGTAGATGGAACATGGGCTGAACCAACTAGCACAGAACAACTTTCTTCAACATGTATACCAATCAGCTAGGTACTTCCTTCCCTGCTATGGTCTCTCATTGATAGTGGGTGGAGTGACCAGCCTAGCTGACTGTCATTCATGTTTAAAATGATTGTTCTGTTACATCCAGCTCTAAGGGATGGCCTGGTAGAATATATGCCACTATTAGAGATGCAAAGAAACCTATCCTCAATGTTTATAAGTCCAGATCCTAGTTAACCAACAGCCTATTTCTTTCTACCCCAACAAGAATTGCCTTATGTCTGTCCCTTGCATTCTGGAATTCTTCCACAGTTTTAGACCCCACAACCTCCTCAGAAAGGCTGTTCCATGCATTCACCACCCTCTCTGTGAAAAATACGTCCTCACATTGCCGCTGAGCCATTCCCCCTCTATCTTCAAATTGTGTTCCCTTCTTCTTGCACATCTCTTTTTCTGAAAGATGCTACCCTCTTGGATTTTGTTGATTCCACTGAAGTACTTAAAAGTTTCTATCATGCCCCCTTCCTCAAGGGTATACATATTGAGCTCCTTTAGTCTCTCTCTTCATATGGCTTCTCTTGCAGATCCTGCACCGTTTTAGTTGCCCTCCTCTGGACTGCTCCATCCTGTCTATGTCCTTGCAGAGATGGGGTCTCCAAAACCGGACACAGCACTCCAGATGGGGTCTCACCAATTGTCTGTACAGAGGAATAACAACTTCCTGTTTTCTGCTGGTGATGCTCTCCCGATACATCCCAGTATCCCCCAGCCCTCCCTACTGCCTTCTCACATTGCTTGCCAAACTTTAGGTCATCTGATATGATTGCCACCAGGTCCCTTTCCATTTTGTTGTTGTTACTTCCCCACCCCCATTGTGTAATCTTCCCTGGGTTTTTGTTTCCCAGGTGCATTATTTTGCACTTCTTTGCATTGAATCCAAGCCGCCATACTTCTGACCATTCCTCCAACCTTGCCAAGTCCCTTCTTATCCTTTCGATGCCTCCTTGTGTATCAACCCTGTTGCTGATCTTTGTGTCATCTGCAAAGAGGCATACTTTTCCTTCCAGTCCCTCTGCAATGTCATTAATAAAGACATTAAAAGGACTGTACCTACTACTGAACCCGTGGTACCCCACCAGTAACCCCTTCTTCAAAGTGGACTCATTTACATTCTCATTTTTGTCCTGTTGTCCAGACAATGTGTTGCCCAGGCTACCACCTTGGGACCCACTCCAAGGCTGGTTAATTTGATTATTAATCTTTTGTGTGGGACTGTGTCAAATGCCTTGCTAAAGTCTAAGAAGGCCATGTCCACAGCCCCTCCCTGGTCTACTACTTTGGTCACCCAGTCAAAGAAGTCAGTTAGATTCATCTGACATGACCTTCCCATTGCCTTGGGTTCTGTGCCCCATTGGCCTCTAGGTACACAACAATTCTTTCCTTCAGAAGTGATTCCATCACTTTCCTGACCACAGAGGTTAAACTGACAGGTCTGTGGTTTTCTGCCTCTGTCTTGCTCCCACTTTGTGAAGGGGAATCACATCTGCCTTCCTCCAGTCCTCAGGTAGCACACCATCCTCCCATGATTTGCTAAAAGGGTAGCCAGTGGTGTCACCAGTTCTCTCCTTAATTCTTTTAGAATTCTGGGGTGAATTCCATCAGACCCCATTGCTTTGTCCACCTTCAGTTTTAGGAGTTCTTTCAGAACCCTTTCTTCTGTGAAAGGACTGGGATCGACCCCCCAACCAGAGTGCTTCTGTTAATTGGATTAGGCATCTCACCTCCTCTTTTGTGAATACTGAGTAGAAGTATTCATTCAGTATCCTGCTTGTTCACTGTCCCTCTCTGCCCACCCACCTTCCATTCTATTCAGCCTCACTATCCTCCTTTGTCTTTCTTTGCTCCCTAACATAGACATAAAAGGTTTTATCCCCTTCTTAACTGAGTTGGCTATCTTTTCCTCAGTTTGGGTCTTGCTGTTCTGACTTCCCTCCCTGCTTCCTTCTGTCTTAACTAGTACAGTTCTCTGTCATGCTCCTACTTTGTTTCCTTATACTTTCTAAATGCTATCTTTCTCTTTAACCTTCCCACCACTTCTTTTGAGAGCTATAGTGACTTTTTTTCCATTTTGATTTGTTTATTTGCTTCACACAAAGGCTTGTTGCCTCTGTGATGGCAGTTTTGATGTTTCCCACTGTTGCTCCACCCTTCCTTCTAGCCTGTTTTCTAGTGTTTTTCTAAGGCACTCTCCCATCTTGCCAAAGTCAGCACTCCTGAAGTCCAGTACCCTCACTTTTGTATGGCTGACTCTGTAGCTGAGTTTATCATGAACCACACTGGTGGTGATTTGATCCCAGATGGCTAGCCACTTCTAGATCTGAGATCCTCTCACTGTCACCATCTGAGAGTACGAGGTCTAAGATTGCTCCCTCTCGAGTGTGTTCCAAAACTAGCTGTCTGAGGCATGCCACCTGTAGGGCATCAAGAATGGTCCTGCTCTTGGATGTGGCTTATCTTAATGGTGCACCATGAATACCATGCATACCAAGACAATAAGAGCTACCTGCTTCAACTAAAATCATTGCATAGATGGCATAGAACATCACAATCTATGTATTCCATGCCCATATTATGCCACTCCACATGCTGGTTTTGCTCTCAGTCTGATCCAGGACTCTTATAGATTCTTTGGAGCTGCCCTTGGCTCACTAACTGGTGGCAAATAGTGACTGACTGCTCCAAAATCCTCCATCTGCTTATACAGAATTCCACAGAACTGATTGTCCTGCAGTTCCCAATGCAAGTAGTCACCCTGTCCAAACTGCTTCAATGCTGGTTAGTGGTGGCACATATAGAAACCAAGTGTCTCTTACTGATGTCCTGGAGGCTGGTGAACATCCATCTATGATCATATGGCACTCTGCTTTATCCCAATTGGATCTTTTTGAGACTGTCCTTCATCATGATGGACAATCAATGAATTTACTATAAAAGGGACCCTTTCATGAATTCCCACCTCTGCTCAGTGCCTATTGCCCTGCCATGTAACCCTTCATGAATTATTCAGTCAAATGGATAGCCACCACCCTCCTTCAGTGATATACCTATACCCCCCAGAGGTAAGATGGTATGCCAGCCAAGTACAGCAGGAGAAATCTAGAAAACACGTTGACAGCTTTTACACTCTTTAGAGTATTGTGTAGAAGCATCCATCTTTCAAGCTCTTACTAATTAAGTTCTGTTCCATTGTGGCAAGTCATGTTTGCTACTTTGACCTAATCTGTTGAAAAGTGAATAGCAGTTTGTCCTTTGTATTGTGTTGTTGATAATGTGCTTGTAATTTGAAAATTCTTTCAATAGAAAGGTCCATGTTAAAAAATAAGATAGTACTGGCCTCTGGTTGCTGGTAGGTGAAGTGTGAGCTGAACTGACTGGCACAGAACAATCTTTTCAACATGTATATCAGTCAGCTCGATCCATCCATCACTCCTGTGGTCTGTCATTGATGATTGGTTAAGGTCCTGATTTAGCTGATTGGCACATGTCTTTAAAAAAATTGCTCTGACCTCTGGTTGATGGTGGATGGAGCATGGGCTGAACCGACTGACACAGAACAATTTTCTTCAAAATGAATACCAGTCGGCTAGGTCTGTCCCTTGCTCCTGTGGTCTGTGATTGATAATGGGTGGAGAGATGTGCCTAGCTGACTGGCACATGTGTTTTAAGAAGATTGTTCTGGCTTCTGCTTGATGATGAATGGAGTGCGGGCCAAACCTACTGGCACAGACCAATTTTTATAACATGTACAGTATACCAGTCAGCTACTGTAGGCCTGTCCCTCACTCCTTTGGTTTGTTGTTATGGAGAGATGGGCTAAGTCAGCTGGCCCACCAGTGCCCATCATAAGTGTGGAAAGTGTCAAAAAAATATTGTACTCATCTGGGTGCATGCCTGCAGAGTGAGAATGCCTGTGCCTATTGCAGAAAGTGTTTAACAAAAACAATACTAATTTTCCATGTGATAAATTTGTTTTTGATTTCATAAGAGGTGGAGCATTACAACATTTCATAGATACATGCATATATACAGTAGATAGACATACAAACATTGCATTGCATTATATGGAAAATATGTACTCATAAAGTTCATCATACATTTCTAATAGTGCTTGCAATTTATCCACATCTCAGCCAAGGTATCCACATTTGTAATGAGAAGAAGCCAAAGAATACATATTTCATACTTTGCCCAAGCCAAGGACCATGTAAAGATGTAACCTGAGGATCTTTATAAGGACAGAGACCACCCATTCTGCTGATTTTGCTCTCACACAAGCTACTATCTCCAGAAACACTCAATCAGCAGCCATATGAAGTCAAAGAGGCACCTGGACCAGAAAGCTGAAACCAAGAAAAGAAACAAAGGTAAAGTTCTGTTCTAGTCTACCTGCTTAGTATTCTTTTTCTGTACTTACTGTTTTTTTTCCAGCCAACTAGCACACTTGTACACACTGCATAAAAATAATTCTCTATCTAATTATATTTGTCTTTTTTGTGTGTGTTCCAGTTTCTGCATACAATTCTTTACCTAATTATGCTTGTCTTTTTGTGTGGTTCCAGGTTCTGCCAACAGTCAGAAACAGCAAGTACTTACAACATATTTTGCCAGAGTGACAATGTCCTCATTGGAATGAAAGGAGTTTGTGTTGGACTTCATTGATTGTCTGACACAGGCAGATATTCATCTGGAAAAGGCTACTGCAGTACTTTCCGGTAATTTCTTCTGAAATACACCAAGCAAGGAGGAACACTTGAAGGAGTAGAACAACTGTGAAGCACCTTTCAGCAAGAGCTCAACATGAAGCTTACTTAAAGAAAGAAGAGGAGGATGTGAGTTTTTCATCTTCTTGGATGAAACTACAGACGTATTTGGATGCAGTGTACTGGGAACTTTGGCTTAGCCTGATTGGTGTGGAATTTTTAGTGTGTCAACCATATGACAGCATCACAGGCTCTACTGATAGTTCTGAACATCAAACATTGAGCTTCAACAAACTCCTTGCACTTGCTTCAGACGGTCCAAGTTGTAAACAAGGCATTTGGTGCAGTTCTCTCTGGAGTACTACCAAATGCTGTGTAACTGAACTGTGGGGCACATCTTCTAAATCTTGTTCTTTAGGTCTGGGCAGCCACCTTACAAGATCTGAACAATGAGTTTTTTTCTTATTAGAAAGGTGCTTTCTTAATGCCTGATGCAACACCACCAATTCCTGTATTTTATCAATTCAAAAGAGAACATTACTCCAAAGATATTGGTGCATTCTGTCTGGACAAGATGGTGATCATGTCTCAGTGCCGTGGATGTCTGCCTAGCTACATGCCAATCATTGCTGAATTTCTACAAATGAAACATCTGGAGCAGCAACCTTTAAAAGGCTGAAAGACCTATTAAGAGACAAGTTACCAGAGTTGATGATAAAGGCAACCTTTATCAAAGAACATTCCACAGAGTTGGTTAGCCTCTCTGAAGAGCTACAGTCTGACACAAAATCATGTGGATACAACAATCATTCAGTGTTGCAAACTACATTTCTTTTTAAACTTTTGTGCAATGGATGGTGCTCGGGAATGCAGGCCTCAAACTGTGGAAATGTTACCCAGATGCCTAATGCAGGAACAAGAGGCCTGGGTTGCTCTTTCCTAGACTCTGATGCTGCACATCAGTGAAAACATAGCAAACATTTTGAGCAGCAACCCCCCCACCGAATACTTTTGCAACAGCTAGTGTATCTGACTCATGACAGCAATCAGCAGTGGAGAAAGATAGTTAAATGTGTTTAACTGCTTCCTGGACTTCACAACATCTCTAACTTTGGGTGGCATACATAGAGTACATGGCTGTTACTCAAACAATTCCATCATACATCAACCTGTCAGAATGCTGGGGGCACAACAGATTGCACCATACGCGCTAACTGTAGTTGCCAGGCAATACATCTGGCTACCAGAGATCATGGCTGATGTTGAATGAACATTTTGGAATTCTCTGACCAGCTGAAGGACACCCAACAGACATTAACAGAAGACGATGTAAAGATGCTTTTAACGCTAAAATACAGTAAACAAATATATAGTGAATTCCAGATGTATGCACATGCTGAGGAGAGCTGTTTCTGTGCATACATCTGAGGTGGCATACATACAAAATGTCATAGAAAATAATGAGATCATTGGAATCAAAGTGTCTCCTATTTCAATATACAGTACTGTAGCACTGTATATCTCTGTATAGGTCTGTATACCACCATCTTACTAGAAAACTCAAAAAACACAGAAATCACAGAAATAATTACTAAGCTGATACTAAAAATACCATACAGTATGTTGGTTCAGGGATTCAGAAGTCAGTGTGGATCTTGTTTATGATCTCTGGCTTATGGTTTGTGGCAGTCTGTTGTTTGTAGCAACTGTATTTGGCAGTATTTCAGGCGGTGGCATCTGACTATGAGAGCTCAGTCTGAAAGCTGATGTGGCATTTTGTTTTATGATCTCTGGCTTTGTTTCAGCTCTGGCAGTTCTTTCTGGCTATGTTTTGGCTTCTGCAATTGTTTCCTGTGGTGGTGGAAGAGTAAAGCCAGTCTACTGTAGTGTCTCCCTACTTCTCACTAGTATGTCTTGTCTGGGCCTGGTGGTCAGAGGGGCCAAGGGACAGTGCTGGAAATCAGGGACACAGCAGGTAAGCAATCCACAAAACAGCTTCAGTTGGGATTACAGCAGGTGGGTGATAAGTCATTTATGTTCATTCAGAGCAATCAGCACTGGTAAAACTAGTTTGAATGTCTGCCTATGGTGCATAAGGATCTCAGAATTAATGAACTGGTTAGGGTTAAAGTGTTAAAGTGACATGTCAGATGACCTAAAGGTAAGCAAGTAATGTGAGAAGGCAGTAAGAAGGATTGGGGTGATACTGGGATATATTGGAAGAGGTATCACAAGTGGAAAACAGGAAGTTGTTATCCCTCTGTACAAACAGTTGGTGAGACCCCATCTGGAATACTTGTGTGCTGTTCTGGAGACCCCATCTCCACAAGAACATAGACAGGGTGCAGGCAGTCCAGAGAAGGGCAACTAAAATGGTGCAGGGTCTGCACAGATGCCATATGAAGAGAGACTACTGGAGCATAATATGTATGCCCTTGAGGAAAGGAGGAGAAGAGGATATGACAGAAACTTTCAAGTACCTCAAGGAATCAACAAAGTCCAAGACAGTAGCATCTTTCATACAAACAGATGTGCAAGAAAAAGGGGCACAATTTGAAGAGAGAGGACGGCTCAAGGGCAACATGAGGAAGTATGTTTTCATGGAGAGGCGATGGATGCATGGAGCGGCTATCCTGAGGAGGTCATGGGGTCAAAAACAGTGGGAGAATTCAAGATTGCATGGGACAGACATAAGGCAGTTCTGGTGAGGGTAGAAAGAAGTAGGCTGTTGGTTAACTAGGAACTGCAACTTATCCAATAGGTAGGAAATGGGCAGACTGGGTGGGTCAAGTGGTCCTTATCTGCCATCAAAGTCTGTGTTTCTATGTAGTAGGGAAATGTGGTGTTAGGTTTCCCAGCACTTCTTACCCCACCCTTCAGGCAGTTAGAAGAAAACATTATAGCTTTATGTATCCTGTCTTTGCAAATCAAGCTTGAGGGTACCTTGGGGTTGTCAGCCCCAATGCTCATCCCATTAGATTAGTAAATAAGCTGGTATGTATATTGCATATGACAATGGGGTAAGCATTAGGGTTAACAACCACAAGGTACACCCATGCCTGACTTGTGAAGACTCAGGATAGGTGAAACTGTAATGTTTTTCCTTTGCTGCTAGCGGGTGGGGTGGGTGTTAGTGTTGGGAATCGTAACACCACATTGTTGTTCTTTGCCACTTTAACCTTAACTACAGCACTAACAATGTTTTTTGCAATGAATTCCCAATACTTTTGAGACAGTATTATTGTATCCTTATTCACTCAGAGGGGGTTCTGCTCTTCCATCCTCCATAGATGCACACATCCATGTTGGTGTGGAAGTGCAGGACCCTTCCATGTCTGCCAAAAGGAATTTATTTGTTTGGTTGTATGTTTGACAAATTACCAATGTTATGGAAATTTTAATGTTTGCATTTTGTGTGTTTTTATATGCCCCCTAAATTGTTTGGGGTATTATATGCTATTCTTATAGTATTTACTAAGACCTTTCCTTTGATATATAGATTGTCTGCAAATATTGAGAATGTTATGGCTTGTTAAAGTTGAAATGTCTGAAAAACTAAGTCCAAAATATTTTTGTATGAGGGATCCTTTATGTGAATGAAAAGCCATATGAAAAGTGATTCATTCATACAAAATAAGAATCGGCAAAATAACTAAGTCCAAAATCTTTTTATATGAAGTATCATTTTGTCTGAATAAAAATCTACACAAAAAGGATCCCTTCATAGAAAAAGAATCAAGGAAAAAACTAAGTCCAAAACCCTTTTGCACTAAGCATCCTTTCAAAAGATTCTGCCATATGAAAAAATAATAAAAGTGCAAATTCTTTTTCATATGAAGGATCCTTTTCATAAAGCTGAAGTCCTTTTCATATGGCCATATGCCAACAGAAAACTGAGTCACAAAAAAGGATACTAAAATGTATAAAAACACATTTCTATGTAATTTTTCTAAAAAGTAAGTGCATAATACATATAACAGGGTCCCAATAAACAACATACATGTGTTGGTGTATGTAGGATGTCATTTGTGTGGGTTCTGACATTTTTTTAAACAGAAACTAGATGACGCCATATGAAAATGATTTTTCCTCATGAAAAGGATTACCCTCATACAAAAAGGATTCTTTTGTATGAATCAAAGTCTTTTTTCATTCCTGGCAGCTATCCAAAAGACTGTACTGAACATGCCAGAACTCATATTTTACAATTTAATAACTTTGGAACAAATTAATATTTTTTCACCAAAGCATTGAAAGGTAGCACTGTGGCCCAAGCCCTTTCTACCCTGAACATTTCAGACCAAAACTCCAAACTGTCTGAGCACTAGACAGTGAGAAAAAACATCAAAAAATGAAATTTTCACTTTTTTTCCTATTTGCATTTCAGAATACACACATCTGACCGGAATGAAACTTGGCAAGTTAACAGTTCTGCCCCTGAGAACTTGCATGAAAAATGTTGTGCCGATCTGTGGAACAGTTGCAAAGCTATAAAAGTGCAAAATTTGAAGTTTAACATTGAAACTCCTGCTCAACTCTATCTATAGCAACACTACTGCACCACTATAATACTGCTAACATAAAGTTTGTTATGCATTCTGAAGTTATTTGTTGGTGTTATATGACAAACATCTGGCAAATAACTATGTAAAATCATGCCATGGCTCTCCACAATTTCTCCACAATTTCATCACAATAAATCAGGGAAACCCCTGCAGTTTTAGCTAGATTTTTCCACAATTTTCCAGTGTCTCTGCTTATTACCATACTACATCATTATACTTCTAGACCAATGACTTACTTGTGCCACTGCCTTGCCCTGCCACTCTTGTCCACTTCTCCTAAACCTCCCAAGTTGACTAAACCATGCCATGGTGAGAAAACTAGGACATTGTAGGAAAATTGCACCCCACCAGTCTCTTGCACTACTGACACAACTGGTCAGTGGCCACCTGCCCTCATGGGGTCCAGGATAACTGTGGTGGATAACTTGTAAGGCAGTTTGATGGGCAGTAATTGGGCTGGGTGGTGGGGTGGGGTGCCACCAGCTGTCACTGAGGGAAGAGAAAAGCTCTATAGCAAAAGAAAAAAAATCTTTAGCTGCTGGTTGTATCACACAAAAGTCTGACAAAAGAAGCCTATTTTATTTCTAATCTCTAGTTTGGCACTTGCCAATGGTATGCCACTTAATAGAAAAGCACACAACACACTTGATTTGTATTTATGTACACCTGTGATGGATTCTTTGCAGAGAAAATACATGAAGCAAAACTGTTAAAATCTGTGTTCTTTAATGTTGACATGTGACTGATTGCTTCAGAGCAGAAAAAGGCCTAGTGAAACACTCCTAGGAGTTCTTCCGAGAATACTGAAAATGATCACACAAAAGTGTGAAAAAGTTACTATCTTTGGCTTGGGATTTAAAAGGAACAAAACTGTCAAGATTTCTAAATTTTGACTAATCTTTAACAAATAGATGAAAGTAGATTGTTCTTTCTCAGCAGCGAGCTGTCTGTCTTTCTTGCCAGTAGACGGTGTGAGTACTGCATCAGATGGTTGCCTTCAGTGAGCTTCCAAAGAAGTCTCCAATTGAACAGTAAGTCTCAGGAGATCTTGAAGTCCCACACAGTTCCAGTGACTGAATAATAAATAACAAAGCATGGAAGGTAGGCAAAATTGGGATTAGGAGCAACACCTATCTAGGGTAGGAGTACAAAAAGATATAAACAAGGCATGGTGGAACACAAATAGAAACAAACAAAAAGGAGGAAACTAGAAACACTCTATTAGGTAAGGTCACAAAGGTATTTCTAGATGACCCAGGGAGAATAGAAGTTGAGAATGCTATGAGTGGTGCAATGCAGTGGCTGTGGGGTGGCAATTTACTGAAAGACCTTCTAGAGACTGCAGTGCTGCCCCATCTGCACACACCTCTGTGTGTTGGGGAGGAAGTCACTGTTCTCCAGGCTAAGTTGGCTAGAATTTGGTGAAATTCCTCCCCACCCAGAGATCACCAAGTCTCCCACCATTGCCGCAGATGATGCCAAGGATGAAGAATGGCTTGACTTTGTTGGACTCTGGAAGGGTTGGGTGGTGGGACAGAGGCACATTCCTCTATCAGTACTATTGTATACTGAACTGGCAGTGTGGGACTGATGGGAGAAGGAACTTGAGGTAGTGACAAGGGAGAATGTGGGGACCTCCATAGTGAAGACTCTGAGAAGGGTGGTAGATGACCCCCAGAGGAAGAGGAGGAAGCAGCTGGGTGCCTATGCAGCACCATGGACCAGAGGGATGAGAAGCAGATCTTGAGAATCACTTGGACATCAAGATGGGGGAGAGCATGATGTCATTGTCTACCTGGAGACTAATGTCCTTATTCAGGACATTGCTGTGATTGTGCAGGGGAGTTTAGGGAGCTGGTGAGGGTTTTAGATGAGTAGTTCACTCACTGACTTTTGCTGAGGTTGTGCCTGTCTACAGTGATTGGGGAGGAGAGGGATAACTGCACCAGGAGCTTCAACTCATGGCTGATGGAATAGTGAAGAGTGGAGATATTCATCTATATTGGGGACTTTGGACCCACACGGAAGATGAGAACCATACAGGGTGATGGCCTGCAACCATCCAGAGGGAACTGTAGACCTGAGTGGAAGGAGGGAGGGCCAAAGGAAAAAGAAGACAACAGAGTTGAAACAAAATCTGTAAAGTCTTTGTGTGAATGCTATAGGTCTAGAAAATCAGACTGCAGACCTGGAGGCCATCATAGCAGAGGTCAACCTGGATATTTTGGCCATTACCAAGTCATGGTGCACTGAAAACTATGGCTGGGTCATGGCCATATCATGTGATACTCTGTTCAAGAAGGACCAGGTGAGAAGAAAAGGAGGTCGTGTGCTGCTTTATATGAGGAAAGCATAAAAGTGATGGAGATACAGGGAATAAAGGGGAGGCAGAGTTACTGTGGGTAGCCCTGGAGATGGTGAATGGAGCTATTATTCACATTGGAGTGATCTGTACACCTCCACCATAGAGTGAGGAATTAGATAAGGTACTGGTGGAAGCCACTGGCAAGATGGCAGAAAAGAGGTAGTGGTACTGGTGGGAGACTTCAGCCTGCTGGATCTAGTTTGGAGCCTCCCAGCACTGGCTTCAGCTAGAAGCAGGGACATCCTCGAGTCTCTACAGGGTATTCCTCATGCAACTGCTCAGTGAACCCACTCATGATGGGGCAATACTGGACCTGGTATTCACTAACAGGGACTGTATTACAGAATCAAGGTGGAGGCCACCTGGTTACAGTGATCACCCACAGAGTGGTTCAAAATAAGGATGGCTGCAGAACTGAACCAATCAAGGGTGAGGGTCCTGGACTTTGGGAGGGCAGATTTTATAAAGATGTATGTATGCTTCAGGGATGATCTGGCAGTGGGGATGACCCAGGTGGGATGGAGGAACAGTTGGTGAAGCTGAGAGAGAATATAGCAAAGGCAACAAACCACTGCATCAAACAAGTGAGAAAAGGCAAGAGAAAAAGAGACCACTTTGGTTCTCAAAAGAGGTAACTGAAAAGGTAAAGGCTAAAAGGGTAGCATTCATGAAATATAAGGAGAAGGAGAAGGAGGAGAATAGGGATATGTATCAGGAAGTAGGAAAAGCAATAAGGAGCACAAAGGTACAAACTGAAGAAAGAATAGCCTACGAGACAATGAAATGGGGCAAGCCATTTTACAGCTGTGGTGTAGCCAGTAGACATATTGCCATGATGTAGGAAGAGAAAATGACTGTGGTAGCACTTGACAGGAATGTGAGGCAATTGTCCTCTGCTTAAAATGTTGGGCTGGTGCTTTCACGGCATATCTCTACCTCCTGCTTAAAAGCAGTACTACATTAAAAAGTCAGAATCACATAGATGTGTTCCTTCTGTTCTGTTGAGCATGTACAGTATTTTGCACTTCTTTGCATTGAATCCTAGCTGCCATACTTCTGACCATTCTTCTAACCTTGCCAAGTCCTTCTCATCCTTTCCATGCCTCCTTGTGTATCAACCCTGTTGCAGATCTTTGTGTCATCTGCAAAGAGGCATACTTTTCCTTCCAGTCCCTCTGCAATGTCATTTATAAAGACATTAAAAGGACTGGACCCAGTACTGAACCCTGTGGTACACCACTAGTAACCCTCTTTCTTCAGCGTGGACTCCATTTACTTTTTATTTTCTAAGTGTTCTATAGTACCATAAATGCAGTTATTTATTGGCTGATGAGATCTATATAGAATAGCTTCCTTTCTTTAGTTTTGCTGCATTCTTTTAAAACTTGACAAATATATAGGAATTTATAATATGATTCTTATTCATGATATGTGTAGAAAGTAGGTTTTGTTTTGTTCTTTATATATAAAAATCAGTGTATATTAGTATTGATGCTGATGTGGGGATTGCATTACAGTGTGTGTATCATTTCCCATATATACACATATATATGTATGCCTTGGATGTATATTAGTTTAAAAGCATTTTTAAGGAGCTGTTCCTTTAGTGTTTCCTATATATATATGTGTTTGGTATTACAGGGCACTCACCCCTGATGATGTGCTGTGTGCACAAACCGGGTTGGGATTTACTTTGCTGTGCTACCTTCTTTGTGTGGCTTGGTTTGGCATCTAAATGTTTAATAAAACATGCCTGTATCTATGCCAAATACAGAGTGCTGAGTTTTGCTCTTTATGGTTATCCATTTACAATTACCTTCTGTGTCCTGTTGTCCAGCCAATGTTTTACCCAGGCTACCACCCTGGGACCCACTCCCAGGCTGGTTAATTTGACTATTAATCTTTTGTGTGGGACTGTGTCAAATGCCTTGCTAAAAGTCTAGGTAGGCCATGTCCACAGCCCTCCCTGGTCTACTACTTTGGTCACCCAGTCAAAGAAATCTATTAGATTCATCTTACATGACCTTCCCACTATGAACCCATGTTGTCTTGGGTCTGTGTCCCACTGGCCTCAAGGTACTCAACAATTCTTTCCTTCAGAAGTGACTCCATCACTTTCCCTACCACAGAGTCAAACTGACAGGTCTGTAGTTTCCTGCCTCTGTCTTGGTCCCACTTTTGTGAAGGGAATCACATCCTCCTTCCTCCAGTCCTCGGGTACCACACATCCTCCCATGATTTATTAAAGAGTAGTCAGTGGTTTCCCTAGTTCCCCCTTAATTCTTTTAGAATTCTGGGGTGAATTCCATCAGGCCCCATTGCTTTGTCCACCTTCAGTTTTAGGAGTTCTTGCAGAACCCTTTCTTCTGTGAAAGGGCTGGGATCAACCCCCTATCAAGAGTGGTTCTGTTAATTGGATTAGGCACTTCCCCTCCTCTTTTGTGAATACTGAGCAGAAATATTCGTTCAGTATCCTGCTTTTCACTGTCCCCTCTGCCCACCCACCATTCATTCTATTCAGCCTTGCTGTCTTTCTAACTCTTGATGTACCTATAAAGGTTTTATCCCCCTTCTTAACCGAGTTGGCTATCTTTTCTTCAGTTTGGGACTTTGCTATTCTGACTTCCCTCCCTGCTTCCTTCTGCCTTAACTGGTACAGCTGTCTGTCCTGCTCCTTCTGTGTTTCCTTATACTTCCTGAATGCTATCTTTTTCCCTGACTTTCCCAGCCACCTCTTTTGAGAACCATAGTGGCTTTTTCTTTAATTTTGATTTGTTTATTTGCTTCACACAAAGGCTTGTTGCCTCTGTGATGGCAGTTTTGATGATTCCCATTGTTGCTCCACCCTCCTTCTAGCCTGTTTGCTAGTGCTTTCTGAGGCACTTTCCATCTTGCCAAAGTCAGCCCTCCTGAAGTCCAGTATCCTCACTTTTGTATGGCTTGACTCTGTAGCTGAGTTTAACGTGAACCACACTATTTGATGGTCACTTGTTCCCAGATGGCAACCCACTTCTAGAGCTGAGATCTTCTCACTGCCCCCATTTGAGAGTACAAGGTCTAAGATTGCTCCCTCATGAGTGGGTTCTGAAACTAGCTGTCTGAGGCCTGCCACCTGTAGGGCATCGAGAATGGCCCTGCTCTTGGATATGGCTGCAGCAAATGTGCTCCAGTTAACATCTGGCATATTCAGGTCTCCCATCAACAGTATCTCCCTTTCTCTGCCATCCTAAGAATGCCTTCCATCATATCCTTGTCCATTTCCTCCCCTGACATGGGGGTCTGTACATAACCCTGTGTGGATTGTGGTGCCTTTCCAGTCTCCAAGGTGACCCACAGTGCCTCCTGTCCTCCCTGTTTACCATTTTTTCAGTTACTTTATCCTTCCTTTACATGAGAGCTACTCCTCCCCTCTTCTCTCCTCCCTGTCTCTCCTGTAGATTATGTACCCTGGTATGTTAACATCCCAGTCATGGTTCTCTTGTGTACCATATTTCTGTGACTGCTACGATATCCAGGCATCCCTCTTCCATCAAGGCCACCTGCTCAGGAGCTTGTTGCCCAGACTATGGGCATTGGTACTCATTACCCTCCATTTCCTGATGGCCTTACTCCTTTTGCCCCATCCTGTCCTTCTTGCCTTTGTCACTTTCCCATTTTCCCTGCACTTCTCCTATCACCACCTCTATGTTTGGTGTTTACCATACTTACTACCATGATTTTTTTGTTGGGGCTAGGTTTCCTGCTTCTTTCCAGTGCCTCCCCTTGGCTAGTTTAAATGCTTGCAATGAAGCATTTAAACCTATCACCTAGGATGCTGGTTCCCCTCCTGGACAGATGCAGCCCATCATGCCAGTATAAGCTTGCATCACTCCAGGTGGACCCCAGTCCCCAATGAAGCCAAATCCTGGAGCTCTGCACCAGTTTTTCAACCACTGATTGAATCCCATGGTGCAGAACACCTAGCCTCTCCTCGCCATAGATGGGCAGCACCTCCAAGAAGGTTACCATGCATGCCACTTGTCAAGGCCTCCCAATTCCACAAACTCTTCCTGCACTGCTTTAATCCCTTTCTTAGCTAGGTCATTTGTCCCTAGGTGGACAATGACATCCAGCTCCTCCCCTGTGCAGCTGCTCCGGCAATCCTGAGGATTTGCTCCTGTCCCTCAAGCCATGGTGCCAGGCAGGCACCTACCTCCTTCTGCCCTTCCTCCCCCAGTTCTACCTTCCTAACTATGGAGTACCCCACCAGAGTTGTTTCCTTCCCTGTGGGGTCTACGCCACCATCCTATGGGTCTCCTTTGTGGAGATTCCCAGCATCCTCCTTGGTCTCCACTGTGGGTGCCTCATAGAGGAATCACACTTTGCCAGAATGGCATAGGAATTGTGGAGAGGTACAACTAGAGGATGCATCGCTGTTCCACCACCTTCACCTCCCTGAGCCCCTGTGTTCCAACCACTCCTCTTTCTTGTCAACCTCTGAGGCAATGGCAGTGGCACTGGTGGTCCCTGGATGGAGGAGGGTCCCACAAATCCTGGCCAACTCAGCCTGGAGATAAGCAACCTCCTCCCTCAGCCCAGACAGGTGCCTGCAGATGGGACAACACCGTATCCTCCAGAATGTCTCCTGGAAGACTGCTGCTCCACAGCCACTGCACTGCACCACTCCCATCATGTCTTATGTCTGGCCCCTTAACTGTTGTTTGGAATCCTTACTCTTTCCTCTGTTTTTTTCTTTCTTCTCTCTCTCTCTACTTACTTTCTGCCTCTGTGTCCTTTAAGCTCCTGATTGTCCTTTCTGTGACAAGAATATCCTATATTTCTCAGTAGACCCTTACTTGCTCAGAGGTAGGCCTCCAGCAGCTAGAGGGGCCAGAGAGCTACTTTGCCCTTCTAGGATGGTGGGTCTTTGATGGCTGTGTGATCACTCACTTTCTGCTCCCAAACAGGAAGTTCCTGTTGTCAGTCAAATCCTGTGCCTATAAAAGTAGAACTACCTTTCGATGGGAGGGTGGGCAAATCATCCCAGTAGAGAAGTCCAGGCACACAGCACTCCTTCCTCCTGGTGTCTTCTGCTAAGCTACTAACAGAATCTTTCTAAGGCAGTCTTTAAATTTAGCTTGCTTCCTTCTAAGCCACTCCCCTACTTACTAGATCTTTCTACAAGTAATTTAAACTGCACAGCTATCAAGCCCTTTCAATCACCTGAGATTTACACCTAGATAACTGTTCAGATAACCATTCAGTTCAGTTAACTCAGTCAAACACACTATTTTTTTTTGTTTTGTTTGTTAGTTTGTTTTAACCTAAATTAAAGGTCCAAGTACAAGAGTTCTACTTCTTTAGTCCCAGTAGAGAAGTCCAGTCACACAGCACTCCTTTCTCCTTGTGTCTTCTGCCAAGCATTGTGCCTGCAAACGCAAATAGTAATCCGCATGGTGATGCAAAGTGAAACAGAAAAAGAAACAGTAGTGAAGACAGAAATGTTAAAAACAAGCATAAAGCAAGCACAAATAAAAGCGTAAAGGGTAACACACATGGTGGCGTAGATGTGAGCAGTAAATGAAGCGGAATGGAACCCATGTTAAAATGGTAACAGTAATGTAAGTGCACAGGCTGGTTTTCCCAAAAGCTGCATAAGAAAGACAGTGAGTATAAAGAATTTATGCATAATAATAGTTCTCGGAGCAGAAAATGAGGAGTTGGAATACTAAATTGCTTATATCTCAGGAACCATACGATGTAGAAAAAACATTTAAAAGTCATATGATTTATGACTGTCCTGGCTAGTTTGTACTTATCCCCAATAGGGGGCTAAGTACTTTCTGACAAAAGTCCTATCTTGCACCGTTTCTGAGATCACAGACTCTGAAAACACGGCAGATGCCGAATGTTATCCTAAGGAAAAATAGAGAAGTTCGAGTGCCATAACTTTAGCTCCCTGTAATATTTTTCACCAAGCCACAAAAGGCACATATGTAGGATGCTGGCTGTGTTCTCTCCAAGTGTCAGCCAAAAGACCAAACCGTTATTTTGCAGCAGGGCCAAAGGATTCCTGTAATCGTCAGACGCCGTAATGTTATCCTATTGGAAAAAGTGTCAAATTTGGAGTGCTGTAACTTTCCCGCCATGTAATATTTTTCAACAAAACACTGAAAGGCACATCTGTGAGATGTTGGCTGCCTTCCCGCCAAATTTCAGGCCAAAACACCAAACCTTTCTTTTGCAGCAGGGTGCCAAAGAATTGCTGTCATTTTCCACAGCCTAGAAAAGTACATTGGTCGAAGTTTGCTAAAGTCAGAATTATTCGACAGCGTCGCAAGTGACAGTATTTTGCTTAAAGTATTCTTTCCAGAAATTTGGAAACATATTTCTGGGGTGTTTTATCCCAAAATAAAGACATGGCTAGCATCCTCAGGGTCCGACTAGGTGAATACAAAAATAATTAGGTTGCTAGAGGGTCCCAATTTTAAATGCCAAGCATTTTTCTGATCGCTAACTGAAAACAAAATGGCAGATTTTGCGACAGTAAAAGGGCCATTTTGAAAGTAAAACTGCATTTGCAACACTGTCAAACTTTTAACTTTTCCCATTGCCTTATAATGGGAACTTGTTTTTGAATAACTTTTGAACTGTTTAATACTTTTTCATGAAAATCTTCAAAAGACACATCAGGGACCCCGCCACACATTCCCTGAAGACTTCAGGCGGTCGTGCAAACCATGCGACCTTTAGAGACAACAGTAAAATTAGAAAAAAGTAAATGCTTGGGTAGATCACGCTAATAACTCACGCAACTGTATATGCGACTGGTACAAAACTTGGCAGATCTCAAGGCGTATGGGTCTTGATCGTGTACTCCAAATTTCAGGAAATCCGTCAAATGGTTCCAAAGTTATTAAGGTGCAATATTTTTGGTTTAATATGTAAATGGCTCCTCAACCCTAACTATAGTGGCACGTAGTAAAGCGGCTATAATATATATATATCTATATATATATATAATATATATATATATTTTTTAGTCTGTCCTTCCAGCCTGCTGCAGGAGGACACTCCAGTCCTATCAGCTGCCCACGCCATTACCCCGGCACCTGTGTCTCATTCCCCACAGATTTTCCCACAGTGGCAAGGTGGAGGCTTGCCCCTCCCGCCTGTACATAAATCCAAATATGGGCAATCTTGCTGGTCCAGAGAGTAAGCAAGACATGGCCAGCCTGGTAGGCTTCACATAGCATGCAGCAGCCCCTCCTTGTTTCCATTTTCTGTGTTTATCCTGCAAAAGTGCATAACTTTTAAAGTTAATTTATGCAAAGTTGTATACTTTTTATTGTCATGTCAATTGTAAAGCAACTCTGTTTACATGTGTTATACACACAGTGAGCATACATTGATTACACATATAAGATGCTGACAAACAATGATTTAGTTGATCTGCATTTGTATGACAGTTATAAGTATACCACTCCATATCACCATTTCCAGCTGTGTGACAGAATACCCCATGCTGGAACTGTATATGGTCAGATTTCCAAAGCATATACATGTGCATTAGGTCACTTAGAACATTTTGAAATAGCCCCCCAAAAAAAAAAAAAAAATAATATTTTGAAATGAATAGGAACAACTTTTTTGCATGTGCAGATGTTTTGAATACAGCATCTGGCCCATAAAGGTTAAGCTTACTATTAAGCAATAATTTCATTTATCAAATAAAAACAAAGGTTGTTATAACTAAAACATGAAGTATACTTACAGTGTATCTATAATGGCAAATAATTATTATTTTACAGTAACCAGGGGCGTTTTTTCCTCTTAGGAAGCCTTGTTCTAATTTGCTGTTATAACCAGCTGGTTATAATGGCAAATACACTGGGTTTCCTGTCCCACCTATGTACCAGTCATGGGGTACCCTTTGTTGCACCACACACTTCACCACCTCTTGCACTCAGGCTTTGCCATAAGTCAGATGCTAAAAGAATTAACTTGGCTCATTTCAATACACTTTTAGAGGAACTGTTTTTTTAAAAAGTAAACATTTTAAACAGGGACTTGAACGTGATTGGGACTTGAGCCTGACCACACAACACAAAGATGTGTTTCTATTTATATAAATGCAGTGGTGAAAAGATGCTCACAGCAATTATATAAAACAAAACATCTGGTTTTGTGTAAAACTTGAATTTTACACACACCCTTGGTGTTGGATGCTTAAATAAACCCAGAGATCACTATTCTGATTTACAGACCCTTGTTCTCCACCTTGTCCCTACCCCTGTTTTCCTGTGCCCCTGTCCTGGGATGTTTCCTCTCCTTGGGCGCTTCCTCCTTGCTGCTTCATTATCTTGGGGACCAGTCTTTACCACCTTTGATAGCACAGCTTTCAAATATCCTAGCTAGTTTAAATGCTCATCCTAGCAGTACTTAGACATTCCACTATGGGCTTTGGTTTCCTTCCTGGAAGGATACAGGCCATCTCCCTTATAGAGGCCCACATCCTGCCAGGCTGGTCCCCAGTCTCCAATGTAGTTAAAGCCCTCTTCCATGCACCGTGACTTCAACCAATTGTTAAAAGCCGTGATGTGGAGTGCCAGTTTCTCTTCTCAGGCATAAACAGGTAAAACCTCAGAAAAGGCCACTGTGCACGCTATCTGCTTCAGGCAGAAGTTATGCCAACATCATATCTCAGAAGAGTACAGTGGAAGCACATGACCAGACCACTGCCCGGTGTGCTTCCACAGTGCTCTGACACAGTTTGCAGTGCTTATTTTTATGCAGCACTTTCCTCCCTTGGCTGCATATACACACTCACTTCAGGGGCACTTTTTTTCTTATGTAACTGCGCAGTGATGTCTGCCATGTACAACATGGTGGTGCAAGTCAGACAGTGCATGAATGAGTATCGTGCATGTGCAGTTCAGTCATTTCTGCCATCTTGTGCACAGCAACCCTGGATCTGCTCATAAAGGTTCGGCACAGCTGTATATGCTCTGACCAGACTTTGTTTAGATATGCAAGTGACAAAGGAAGATGAGTGATGGTCTTGTAAGATTAAAAATGGAAGGGGGACTGTGCAGATGTGGGCCAGGAAAAGACAGATATCCTAAACAAATACTTCTCTTCAGTGTTCACAGAGGAAGGAGAAGGAGAGTGACCACAGAAAGTAACGGAAGTTCTGGAGGGAGGGAGGAGGTGGACACTAACCCTTTTTGGAGCAGAGAGTCCTGAGCAATTTACTAATCCGATAGTGGACAAAACAATACAGCTAAATACGGTGCATTCAAAGGTATTGAGGGAAATCATTGAGATGCTGTCTGCACCTCTGACAGTCCCATTTAACAGCTGTCTGGATACAGGAGTGGTTCTGGAGGATTGGAGGAGTACAGATGTAGTCCCACTATACAAAATAGGTAGCAGGAGGTGACTGGCAATTTTAGGCCAGTCAGCCTGACATTGGTGGTAATAAAGTTAATGGACTCACCTCTGAAGTAAAGGATTTTGGAATATCTTGCATTCAGTAGGTGACACCAACCAACCAAGCAGCATGGGTTCAAAGGGCACGGAGTCATTATGTCATGGATGAAACCACGCAAGACAATAATGGTGCAGAGAAACGCTGTGCTCCAAAACAAGGACAGAACAAAACACTGACCATAACATGAAGAGCGCACAGTTAACAAAAATAGTAATATTTATGCAACTACTCTAGTGAATCCACACCCCCAGAAAAATATAACTAACTCAGAGGGGTGTGGACTTTGGAGAAGAGGTGAAACATTGGCATGTGTATAAACTGTTTTAAATGCAAAAAGTCACTATACAGTGGGACTTGGTGGAAACCGAGCCATGGTCCCAGGTCCTTACACTGCCAGGTGCTCGTGCCCTAGCCACTCCACCACAGGAGTGTCTCAACCAGGCACCACACTGGCAGCCTACTTGATACTCCCCAAGAGATCATACATCGACAGGGGTAGCAGTTCTAACCATACATTCAGAAACCCCTGACACTGTATAAACCATCATGCTTTCTACAGAGTGGTTATTCTTGCATGATTTCATCCATGACATACCAACCTGGTACCGGTTCAAAGCAGGGATGTCATTTCAGATGAATCTGATAGATTTTCATTGACTGGCTGACAAAGGATTTGAATCAGGGTTGAGCAGTGGACATGGTCTAGACAGATTTCAGTAAGGCTTTTAACACCGTTCCACATAGGAGGCTAGTAAGCACACTGGGTAACTTAGGAGTGGGTCCAAAAGTGGAAAGCTGGATGAGAAATTAGTTAGGGATAAGCAACAGAAGGTAGTGGTAAAGAGAGTTCACCCAAGGAAAGGAATGTGACCAGCGGGTGCCTCAATGATCAGTGTTGGGACCGTTCTCTTTAATGTCTTTATAAGTGACATTGCAGAGGAACTGGACACTTGGGGATGGGTGGAAAGGATGAGCAGAGACCTGAGAAAACTTGAAGAGTGGTCAAGGGATTGGCAGATTGTTTTCAATATGAACAAGTGCAAAATAATGCACTTAGGCCACAGAATCTGAGGGTTAGAGTACAAAATGCATGGAGTGGTATTGATGATTTCCAAGAGGAATGAGTTCTGGGGGTAATCATACTGAATGACCTAAAGATTTCTAGGCAGTGCAATAAGGCTGTTGGAAGGTCTAGCTGGATGCTGGGGTGCATAGGTAGGGGTATCACCAGCAGAAAGAAGGTGGTGGTGTTGCCTCTATATAGATCATTGGTAAGACCTCATCTACAGTACTGTGTCCTGCTCTGTAGAATGTGGGCAGGATTCACAAACCAATAGAAATTCCACAGTGGCAAAAACAGTTGCAAGTGGGTTGCCAGTTGCAGATCAGCAGGTTGCCACAGTTTTCCAGCAGCTGCGAGTATTCACAAAGGTAAAGCAGGATTATGACAGTCTCTGTGATATAAGGCAGCTTGTGGGCGGCATTTCCTGGAAATCCCTGCTGTTGTGGAAAACTGTTATGGCTGGTGAGACCAGCCATAACACTGCCACAGGTGCTGCATTTAGCTATTCTGCAGCTACGGAGATTTCAATCTGTAACTTGGCTGGAGTGGGACTCTGCCCCATTTCCTTTTGTGAATCTTGCCCTACATTTCCAGAAGGATATAGACAGAGTGGAGGCAGTCCAGAGGAGGGTATCTAAAATGGTGCAGGGTCTGCATCTAAACCCTACTAGGAGAGACTAAAGGACCTCAATATGTAAACCCTGAAGAGAAAAGGCAGGGGGCTATGATAGAGACCTTTAAATACCTCATGGACATAAATGTTGTATAGTACAGGAAGGAAGTGCTTTTCAGTTGAAAAAGTGTTCAAGAACAAAGGACATGAAATAAAGATGGAGGAGGTAGATTCAGGAGAGATGTGAGGAGGTTTACTAGGTTTACTAGGTTCGTCAAGACAAAATAGGCTGGACACCCATTGCAATTGTCTCTCACTCCAAGTGGGTGAATTATTCCCAATTTTGTGCCAGGTGGTGGTGGGGTTTAAGAGTGTATTGGATAGGAACAAGGGCATCATAGTAGAAAGGAAGGGGAGGGACAAAGAGCTGCAGTTCAAGTACGGTCTGCAGTAATAGTGTAGGTAGGGAAAATGGACAGACTGGTGGGCCAAGTGGTCCTTTTTGCCATTAAAATTTATGTTTGTGTGTGTCTATAAAAAAGTGTCCATTGAATTTGAATGCTCAGACAGATATTCAAAATAAGGTATCTGCACACCCTAGTGGATGAACCCATACCAAAGACATTTCTGGCCATTAGAGCACCTGCATTAGTGTGCTGGTACATCAGGGCATGGATTTTCTGATTTGCACCCCTTCCCTAGGTCTACCCCGCCATGGAGTTAGAATAATAATAAAGGGGAGTTATCGTGTGCTGGGGTGCAGCCTTCACAAAAACAGAGGTCAGCAAAATCCTGACTTGGCACTCTGATGACCTGGCACACTAATGCTAGAGCTCTGAATGGGTGGAACCACCAATAGATACAAGGAGAAAGGAGGTGACTTTCAAGGAGGGAAATGAGAATGGAGTACAGGGAGCAGTGATGGGAGTGGGAAGTCATTCTAATGCATTGAGAAAGAAAGAAAGAAAGAAAGAATGGAATATGGGGTTCATTCTGTCTAGGGTAGTATGGGGGCACCACTAGATATATATATATCTGCAGCCTTAGCAAATCAGTTATGGGGTCTTTCCTGGGGTTATTAATCCTAACCCACCCTCACTCCCCCAGCCTGTAACTTCCTGTTCAAAGACCAAGGTGCAGCTCCAAGCCTATACCTCATGGCAACATGCTCTGAAAGGTAGAGATGCATGTTTCACCACATATTGTCAACAGGGTCCGTACTAAATCCCAAGATAGAAAGTCTTGACAAGCAAAATCTTGTCACTGGAATCCCAACATATCTATTGCCCGACATATGTATTGCCCGATATACGAAATCCCGACTCTGGCTTAATAAATAAATACACTGAAAGCAGTTGTGTTTTTTAAATCCAAAGCTGTTAAGCATAATTTTTCGGTTTTACTTACCTGTCCATTTATGAAGTATAAGACACAGGCAAGCAATAAGAGAGTGATTCTCCTCTGCTGCATGTTAGTCCTGGCTGCTGGAATTCCAGAAGGATCTGTAGGGCACCAGTAAGATGTTTAACCCCTCCTATCCTAGACCTATGACCTAGACAATACTTTCTTGTGTCAATTTGTTTGCAGATTGAGATGTGTATTTTCGCCTCTTCTGCTCAGTGGATAGACATTACTGGCTTTGTAGTTTTCTTGACTTGCAGAACTGCAGAACTTGCAGAACTGACTGACCAGCCAACACCAAAAAATGATGACAATGTCTGTTTTGTTTTGTTTTGAGGGTGGATTTTGAGCAAATATTTTTTTCTCTCACCTCTCATTATTCAAAGTAGTAGTAACATAAAAATAAAATTGTTCAGTATAACTATTTACAAAGGCCAAAAAACCACAGAAAAGTCCACCTGAGTTTTTCTTCAATCTCTGTGTCCATTCTTCCAAGTAATTGCAACTCAGCTGTCTTATAAGTCCTTCCAACTCCCATTCTTCACAAGCATCCTGTTCCTCTGGAATTCTCTACCTTGTCGGGAGCGAAATTGCCTGACTGTCCAAAGTTTTAAAGTTGCCCTAAAAACTTTTCTTTTTAGCCTGGCATTTTCTGATTTTTAAAGCTGCTACTGTATTTATTAGTTTAATGTTATCTTGTTATTTATTAATGTGTCTTGATCTTATTATACAGCCACCTTGGTTTAAGAAAGATGCCCTTTACAAATAAAGTATTGATTGATTGATTTTTTAGCAACCACAAGTTGGTATTTCTTTACAAATTGGTGTACACAATAGGTATTTTTGTTATGAATTGTATAGCACTTTAGGAGAAGATATATGTATATAAAGAATCAACGATGTATGCATGGAGGATCTGGTTTTAAAATTTCATTAACTAAGAAATATAGATAAAGTAATCTGCTGTTATAGAAATAATTCAGAAGTAATATGAAAATATATAACAAGCCCTTTGGGTACCATATCAGTGAAAATTAAAGAGAATTGCAGAAAAGGCTAAAGTTGGACTGTTACCTAGACAACACTTAAGCACAAAAGTCGACTTTTCCTGTCAATGAATAAGCTCTGATGATAGAAGGTTAAGGCTCTGAACGTAAGTACGTCATGTCATGTGGAAAATGCCAGTCATTTTGAAACAGAGTATGCAGCAACACACAGCAAACAACAAGTGGCAAAACGGTGCAGAATTGATTAGAGTTTGTGAAAGCAAAAGGACTACATCCAGCAGATGCATTTTAAAGTATGTGTATATGAAGGTCTCAGGACTGTATTTAGCATATGCATTTGCAACAACATTTTGATCTTCGACCGAACTGAGGTCGACTTGTGTACCTGCCATTTTGCGTTTTGCAGTTTCATACTAAAATAAAAAGGAAAACCCGCTGAGTACCACTAAGGTGAAACATACAGAGGAAGGTTTCTTGACTTAGTGCCTAAGGGAGGAAAACCACTCAAAAGGAATTTTCTGAACTAACTGGATTAGGCAATTGAGCCACAAAGAACTGTGGAAAGAAAAAGTCATTATGAACATTGATATACAGGGTAAGGTAGAGTGACAATTTTTCTCCTTTTCAATACTTAAAGATATTCCACAAAATATAGCTTTGTGCCAAAGAAATGAATGTGGAAATATAGTTCATTACTGCTAAGAAATAAACCCATTTAAGGGCTAAATGGCTAATGAGTTGTAGCTTTTTTGTGAGTGCTGATGGAACGGTTCTTTGGGAACCTTGTACTTAATTATTTACCCTGCTATCAGCACCCAATACATTCAAGTTTCCCAAATAGAGGCTCTGTTAGCACACACCAGTTCTTTCTAAAACCATTGGTATTTCATGTGTTTGTTTTGACTTCTGTGATTTGACAGTTTGCCAAACATCATCAGTGACACAACTAGTCCACCTCACCATCCCGATCACACAGACACACTTCTGTTTCTTAACTGCACAAGTCAAAACAAGCAGTCATCTGTTGCTGCGTAAGTACTCAAGGGGTGGTTGTGGGAAGCAGTAAGACAGTGTACTCCTAGTGCAGATGCTAGCAGACAGGTTCCTCCTATCCCTCTGGAAGCTGACTAGATACTGACATCTTTGTGAACATTTCAGTGAGTTTATTTATTGAACCCAAGTCAGGATTTCATAAGTCAGGCAATACATATGTTGGGCAATAGATATGCCAGGATTCCAGTGATGGGATTTTACTTGTTGGGATTGCATACCTAACCCATTGGCAACACAATCTGTTGTAACTTTCTTCATGCGGGGACCTCCAGACCCAGAGTGAAGAAAGAATATCACATCTGACCTTGTTTGCTCAGGGAAGAGGGTGGGCATTAGGGATGACAGCCACATGGAAGACCCACCACAGAGTCCTCAAGACTCTGAAAACCCAAAACCTAATTTGTTTTACCTTTGCCACCCCAGGGTGAGGATGGGGAGTTAAGGCTGGAAACCCTAACACCACATGTCACTACTTTTGGGATATTAACTTGAACCCTAACTGCTACCTTAACACAGTTTTTTGCAAAAATCTTTTCTTTTTGAGTTAGTGGAATCGTATTCTCATTCACATAGGTTCCATTTGGACTTGCATACACAGATACAGACATGCAATTTCCTCTGGGCCTGCACCAGTGGAAGACTCCATCCACCTATGGAAATGTAGGCCTCTTGTGGTCCCTGCCCTTCCAACCATCCACATATGTCAAGAATTCATGGGGCTGCCCACTGGGCTGGGAAGTGCAGAGCCTCTGATTGTGCTGCCCTCTGGGCCTGTGGTTCCATGTGGCTACAGATACAGACACATAGGGCAAATAATCCATCACTCAGCCAATTCAGATGGCCTCTGCCACCCACAGGTACAGAAGTGCAGGGCCCTATGCCAAGAGAAGAGCTGTCTTCCCATTATGGTACCTTGGTCTAAATGGACAACCCTGCACCTTTCATTGTCTGGCTGGGTGGTATTGCCTAACAGCACCATCCCCACACCTCACTCCCATCAAGCTGGCTAACTGAGCTTACCACAGAACTCAGTTCACCAGCATGGGATCACAAAGCACTGTCTGCTGGGGTCAGGCAAAGTTTCTTAATAATTACATTTTTTTTAAATTTTGACCACCATTTAATGACACCTTCATAAACATAGAAACATAGAAGTTGAGAGTAGATAAGTACCGCAAGGCCCATCCAGTGTGCCCATTTCTTTTCTACCTTATGAATGTGCCATAGGCCTTTGCTCTGTCAATGGCCTATCTATTCATACTCATCTGTATTGCTCCCTTATGCCTATCCCATGCCTGTTTGAAGCCCTGCACTGTATTCATATCTACCACCTCCTGAAGTAGGCTGTTCCATCCATCCATCCACCACCCTTTCTGTGAAAAAGAACATGACATGTGCCATTTATAGTATATTGACTTAAACATCCTAAACATCATTTTTCACCAGAAGTGGAAAAACATGTCTATTCCAGGATTTAGGAAACAACACCTGTCAAGTTTATGAGGTGGAGCGAAGAAAATGGCTATGCTGGAAGTGGAATCAAAATATTGAAAATGAATGAAGTTATCCATGAACGTGGAAATATTTAAATGTTAACTCATAACATGTCAAAAACTGTCTGTTGCCATATTGGTCATTGTAGAACAAGATGCATTAAAGTAGGTGATTTGATACTTTTATTATTACCAGATTTACAGAAAATCCTTAAGATCTGGAACCTACAGGGTTCTTCCTCTTCCATTCTGAAGAAGAACTCTGTAGGTTCAAATTTTAAGGATTTTCTGTAAATCTCTGTTGGCCCAATAAGATGTATCAAATCACTTATCTTGTTCAACTCAAAAATATTCATTTTGCCATATTTCTACACCAGATGATCAACACAGATTTCTTATCAGTGCCCCTCCCCAACCCAGTAGGTGAAATTTTTCAAATCCATGCCAAAAGATCATTTTGCACCAGAGGTGCAAAACACATTTTGGACAGGATTTGAAAATGCCAGCTATCACATTCATGAGGTGGTGTGAAAGGCTTCATTGAAACTTTGGGTCAAAATATTGAAAATACCAAACTTATGAGCTTAGTGTAGAAAAATGTCAATGTGTGTTCATAACTTTGTTGTTTTTAATATGTTGACCCCACATTTTCAGCATAGTCTTTATGACCCCACCTCAGGAACCCAGTAGATGACAAATGTCAAACCCTGCCCAAAAGGTGATTTTGCAAACTGACCACAAAATTACCTTGTAGGCTGGATTTGAATAATTCCACTGCCCTTGATCATCAGATGGGGTCCCAAAAAGGAGGTGCTGAAAATTTGGTGTAAAATATTAAAAGATGAAAAGTTACGAATAAAATGTCAAACCCCTTTAAAATACATTTAACTGACTTATTTTATTTTCTTATATTGCAGTTGCCAGTTCCAGCAGCACTGTGTGTTTTTGCTCAGAGAGTGGATCTATGGCATGGAACATATTCAGGTGATTGAGTTTAATGTAGGTGTGAGGTGATGGGAGCTGAGTGGGAGGTCTGGTGTGGTAGCTGGGGAGTGCATGGGAGGTTAGATCATCAGAGAATCATTTTCTTTTTAAAATTTTGAAAAAATCAGTAAGGGGTGGTTTCTTTGAGTCAGGAGACTTTCTGACACTGGAGATTTGGCACCCAAGTTTTGAAACTCAGCTCAGCAGCACCGGGAGTGGGTACCTCAGTGCCACCATGTATATAATGGGAAGGGGGCAGCAGACCTGGAGAGGAGGGGTGAAGAGAAGCAGTACTGGTGGTGGGCACTCAGTCTGCTTAGTTAACATAAAATTAAACATGGGAAAGGGGTGCTGGTAACCTAGAAGGGAGGTGGAGAAGAAGCAATGCTAGGGATAGGCACCCCAGTCCACTATTAATTTAGAAAGCTAGATCATTAGACAGACAGACAGATAAACAGAGCAGGAATCACTGTCTCACTGTCCAACTGACGCCAGCAGCATGACTCTGCTGCGGCTTTGCAATTCAAAAAGTCACGCTGTTCTCATATAGATAAAGTGGGTGAATGGCTTCTCTCACTGAGATGGGCACCCTGGATTTAATGGGTTACAGGACTACAGGACAAATGTCAAAAACAAACACCAGAATCTAGCTAAACTGGTCCTGTTTATCTAAGTTCAGGTGTCTGGTTTTGAAAATCATTTTGTGTATTTTCAAAATTTTATAGTTAAGAAAACAAGATACAGCCACCACAATCATTTTATTCCCTCATGACACTAAATCATTTCTCAAGATAAGTAAATCATGATAATAAGCACACACAATCAGTGTTTTTATTGGTCGAGCTAGATGGTTATCCAAAATTAACTTTCATTCTTTATAATTCTAGAACTGTATAATATTTTAGAGCTATGTGAATATAAAATTCCACCCACTGAATGCCCATGAAATTTCCATTCCGATTCCACAGAACTAGACAGAATTTTTGCAAGAATTCCACAGAATTTCACAAGATTTTACATTTCTGTTATTTTGCATAGTTTTAAAAATTTGCAACCACATACCACCAAATTTAGAACTTAAACAGTACCCCATGGTGTACAAAAGTGTTCCAAATTTCAGAAGTGTAGATTGAAATGGGGTGGAGTTAATTTTCAGTTATTTTGAGATAATTTTAAAATTTCTTTTCCAAATATTTCCACAATATCAGAATTTAGAGAAGCACCTAGAATGCATATATGTTCCATGTTTAAATTCTCAAGCTTCAATGGGAGCTGAGTTATAGGTAGCCAAATATTTTGCCAAAATTTGGATTTCTGTAATTTTAGTATAACTTTGATAGTATTCATTGAACTGTTACAAGAATTAACAGCTATATAGGTTACCACTGCATTTGTATAGCTCATAGTTTCAGATTTCTAGCTTTAAATGTGACTGAGCTATATCCTGCCAAACATGTTGCCAACATTTTAATTTCAGTTAATTCCTTCTAATTTTAAAACTAAACCAAATTCAGTGAAAGTTGAAACATTTAAATATTATACACATGGTTATTTCTGAAAATTTTATATTTGCAGCTTTAAATAGGACTGAATTTAAAGTATTCAAATGTTTACAACATTTAAAAATTAATTTTGTAAGAATGTAAAATACAAATTCATAAACCCTGAAACCTTAAAACTAGAGAATGCATACCATTAAATTTGGCAGGTTCTTAGACCTTACAAGGAGACTGTGTGTGACAATTTTATTAATTGCTTGCTGCAAGAAATTGCAAATAACCTCTGTACTTGAAGTCAAATCCATGAGTCTTTGTGAAAATTGTATAATTTCATGAAAAATTCCATAAAACTGGAATTTTCTAATTTCATGCAGCCTTATCTGGGTCTAATTAAAGGATTGGGATATAGAGCAGGTAGCATCGGGGTTCACCAGGTTCTGCAGTTAGATGCACAGTTTCACCAAGAAATGTAAAGCCTATCTGGGTAGCCTAACACTAGTAGACCTCCAGGTTGGAGCAAGAAAGCACAGACTGTCAACAATTCCAACCTGAATGTGGGTATTTAAGGATCACATCCAGTAAATTTATGATCCAGGGAGCCTGGTGTACATGCAAGTCTATGACTTAGGATACTCAAAAGATATATAGGGAAGACAATGTCTTGGGCAGCAGGAAGAAAGAATTCTAGCTATTCCAACAGGATAGGTCGATAGAAAAAAGTAGGTGACTCACATTTTAAGTGAGTTTGTCACTCTAAAGAACAAAGAGGATATCCATGAGATCAGTAGTTCTACTGAGTCAATCTGGCTATGCCAAAAGAGAAGAGAGGGTAGTCACCCTGAGAGGAACAGCAGGACTGCAAAAACTCAGCCCAGCTTAGCAAATGAAGTAGTGATATTTGCATTGTTAATGTTACATTCCACAAAAAATTCTTGATGCTTCATCTACGGTATATGCTATCATAAATATGTGAGAAAATATTTCTAATCATTGTTTTTCTTCTTGCAAAATTAAGACTGCTTAATCAATTTATCAAGTTGTGTTAGACAACAGGATACACTGACTATGGATATGCATGTGAAATGTTAACTCTATGCATGCAAGAGCAGAGAAGTTACAAACATCCACATTTGTGATAGTTTTCACAAAGTTTTGAACCCCTGTAACTTAAAAATCTCTTATCAAATTCACTCCAAATTTAGGTCATTCTATAAGCATTACAAAAAGTTATCTGTACTAATTTACACATATCTAGCTCTAAAGGTGCATGAGGTATATGAAGATGATTTTTCCCATGAAATCTCCTGAAAAAATAAAATGACAGATTTTGAGCACATATCATTTGGAGATGATGCTTCAAATTGTTATGAAATCTGGCACATTGTTATTACACCTATCATCAAGAAACCATGCCAAATTTAAGATCCCTGACCCAATAGATGGTTAAGGTAAATGCAAATAAAATGTTCATGACATTTTGCACAGTCAAATGTCAACGTCTAAACACCTATAATTTTGAAACTGTCCATCCAACTTTCATAATATTTGCCACGTGCATGGCCATTGACCCATGAAAACTATATTCCACATTTTAGAGCTCTAGCTTGAAAGGCAGGTGAGTTATAACCAACTTACTACATTTTTAAAATTCACAAAATTCTGATGAAATTCTGCAAAATTTGGTGGAATTTTGTAAAATGTCATCAAAATTCCACGGATCCAGAATGTTCCCTCCGCACAACTCTAATATTTTTAATGAAACCTATGAAAGTCAGTATCTTAGTATAGGCCACTTGCACACCATATGTTTTAAGAAAATAATCTGTACTGTCTAGGCTGCTGTGTCAGCAAAAAAAAATGTGAAGTACAGGAAGACAGATCTGTTTTACCTGATGATGGCTGTCTGTGATTGCTTGTGTGATCTTGTCCTTTACTGCTAGGGGTTTGGGAGTTAGAATTAGAACCCTAATTCCATACATCCCTACTTTTGTGGTTGTAAATTATAGTCTATACATCAAGTCCCGTAATTTGGGTGCTTCAGAATATGTTGCAATGTAGCTTTGATGGACTACACACCTTTTTACTGATTGTAAGTTGAAACTTAATTACTCACAGACTAAACTAATGGTTGGTTCAGCTCCTAGACTTAGAGATTGCACAAATATACTAGTAACAGATAAAACTGAAACACCACTGGAATGCATGGCCACCTATAAATGTTTGGGATATTGGTTAGATCTGACAGGTTAAGGTAATACAGATGTGGAAAAACTGACTGTGCAAGACTTCTGAAGGCTGGCCTGCTGTATAGGAACCAGAATTGTCTGGATGCTGAAACAATAAAAAAGGCCAGGATCAGTTTTTCCACTGTTTGATTATGCATATGTCCTATATGAGTATGCTTCAAGTGATAGGTTATACAAGCTAGAGATCCTGTATAATCACCTAACAAGATTGATCCTCAGGTGTCCTAGGGACACTCATCAGTGCAATCTTTATTCTAGGTTAGTGTGTATTTCCAGTCTAACAGAAGGACGCTATATAAGTTCCTGCTGGCATGGAAAAGTGTTCTAGGTCTAGTACCAGATTACTTGAGAAATAGGGTATCACAGAGGAGAATTGATCCCTCTTTGTGGAACACAATTTTATGGAAATGGGGTTCCAATAATAAAACCAAAAGATCTGCTGTATATATTTTTAATCAGTTTTACCCACTCTGTGGAATCAACCTCCATATGAATTTAGATCAATAAACTCAAAACCTTCTCCATTTGCAGCCTTGAAACATTGTTTTTGCAGTCTCTTTCAGTACAGGGAGGTTGAGGTTGCACTGGAATCCTATGTGAGATTTGTTTTACAATTTTAACTTGTATTAATATGATTTTGTGATTTTATGCTTGTAATGCTTCTCATGGGTCACCATTGTAAATGAGCTATGCTCAGTGGCTTAGACCCTAAATAAATGAAAGAAAGAAAGAAAGTTGGACCCTAAATAGTGCATTAATTCAGATTTTTGCAATGAATTTCCTTTCTTTTGAGACAGTGGAATTGTATCCTTATTCATGCATGTCACATCAGGACTTGAGTGAACAGATGCAGAAATGCAGGCCCTCTGGGTTCTTTGCCAAGAGAAAAGTCCATCTGCCTGCAGAAGTGCAAGGGCCCTGAATTCCATGCAGCAATGTACATCAAAATTTGTGGGGCTGTTTGCAAGACTGTGGAAGCACAGAGCCTTCTGGACCATGTTCTTTCATGTGGATACAGATACAGATGCAGAGGCAATTAACCCATATCTTAGCCAAAGTGTGGGGCCCTCTGGCAGCCTATAGGTGCAGAGGTGCAGGGCCCTTGCCAACAGAAAAGTTCTCTACAGTATAAGGTACGTGGCCCTTGCAGCCAACCCTGCACCTTCTCTTCCCAGGCTAGTGGGTGGTACTGCATGGCAGCACTAACCACGCAGCCTCAGTCCATCCAGCTGGCTCACTGGAGCTCACTCCCAAACTCAGCTCACTGGCATGGGATTAGAAATATCTGCCCACTGGGCCAAGGAATTGTACTGACACAGCATTTCTTGATATTTATATATTCATGGCAAAAAAAACTCTGTTAATGCATCAGTTAGGGTTGTTCCACAGCAACAAAAGCAAGGAAATTCAGTTTTAGTGTTCAAAACCCTAACTGCACATTCCCCCCACCCACCACCACACACACACACACACACACACACACACACACACACATTTACCTGCAACTAGGGGAAGGACCACGGCTACACAAACCAATCACACACAACCAGCAGGAGGTGTATACCTGTGTTACTGTTGCAAGCAGGAAAAAACACAACTTCAGGTATAATACAGTATTTCCAAACTTGTTCCATGAAGTTAGTTAACCTAAAGATGAACCAAGCTGCCTTTAGTGAAACTGTGTACCTCGCTTGTTTATACATATGGTGGCGGAAGCAGATGGACTGGAAGGTCAGAGAAGGGGAGATAGGGAGCTAAACATGTGGCTCAAGGACTGGTGCCAGGAAAAGGACACAGATTTGTAGGAACTGGCAACAGTTCTGAGAGGCGAAAGTTCTTTAAATTTGATGGACTGCATCTGACTAAAGAGAGTCAGTGCATTGGGGCAGAGTTTGGCGTCTTTGCAGAATATTTAAACTAGCAAATGGGGAGGGTGCAGCACCCTATCAGTCGAATGGGAAGAACACCCCTCCCCTCAGCTAGTGGTCAAACAGGAATTCAGCGTGTTTGCCGTTCATTTGCATCCCAGGTAAGAAAAAGGTTTGTCTCCCATACGATTCACAGGGTAATGCCAAACTTCACCCAACAACTAACACACCAAATCTGGCCAATGGAAAATCATGTACAAAATGCTCACAGCTGGAAATAAGATCCCAGACCTGCAGGCAATAATGTCAGAGGCTAAACTGGACATAGTAGCAATTAGTGAGACGTGGTTTACCAGTAACCACACTTAAGGAGACTTCAGTACCTGGCTATGTATTGTTCAGAAGGAGACCGAGGTGCAAAAGGGGGAGGAGTGGCCCTGTATGTTAATGAAAATATCAAAGCTACAGAAATTCAGAATACACATAAGGAGCCAGAAGAACTGTGGGTCACCCTGGAAACAGGAAATGGGACAGCCATAAGAACTGGGGTTGTCTTCAGGCCCCAGACCAGAGGAGGACATAGACACATTACTGTTAGAAGATATACAAAACATGACAGCTAAAGGGAGGTTCTGATAATGGGAGACTTCAACATGCCAGATACAGATTGGTCAATACCAGCAGGAACATCTGCCAGAACTAGACTCATAGTGGATTCCTGCAGGGAGGGCCTCAAACAACTGGTACAGCAACACAAGAGACAGGGCTATCCTAGATCTAGTACTGACTAACAAAGAAGGATCACAGATCTCCGGGTAGAAGGTCACCTGGGGCCAGTGACCATCACATGGTATGGTTCAATTTGGCTCTACGTCTAAATCATCCCATTCCAGGGCAAAATATGGGACTTCAGAGGAGCTGACTTTGATAAGATGGCCAACAGAGTTAAGCTAGCCCTGGCAAAAGAAACACAGGTGAGGGTACAGGCAAAGTGGGCAAGCATTAAGGATGCAATACTTGAAGCAACATCCCATTGTGTTAGACAGAAAAGGAAGGCAAAGAAGAAGAAACCACTTTGGTTCTCAAATACAGTAGCAGAAAAGGTCAGAGCCAAAAGGCTGGCCTTCAGGAAATATAAGGAACACAGCGGGATGAAGATAGGAGGCATACCAAACTGCCCTAAGGAAGCAGGGAAGGCAGTAAGGCAGGCAAAGTCTCAAACTGAGGAAACACTAGCACGAACAGTAAAGAAGGTGACAAGACTTTCTATAGATACATTAGTGAAAGGAGTAAGTCCAGAGGGGTATTGTTAAGCTTAATGGAGAAAATGGAGCATGTGAGGAGGAGGACCCTGTAAAAGGCATCTATCCTAAATAGATACTTTTGCTTAGTATTTACTGAACAGAAGGTAGGGCAGAGCCCACAGCTCAGCATCATGGACACAGGGGAGGGAGGTGAGCACTACTCCTCTTCACAAAAGAAAGGGTCCTACAAGAGCTTGCTAAGCTCAGGGTGGATAAGGCAATGGGACCTGATGGCATACATCCCAGGGTACTTAAGGAGCTAAAGAAGGAACTAGCAGAGCCATTAGCAGAATTATTTAGTGAGTCTCTGAGCACAGGAGAGGTCCCAGAAGACTGGAGAGAGGCTCATGTGATCCCGCTCCACAAGAGTGGTAACAGGGAGGAGGCGGGAACTACAGACCGGTCAGTCTTACCTCAGTAGTGGGCAAGATTATGGAGGCACTCCTTAAGGAAAGGATAGTGCAACACCTGGAATCCATAGGGCACAGGATCCAAGACAGCATGGGTTTACAAAAGGAAGGTCCTGTCAAACTAATCTCATAGATTTCTTTGACTGGGTAACCAGAGTGGTGGACCAAGGGGAGCAGTTGATGTCGCCTACCTTGACTTCAGCAAAGCTTTTGACACTGTTCCACATAGAAGATTGATAAATAAGCTGGGTAGGCTCGGGGTGGGTCAGAAGTTGGTCAACTGGGTGGCAAACTGGTTGACGGGCAGAAAACAGAGAGTGGTGGTAAATGGTATACAGTCAGAAGAGATGCAAGTCACAGTGGGGTACCTCAGGGATCAGTCCTGGGGCAGTCCTCTTCAACATCTTCATTAGTGACCTTGCAGATGGACTAGAGGTAAGGCTTGTCTGTTTGCAGATGACACCAACATCTGCAACAGAGTAGATGATCCAGATGGGGTGGGCAGAATGAGAAGAGATCTGGATAAACTAGCAGAATGGTCAGAAGAGTGGCAACTGGGATTTAATGCAAAGAAGTGCAAAATCATGCACATAGGGAAGAGAAACCCTGAAGCCACCTATAGGCTGGGAGGGGAGTTGCTAGCAGTCACAAGGAAGAAGGAGACTTGGGCATCATCATCACTGATGACCTAAAATTATCCAAGCAGACCTCTAAAGCAGTAGGTAAGGCTGGGGGGTGTTAGGGTGTATTAGGGGTATCACAAGTCGCAAGAGGGAGGTAATAATTCCTCTGTACAAGACACTGGTTAGGCCTCATCTGGAGTACTGCGTGCAGTATTGGAGGCCACACCTTCCAAGGACATTAACAAATTGAGGCAGTCAGAGAAGGGCAACCAAAATGGTGCAGGGACTGCATCAGAAGACATATGAGGACAGATTAACAGAGCTCAATATGTATACCCTTGAGCAAAGGAGGGGAGAGTGATATGATCGAGGCATTCAAACACCTTAAGGGCATAAACAAGGTGAAAGAGTCTAACATGTTTAAATATAAGAAAAATAGCAGGACAAGAGGACACAGCATGAGAGTAGAGGGAGGCCGATTAGGGGAATGTGAGGAAATTCTTTTCACAGAAAGGGTGGTAGATGCATGGAATGGCTTACCACAAGAAGTGGTGGCTATGAATACAGTGCAGAACTTCAAACAGGCATGGGATAGGCATAAGGAGCAATACAAATGACTATGAATAGATGAGCCACTGACAGAGCAAAAGCCGATGGCACATTTATAAGGTAGAAAAGAAATGGGCAGACTGGATGGGCCCTTACGGTCCTTATCTGCGATCAACTTCTATGTTTCTATGTTTTTATATGAATGTCATGGAGGCAGCAATGTTAGCCTATGGGACATTGGTCATTTTGGAACACAGTATTTTTGTGATCCTTAACTATTTTGGCACCCAAAGCAGCAAAAGGCACATCTGTGAGATAAGGGCTTGCCACCCTGAAAATTTCAGCCCAAAGGAAACAACCATTTGCTTGCAGAAGGATGGCAAAGATGTGCAGTTATCAGGAGCATACTTTTGCAAAATACTTTTGCAAACATGAAAGTGTCACAAACAGAAGACACTACACTTCTGCATTTGCAAAAGCATGTAAATTACTTTCACAAAATACTTTTGCAAGCATGAAAGTGTAGCAAATACATTAGCCGACATTATCGCATTTGCAAAAATATTTTCAGGGAATGTCCAAATCTGTTTTGGGGCTTGTAAACCCAAAATAGCTATATGTAGTCTGTGTTATGTGTTGGTGGCAAGGTGGGCTCAACATGCCCAGTTGTCCATAGTGATATATGTTTGTGGAGTGTGGAAAGTCTGGGATCAGAGTTAGCAGTGACAACCCCATGCCACACCCTGACATCCGTTGGTGCTTGTAAGATAGGATGATGGGGGTGTGGTTTCATGGTTTAGATAGGTGTATGTTATTTCTGTTACTGGCTGCTGGTTTTGTGTGATTGGTAATGGTAACAGTGACATAAACTCAAATGGTAATAGTACCCAATATAAACGTGAACACAAATGCGAATGCTAGCAGTTATGGTAACACAAATGGAAATGCAAATAGGCAAATGGAAATGAGAACACAAATGTAACAGTAACGGTGATGAAACACAAATGGTAACGGTAACGTAACTCAAACGTGAACAGAAACAGAACTGCTAACGGTTACGGTAATGCAAAGCAAAACGAAATGGCAACACAAATGGTAACAAAACACAAACAGTTATGGTAATGGAAGTGGAAATGCAAACGGTAATGGTAGCGAAGACGCAAAGCCATGCGGTAATGCAAAAGATAATGAAACGCTATGCAAATGTAATTACAAACAGAAATGAGTACATAAATGGTAAAAATGCAAATGGTAATGGTAATGCCAAATGTATTGAGCGATACAGACACAAACACAAATGGTAATAGTAACGCCAACAGCGAAGTGAGTGCAAAAGTGGTAATGCAAACGTAATGAACGCTAGCGTGAAAATGCAAACGTTAATGGTTATGGTAACGAATGCAAACACAAATGAATCTAAACGGAAATGGTAACACAAACAGTAACAGAAACGCAAATGGAAATGGTAACACAATCGGTAATAGAAACGCAAATGTAAACATAAACACAAACACAAACACAACGGTAATGCAAATGAAAGCGCAAATGCAAACTTAATGGTAACACCAACGGTGATGCCAAAGGAAACAGTAACACAAACAGTAACATAAATGCAAGTGCAGATGCAAATGCTAATGGTAACAGTAATGGAAACACAAATGCAAATGGTAACACAAACGCATAACGGTAACAGTAACACAAATGTACGGTGATGCAAACAGAAATGCTAATGCAAACGGTAACAGGAACACAAGAGGAAACTAAATGCAAATGCTAACAGTAACAGTAATGCAAATGCACAAGCTTTGTGTGCAAAAGAGATTCATTCAAAAGCACAGTGAATACAAAGAATGTGGGTATAATAATGGCCTCGAACCAGAAAATGAGCACTTGGAATACTAAATTGCTTATATCTCAGGAACCGTCTGATGCAGAAAAAATTTAAATATCATATTATTTATGACTTTCCAGGCTAGTTTGTTCTTAGCCCGCCAGTGTGGGACTAAAATTTTGTGATAAAAGTCTGTATGTCAAACAGTTTTTGAGATATGGGACCCAAGGCGTGCAGCAGATGCCATAATGTTATCCATGGGGAAAATGTTCAACTTCAGGGTGCCTTAACTTTGCAGCCCTGTAATATTTTGCAACAAACCACCAAAGGCACATCTGTGGGATGTTGGCTTTCTTCCATACAAATTTCAGCCCAAAGACCAAACTGTTGTTTTGCAGCAGGGCAGCAAAGATTTCCTGTTATTTTGGCCATAGTAACTAATTACTTTGGCAAATCACGACACTTTCACAAAAATCACGAAAGTGCTGCATTTGCACAGTATTTTACAAAAGTACTTTCACAAAAATGTTAAAACATATTTCTGAGTGGTTTACCTCCAAAAAAGATATGGCTAGCATCCTCAGGACTTGACTAGTGAACACAACAAAGAATTGTGTTCCTAGAGGGTCCCAATTTTAAATGCTAGGCATTTTCTAAGCTGTAACTGAAAAAAGTCTGACTCATGAGCGTAAAAGACTCATTTACAGCGGTAAAATGATCATTTGTGAAAGTGTCACAATTGTTAACTTTTCCATAGACTATAATGGAATATAGTTTTTTATAACTTTTGAACTGTTTAATATTTTTCACAAAATCTTTAAAAGGCACATTGGGGACACATGCTGCATGTTCCATGATGTTTTCGGACTGATCACGCAAAACCATGCAGGCTGTAGAGTGCGAAGCAAAGAAACATGCAAAAGTCATTTTTCACATTGTTTGATGCGCTATAGCTCTGCAACCGTACATATGACCATAACGCAACTTGCCAGATCCAGAGATCTATGGCACCAGACCATGCACTCCAAATTTCAGGCAAATTCTTCATACGGTGGTAGTTATTAAAGCGCAAAATTTGAGATTTAACCTTAAATGGGGTACTCAACCTAACTATAGTAGCACTACGTGTCACTATAATACATATTCATGGCAAAAACTCTGTTAATGCATTAGTTAGGGTTATTCCACAGTGACAAAAGCAGGAAATTTTGTGTTAGGGTTCTAAACCCTAACTGCACTTTCCCCACCCCATCACACACACACACACACACACACACATATGCAAGTAGGGAAGGACCAAGGCAACACAACCAATTACTCACACAGCAGGAGATGTATACCTGTGTTACCGTAGGAAGTGGAAAAACCAACAAGGTATCGTACAGTATTTCCAACCTTGTTCCATGAGGTTAGTTCACCTAAAGGTGAACCAAGCTGCCAATAGTGAAAACTGTGTACCTCACTTTGTTTTCAACATATGGGTGGTGAAAGGCATCATGGGTGCTGCAATGTTAGCCTATGGAAATTGCTCAGTTTTAGAACACTGTAACTTTGTGATCCTTAACTATTTTAGCACCAAAGCAGCAAAGGCACATCTGTGGGGCCAGGGCTTGTCACTATACAAATTTCAGCCCACAGGATCCAACCATCTGCTTGCAGGAGGATGGCAAAGATGTGCAGTTATTAGGAGCATAGTTTTGCAAAATACTTTTGCAAACACGAAAATGTCACAAACAGAAGACACAACACTTTTGCACTGGCGAAAACATGTAAAATACTTCTGCAAACGCGAAAGCGTTGCAAGTCAATAGCATGACAGTTTCACATTACTGAAAGTGATTTAGAAAGTATTTTCAGGAATGTCAAAATCCTGTTTTGGAGCTTGTAAACCACAAAATAGCATATGTGTAGTCTGTGTTATGTGTTGGTGGCAGCATAGGGTCCAAGATGCACAGTAGCCCATAGTGATATGTGTTTGCAGAGCGTGGAATGTCCAGGATCAGAGTTAGCATTGATGACGCTACCACACCCGGCGTTGGCTGGTGTGTGGAAGATGGAAGCATGGTGGTGTTTTTCATGGTTTAGAGAGTTGTATGCTATTTTTGTTACCTGCTGCTGGTTGTGTGTGATTGGTTGTGTTGCCTTGGTCCTTCCCCTACTTGCATCTATGTGTGTGTGGTGGTGGTGGTGGTGGGTGGGAAGGGCAGTTAGGGTTTTGAACCCTAACACCGAATTTCCTACTTTTGTCACTGTGGAACAACCCAAACTGATGCATCAACAGAATTTTTGCCATGAATTTCCCTTTTTAGAGAATGTGCAATATAAATAGTGAATAGTATATGGGATCTCCCACCATGCCCATTTCGGCATAATAACTGTAACAGTAACATTAACAGTAACAGTGATGCTAACCGTAATAGCAATGCTATTGCTAATGGTAACGATAATGTTGGCGTCAGCGGTAACACCAGCGGTAACAGTAACACTAATGGTAATGCTAACAGTAAAGGTAACAGCAGCACGAGGAAATGCATACACTAACACTAATGGCAACAGTAATGCAAATGCTAACACTAACACTGACAGATTTCTTTTGCAGTTAATTTATTTTCCTCTCTAGTCCCTGGTGGCAGTTCCTCCTGCCAGTCTCCCAGACCCATCCCCGCTTGCAGTTCAACCTCCAGCTGCCCCACAGCTTACTCCCCATGGTGGGGTGGCAGGGAGCCCTCGAACCCCCATGCAAGGATTGAGTTGCAGGAGGTGTATTGCTGCCCATCGTTAGGTGGCGCCTGGGAGACCAACCACCACAAAGCAGCCAGGACCATTTTCCACCAGATTTTCCCTCAAGCTGAGGCGTGTAATGATGCCCAAGTAGCAAACGCGCACACTCCCATATGCATTCCTCCAAATGTCTGCCTCGGCTTCCGCTGCTGTAGTTTCAGTGCCTAGCCCCCAGCCACCGCTAGAGCCAGTGCACTGAGTGCTGGTGTCCCCCTCCCGGAGAAGGAGAGCAGTCCTAAGGATGCTCGATCCTTCTCCTCCTGCCGACCCCACCAGCCCGTGCTCATTCCCTCGAACATGGGTCGCGCGCGCGGATTGAGGTAAGGTGTCCAGCACCTGAGCTCTCAGTGCCACTGGGCTGGCAATGCTAATGCTAACAGTAATGGTAACAGTGACACACAAGCACATACAAATGCAAACAGTAAAGCTAATAGTAATGGTAACCATCTTGAAATGCCAAGAGAAATGCAAACTGCATCTGTAATGATAGCAGAGACACAAATTGTAACAGTAATGGTCACAGTGACACAATGGCAACGAAACATGAATGGAAATGCAAGGGTAATGATTACTATAATGCAAATACAAATGTTAATGCTAACGGTAACGCAAAACACAAACACTAATGGTAACGGTGATGCAAACTAAAACAGTAACAGTAATGCCAATGAAAAAGTGAACAGAAATGCAAACACTAACGGTTATGGTAATGTAAATGCAAACACAAATGGTAATGCAAATGGTAATGAAAATGTAAAGGAAATGGTAATAGCAACGGTAATGTAAATGGAAGTGGAAATGTAAACGTAAATGCAAATGGTAACACAAACAGTAACAGAAATGCAAATGAAGCACAAACACAAATGCAAATGGTAATGCCAAAGGGTGATGCAAACAGAAATGATAACACAAATGGTAATGGAAACGCAGAGTGAAATGCAAATGCTAATGGTTACGATAATGGAAATGCAAATACTAATGGTATAACGCAATGCAAATGGTAATGGTAATGCAAATGCAAGTACAAATGTAAATGGTAACAGTGATAGTGATGCAAATGGAAATGCTAATGCAAACAGTAACGGAAATGCAAGCACAAACATAAAAGCAAACCGTAACGCAAAACATGAACAGAAATGCAAACAGTAATGGTTACAGTGATGCAAATAGAAATGCAAATGCAAACAGTAATGGTAACACTAAGGTGATACAAAAGGAAATGGTAATGCAAACGGTAATGGAAACAAGTGCAAATGCAAACGCTAACAGTTACAGTAACCTAAATGCAAATGGTAACAGTAATGAAAATGCAAGCACAAATGCAAATGGTAATGCTAATGGTGATGCAAACGAAATGTTAACACAAACGGTAATGGAACATAAGCACAAATGTTAACGCTAAGACACATGCTTTGTGTCCAAAACAGGTGCATCAAGAACTACAGTGAATACAAAGAATGTGGGCATAATAGTGGCCTCGGACAGGAAAATGAGCACTTGGAATACTAAATTGTTTATATCTCAGGAACCATTTGACGTAAAAGAAAAATTGAAATGTCATATTATTTCCGACTTTCCAGGCTAGTTTTATATTTAGCCCCAGCGGGCTAAAATTTTGCATGAAAACTCCATATCTCAAACCACTTTTGAGGTATGGGACCTGAAATGCATGGTGAACGCCATAATGTTATCTTTTGGAAAAACTGTCAACTTGGCTGGCCGGTGGTGCTGAAGGTTGAAGTGCTGGACACCACACTACACCACGCCGACAACCCAGGTTCAGCAGTGGGCTCAGGTCACTGGTGGTCGGCCGGGGAGATAGGCTTGAGCATCCCATGACTGATCGCCTTCTCCTGGGAGGGAACAGACCAATGCTTGCACCTTGCCTGACTCGAGCGGTGGCTCAGAGTACTGCAAGCCTCACTAGTTGGGATGGGTGGCTGCTGTACAGCATGGTCATTAGTGCCTTATGCCATGATGTCAGGGAGTTGCATGCTGTTTGGAGGGAGGGTGGAAAATGAGAAAATAGCCTGCCACCACCAGGGAGATGGGAAACTGAGGCGTGCCCATGATGTGCCTGCACCCACCCAATGGATCCAAGACTGATGAAATATAGTTACAGAGCGTCCATACCCCACCTGACCCCCACCCAGGGGTATAACTGTGCTTCATGGGGCTCTGGGGTCCATTCTGGGCAGGGTAGCAGGCAGTGGGATGTCTAATGTCTCCTGATGGGTCGGGATGGCAGGCTGGGGAATAGGAGGTAAAGTAATTAACATAAAATGTCAACTTCAGAGCACCATCACTTTGGAACCCTGTCATATTTTGGGACCACCAAAGGCACATCTGTAGATTCTTGGCTTTCTTCCTTCAAATTTCAGCCCCAAAGAACAAACCATTGTTTTGCAGGAGGCTGGCAAACATTTCCTGCATTTTGGCCATACTTTTGCAAATTACTTTTGCAAATCATGACACTTTCACAAAAAAATCATGACATTTTGCATTTGCCACACTACTTTGTGAAAGTACTTTTTACAAAATTTGAAAAACATGTTTAACCTCCATCCCCAAAAAGATATGACTAGCATCCTCAGAAGTCAACTAGGTGAGCACAACAATAATTGTGTCCCTAGAGGGTCCCAATTTTAAATGGCAGGCATTTTTGTGAGCTGTAACTGAAAACAAAATGGCCAACTCACAAAAGTAAAGGGTTATTTGCGACAGTAAGAACAGTCATTTGTGAAATTTTGCAATTGTTGTTAACTTTTCCATAGACTATAATGGACTCAGTTTTTTGAATAACTTTTGACCCGGCTGCATGTTCCTGAAGTTTTTGGACCAAAGCGTAAACAAGTGCGTTTGTAGTCTTGAGAGCAAAGAAAAGCTAAAAGTCTGGGTTATTTTTGCATTTTTGGTGCTTTGCAGCTCTGCAACTGTACATATGACCATAACACAACTTGACATATTCAGTGATCTATGGTACCAGACTGAACATGCAAAGTTTTCAGGAAATCAATCATATGGTGGCAAGTTATTAAGGTGCAAAATTTGAGATTTAACCTCAAAATGGGTACTCAACCTAACTATAGTGGCACTACCAAACCACTAAAAAATACATACATATATATATTATATATATATATATATATATATATATATATATATATATATATATATATAGGCACAGTTAGCCCATATATTTAGGGTTATGAAGCCACTTCTATGTTAAACACAAAAGTTTGCATGTTAATAACTTGGGACCCGTTCAACGGAGTTGCACGAAAACTAGTATGTGCAGTGAGGCATGGTAGATCTCTTGATTTGCCAAATTTTGTTTTGGTTGAACTTACAGTTTTGCGCCAAAACACTGAATAATTCACTTTTCATCAGTTATGTGAGCAGTTTTCAGATTTTATCCATGGTGCTGCACAGCTGTTGTGTGGTGTGCCACTCTGCAACTTGGCATATTGAAAGAGCTTGGGTCAAGGAACATGCCACTTTTTATTTGGTGAAAAAATATTAATCCTTTCAAAAGTTATTAAAGTTTTAATTTCCATTATAAGTCTATGGGAAAATTTAATTAGTTATTTTGCAAAGAAGAATAGGATTTTGTGCCATCTGGTCCTCCTCATGATCAAAGAATTTGCATGCTTGAAATCAAGAATCTTTGATCACAAAATTCTTTGATCACGATGGTCGCCATCTTGTTTTCATTTGCAGTCAGAAAAAACAAACATCTGTGCTCAGGGGTGACTCCTGAAGTAAAACTTGGATGGGTTTTGCTCAGGGGCTTTGCTCTATCTAGCCATGGCTGTGGTTTTTGTAATTCTGTCAAAATGGAGTTTTCAAGTTTTAAAATCTTTGATCATGTCTCGCTAATGATCTTTGATCATCAGCCTGCAAATTCTTTGATCGAGAGATTCTTTGACCCGATCTTTGATCACGAAGGCATGACTAGATGACTAGAGTAAAAATTCAAATTTCTCAGCCCAGGGTGACTTATAAAGACTAGGATTGGTTTTGCCCAGTGGGCGTCGTTCTATTGAGTCATGGCTGTGGTTTCATGTATTTATGTGTAAAAATTGAGTTTTAACATATTTTATTCTATGATCATGAGTCTGCAAATTCTTTGATTGCAAGAGTCTTTTTCGTGAGGGTGCGACTAGATGGCCAGATAAAAAATCTAATTTCTTAGCTCAGGGTCACTTATAAAGACAAACTAGGATCAGTTTTGCTCAGGTGGCTTAGTTCTATAGAGTCATGGCTGTGGTTTCATGTATTTATGTGTAAAATTTTGTTTTAACATTTTTATTCTTTGATCATGAGCCTGCAAATTCTTTTATTGTGAGATTCTTTGATCGCGATCTTTGTTCTCAAGGGATGGACTAGATGGCCAGATTTGGAGGGACCAGATAGCCCAGTTTAACAACTTTTAAAATTAAAAGTAAATATCTCAGAAATGGTTTGCTCTTTTAACTTGAAACTTGGATGGTGTTGATGGGATGTCCTCTAGATGCAATTATGGTGTCTAGGTGTCAGAAAATACATTTCTTGCAGAGATATTGTGTGGCTCAGTTTACATTTGCAGCCAGCTTTTGCATTGTGGTAGTGGGTTGAAATTTATAGGGCAGCTAGGGTTACTGACATGGATGTACTTTTCAGTCATTAGTTGCATACAATGTAAACAGGTTCAAATTATGCCACTCTGACGAATGAAAATTTCAAACTTTAAAATGTTATATCACGGATACGGTTTGGTCTTTTAACTTAAAATTTGGAAGGTGTTGAGGGAATGTGCTGTACATGTGAATTCTGGTATTTAGGTGTTGGAAAATTAATTTACTGTGGAATTTTGCATGATGCACTTTACATTTTTATATAGTGTTTGCATTGTGGTAGTAGCTTCACATTCATATGGTAACCAGCCTTAATGCCATGGAGGTAATTTTCAGAGCTTAGCTTTCTGACATGTAAACAGGTGCAGAATTATACCACTCTGATGAATGAAACTTTGTTTTGTTTCAAGGTGGTTTGGGCCCCATGCTCCCAGCAATATGTGCTCCCAGCAATATATATGATATTCAGTACTTTTCAGGCCCAGCGCTCCCACTAACGCGTAACTTTCTACTTTACTATGCTTTCTCAAAAGTAAGAAATTCTATGCAAAAACTGTGTTAATGCATCATTTAGGGTTACAACACAAAAGTCAGGAAATGAGACCTTAGAGTTGACCCTCCCTCCTCATGTACCCCCCCATCCTCCCTTAGATTGACAGATGCCGGGTGTGTCATTGGGGTTGTGAGGCCTAAATGTCACCCATTCTTCTTTACTGTGTCTTGTGAATATGATTACAAATGGAATGGGGTGACATTTAGACCTCACAACCCCAATGACACACCCGACATCTGTCAATCTGGGAGGATAGGGGTACACAAGGAAGGATGGGTGATCCCTAAAGGACTCATTTCCTGACTTTCGTGTTTTAACCCTAAATGATAGATTAACACAGTTTTGTGCATAGAATATATATATATATATATATATATATACACATATATATATATATATATAGAGAGAGAGAATTTTAATTTTGACTCCAAATTTCAACATTGTCACTTTATGAGTCCCCATATAAACATGACATATGGCATTTCTAGAACACTAGTCAGAATGATATTTTATGCCACAAGTGCAGAAACACATTTTGGCCAGGATTTGAAAAACAAAACCTGTCATGCTCATAAGGAAATGCGAACAAATGGCTTTATTAAAGTTTGGGGTCAAGATATTGAAAATGACCACAGTTATAAGCAGGCATGAAAAATGTAAATGTACATTCATAACTGTTTCTTAATATATATGTATTTTATATATGTAGCTTTTTAGTTCACTTGCACACTTGTGCAAGGAATGTTTTAGGACAGTGTGACTTTTTGGACGTGTGTGACTCTCCTGGTCAATGTAGTGCTCAGTGTAATGGGCATGACCATACCGCACCAATGGATGTGCTGAGCTGCAGATGACAGCAGTTTGCTGCCATGATGTTCAGTTCAAGAAAAGCTTCACTGCAATCAGCGGTGGTAGCGAGATGCCGGCATGGAAACACATTCCTGCCTCCAAAAGTGTCCCTCGAGTCACATCGAATACACCTATTTGAGGAATGAAGAGTATCCAGCCTTCCCAGTGCTCACTTAATATCAGATTAAATGGCTGCTGCTTCTGAAATTGTGCTACTGCACCCCAAAAGATGATTGCTTTTACAAGGTAGAATGAACAATTAAGTTGTTCCAGCGAGAGTAAAAGGCACATTTTGCCCATTAAAGCAATCTGCTTTCTTATTTTAACAAAATTACAAGCAAAGTTAGGATTATGTTCAGGATGACTGTCCTGGTTGAAATATATGAAAGCAACAACAAAATGGCGCTAGATCACTGTTTCTTCTAGATGCAGAACATATATTTTAGTGCTTAGATTTCGAAATCTGCATATGTGGTGTATTCTGTTTTGTTTAGAAAAATGGTGTTCCATCCATGCAAGTCGAGGTGGGAATGGGAACAAAGTCGTTTCAGCATCTTCATAAATCGTTTTATACATGTGACAAAGCAATTACACATGCTAATCCACATTTAAAAGTCAAGCTTATAAAAGTGGTGCATCGTCACCCTCTTCCCCAGTAGGATCTAGAAGCATAACGAACAGCTTCAAGGGAGCTACAACAAAGGATTTCTTCCTTGATAACAGTGTATTGGCGAAGGATTCCTGAGCCAAATAGCTATATACCAACATGACCACAAAGAAGGTTAATCAGTCAAAACTGCCTGCAAACAAATTGCAGGTGGGTTCAGATTCAGCAGAAATAGTTCATTTCAATGGTTTACCCACCCCCACCAACCATTGGTCCCTGCATATCCCGGTAAGATCATGCCGCCGGGCATGGCTTGACTCCAAACGGAATGGTTGCCTAGAATTAACTCTCTCTGATACCCTGGATCCTTCTCCGTGATTTATACTGCCTAACTCAGCCAGACATAATGGTGCAGCAGAGGACACATAACTGGACCTACCAGAATATTATTTTCTGTTCCTCGCATTTGCTGGCACGTACTACGATGCAAAATCTGAAGCAGCAGAATGGTGCAATACAGATGATCTGAGGCCTCTACAGAGCCAGCCATGCAGCAAACTAATGAAATGTTCATGGCCTTGCTCAAACAAATGGCAAGTCACATTAGCATCTAACAAAATCACAACTGCCATTCTGCAGCTAGATTTAGAATTGGCCAAACAGAAGCAAAAGTGGGCAAGAATACAGCTGCAATAGAAAATCATGCAGCCATAATCAGGGAGAAGGACAGAATGATCCAGTCCTTACAAAACAAAATGGATGATATGGAAAATAGGGCTCCAAATAATCTGTGACTCCTAGGCTTCCAGGGTGTGGAATACGGCAATTCTCTAGATTTTCTGTATGATATCCTACTCGAGCTGTTACAGCATGAAGTTCCACCTGGCTTATAATTGAAAAGGGCACACAGAACGCTTCAGCCCGACTCTGAAGGTTGGGAAACATCTAGACCCACCATGGCTCATATACTCAATTTTGCAGAAAAGGTGGATCTTTGCAAGAGCTTGAGAACTCAGAGCTCTCTCCTGGCAGACCACAAAATTTAATTTTCCAAGACTACTCCCATGAGTTGGCTGCCAGACAGAAGGAGTACACAGAAACCTGCAACATGATGCACTCGCTCAATATTAAATTGTCCTCGTTATCCAGCAATTATGCATCTAGAAGTAAATGACATATCGCCTTTTTCCACACACCAGACAGCCTAATGCAATATTTCCACTCTAACTGGCCATCCCAACCCACTCTGGAACCAAGCAGCAGTCAGCAGACGGTAAAAGAGCAGAAAATGTTTAACAAATCAGCTGCTACCAGCTACACAAGAAATACTATGTCACCTCTCGATCTAGCTTCCAATTTCAAGGCAGGCGACTGGCCCTTTTGGCCAGAACACATGCAGCAGCAATCTGGAAGCCATCCAAGCAGGATCACCCCAAGATTGGACAGAAGAGGCATTCTTGTTATCCTCAGTTCCCTGGTGACATTGTAGCACAATTCTCTACACAGAACCACTTTGCCATCCTAACACCTACAGATCTGAACGACACTACTGCTGATTTTTCTGCATCTCCAGAGGAGGAGATGGTTCAGGAAGCTGCCAGGACTGAGACCCGATTGCAGCTAAATCTTCAGACATGGCCTCCTCCTTCGATCGATTGGACACTGCCCGATACAACCCAGACAACCGAGAATTCTGCTGATGAATGGTCGCAGCAAACACCCTCAGAGTGGAACTGCTGCATGCGATGGATCAACGGAATCAGACCTAGATAAATGTCCATGTTTCCTTTCTGTTTTCCTGTTTTACAACATGCATGGCCTAGTATTGACCCTGGGGGTGGCTTCCAATTAACAGTAGTTCATGGGACAAGTTTGAAGCAGCTTAGCTAGCTTTTATCTCCGCCTGAAAGAACCTGAGGCTTTATTTATTCATAATGCTCTCATTGCCAGGGCCGCGTATATCACAAAAAGAACTCAGGGCACTACCTTCTAAAAATGCTGTACCCAGTATTAGCTGCTAACATAAGGTATTATTATGTTTACTGTCATACTAGATGGAGTAGAGTACTTGCACAGTTTTAAGATGCTAATCTTTCTCTTTTCTTTTCTCTGCTTTTTACTGAAACAGGATGGGGGTTAAAGAGACAGCTGCACTAATCACTAGGTGCTGCATGCTGGATCACTCAGCTAATGCCATTTTACTAATCTACCCCATCCCTATGAGGTGCATTGTAAACAGGCTGGCTGTTCCACACTCTCAGGCTGTATCTGATTATGATAGGAGTTTTAGGCAAGCATTTTTGCCCCATACTATTCCTGGAGGAGTGCATTATTCATTCTGGGTTTGCCCAAACATTTGGGACTAAAAGTCTCCACACCCTCTGGCTGGCTAGGTGGGTGGGCCACAGGATGCTGAGATCTCAGCCCAAATTACCCACCTGTGTCACCGTGCAACGTTAGCATTATATGTAAATAGTTTAGGCAAATTGTGCTTCTTCATAGTATTACTTTCGTTCTTGCACATCTTGCTGCTTATTACGAAATGCATGCCTGAAAGTAAATCTATATTTGTGTTTGAGTCATCTACCGACACCCCTATCAACATGAGTTCTAAAATAATGTATAACCTGTTGCAGTACCATTCCCCTGACAATGATTTTCTCTGCTTTGCACTCCAGTTACCACGTTCCATTACTGGTTTGACTAATTCTGCTTCAAAAGAAAATGAGTTCTAACTCACCTAAAAGGCTAAAACCCAGATTGCCTTCTTACAAGAAATGAAATTGACCAAGCAGGATCACAAATACCTGGTGAAGGATTGGGTGAGTCAAAATCACGCTAGCACTTCCACAAAAAGAGGCATAGTTATTTTAATTCACAAATCTCTCCCTGGTCAATCCTGCATAGCAAAGCCAACCCTCAGGGCAGGTGGGTAATTGCTCTACTGGATACCCACATGGCCAAATTTTAGTAGCCATCATATATGCACCCAATAAGGACAACCCTCCTTCTTTCTGGATCTTAATGCTAAACTGGGGACAATGACAAACCTGGTATATCTATGCTGGTGGGGGGATTTCAACCTAACTTTGTCCCTACCCTGGACAGAAGTGACCAAGGAAAAGAATACCATACTCAAGGAGTACAGACCACACTAAATCTCAGCTCTGAATATCAACTGGTTGATATCTGGTGCCTATTCCACCCCTCAGACAGGGATTACACTTTTCAATTGAAGTTTACGGATGCCTTAGCAGACTTGACTTTTGGTTAATATCCCAATCTATTACACAATGTGACCTAGGAACTAATATCCTCTCCATGGTTATATCAGATCATGCCCCAGTGCAGCTGACATTGCTCTGGGACCACCCACCCCAGGGTCCACATCCTGAGACCAGATCCCTTCTTATGCATGACTCAAATTCATTGACTGGGCTAAATTCAAACCCAGCTTTTCCTACAAGAAAAGCTCATATCTAAGACTTCAGCCCAAATCACCTGGGAGGCATACAAAGTCACTATAGCAAGGCAAAATAATTGGTTATGCTGCTCACAGAAGGAAATGCAAAGAAAAGAATGTAACCTGCTTGAAAATGAAATTTTGAATGCAGAGCAAGAGCATAAGGCACTGCCCCACCCCTCCCTCATTCCGAGTCTGGAAGAAAAGTCCTACAACTGCATATTAAACTTAACAATTACTATCAAGAAAAGTGGACCTAGCCCTCCATAAATCTCTCTATATGTGCTGGGAAGGGGAGATAAAAATGGGAAGGTCCTAGCATACCAACTCCGTAAACAGCAGTCTCATCAATACATAAATGGGCTGAAAAATCCAAATACCAGAACTGTTCAAACTAACCCCCAAAGTGTGAATGACATCATGGCAGCTTTTATTCTCAATTATACACCTCCTCCGGACCTGAAACTATCTCTGAAACTCAAGCCTTTCTTCACTCTGTCAACCTACCTATACTCTCCCTTCCCACATTGCTACCCTAGATGCCCCCTCACTCCACAGGAAGTCTCTATAGCACTGATGGCTCTAAAAATAGGGAAGGCACATGGAGGGGACAGATATCTTGTGGAATTTCTCCAGGTAATGTCCCTATGATCATCCCCTGCTATGCCAAGTCTTTATACAAGCTGAGGCTAAGGGTATTTTACCCCAAACTTTAAGCGAGGCCACTATTACTGTCCTTCCAAAAAGGAAAAGCCCCCAAAGAACTGGCCAGCTACCATCCTAGCTTCCTTGATTAATGCCAACAGCCAGGTGTATGCTAGGGTGTTGGCTAACAGACTAAGCCCTATACTCCCATACTCTGATATACCCTTCCCAAATCGGATTTGTGAAAGGCAGGTATAGCTCAGACCACCTTCGGACCCTTCTCAATCTCATTCACATAGCAAAATATGCTCCAACATGTGTGGCTGCACAGGTGATTGATTTTGAGAAGGCATTTGATTCTGTGGAATGGGACTACCTTCATACCATTCTCCAACACTTTGGATTTGGACCTTGCTTTTGTGCTGCTGTAACAACTCTTTACACATCCCCCTTGCTAAAGGTACTCACCAGTTCTATAATATCAGACCCATTCCAACTCTATAGAGGCACCAGACAGGGTTGCCCCTTAGCTCCCCTTCTGTTTCTCCTAGCGGTGGAACCCATGGCTGCTGCAATCAGGCAACTTCCGCTCATAACAGGTATTGCTATAAGATAACCACAGCCTTCAACCCTTATGTATGCTGATGACCTATTGGTTATCCTAGGAGATGCCCCAAACTCTATCCCACCTCTTCTTACTCTGTTAGAACATTTCTCCCACATCTCTGGACTCAAAATCAATCAAGCAAAACAGAGATTATTCAACTCAACTCCAAGTGTCTCCTCACAACATGTCCCACCATGGTCTTAAATGGGCACAACACACTATTACATATCTGGGAATCAAAGTAGGAGCCAATGTTGAGAAATGGTGGGACAACAACCTAGGCCCCTAATATCTACCAGCAAAACCGATCTGGATCTATTGTCTCATCTTAACCTCACACTAGCTGGCAAAATAGCAGCCTATAAGATGTCTATCACACCTAGATTTTTCCACTTACTATCCCACATCCCCCTATTTCTTCCTATGGCATGGATCCAAAAACAATAAAACTATCAGCTGTCTTCTGTGGGGTAAAGTTAAACCTTGATTTGGTAAAACACACTTTGAGCACACTGGAGACCTGGAGGATGGGGTCTGCCTTTGGATGGAGGGCTACAAGATAGCATACTAGTGCTCACAGACCATGAAATGGTTTCACCGACAATCTGAGGACTCTCCTCAATGGTTAACAATAGAGCAAACTTTAAGTGGTTCTCCTATTACAGCTACCTTGCTATGGCCTGGGGCTCCTCAGGATCTCCTATCACACCCTAATATAGGTCCTCAATAAGGTATTGGTGAATCCTCCACAAAAAACTAAATATTTTCACTCTCCCCTTTTACACCCTGTGGGAATAACCCCAATATCACCATAGGTGGTCTGCCAGTGTCCTCACCTACATGGCAAAAAAAAGGTATTTTATTAATAAAAGACCTTCTGGTCAAGGGCTCTTTACTGGTGGATACATTCCAACAATTACATAATAAGAGGAATCTGCATAGCTCTGATTTCTGTAAATTTCTTCAAATCAGAGATGCCCTAAAACACTTGCTTCCTCAGGAATATACCAGCTGACCTCCACCTCCAATACACTTGTGGCTTACCTTACAAAGGACTGATGGGGCTATTTATGCCTAATCAGAGATACCCTGCCCACCTAACCAATCCTCAAATGCCAAATGGGAAAAGGTTCTACAAATATCACTGACTGACCATCAGTGGAAGCAGTGTTGGTAGGTAGGACATAATGTCTACATAGATGCTAGGAGTAGACTTATCCATAACAAAATAATGCACTCATGGTACAGAACCCCACAATGCTAAAGAAAATGCAAGTGCTCCCACATGACAAATGCTGGACATGTCACCGACCGGAGGAGACCTCTGTCATGTCCTATGACTTTTCCTCTGATTACAGACATTTGGGAGTCTGTCCTCAGAGTTGCAAACACAATTTTGCAAAGTACTATCCTCCTAGTTCTTCCCTTTTGTTACTTGGCCTTAAATCTGAAGCCCTAATCTAAGACCCTATGAATTCAGATGGTTAATGTTGCTAAGTATGCAAGTAAAATGTTCTATCATAAATATTGGAGAAATTCCACTATACCCAATGTAACAGAGATATTGTAAGCACTTACTGATATATCCAAATTAGATAGACATTCTCACCTGATGAAAGGACAACTGCCACTCTTTTTACCTCTTTTGGGCCCTACATGGCATATCTGGCCTCCAGAGCAGGTGATGGTTGACTTACTCCAAAATATTTTTTTAGTCTTTCCTCCTATGAATGTACTGCATAACTAGACTACTGAACTAAAACCCTAATAAGTATCGCTGTTTTTTTTATTTCTACCACATTTAGGATGACAGTACTGTCAATCAATCAAATCTTTGATTATCCAGGCGAACACCATTGAGCATAGCTCATTTACAAGATGGACCTGGTTAGCACATGAACACATGATATACAATATATGAACAGTCACACCATAACACCTCAGTAATATTACACAATACAGAGTTACAATAGTTAAACGTAGTCATAATTGGAAAACAGATGGGAAACCGTGGTTCAATTCCTTCATGGTGTATAATGAGTCTAGCAACAGTAGCTGGAAGTACTAACAAGGACATTTGTTAGGTAATGGTATATTACATACAATGCCATAAAAACAAGACAGACAGTGAGTTAAAAACAAAACAAAACAGTGTAACAGGGTAGAGAGGGGTGGTAGGCAAGGTGAGAGATAGGGTACAGGTAGGTGGTAGGGGATAGGCGAGGGACAGATGAAGCCTTGGAAAGGACACACAGGACAGGAGGCGGGGAGCACAATTAAGTATCAGAAATGTGAAGGAGAGGTCAAGGTTAGGCATAGCGGAAAGGACAATGCCATCATGGTACATTATAAGTCAGGGAAGTTTAGGATCGGGGAAGCAGTTGCAAATTTCCTTGACCGAATGGTCATATAGTGTCTTGAAGAAGGATAGACTGACCAGAGTACTAAGCTTTAGCGATTTTTGTATTTTGTTCCATAGAGATGGCAGGGCAAAGCTTATAGCCATTCTTCCAAAGCGTGTTTTTAGCTTAGTACCTTTAAGGAAATAAAGGAGTAGCTTCTCAGTGCACAGTCCCCAAGCTCGCTATAGCGGAAGACAATCAGCGATATATAGGGGCAGTTTTTGATAATATCTCTGAAAGTCCAGAGTACAGCATTTCTGTTTTTTCTGTACTGAAGGAGGGCCACCCATGGCAGCATAGAGTGCACAATGATGAGTGAAAAAGGTAGGCCAGTAATGAATCTCAGAGCCCTGTGATACAACGTATCCAATTTAGCAAGATAAGAGACAGGGCAGTGACTATAAAGAAAGTCAGCATAGTCGACCAAGGACAGAAACAATGTTTGTACCAGCCGCTGCTTGGCATTGCTAGTAAGGAAGTAATTAATCCTGAAAAGTCCAAGCCTCTGCCTCAATTTCTTTAGCAGGTCTTTGAAATGGTCCGTAAAGGAAAGTCTATGGTCCACACACTCCCAAGTACTTGAATTTATTGACAAATTCTAGGTTTCTCCCAGGATTGTTGTGATCTGTGGAATGGAGCCAGCACTGGTCGGGTTTACAACATGGAGAAGTGGATAAAATAGCATTGCCTTAGTTTTTTGTTGTTTAATATGAGCTTTTGTTTAAGAGTTGGCTCTGAAGTAGACTGAATTCAGATTGTAGGTCTCCACAGGCAGCTTCTGTCAAAGGACAACTTAAAGAACCGTGTCATCTGCGAACAGATGGATATTGGCCTTAGTTATTTTGGTGTCAATGTTGTTTATGCAAATAGCAAACAGTAGGGGCCAAGAATCGATCCCTGGGGACCCGCTTGCAGAAGTTTTAAGGGAGAAAGTTTACCTTCTGCCTTGACTTGCTGCCACCGGTCAGAGAAGTAGTCAACAAACCAATACAAGAATAGTGAGTCCAGTCCTCATCGCCCTCAGGGAGGAAAGGATCAGGCCACAGTGTTGAAAGCCTTACTTAAGTATAAGAACACTGCACAGACAAAGTTTTGACTCTCCAGGTCTCTTTGCCAATCATTGATCACTTTGGCTAGGGTCGTAATGGTGCTATGCTGTGCTCTAAAGCCAGATTGCATTGGGTTTAGAAGAGTCATAGTTTCTACATGGGTTCTCAACTGCTTGCTTGCAATTTTTCCAACAGTTTGAACAGCAAAAGGAGTAGAGAAATCAGTCTGTAGTTGTTAAGATCACAGGGGTCCCCAGATTAAAACAGAGGACAACATGAGCAGTTTTCCATAAAGGTGGGAGGATTCCGAGGACAGTGAGAGATTGAATAGGTGGGTAATTGATACAGCTAAAGCATGGTAGGTGACCTTTAGAAAGTATGGGTCTAGAGTGTCAGCACCTGCACTTTTTTGGTATCCAACTGTAATAGTAGTTCTTTGACCTCTTTCAGTGAAGTAGGCTGGAGAGAAAAGATAGAGTTGAAGAAAAGGTTCAGAGTTTTCGCACCCAACTGGGAGCATAAAGAACATGCAGGAGAGTTGTCAAATGCCTGCCCTGTGGTGGTGAAGTGGTTGTTAAATGCATCCAGAATCTCCATTTTGTCGCAGATGGTGACTCTGCCAGAGGTAATCTTGCAGGCAGGAGTTCCCGGGTATGTCCGGACATATTCTTAATGGACTTCCAAAATTTAGAGGAGCTCCTGGCAGCAGAATCCAGTTCTGAACAATAAAAGGAGGCCTTAGCAGCTCTTATCATCTTGGTGCATGTATTCCTGACTTTCCTGAAGTGACACCAGTCCATCGGGACCTTAGTTGTTCATGCTTTTTCCAAAGCTTGTTACATGAGGGGCATGCTTGTTTAATGCCCCAGTCACAATTTCAGAAAAGATGTCATATGCCAAATGGACTGAGTTAGCTAGGTAAAGTCCTGCCAATGCAGCCAGTATTTTAGCTCATCAAGGTAGGCAGACTGATCGAAGTTACATCTGGACCTCTTAGTAGAGAACCTTGATGAGGATAGTGGATTCTGGACCGATCTTATGCGGACGATGATGCTATGGTCACTAACATCGGAGAAGAAGGTTCCTGCATGGGAGAACAGGTGTGGTTTACTTACTAAGATGACATCAAGCAGTGTACTATTAGCAGGGTTCTTCTTATTAGAGCATAGGCTCACCAATAAATGTGTCAGCCCATGGGCATCACAGAACTTCTTAAGTGGTGCAGCAGTCTTGGACATCCAATCAAGGTTAAGATCCCAAGGATAACTGTTTCAAGGGAGCCATGCCCCATAATAGTAGTTAGATGGGTGAGGATTAGAGAGTCAGCAGATGGGGTCTATAGCAATCCATGACACAAAGCGTAGTGGAGGAGGATATCTCAACCTTCAGTGTTAGGCATTCAATTGGTTTGCAATGGATAGCGGTCTAGGCATGAATCTGAGTATTTATCCTTGATGTAGATGGCTACTCCTCCACCTCTAGTGATCCTGTCAGCTCTAAATAATGAATAATGTAGGATGTTAATTTCCTGTTGGGGTAGAGGGTCTGAGCTATGATTCGAAATCACCAAAACATCCAGTGTGGTATGATTGACCCAGGCCTGGATTAAGGTAAGCTTTTTAACAGGCTGCATGTGTTCATATGCATGAAGCACATTCCTTTTAGTTTTGCTGGATCTGATGGGGAAGTAAGAACTTTAGCTGGGCCATGGTTAAGCTCAATGTCTCCTGAGCACAACAGAAGGTAATATAAGAGCTTCCTTAGTGCAGCAATAGTCATTTTGCAATCCCTTTCCCATGTTCGTCTACAAGGGTGTTGGGCTGAGTAAATAGAACCCGTATTTAGATCTGATTTATACCAAGACAGCAAGTACCAAGACCCTGTCTGTAACATGTAAAGAGAGGTAAGTGCATGGTAGAGTGATGGATATGCCCGTGGGCAGCTCGGCCCAAGTCCCACCATAATAGTAGTTCAAACAAAGGGCTGCAGGTGGAGGAGTCTAAGAGAACAAAGATAATTATAGGATGAGTTACAGTGCACATGACAGCCCACCAGAAGTCTATGTTCCCGCATGCTAGAAGATTGGGAGAGCTTGTGTACTGTGCATGGCACAAGGAAAGAAGGAACAGAAAACGGAGCCAGTGGGCACCCACATGGTGATGCCTTGCATAAAGCAGACACAGTTGATCTGTCTGGTCCTTGCAGCCTATAGATTGAATTAGCAACCTATGCAAAGGCAAAGGTGCCAGCTACTGGGATGGTCTGGCTGTGACTGGTATATCACCATAGGCAGCTGAAGTGTTAGAATTGAAAGGGTATATAGTTGAATTAGGGTGAGGTCCCTAACAATATGGCAGGTTAGAGCAGTAACTGAAAGGAGTTAACTGGAGAATTAAAAGGGTATATAGTCAAATTAGAGTGAGGTCCCTAACAATAGAGCAGGTTAGAGTAGTAATTGAGAGGAGTTAACTGGAGTGGCTAGAGAAAAAGTTGAGAGCAAATGTACGGCCCTGTGGGTGAGACTGCTTTAAAAGGCGGTAAGAAAGTGGGTTAAGTCAGGTATTGAAGACAGGGAGGCCAATAGCATAAGAATGTGCAGCAGTGGAGTGACCAATCAGCTGCTAGGCTGAGGAAAGTGGCGGAGCAAGGGTCTATTTAATGCTGTGAGGAGGGGGTGAAAAAATTCAGTCCAGAACACAGCACAGAAAGAGATTTCCTGAGATCAGGAATCGCCAGGCACTGGAAAATCAGCCAAGGAGCAGAAACTGCCAATCAATGTCTGACTCCTCCACTGGGCGTCCAGTCAAAACAGCGGCATTCAAAACCATGAGTTTCGGAGGTCTGGTGCGTACCTGCATCTGTCCGGGGTCAGTCGGTGGTCTGTTAGCTGCGGCTTGCTTGGAGAGGCCAGGTCCACAGGAGCAGCTTGGGAAGCCAGCAGATGGGCTGTGTGAAACAAGGAGGGAAACACAGAGGATTAAATACCGCTAGAGTACAATAGCAAGCTCAGTGGGGGCAGGCAATGGGGAAGGACAAAGCATGAGGTAAAGAGATGGCAAATGCAGGCAATTATTTAGAGATAGAAGAGGAGTTAACTGGGGAGGTCTGTGCTTTGGCACCAGGACGTCTGAGGATAAAAGCAGCAGTAGCAGGGGAGTGTAGGAAGGGTTTGTAGGTAAGGCAGAGAAGAAATTAAGCTGTTTAGAGAACAGCATTACAAGTAGGGCAGAGAAATTAATAATTAGCAGCGTGACCAGTGTGGGAAGGGAACAGGGTTTGTCAGTAGGGCAGAAATGGAAAACTGCAGCAATCTTGCTCAGTAGCTAGGTCTAAGCAGTCAAACATCAGCTACTATACAATACAGTTTGTCCAGCACTAGTCACACAGCAGCAAGTAACACTGAAAGGCTAGACTAGTGGCTTGTAACAGACTAGTTAAACTGGCAGGTAAAGTAAGACCAATTGATGCATAACATAAGTAATTACAGTAATAAAAATTAATTCCAGAACACAGCACAGAAAGAGATTTCCTGAGATCAGGAAGTGCCAGGCATTGGAATATCAGCCAAGAAGCAGAAACTGCCAGTCAGTGCCTGGTTCCTCCACTGGGCATCCAGTCAAAACATCAGCATTCAAAACCATGAGTTTCGGAGATCAGGTGCATACCTGAATCTCTCTGGGGTCAGTCGGGTAGTCTGTTAGCTGTGTCCTGCTCTCAGAGAGAGCCAGGGCCACAGGAACAGTTCAGGAAACCCGCAGATGGGCTGTCTGAATCTATCCAGAGGTCAGTTGGGTGGTCTGTTAGTTGCAGCCTGCTCAGAGAGAGCCAAGGCCACAGGAGCAGCTTGGGAAGCCCTCAGATGGGCTGTCTGAATCTGTCTGGGGGTCAGTGGGACGGTCTGTTAGCTGTGGCCTGCTCGGAGAAAGCAGGCCACAGGAGCAGCTTGGGAAGCCTACAGACTGTTATTGTTATGTTTATTGTACTTCTTTTACTTTGTTCTGTTTACAGAAGGTACGGTAAAAGATGTACATCAGCACCTTTATCTTTAGAAATACTACCAATCACCCTTAGTTACTCTGTGCACCCTATCCACCTCTTTTTCAGGTGTTCCTCAGATTCAGCCATCGGAAGGTACATCTACTGAAGCATATGAAGCCTTGTCTAATCAGCAGTAGTACTTCCTTATGGTTTTAGATTGTTGGCAAGATCTAAGGAAGGTGTGTTTACTATAGAGTACAATTATTAGTTTTCATGCCTCGGATACCATCACCCTGTATGATCCAAGAGATGCTTTAATAACTTTCCTCAAGTATTATGACTTAACTAATATCTGTATTAATTCTACAAGCCAGTTGTATGCATCTGTACTGTCTGCTGTCATAAATCAAATGTTATTGTTGTGTTTTCAACTTTTGTGTGCTAAAAACAATGAAAAACTTTAACTGAAAAAAGATCATGCGCCACTTTACAGACACACAAACACACACATACACACACACACACCGCACTGTTTCTGCTTCCAGAAACAACAAGCAAGTTCCACATTTTCATAGATTGAACGCAGAGATTCAGACTTGAGGCAATCTTGGATAACTCATACTACATTTCAGAGCAGTAACCCCTATCCATTCGACAGCCCCCCATGGAACAGGAGCTCAGTACTTCTGCTGCTTCTTGCACATTTCTATTCTAGTTGACAGAAACCTTAAAGCAGCACCTCTCCACTTATTACATAACAATATGCACAGAAATTTCCATTTACTAAGACTGTAACTGTCTACATCTACCTAGCCCCTGGCACTTCGCCATCTTCTGTTCTGACTGGGACCCTGCTTTAGTGTAGAGTAATACTGGAAATCGACAGTAATGAAGAAAAGCTACTGGGTTTCTGTGACATTCCCAGCTATCTGGGGACTGACCAGTAAACTGCTTTGCTTGTAATCGAGTATTAGGGCTTAACATAGAAGTTCATATTTTTCTATATTACACTTTATTATTTATTTCAAGATGGAAGTCCTCTTTAATTGCAACGAATAAACTGGACATTATGGTCCCGATGCAGCTAACTTTGAAAAGGATTACTGTCAGTCTGCAATTCAATGGGTGACATGCTGGTAAGTGTCATTAGGAAAAAAGGCAACTATTCAGAGGGGACGTTACTAGATATTGATCATGTACGAGCTGATTTTGCATAATTGTGGCTGACAGTGCCTGTGTTTCCTTCATTGACAGACAGCTTAGAGGGTGTGATTGATTAGAAAGACCCCTGCCCCCCACCGAGTGAGCTGAATGAAGGTGATTCCTTGGGGACAACATGGCAGTTACTCATTATACATAAAATGTCCCCATACAGACAAGAGATATTAAACTGGGATTGATGTGGGAAATGCTGACAGAGATAACAGCGAGGGTACTCCTTTTAGGTGTTTTTTCTTCCAGGATTTTGTCCTGAATGAGCTGGTCTACTGTCTATATGCAATAGAATACCCTTTCAAAGCTTTGATGGTTTGTGAACTAGGCCAATCTCAGGGACAAAAGATGAAAACAATAAGATTTCCTTTAGTGCTGCGTAACATGGCCTGTGTGGGCCTTTCTGTTGCCAGCCATCTGCGGACAGTAACATTTAGAAAATGCTCTCTGCATCCAATAATGTTTGCATCTGGGGTGTGTAAATTTCCAATCAGGAAACTTCGGTCCCGTCCTACTCCTGAAACATTGATGTTGTAGGTGGGACCACTGTAATTCGCTTGTATTGCTGTCCCAATTTATAAGCAAGTTATTATTGTCTCAGGGAGCTTTTATTGGGAGTTTTTGTTTCCTCCTCATGAAAATGTTCTTAAGCAAGATGTGCTATTCCACTTTTGCAATGTAGGGGAGACTAAACCTTAGGGAAAAAAATTATTTTAGCATCTGAACCATTCCTTCTGAAGATATATCACTTATCTTCATTTCAGCAATTTATCTCTTCAGAAGAGTCACAAAGAACCCCAGAACCACTAGCAAAGTCTCTTGAACAATGCCTGATGAAATGCCCTTTTGCAGTCAAAACAGACCAGTGAAATCAAGCAGAAACAGTTACATTTTCATTAACGTATGACAGCCACTATGTTGAGCTTCCAGCAAAAGTTGTCCCTGGATTACCCATATATTCCTGCAGCAGGTTTGATCATCACAACAGTGCCTCCCTTATTCCAGGCACTCAAACATTGGTGTACATATATGTTATGATAGCTGTCATACTGCTTGTTGTGATAGACATTGTTCCAATGTGTGAACACGTATTGATGTCACATCACGTTTTTCCTATATTCTTCTGTAATGTTGATTAACTGAAAAACAATAAAAATTATTTAAGAAAAAAATTGAAAGGGTTACAATTTTAAATACATTGTATACACTGGATACCCAATGGCCTGGCTTAGAATATGATACTTGTCACTTGTGAGGGGTCTAGATTTTACATAACTCCCTGGTGGCTCTGCCATTCTTCAGTTATTCTCCTGCCATCTCACTCCTGAAGGTACATGGTATAATCAGATTCAGACCAAGTCCTAGCTCCCATTTAGCCAACATGTCTCATGAAAGACCCTGAATAAAGTTTAGAAGAATTGAAGAAACAGAATGATTACCACTGCTGTATAGTGCAGTCCAGAGTGTGTAATTTCAGAGAACTGATTAATGCATCATTTTAGGGCTTACAATATATTCCATGAATGATTTCCAGTTGAGGTCAAGAATGAACCAATCATCAACAGCCACTTAAAAGAGATGTTTGACTATTTCAGATCCATATTAGCGATGTAAGGTCCAGCCACATTGGCCTGCACTACTAATCTGAAGACTGGATGGGAGGTAGTATAGCACAGTGGGTTAAGACTCTGAGCTGCAGGTCTGGAGACCTGGGTTTGAATCCCAGAGCTGCCTAGATGAAATACTGTGTAATCCTGAGCAAGTCACTTAACTTCCTTGTGCTCCCAGGTCACATCTGGAAGCAAGCTTCGACTTAGTGTGTTACTCCTGGTTAAACAATGTTCCCTCTCCTATCTGAGAACTAAAATCAGAGCTCTCTGGTGAGGTTGCATCCTTGGATATTTGAGGTATGGACTACATGACACGTTGGATAAACAGTCTGCTATACAGCTGTGACATTTTCTCAGACTATGAAAACATGCCAGTGATACACAAAATCCCTTGAAGCCCTGATCTGAGAAACCACACTAGTCCATAGAGCAGTGGCTTAGAAACCAGAAGATCACAGTTTCTGTCTAACTCTGCTACAGCCAAATACCCACTCTGTGACCTACTGCAACTCACTAAACCTTCCAGTGCTCCAGCCTACCCAGCTGCGAATATACACAGAAACAGGTCCCCACTTGAAACAAGGTGTTCAATCTCAGTGGAATTATCCGTAAATAAATTGTCAAATATAACAGTGTTTCCCAATTATAGCTGCAATGAACATAAATTATTTTAGTTGGTGGTTGATCGAGTTCATTCAGCTCAGAATGGGACCCAGACAACACTGTCAAAGTTCAAATGCGTAAGCAACATCAAACAGATGAGTGTCAGCAGCAAAGTGAGAAGCTGTCATTTGTATTTCTGACACGTGCATGACTTCTCTTCCATAGAAAGGTATAGATGCAGCTGATCACAAGTCTGATCAGGAAAACTGGCCACCTTTTACAACATGAGCTGCTGAGAAAGGTCACAGTTATGCAACACATGCACATCAAGATGTCAGCTTTGATGCAGCGCCCTTGTCTGCCACCATGAATTCAAGGTCCGCCCACCTAACTTTGGCGACAACAGTTTAGTAGGTCACATTTCTATGGAAAAGTGGCACAAGTCATAATAACTTAAGTCTAAAGTTGAAGAAGGACTGACTCACAGGCTTTGTCCCTATATCCACTATCAAATCTGCCTCCAATCAAACCGTGCAGGCAAGGCTGTAGCTTTTTGGGGAATAGTTTACTGCTATGTTCACAAGTCCAGGTAAATTATGTATCCAGTAAATACAAGAGCTGTCCAAAAGCAAAGTTCAAAACATACTATTGGCAGGTAAACGCATAACAGTCTGTACAGCTGACTAGATAGACAGAAAAGTAGATAAAGATCGCTATGCAATACTTCAGGTGCTAATGTCACACATAAGCAACATTTCAAGTAATGCTAGACACACTACACATGCAAAAACCTTTGTAGAGGATGTCACTTGCCATGAAACCCATCTGACCTTGCCTGTCCCAAATGCAAACTCCTTTCTAAAGGTAACCCTACATCAGTGAACCAGTTTGTCAAAATAAAATCCCACACTGAGTCAGTGTGCACCCTATCAAATACAAACACACGCTAGCCCAATCCACTAGAAGCATAACTCTCATGTTACTTATTTTTCAACAAAAGGCAGCTATCTGCCTGCTTAACGATGACACTAAATTTTATTGCAGCTACATTATCTTTTTGAGTTTGCATGCTTACGTACACAAGTAATGTTTTGGGACAGTATGACTTTTTGGAGGTGTGTGACTCTCCTGTCCAATGCAGTGCTCAGTGTACCAGGCATGGGCATAACACACCAAAGGATGTGCGAGCTGTCTATGAAAGCAGTTTTGTCTACAGTGGTCTTCAGTTCAAAGGCAAGCACTACTGCAATCAGTGGTGGTAACGTGTGTATTTACCATATTGATGTCACTCTTTTCTCCGGCCCTCCTGTACTTCTGTCAGGCTGGCCCAAATGAAATCCCTCTCACTTCCTCCCCTTCTGCTGTCCTCCCTGCTCCCTCATCCCTCAGCTCACCCACTGGCTACAAAAGAAATCCCTCCTGCTTCCTCCCTCTGCTGTTGACCTCCCTGCTCCCTCATTCCCTGGCTCAACCTCCGACTACAAAGAAATCCCTCCCACTTCCTCCCTCTGCTGCTGTCCTCCCTGCTCCCTCGTTCCCGGCTCACCCTCCAGCTAAAAAAATCCCTTCTGCTTCCTCCCTCTGCTGCTGTCCTCCCTGCTCCTCGTCCCTAGCTCACCCTTTGAAAGTACCATATGCCAAGCACCACTGCAAATACCTGCATGGAGTGTTCAGGCTTGACAAATGCTTGTTACCACACAGATTGCCGACTGTTCTGAACCACCTTCCCCAGACTAGCAACCACCTCCTGGACTAACTGCCTGTGTGAGATTCCCTATGGAGTCCCCCTTCTGGTGTTGCTTACAGAGGAAGGCCATCCTCCCCAGAGGGCATATCCAGACAGCACCTGAGATGTCCATGTGGTGGTGTGTGGGTCCAGAGAGTTGTGCGTGCACTGACCAACACTCAGGTCCTTTTTCCATTTTTGGCTTTCTCCCTGAACAAGATGAGATGATATGGCAGCGATGTGTGTGGAGGTGCACATGAAGCCTGAGACCTGTGGCTTCCCACCCCACCCCAGAGACACATGTCTGTCACTTGAGCATTTGATGCTGTCACCAGTCCTCCACCTGGTGGCAGCCAAGAGTCAAATTGGTAAACCACCCCAATCCAGGAGGGAGAGCTGCCTGTTGGCTTCTGCATCCTCTTGTTGCCCCACAACAACCCCAGTGTTCCAAGCTTGTCCTAAACTCAGGTTGCTGGCATGGAGCAAGATAATGTGCTCAACAGTGCCTCAACCCTCAGTGCCACCAAGCTGAAGTTTCTCAATATGTTAATCCCAGATTTTGAACATAATCTTCTTATTACCCCATCTCATGAACCATTGTGAGTGAAAATTTTCAAATCACACCAAAAGCGAGGAATTTGTGGGGCAACTTCCAAAATCACCTTTAAGCCCTGATAAAATGTTGCCTACCTTATTCATGAGGTGAGGTCCTAGAAAGACCATGTTAACATTTTGTGATCAAATATTGAAAATTAGCAAAGTTTTGAGAAAACACTAAAATATTCCAATGTTCAGTCATAACATGGTCATTTTACCATATTTTTCCATCATATTTTCAGCATAGTCTTCTTATGACCCTACCTCATGAACCTAGTGTGTGAAAATTCTGCCTGAAATGTAATTTTAAAGAGCAACTGTGAAATCACCTTTCAGGCCAGATTTGAGAAATTTACCTACCTTGTTCGTAAGATGGGTTCCCAAAAAGGCCATGTTGAAAATTTAGCAGAGGAATACTTAAAATGGCAAAAGTTATAAGTAAAACTCAAAACACATTGAGATAGATTAACTGGAATTACCTTAATTCCTTATATCAGAGTTGCGGTTCCCAGAGGAGAACGCCTCATGCATCAGACAGTGTATCTATGTTGTGGGACACATCTTAGGGGAGTGAGGTGTGTTGGGGATGTAGGGTGCTAGGTGCTGAATGGGGGACCGGGAGGGAGAGGCATGGGGGGAAGCACAGAGTGACAAGGGATTTTTTCTTCTTTCCCCAGTTTAAATAATAATAAAAAATCAATGGGAGACAGTTTTTTTTTTTTCACACTGATGGACCACATTGGTGATTGGGTGCCCCAGTGTCAGCATGTTGTGTTAGGTGATACCGAGGGTAGGCACCCCTATGTCATCACCTATTTGTTTGGAGGGTGGACAACCTGGAGGGAGTGGCGCTAGTATAAATTTGTAATGGGGGTGTTCACCATGGTCCATTTGCAGCAAACTGCAAACCCACATGGGGAAACAAGAGGGAAAGTTGGCTGAGCTGGAAAGGGTAGGCAGCATGACATGGAGAGTGTCAGGTCGGATGAAGGAGGGCAGGATGACCTGGGAGGGAGAGATCACACAGCATGTCACTGTTACTGTTTTGGTTGTGAGCAGAAAATTCCACTGCTCCCATTTTGTGTGCAATGGAAATTCTCAGCTAACATCCTGAAAAACAGCTCCTCTTGCTGAGCTTAGCGCTTGGATTTTGGGATGCCCAGAACAGGTATTTCTAGGCTAAATTTGAAAAAAACAAACACCAAAATCTAACTAAATGGGCACTGTTTATCTAGGTTCAGGAATTTCTTTTTAAAATTACATATTTTTAGGCATTTTCCATGTTCTTGGTTTAAACAAAAACAAGATGGTGGCCATCACTACCTGAAAATGTTTAAATATGACCTGAAAACACAAGTTATTATGAAGGCAACAACCTTACAACACCAACATTTTCAAGTCATATGATAGGGTTATGCTAAAATCTACTGAGCATTCTCAGAAAAAATGTTAATCCTTACAACTCTAGAACTGGGTAATATTTTTAATAAAACCTTCAAAAGGCACTATCTTGGCACAGGCTCCTCCTACCCTGTAGGATCTGAAACAATGATTTTCAATCTTGGCTGTAGGTGAGAGTAAAAACAATGGCTTAATGTAGCAGAAAAAGTGGGATTTTATCATTTTTGATACACTGGATCTCATAATCTAGTTAGCCAAACTTCACAAATGTTATCAGCGTCTCAAGAACCTGACAGCCAGACCATGCCTGTCAAATTCTGTGCAAGTTCGTTGAATGCCACCAGCGTTATTATGTATTTATTTATTCATTCATTCTTTGATTACAACCTTTGAGCACAAAACAGCTCATTTACAACAGCTCCACATCAGCAGGGAAGGGAAAACATACACACATACAATTGGATATTGGGTAATTAATAGCTTAACAATTTATAAACAGTCTTAAATGAGTTGCAAAGAATCCCAGCAAGCAGTGACTCAAAAAGAGTAACTCATGGATCAAGAGAAAGTTGCAGCCAGGAGGGCATTGTCAAAAGGGGAAAGGGATGTAAGAAAGGTTAAGAGAAGGTGAAGAAGGATCCAGTAGGAGGCAGGGAGGGATGGGTGGAGGGCAAAGGCAGAAGTCCAGAAAGGGATGGCAGGGCATATGATAGAGCTATATGGCAGGGGAGGTCAGGCCAGTGGGCATAGAGTGGAGGATGTTCTTGTGATGGTCAGTGATTACTCTGAGACAACCCAGTTAGGTGAAACAATCACAAGAACTGTTAGCTATGAAGTCTATTAAGGTGCATAAATTTTGGTTTAACATTAAACAGCCTACACAACCCTAATTATGCTGGTGAAACTATGTCAGTATGTATCACATCACAATAATCAAACCAGGGAGGATAATTTTTGAGTCATAACTTGCCTAGCAAGGGGAGGAAAACAAATTTTGTTTCATAGAATGCCCTCAGTTTGGGAAGGATCTTGAAATTGATGTTGCCAATGTGGACAGAAATGCCAAGATGACTGTCACGCCACACACAGGTATTTAAAGGAGGGGCAGCATCTAGAAGGAACCTTCCTGGGTCATGGTCACATTGGAGGATTGGGTGAAAGCCATGTGCTGCTGGATGCTAAAGGTCATAAAAGTGTCTTTTAGACATTTACAGTGAGTTGGTTGTTATGTAGTCTGCATTGTACATTTATGCACTCAAGCTGAAGCTGTATTGTCAACTCATGAGCAGAAGGGCAAGAGGCAAAAATAATGTGTCATCTGGATTCTATTGAATGAATGAATACTAGTGAGGTACAGAGCTTGGAGAGGTCATTTAAGAAGACTGAGGACAGTATAGGTCTGAAGACAGAACCTGCATTACTCTGGACTCAGTGGGGTGGGGAGGGACAAGACTTCTTAGACTGAGGTAGACAGGGAATAGCCACACTGCTATGAACAGAACAAACTGAAGACTGGGGTAGTTCAACTAGCAGCAGCAAGTGTTGCCAGCAGAACAGAGTGGAAGATGGTGTCAAAAGCCTCTGATAGGTGAATATATATAGTAGAGATGAAGTGACCCTGATCTGTTCCTTTACAGGTGGAGTCAGTGAGATGAAACATGGACGTGGTGGTTGAGTATAATCTGTGGAATCCAGACTGGTAGGGATTGAGGAAGATGGCTTTAACATATCTCTTGTTCATACCAAAACTCTCAAACGTTTTAACATTCACAACTATCCACCAATCACACATTTCTTGGTACCTCCACGATATATTAAGTGCAGTTTTCACCTCATATTCTGTAGTTTAAAAGGAATTAGAATTAATAAACAAGAACTAAGTAGAAACACTATAAAACTACTGTATCTTGGGGTTCAGGTCACAAATACATACAACTTTTACAAGTGTCACCAGAACCACCTAATGGATTTAAAGGCTTATCATATACAGATAAGCGTAGCTCATCTCATATATAATGTGAAAGACAAAGAACCTCTGTGCATAAACACTGAGGCAAGGGTTACCCAAAGGGCATTTGGCTGGGAAGCCAAGTTTCAAGAAAATACAAAATCACACATGCCCCCACAATGCAAAGCATCATGGGCTGCATATGCAAATCACCACAGAATGTTATGCGGTCCAACTTTAAGCAGAATTGCATGGTGCCGAAGGCCTCTCACACAGTTTGCAAAGGGTGCTAACAGAAAACATCGACACGTGTTTCGTCCTACCAGGACTCATCAGTATGCCTCATCTGTTTGACACCCCAGTGGAATGGACCAGCTACCCCTAAGGCAGTGTGCCTGGGATATATTGTGGTGAACAAATAAATAAAAACTATTTAAAAGACAAAGAACCTCTGTGCGTAAACACTGAGGCAAGGTTACAAAGGCATTTGGCTGGGAAATCAGTTTCAAGAAAATACAAAATCACACATGCCCCACAATGCAAAGCATCATGGGCTGCATATACAAATCACCACAGAATGTTATGCTGGTCCAACTTTAACCAGAATTTCATGGTGCGAAAGGCCTCTCACACAGTTTGCAAAGGGTGCTAACAGAAGACATAGACACGTGTTTAGTCCTACAGGACTCATCAGTATGCCTCATCTGTTTGACACCCCAGTGGAATGGACCAGCTACCCCTAAGGCAGTGTGTCTGGATATATTGTGGTGAACCCAATAAAATAAAAAACTATTTAAAGACAAAAGAACCTCTGTGCGTAAACACTGAGGCAAGGGTTACCCAAAGGGCATTTGGCTGGAAGCCAAGTTTCAAGAAAATACAAAATCACATGCCCCACAATGCAAAGCATCATGGGCTGCATATGCAAATCACCACAAATGTATGCTGGTCCAACTTCAAGCAAGTGCATGGTGCGAAGGCTCTCACAGTTTGCAAATGGACAACGGTTGGACCAGCACGAAGGCCTCTCACACAGTTTGCAAATGGTGCTAACAGTTGGACCAGCATAACATCTCAGGGAGGATTTGCATATGCAGCCCATGATGCTTTGCATTGTGGGGGCATATGTGATTTTGTATTTTCTTGAAACTTGGCTTCCCAGCCAAATGCCTTTGGGTAATCCCTTGCCTCAGTGTTTACACACAGAGGTTCTTTGTCTTTTAAATAGTTTTTTATTTTATTGGGTTCACCACATATATCCCAGGCACACTGCCTTAGGGGTAGCTGGTCCAGTCCACTGGGGTGTCAAACAGATGAGGCATACTCATGAGTCCTGGTAGGATGAAACACGTGTCTATGTCTTCTGTTAGTACCTTTTGCAAACTGTGTGAGAGGCCTTTTGGCACCATGCAATTCTGCTTAAAGTTGGACCAGCATAACATTCTGTGGTGATTTGCATATGCAGCCCATGATGCTTTGCATTGTGGGGGTATGTGTGATTTTGTATTTTCATATATAATGTGATATGTACTTAGCTAACACAACTTAATTAGGTTTAACATTGATAAATATGAAATGATTCAGATTAGTCAGAAAACTATGTTCATGGTATTCTACATTTACTGTATATCTAAATTATTCTTGTTTCAATATGATTGATTCTTAAGTTATTGTATGTCTTACAGCCATGTTTCTCAAAATGGTGAGACTGTGTAGTAGCAAATGTGTTGAAACTAGATATTAAATAACTTACCAATCAAATTACCAACAAATTGTATTTATTGTTCTGTTAATATGCATTTAATAATATATTGGTTGTTTAAATAAAAATACATTCTGACTGCTGCAAAATCTAGCAAGGCAAAATGCAATGCATTTCAAGGGTTGAACACTGCAGATTCACAAGGATGTAAAAACCTAGACATTGTGTGAAGAAGCCAATTAAACCTCACATTAGGTAGATAGTATTGATCTTGCAAACTAGCTCTCAGGAAATGAGTTGCTGCCCACTGTGCATTAATCCTAAATGGAGTATAGAAGTGAAACCTTAGAGATTTGTTGGACTGAAAATTGCATTATAAGCCATAGAGGTTATGACAGCCTGAACATCTGTTACCTTGTTATTCCCAAAGAGTAGAAAGGCCCTCGGTGAAGCATGGTATCTCTACAGAGCAACATGGTCTACTCATCTGCAGTTCAGAGACCAGATGCATGGTGGCTACATGAACTGCACACTGATTTTGTGGTTAGTTATTTGACATGCAAAGTTTAATTTTGTATTGTACAAAACCTGCTGCAGTATATTTCAGTAAGTGATCATTTAAATTAGCTGTATGTAATATGAATCCTGCCATGTTAGGCATCTAAAATATTTTGGTGTTTACTTCTTTGCCTCTCTAGGGTACTTTTGGAAACATAGAAACATAGGAAACATGGAAACATAGAATTTGATGGCAGATAAGGACCACTTGGACCACCCAGTCTGCCCATTTCCCTACCTGATGGATAAGCTGCATATTCTAGTTAATCAACAGCTTACTTTCTCCTACCCCCCACTAGAATTGCCTTATGCCTGTCCTATGCATTCTTGAATTCTCTCACTGTTCCTAACTCCACAACCTCATCAGGAAGGCGGCTCCATGCATCCACAACCATCTCTGTGAAAAAATACTTTCTAACATTACCTCTGAGCCATCCCCCTCTATCTTCAAATTATGCCACCTTGTTCTTGCACATCTCTTATTTTGAAAGATACTACTACCCTCTTGTACTTTGTTAATTCCTTTGAGATACTTGAAAGTTTCTATCATGTCCTCCTCTCCCTCCTTTCTTCAAGGGTATACTTATTAAGCTGCTTTAGTCTCTCCTCATATGTTATCTGGTGCAGACCTTGCACCATTGTGGTTGCCCTCCTCTGAACAGCCTCCACTCTGTCTATGTCTTTGTGGAGATGGGGTCTCCAGAATTGCATGCAGAACTCCAGATGGGGTCTCACTAACTGTCTGTACAGAGGGATAACAACTTCCTGTTTTCTACTGTAGCTGCCTCTCCCTATGCATCCCAGTATCCCCCAGCCCTTCTTACTGCCTTCTAACATTGCTTGGTCTGTTTCGATTTTTGTTGTTGTTATTGACTCACCCCGCATTGTGTACTCTTGCCCTGGGTTTTTGTTTCCCAGATGCATTACCTTGCACTTCTTTGCATTGAATCTGAGCTGCCACATATTTGACCATTCCTCCAACCTTGTCAAGTCTCTTTTCATTCTTTCCACCCCACCTTGTCTATCAACCCTGTTGCAGATCTTTGTGTCATGTGCAAAGAGACATACCTTTCCTTCCAGGTGCTTTCCAATGTCACTAATAAAGACATTAAAGAGGATCAGTCCCAGTACTGAACCCTGCGGTACCCAGCTAGTTACCCTCCTTTCTTCACTGTGGACTCCTTTTACTATTACCCTTTGTGTCCTGTTGTCCAGCCAGTTTTTTATCCAGGCTATCACCTTGGGACCCACTCCAAGGCTGGCTAACTTGTATATTAATCTTTTGTTTGAGACTGTGTCAAATGCCTTGCTAAAATCTAGGAAGGCCTTATCCACAGCCCCTCCCTGGTCTACTACTTTGGTTACCCAGTCAAAGAAATCAATTAGGTTCATCTGACATGACCTTCCTGCTGTGAAACCATGCTGCCTTGGGTCTTGTGCCCTACTGGCCTCTAGGTACTCAACGATTCTTTCCTTCAGAAGTGATTCCATAATTTTCCCTACCACTGAAGTCAAACTAACTGATCTGTAGTTTCCTACCTCTGCCCTGCTCCCACTTTTGTAAAGTGGAATCACAGTTGCCCTCCTTCAGCCCTCAGGTACCACTCTATCCTCCCATGATTTGTTAAAGAGAGTAGTCAGTGGTGCTACTAGTTCTATCCTTAGTTCTTTTTAGTGTTCTTGGGTGAATCCCATCAGGCCCCATTGCTTTGTTCACCCTCAGCTTCAAGAGTTCTTTCAAAACCCTTTCTTCTGTGAATGGACAGGTATCAACCTCCCTATTCAGGGTTTCTCCTTGTTTGGTTTAGGTAACTTCCCCTCCTCATCAGTTGTGAATACTGAGCAGAAATATTCATTCAGTATCCCTGCTTTTTCACTGTCACCCTCTGCCCACATTCTCTCCCCTATATTAAGTCTTTGTATCCCTCCCTTGGTCTTTCTTCGCTCCCTAATGTACCTATAAAAGGTTGTATCCCCCTTCTTAAGAAAGTTGGCTATCTTTTCCTCAGTTTGTGCCTTTGATATTCTGACTGCCTTCCCTGCCTCCTTCTGCTTTAACTGATAAAGTTCTATGTCCTGCTCCTTCTGTGTTTCCTTATATTTTCTGAATGCTATCCTTTTCACCTTAACTGTTCCTGCCACCTCTTTTGAGAACCATAGTGTTTTTTTTCCTTCATTTTGTTTTATTGATTTGCTTCACACAAAGGCATGTTGCCTCTGCAATGGCAGTTTTGATTATCCCCCATTGTTTCTCCACCCCTCCTTCTTGCCCATTTGCTAGTGCTTTTCTGAGGCACTCTCTCATTTTCCCAAAGTCACCTTCCTAAAGTCCAATACTCTTGATTTTTGTATGGCTTGACTCTATATCTGTGTTTATTGTGAACCACACTGTTTGGTGGTCACTTGTTCCCAGATGGCTACCCACTTCCCAATTTGAGAGTACCAGGTCTAAGATTGCTCCCTCCTGAGTGGGTTCCAGTACTAGCTGTCTAAGGCATGCCCCCTAAAGGGCATCAAGAATGATCCTGCTCTTGGATGTGCCTGCAGCAAAGGTACTCCAGGTAACATCTGCCATATTTAGGTCCCCCACCATAATATCTCCCCTTTTTCAGCCATTTTAAGGATGCCTTCTATTATTTCCTTGTCCATTTCCTCCCCCTGAGATGGGGGTCTGTACACAACCCCCATGCGGATTGTGGTGCCATTTTCTGTCTCCAGGGTGACCCATAGTGACTCATCAATTTCCCGTTTACTCTTTAGTTCTGTTGCTTTAATCCCTTCCCTTATATAGAGAGCTACTCCTACAAACATATGAAATTTGCCAGCAGATAAAGGCCTAGAGGTCTATCAAGTCTGCTCGAATGTGCAGCTAGCACCACTTATTCTGCAGCTGCCCCTCCCTTCCACCCTTCCCCTTCATTAACCCTCCCCCTTGTCCTGTCCCATCCTTGTTTGAAGCAGTCCACTGTTCTACTGCATACCACTTCAGCAGGTAACGCATTCCAGCCAGCCACCACCCCCTCTGTAAAAAAGTGTCTCCTCATCTCCCTCCTGAACCTTCCCCACTCCAGTCTCATATCATGGCCCCTGGTGTCCCTCCACTCCCTTACTTTGAACAGCCCCTCTGTACCTGTCTTATTTATTCCTTTCATGTATTTCAAGGTTTCAATCATGTCACCCCTGTCTCTCCTCTCCTCCAGTGAGAACATGTTCAACTCCTTCAACTTCCTCTCATATGATAAGTCCCCCAGCCCCTGGATCATCTTTGTCGCTCTGCACTGCACCCCCTCCAGTAACTTAATGTCCCTCTTCAGATACGGACGCCAGTACTGCACTCAGTACTCCAGGTGTGGTCTAACTAATGACCTATACAGTGGCAGAATCACCTCCTCCCTCCTCGAGGATATACCCCTTGCAATACAACCCAGCATTTTGTTGGCCTTTGCAGCTGCCTTCCTATATTGTGCCAAGTTGTTCATTGACCCTGTAATGAGCACACCCAGATCCTTCTCCTCCTCTGTCTGGGCTAGCTGCACTCCCCCTAGCTGGTAACTCCTCCTTGGGTTCTTCATCCCAAAATGCAGCACCTTGCACTTTTTGGCATTAAAGCCCAGTTGCCAGGTATCTGACCAGGTTTTAAGCTTTGCCAGATCATCCTGCAACCCCTGCCATCCCCCTAGGTCATCCACCACCGTGCCTACTTTGGTATCATCAGCAAACAGACTGATCTTGCTCTTGATGTCCCATGATATGTCTGCAATGAATATCCCAAACAACACTGGTCCCAACACCGAGCCCTGAGGAACACCGCTCATCACTGCCCTTGGGTGAGAGCTCCCACCCACCACCACCCTCTGTTGCCTTCCTGCAGCCAGTTTCCTACCCATCTCACCAGCTTTGCACCCGCCCCTCGCCTACCAACTTCCTTCCCAGCTTCCATGGGCACTGAGTCGAATGCCTTACTGTCCAGATACAGGACATCCACAGCATGGCCCCTGTCCAGTTGCCTATTTACCAGTCATAGAACTCGACCAGGTTGGTTTGGCAGGATCTGCCACGTATGAAGCCATGCTGTCTGCTGTCCTGTAGTCCTTTGGCCTCTAGGAGGGCCACCAGCCTCTCCTTCAGGATAGTCTCCATTAGCTTACCTACAATGGATGTGAGGCTCACTGGTCTGTAGTTTCCCAGTTCATCCTTGGTGCCACTCTTGTGGAGGGGCACCACATGAGCCATCATCCAGTCCTGAGGTACACACCCCGAATGTAGTGAGACATTAAATAGGTCTGCCAAGGCCCTGCAAGGACCTCTGCCAGCTCCTTCAGTACCCCTGGGTGGATGCCATCTGGGCCTGGTGCCTTGTCCACCCTCAGTGCCTTCAAACCCTCTCAAACTCTGCTCTCCATGATTTCCCCATCTGTCATCACTTCCCACCCTGCTTCTGCCATTTCTCCCACCTTGGGTGTCACCCCCCTCTTCTCTTTAGTAAATACTGAGCAGAAGTACTCATTTAGTGCTTCCGCCTTATCGCGCCCTGCTTCCACCCAACCCCCCTCCTTCCTAATCCTTACTATGTGGTCCTTACTACTCCTTTTCTCCCTGATGTACTTAAAGAAGTCATCCTTCTCCCCCTTCTTAATGCCTCGTGCCAACCTGAGTTCCGTAGATGCTTTGGCTCCCCTTACTGCCCTTGTCACCTCCTTCAATTCTGTCAAGTACTCCTCCCTGTCCTCCCCCCTCCCTGTTTTCTTGTACTTCCTAAAGGCAGCACTTTTCCTCCTTACCTTTTCCATGACCTCCTTGCTCAACTAGATCGGTTTCTTAGCCCTAGCCTTCTTGCTCTGGGCTTTGCAGCAGGTTTTGGTTGCCTCCACTATCCCCAGCTTTATGAGCTCCCACCTCTGGTTAGTGTCCATACTAGATTGAATTCTGGCCAGGTACCCTTTTACCACTTCTCCCATCCTACCAAAGTCGGCCCTCCTGAAGTTCAGCACTCTTGTGCCAGATTCCACTCCTTCCTTGCCCATATCCAATGTGAGCCATACTGAGTGGTGGTCACTCCCTGACAGGGGTTCCTCCACTGTAGGTTCTCTCACAAAGTCCCCATTTGCCAGCACAAGGTCAAGGGTATTCCCTAACCTGGTTGGTTCACTGACCATTTGCAGCAGGAAGCTGTCCTGGAAGGCATCCAGCAGTACCTGCTCCCTTCTGTTCCTGGTTGTTGGGGTGCTCCAGTCCACTCCTGACATGTTGAAGTCCCCCACAATCACCACACTACCCTTCTTGCAGGTCCTCCTGATCTGTCCCGCTAGTTCCCTGTCTAACTCCTCCATCTGAGATGGTGGCCTGTACACCACTGCCATTCTAAGAATCCTATCTTGCAATCCTGGATTTGCATCCAAAGTGACTCTGTACTACCCTCCTCCCCTTCCTCCCTTACACACTTCAGTCCTTCCTTCACATATAGTGCCACCCCCCCCTCCTTTCCCAATCACCCTGTTCCTATGAAATAACCTGTACCCTGGTACAGACAGGTCCCAGTCATTGTATTGGGTGGCCCATGTTTCCGTGATGGCTGCAATGTCCACCTCTCCCTCTGTCATGAGAACCTGTAACTCTGCAGTTTTCCTCCCAAGGCTCCTAGCATTAAGGGTAACCACCTTCCACCCTTCCCCCCATCCTGTCCTCCTTTCCTAGCATCACCAACAGTACTTGCCATTTGTCCTTTGTCACTGTTATGGGGGGTAAGCTCATATGGTTTCCCAACCTGTGGTCTCTGGATATCTCTTCCCCAACTGCCATCTCCCACTCCTAGTTTAAATTCCCAACTTCCTCTATGTACTCCTCCATCCTCTGTTTCAACACTTTCTTTCCCTCCTCACTCAAGTGTAGTCTGTCCTTGGCATAGAGACTACTGTCCTCCCAGGTCCCTCCCCACACCCCCAACAGCCCATACCCTTTAGCACAACACCAGGTTCTTAGCCATCTGTTAAATTCCTCTATCCTCAGCTTTCTTGTTTTGCTTGCCTTTGGTACCGGAAGTATCTCTGAAAAAGTTACTGATCTTCCTGCCCCCTCACATAATTGTGCTAGTTCCTCAAACCTCCTCTGGACTATATCTACTGTCTTGTCAGCCAGGTCGTTTGTCCCAAGATGTATAATTAAATGAGGCTTGTCCCTACCCCTTCTAGCATATTTCAGAACAGACTGTCCCACCCTTTCCACTGTCATTCCTGGCATGGCCTCTACCCAAATGCGACTGTGCCTCTCCCCCTTGAGGTCCCACCTAACTCCTCTTAGTATTGAGTCCCCCAGCACTAAGATTCCACCCCTCTTACTCCCTGCTTGCTTCCATTCATCTCCCTCTCTCATTTCCAGCTCCTCTTCTTCCTCCTGCACATTATTTCCCCCTTTTACCCCTGTTGCAATTCTCCCAGAAGAACTTCCCCCTGCTCCAGTTTGGTCCAGCCATTTATCAGTTACTCTTCTAATTTCATCATTTCCCTCCTCCACCTTCTTCCTCTCTAGCAGTGCACAACTATTTTCTGAAGGCCATTCACAAATGCCCGCTCCCGCTCTCTTCACAGTAACCTGTTCTCTCCTTTCCACTCCATGACTTTTGCCACTTCTTCGCCTCCCCTCACAAGTCCCTATCTCCTCCTTCCATTTGTCTTTTGTCTCCTGACCTGGTTTCCCCGGCAATTGTTCTTCCTGGCCTGGGCCCCTTTGTTTCTGCTACCCTTCTTCTGACCCTCTCCTCACCACTGTTGGCTTAAATCACCCTCCCTCATCTCCCCTTCTTCCTTCCTCCAGTATTGGGCTAAACCCACCCCAATCTGCCTTGCCTGTCTTAGTTCCTCCTGCAGATCCTCAATCTCCTTCCTAAGTTTTTCTATGTGGTTGCACACTAAACATCCTCCCACACTCCAGGCAATTTTTAGAAAGATTGGTGCACCGCAGTTGTTGCAGCCTACCACCCTACCCATTGCTGTCATTACCCACCAGTGACCCCCCACCCTTCCAGATGCAGGATACCAAACACTCCCAAGTCTCCCCTCTCCCTCCTCTATCAGTGCAAAACATTTTCTTTATTTCCCTTACCTCCTTTGTTGCACACATTTAGATATATTGAGCAACTGCTTTTATATTCCTATCCTTCCTATCCACTCTCAAAAACAGACTTTAGTAGCCATTGCACAACCTTCAAGCTCCTACTCCTCCTTTCCCCAATGCAATATCAATGCTAAGAATAATAGTGAGCTCCTAGATTTGCATTTACTTCCCTTCCACTGAGAGAGCAGTCACTCTTCATTGCTGCTGTTCCTTTCCTGGTATGCCCCTCCTACTCCACACCCCTTACTATACCCAGTGTTTAGCTCCTGTCAATCAGATTTAACAGGGCATATAATCAAGAGTTGGGGGAAGGGGGGCGAAAATTTTCAGCAACCAAAGACAGGAAAGAATACACCACCACTACGTTTTAAATCCTCAACAGCCCAAAAACAATTCTCCTCCTCCTCTTTTACCCACCCTGTCCCTCCTGTAGACTGTGTATCCTGGTATGTTGACATTCCAGTCATGGTTCTCTCTGTACCATGTTTCAGTGACTGCCACGATATCCAGACATCCCTCTTCCATCATGGCCACTAGTTCAGGGAGATTGTTGCACAGACCGTGGGCATTGGTACTCATCACCTTCCATTTATTTTTTTATGGCCTTACCCCTTTTAGCCCCATCCCTGTCCTTAATGCCTTTTTCTGCATTTATCCCTGTCCTGCTTCCTACTGACTTCTCTACCTTGGTGTTTACCTCTCTAATTACTGTGTTTTGTGGGGGGAGGCTGGGATTTCCCCTGCTCCTTTTCAGTGAATAGACAATGAAAGCAGGAAAAGACCAATCGTCCATCTAGTCTGCCCATAACACCCTGTCATGTCCAAGACCTTTTGTCAATACAGGGTCTTTATCTACACTATCCATCCTCTTGCTTCTTGTTTTACCACTACCCTCGAATAGCTACTAAGAGCGTATCTCTGTCTCAAGCATGTTTTAAACCATTAATGATTTTGCACCCACCATCTCCACTGGCAGACTGTTCCATGACTCAATCGCTGTCTGCATAAAATAAAAGTTTTTCACATTCCTCCTGAATCCCCCCCCCAAAAAAAACTAGTTTCCACTCATGCTCTCTCTCTTGTATTCTAGATTCACTACTTTTCTGGACTAGTTTTTCACAGTTCACCTTGTTCATTCCATTCAATAACTTGACAGTCTATCATATCACCACTCTCTCATCTGGCCTTAAGCGAGTACATGTTCAGCAGCATATGCATATGTCATTTGGGATGGCAGTATAGCCTAGAGGTTAGAGGAATGAGGTGTGAACGAGCCTGGTACATCCAGCAGACCAGACCTGAGTTTGATTCTCACAACCTTCACTTGCACACTGTGTGACTCTGAGCAAGTCACCTAACCACCCAGTCATCCCAGGTCACCCCTGAAAACAGGCACTTGTGCCTAGTGGGCCCTACCTGGTTACCAAAGACTAAAATAAAAAAAAATAAAAAAAAAAAAATTCTGAGTAGATCTGCCATGCTGGGTCAGAATCATTTTGGTTCACCAGTAATCTTGATTATAATGTAATTTTCAGTGATCTTTTACCTTTTCCTTTTTTACTTGCATTAGTTCTGATTCATATTCATTTTTCTTATTCCTTTCTCTTTTTTATTGGTGAGATTGTCAGTTTGCAAGTAAGCAAATTGATATCAGTACTTTGTGTACAAATAACACTTTGCAGCAATCCTTTTCCTAACCTATATTACTTACACAGTTGGCGTTACTAGTGCAGAACTGACATTTTTTCACTTACTTGGTGGCAGATCAGTAAGACATATGGGGCTGGATTTTCAAACATTGGCACAGGGCTTGTGTCCCACCCTGCACCACAGGACTTTATCTTTCACAGTGCAGCAACCCTCTTTGCCATAACTGCACCCTATTTTCAAAGCTCAGGTGCAGTTGTGACCATTTTACATAGTTTACTGCAGCTTGCACCAATGCTCTGGTGCAAGCATCATCATGCCTCGGTAATGCTGCAGCTAGACCACAAAACCATAGTCTATGGAGGGCATCGGGTGAGGGATTGAAAATCCCGATCGTTGACAGAGGACTGCCGCAAGTTCAGTGCATCATTTGTTTGGTGCACCAGGGGCTTGTGGCATCCCTGGAGCTCTGAAAATATGGCCCACTATTTATACAGCAGATGTTACTACTGTTGTCTGTCGCTGGCAGGTACATTGGTTTACCATGATTGAAATGGGACAAAGTTTTGCCAAATGGAACAAATTCTAGCAAGAGCCAATAGGGCTGTGAAAAGCTACCAAATGATCAAAGTCATTTTCTTGTTGGTGCCATATAGTGCTGTTTAGTCACAATCATCACAGTGCTCCCCGATCTAAATAACCATTTTCCTGTAACAAGCCCTTATGTTTCCTGTAGAGGCAGCATCAAATCCCTGTATAAATCCCTGTAGATTTTTCCATAAGCCACTAGTTCCTTATTTGTGGCTTTGTTGTTTATTTAAATGTAATATGTTGGCAGACTTTTATCAGGAAAAGGGCTCTGATTTGCTGTTAAGTATCACAATTATATGTCAAGGTGGCCTTAGAATGATTTGGATTTATATGGAACCCATAAGGCATAATGGGGGAATTTATTTATTTGCTGAATTTTGTTGACTGGGTAGGCACACTAAGACTAGAAGTCCCTTTTTCTGGGGTGACGGGGGAGGTACAGATGGTAACCAACTGAAATTGTAACATGGCATAAATTCTTACTTGAACCAGATTAAGCTGTTGGTATTTTTAGTGAATGGGGGAAATTTGGCCAAGACACCATGGAAATTCCCCTACTCTTTCCTGCAGGGGGTGCTGTAGTGCTGCAGGGAGGATGGAGGACCTCAGCCCAGTTCTGATCACTGAAGGGGAAGGTAGTGCTGTTGGTGCTCTACAGGTATGGATGGACTTAAATGTGGATATGGGACCAGCTATAGATAACCCGTTACAAAGCATCACTCCTGGACCACCTGAAATGCCTGCTTTAATACCTGAAGATGATGGAATAGTGGGCAAAGAGGAAAAATTTCAAAGTGAACTAGAAAAAAAAAATATTGGCTATGATTTCGGCAGCAGAGCATGGTTTTCAACTGAGTAGAAATAAGTTGGAGAAAGAAAATAAAAAAAGGAAGTGGTCAGTGGCTTGCCCATTACAAAAAACAAGTAAACGCCTACCTGTGGGCTCTAACCTAGAAATAGTGGATGGACTTATTAAGGTGACTGTTGAGCAAACTGTGTCTCTGACCCATTCTGAGACAGAAATGGAATTTAGTGGAACACCTTTGGACTGGACTCCTGTAGGGGCACCGAAGCAAGCAGGGTGGTTGTATCAAAATAATCAATGGGTTCCTGACCCTTCTATCACTCTCCCCAGTTCCCCAGAATGTTTGGATCTGGGACAACCTGATTTGGTAGCTATAATGACACTTCAAGAGATGGGAGCTTCTCCACAAAGAGCTAAGTCTCTTTTACCTCTTGTTGCAGCTGTGCAGGGTGAAGAAGAGGCAGAAGAGATAGTAGCTGCACCAGACGTGGCTCCTTCAGAAACCAACAAGCCTGGTCTCATCCCGTCTCAAAAAACATCAGTAGTTTCTTAGAGGTCGAATCCTTCAGTCGACCATGAGGAAATGGTGACAGGATTCAGTTCACCAGTGCCAAGTACTATGTTAAAGGCTCCGAATGGAACTAATAAAGATGGGGGTCACCTCCCACAGCCTGGTCAACAATGCCCAAAGTCCTATGCAGGGCTTTTTAATAAGCCTGCTGAAGCAGCAAAGTAGCATTTATTGGTACAATTAAGATATAAGGGGCTGGCACCAGTGACTCCAGATAGACTTTGGGTAGGCAAAACTTTAATCAAAGACTCAATTAGATTCTCAATGGCAGAAGTTTAATCTTTTATTCATTCTCCTGGGGATCATAGTTATGATGTGAGTTTTTGCACTATTTCTTCACTGGATAAGTTTTGGAGACTTTATTACGATGTAAAAGACACTGAGTACTGGAAGGAGTTTATAGCCATTCTGATTACGAAATCAACTATTAAAACTGTGACACTCCTCTTCAGAAACGAAGGGATCAATATTAATGACATTTCTTTCTGGTTAGAAAAACGTTGCATGATTTTTGATCATCCCAAACCCATCACGGGTGATAATGGGTTTTGGACTGGGGGCTGGACTGTATGGGTCCAGTTAAAACAAACTGATAAAGGCATAAAACACCTGCCGAGCTCTTTCTTTTTGGGTTGAGAGAGGCATTTTATTTTATGCAGGCCAGCCCAAAAGCTGTTATCAGTATGGATCTCTATCCTACCTGAATACAGACTGTGACAAAATTAAATGTTTTCAATGCGGGGTTTTAGGCTACCCAGCCGCACAGTGCACAGCCCCCTCCAGTATGTAACTTGTGTGGGGATGATGAACACACCTACAAAGAGTGTCCATGTGTAGCACACAATCCAGACCATCCCTTGGACCAAGACTATTTGTTGCCCCAGTCTAGATGTCCCTTTCAGCAGCTCCAAGAGCAGAGGAAGATATTACCTCCCAAATACGATGGAGAGGTAGAGGATGGGGTATGGGGAGAGGGCCAGAGCTCAGAAGCCCAGGTCATGATCTCCTGTGGCTGACAGGCCCCTGGTTCCACAAGGCCATAGCTCTGAAATTCCATTTCCAATGAGGATCTCTGACAGGTCTGTAGATAGAGAGACACCATATGTGACCCCACCTAGGCTCCCCTCAAAGGGTAACCCAAACTTCTCTACTGGTACCACAATTGATTCTAAGAGATACTGATTTAGAGAAACTTAGGCCCCCAGTACCTCAAACACTGGGTAAGAATGTTGTTTTGGAACAAAGGATTTTGGTCCCAGAACCCAAATAACCAGAGGAGGGTTAACCTGTCCCCTCCCCCCCAAGTGAAGGACTTCATACAGTACAATCTGGTTTACCTCTTTCCCATTGCCTCTCTCAAACCGATTTGCCACCTTTTCTTTGTGGGATAAATAGGTTGAATTAGAAAACCCAATGGAGGATGATGAAGTATACTCCTTGCCTCCCCCAGGAGGTGATACAGGAACAGTTCCTCGGAAACCTAAGACTAAGGAACCTAGAAAAGGGTAACAAGATCTAGTGTTAAGATCATAAACCCCTCCCCCCTGAGCCTACCTATCTGAGGCTGGCAAGCTTGAATATGATAAGCATTAAATCTACAGTGAAACAGACTACCACCTTTAGTGTTTTACAGCAGTTAAAATTTTGATGTTTTCTTTTTGCAGGACACACGACCTCATACAATTGGGGAGATCAACCAGGCTTCTAGGGACTGGACATGGGGGCCATCTTACTGGTCCATTGGCTCTGAAACATGCTGTTGGGTTGGCTTTTGTTTTTTCTACCCCAAATGTGCAAGTTTTTTGTATGGTGGATATAGAGCCAGGTTGTGCTTTTGTGTTGGATGTGGAAATAAATTCAGTAAAATGTTGATTGTTAAACATTTATGGTCTGCAATCTAAGGCCCTTCATATTGAACTTTTAACAAAAGTCCAACCCTTTTTGCATACCAGCAGGCAAATTTGTTGGGTAGGGGATTTTAATATCAACCTACAACAACATAATTTGGCTGGAAAACAGTATTGCGATAAGACTTTTCTTAAGAAAGTGATAAGTCTAGGAGGCTTACAAGATGCCCATGGTACAGGGAATCGGACAGCAATCCCCAATTTTTTAAATGGGCACTTTCTTCCTGGAGAAATTTCTTTTTTTTGAAACAGTCTCTGCTGATTTATAAAACATTTAATGTACCAGTGGAGACATCTGATCACACACTAATTGGGGTGCACATAGCAATACCACCACACAGAGACTCAGGTTCAGGGTTTTGGAGATTAAATACCTCTGTGTTAGTTGACTCAGTTGTTGTTCGGGCAGTTGACTTCTATTGTACAGGACAAAATCTCCACTATTATTTTATATGATGACATTTGCCAGTGGTGGGAAGATCTGAAGCATTGTTTAACAGGTTTTTTTGCAATATCAGGGCTGTATTCGAGCTGCCACCTTTTATACAATATATCTGGAGCTCAGGGGTAATTACAAGAATTATTAACCAGACAGATTACAGACGGGGGAACCTCACTGAAGAGATTAGGTCCTTGAAGGCAGATACGGGAAAATATCAATATGTTATACTCCATTCTGTACAAAGAGAACAGACTTCTGGTACCCAAGGGAAATCGGAATATACAAATCGGTTTTTTGACAGTCAGCAGAGAAGGGGAAAAAAAGTAATACTGAGTTTGATCTCCCCACAGGGCACATTGACTTTGAATAATGAGGGTATTATGGGCTTGTTGGAAGATCATGTAGCATGCACATTTGGGGAACCAGTGGTAGAATCTCCATTTACACCACAGACACTCCAGGCGGCGAACCTTCGACACTTAGTTCCAGAATTAGTTGGACCAATGGTAGCCTCCTTTATGGCCTTGGAAATGAAAGGGGGTCATCCAAATTCTCCATACGGATGTTTCTCCAGGTTCAGATGGCCTTCCTGGAGAATTGTTTAAAGTTCTCTGGGATCTCATACCGAAGGAACTCTTGACAGTGTATAATTGTTTTCTAATAGACCAATATTTGCCTACACAGATGTATGAAGGGCTTCTGATTTTCTTGTATAAATCTGGGGCACAATCAGATATTCAAAATTGGCTTCCAATCATGTTGTTAAATATGGATTTTAAAATCTTTGCAGTGTTATTAGGGAATAGACTGGCTTCAGTGATGGCAGATTTAATTAGCCCTACTCAATTTTGCTCAATTCCGGGGAGGCATATCACGGACACATTGTTTATGCTTAGGGAACTGATGGAGAGAGAAGGAAGAAAAAGTGGGAAAGATGGAAGCAGAGGGTTTTTAGTTAGCTTAGATCAGGCTAAAGCTTTTGATGGGGTATCCCATTCCTTTTTGTGGCAGTGTCAGGGTTCTTATGGGATTCTGGAATTGTTTATTCATTGGCTCCAACTCTGCTATGCATTGGCATATGTGAAACCATATGAGAATGGCAGGATGGGGTCCAGATGCAGGATTTGCAGGGGGGTCTGGCAAGGTTGCCCCTTGAGCCCCATGCTATGTGTGGTTGTTTTTTACAGTTACATGCTTTATTAATTTTCAACAGCAACACAACAAAATATAATTACACATATGTGTGTATCCGTCTACAATTCTTTAAGTAGAAGGTAATAATGTGAGCATGCCTTTACATATATATATATATATATATATATATATATATATATATATATATATATATACTAATTATAAGACATATACATTATATTTGTGGTAATTTTTAGACAGACACAGTAAGCATTTGCAATTATATAGTGAACAAGGAGTGCAACAGGTTATATCGGCTTAACCTACCTCTATCTGTGTAGTACGTGCCCCAACCATAAAGGAGGTACTGCTGCCAGGCTAGACAAGGCTTAAGGCAGTCTGGTAACATAGAAACATAGAACATAGAATTTGATGGCAGATAAGGACCGCTTGGCCCACCCAGTCTGCCCATTTCCCTACCTACTGGATAAGCTGCAGATCCTAGTTAACCAGCAGCCTACTTCTTCCTACCCCCAACCCCTAGAATGGCCTTATGACTGTCCCATGCATACTTGAATTCCACCACTGATTTTGACTCCACAACCTCCTCCGGAAGGCCATTCCATGCATCCACAACCCTATCTGTGAAAAAATACTTCCTTAAATTACCTCTGAGCCGCCCCGCCATCTTCAAATTGTGCCCTCTTGTTGTTGCACACCTCTTTTTTTGAAAGATGCTACCTTCTTGGACTTTGTTGATTCCCTTGAGGTACTTGAATGTTTCTATCATGTCCCCCCTCTCCCTCCTTTCCTTGAGGCTATACATATTAAGCTCCTTTCGTCTCTCTTCATATGTCTTCCGGTGCAGACCCTGCATCATTTTAGTTGCCCCTCCTCTGGACAGCTTCCATCCTGTCTATGTCTTTGCGGAGATTGGGTCTCCAGAACTGCACACAGTACTCCAGATGGGGTCTGACCAGCTGTCTGTACAGAGGAATAATAACTTCCTGTTTTATATTGGTGATGCCTCTCCCACCATTGGTAGATGTATCTTCCAATGGCCAGTCCAAATACCACACCTGAAGAAGAAAGTAACCACAAAGTAAACTTAGCACTTTAGCAAACAATTGACAGGCCTAACAACCTTCCATGACTGAGCTCTTCTATAGAATGATACATCAACATATAAGGAAAGAAAATTAAAGAGAATTTAAGTATCCTACACTATTTAACAAACTAGTATGGTCTAACTGATAACTATATACAATACTGTCTGCATATATCTAAGATAGTGGGGAATAAAAAGAAAAAAAGAAACTGCATCCATAGGGTAACAGAAAGAATATCTCATGCCCTTTCATACACCCGTAAGTAATAGGTTCAATGGTTTATGGAGTGAATAGCTCAACTGCCTTTTGCCCTGGGAGCCATATATGCCATATATGGTGCCCAGCATTGTTCCAGATGCCTTATCTGTCCCAGGATTAAGTGGGAGTGTCTAACCATTTCATAGACCACCATAAGAGTATTGAGGATTTCACTCAGGGTTGGCATAGTGGGGCTTTTCCAGTTTTTAAGGATTATACGCTTCACCTGCACACAGAGTAGCATTAACTATCTGAACTCTGGGGGTGAAAGATATGAGGCTTTTGATTTCATGCCTAGAAGCATCAAGGCCGCCCAGGGAGGGACATTGTGAGGCAATATCACACTGGCTTCCCGGGAGATCTTATTCCATGGAAGGGAGATCATAGGGCATTGCCATAATATATGGTACAGGTTTGCTGCAGGCTGTTGACAACGCCAACATTTGTCTTGTGCAATTAAACCCTTTTATTTTAGCACTGCAGGGGGTCCTATACCATGAGTGTAGTATTTTGTTGTGAATGAGTCTGCTGTGAATGTCCTTGTAGGATGTATAACCAGTTTGCCAGCACTGTTTCCACTGTAATTCGGAAATTGATATATGTAATGCCTGCTCCCAGTTGGACTTAGATGACTCAAATGTATTAGGCAGTGCATCTCTGAGCTTAGCATAAATTGCCCCAGCAGAGCCCTTATTCATACCCAACCATTTACACAAAAGGGTTGAGGGGTTTCTAGCATGAATTTGTTTCTTAAGGAAATCCATTAGTGCTTCCCTAAGTTGTAAGTATTTCTAGAAGTCAGAATTACTGATGGAGTATCTCTCCTGCAGACTTTGGAAGGTGTCGATAGTCAAAGAGTTGGAAACTAAAAGGTCCTTAAGAAAAAGCATACCCTTTTCTCTCCTTGTGGGCCACCTTACTGGTAATCCTCCTATTTCTACCAGGGGGTTACCCCATAAGGGTTTATATAGAAGTGGATAGGGATGGGTACCTAGTTTTTTTATATAAGATCTTCCAGTAACTAATAGAGGGACCTATCACTGGGTGCAAACAAAGACCTTGGCGATAGCCTCCCCAAAATAGTGACACCAACATAGGTGTATTACTAACTGCTTGTTCCAACACTACCCATTGTGAAGTTTCAGATGTAGGAGCATGGAACCATTTTGGGGTTTGACAGCATTGGTATGCTATTTTATAACCTTCCATCCAAGGAAGACCCCACCTCCCAGTCGCCAGTGTGCCCTAAGAGTGTTCCTACTAAAGCGAGGTTTATTAGTGCCCCAAATAAAGGACCCTATCAACTGATCCAGTTTTTGGAACCAATGGGCAGGTAAACTAAGCGGAATATGTGAAAAAACCTAAAAGAATTTAGGGGTAAGAGAGATTTTAAACGCTGCAATTTTACCAGCCATAGTGAGATGTGAGCAACTCCAGCGGTCCAGTTCTGTTTTACACTCAGTCAGTAGGGGGCCTAGGTTATTGTCCCACCACTGAGCTATATTCACCCCTACCTTGACACCCAAGTAGGTAATAGTGTCATATACCCATTTCAGCCCAAAATGGGGTACTTTCTGGGGTGAACATAAAGGGCCTAGGGGAAGAATCAGTGTTTTTGATTGGATAACAGTAAGGCCAGAAATGTGAGAGAATTGCTTTAAAAGGGCAGGCAATGGAGGGATTGAAAAAGGAGCATCATTAAGGGGAACAAGCAGGTCATCTGCATACATCAGATTGGAACAGTGAGTGCAACCCAGACCTAAACCTGTGATCAGGGGATTTTGCCGTCTTGCAGCTGCAAGGGGTTCTACTGCTAGGACAAATCAAAAAGGGGAGAGTGAGCATCCTTGTCTGGTACCTCAATGCAGCTGGAAAGGGTCAGATATTATGGAGTTGGTGAGCACCTTGGCTACTGAGGAAGTGTAGATGGCAGTAATGGCTGCCCTAAAGTAAGGAGCCAATGCCCAGGTGTTGCAACACAGTGTGAAGATAGTCCCACTCTATTGAATTGAATGCTTTCTCGAAATCAATTGCCAGAGCAGCAGCTGGTGTGTGAGTCTGCTTGGCTAGGTAAATAAGGTTGAGAAGCATTCTTAGATGGTCAGAGCAGTATCTACCCTGTATAAATCCAGCTTGTGAGGGGTGAATTAGGGAGGGTAATATTGGATTTAACCTGTTGGCCAGCACTTTAGTGTATACTTTGCTATCCACATTAATCAGGGAGATGGGCCTGTAGCTGGCAGCTTCTTCAGGGGACTTCCCTTTTTTTGGCAGAACTGTTATAATGGCCTCACATAGGGTATGGAGTAAATACCCTTTATCCTCAGATTCTCTGAATACCTGACATAATAAAGGGGATATCAAAGGTGCCATTGCCTGGAAAAAATCTACAGTGTATCCATCCCCACCAGGGGCTTTCCCTTTTTTAAGCAAAAGTACGGCATCTGAGATCTCCTTTGTTGTAAGAGGTGCTTCCAAAGTGGCAGCTTGACCAGGGGAGATTTGGGGCAGTTGAAGGGTTTTAAGAAATGACAGGGTGTCAGGTCTGGTCCCTGTCCTGGATGAGGTATAGAGCTGAGAATAGAATGTCGTCATAATTTCGTTAACCTCTTGGGGCTTGGTTTTAACTGTCCCTGACACTGAATCTCTCAGACCAGCGATGAACCTATTTACCTGTTGCTTATGGACCTGGTACACCAGAATGTTCCCACCTTTCTTCCCAACAGCCCAGTATGAAAGTCTAATCCTAAGACATGCTAGGTCAGCTTTCCTAGACAGGAGTTCATTTAGTTTCATTTGTATTGTGAGAACCTGTCTGCCACAGCTAGAATTGGGAGATAGGTGTGCCATACCTTTCAGGGCTTTTTCTTCAGAGGACAGGTCCTTCTCCAGCTGAAGCAATTCCACCTGCCTTACATTCCTTATGTGAGCTACATAACCGATAATCCTCCACCTCATGTAGGCTTTATAGGTTTCCCACGTGTTTTGAGCTGAAGTGTCCGATGGGGGATTGTCTTGCAGGAACATTTTAGTTTCACCCCTAGCCCACTGAATAAATTTTGGATCTTGCATGAGGAGGGGATCAAGCCTCTAGGTGGAGGAGTGCTCTAAAGGGGGGGCCCACATCAACAGCAGTTGCACTGGGGCATGGTCAGAGATGACAGTGGGAAGAATCCCAGACTCCAGGACAGAGGAGGTAATAGATTGAGAGATAAGCCAAAAATCTAACCTACTGAATGAGCCATGGGCCCCTGAATGTGAGGTATAGTTACGTTCTGTGGGGTGAGCCAGGTGCCATATGTCAACCAGCTGGAATTCAGAGCAAAGCGATAGGACAGCTTTTGCCCTTCCGGGTGTGGGTTTCTTTACTCTGATTACTTTTGTCCAAGGCGGGGACTAGGGTGAGATTAAAATCTCCTCCTACCACTATGGGCAAGTGTGGTTCTGCCATGGCCTCTATTTTCGTGTTTAAATCTAGAAAAAAGAAGGGGTCATCCTCATTGGGGGTGTATATGTTAACTGCCAAAATGTGGCCCATTGGGGGTATCTAGGACAGCCAATACCCATCTTCCCCGTGGATCAGATTTGCTATTTATAATTGACCAGGACATTGATTTATTCAATGGGATGACCACCCCCCTTTTTTTAGTGGGACCAGCAGCATATATTTCTTTTCCCACCCAGTCCTTCACCAGATAATGGTGGTTTTGTTTGGTTAATTTTGTTTCTTGTAAAAATGCCACCTGGGTCCTTAACCGTTTTAGATGTGTTAGTACCTGTTTCCTTTTGGAGGGAGAATTCAGCCCTCGAACGTTCCATGTTATGAAATTAATCTCAGCCATGATCATAACTAGAATGGAACGTGTTGGAGGAAGAGGTACTAACATTAAAACTGGGCAGGGGCATATTTACTCTATAACTGGGAAACACTCCATACTGTGTAATCATACGTCTTATCCCTAGGACACATTTTATGGTAAGTGATACTACAACTGACATGAGATCATACATTAACTTTTTCACTAGTGGCAGTTCACATTGCTTTGACAGTGTGCTCTGAGACATCATTTGAAAACAGAAACTATTTACAGTTATTGTGCTATCTTGCACAATGGTCAGAGTGAGTAACCTCTGCCGAGGTTTAAACACCTCACAGGCCCTACTCGCCCTTCCTACAGGGGGTAGACTGTTGTAGAGTGGGGGAGAGAAGGTGGCTCCTGTATTAATCGCTCCACCCCAGGCACTATAAATCTATGTACTTTAGCACCCAAAGTGGTATGAGGAGTCTGCAGAAAGCTTCTGGGAACCACCCATCATATAATAGATACTGCCAGGAAAACCTCTTTCATATCTCTACAAGCCCAAATATGGCCCTGTATCAAAGATATCCCTAAAGTAATTACAGAGGGGGGGAAGGTAGGAAAGTATAAATGCTCACAGTGTACCTCAGGGAACCATAAATTATAATCGCTAAGTGATACACTTAAGAGATTGCATGTATTGCTGCCCTCCCGAAATATCTCTATGATAAGGTTCTCCTACCCTCCGACTCCTCTTAATATGCTTAGTATAAACGGAAAAGAAAAAAAGAAAAACACCTGCCGTACATACATTATATTTTTGAACACTCTTAGTCATTCCCTTATGGACAGGGCTGTGGTATTCACTGGTGTTCAGGCCTGGCGTACCCCGAGGGAGTAGGACAACCCCCCCCAGCCTATACCACAGCCCTGGTTCTAAGAAAATCTAGAAGGCACTTATCTAAGTTTTTACAGCTGTAGCATTGCTTGAGTGTTCCCAATCTCCACAAAAGGGCATTGTTTCTTCACTTCATTCTGAAGCTCCTTGTGAGATGATGGGTACAGGAGGGGAGGCTGTGCAGGGATCTGCAGCTGCAGTCTGAAAGGTACCTTCCACTGTCGAGGCCTCTTGCACCATCTTGTCCTCCGGGTAGGCAGGAAAGTCTGAGGCTTTTTCAGCGGCCTCCGGGGAAAGCAGGTTTAATCTCTTTGGGGTGTAAAAATGGTGCAAAGAAGTGTCAAGTACTGTTGCTGCCAATGGGTATGCTTCTTCTTCAGGCTCCTGGGAACGCTCATGAGGGTAGTCTCGCTTAGCATGCCTTCCAGATTGTTGTCATTTACGCGATCTCACTGGGAGGGCTCTGTGAATGCCTTGAGCTTGTGTCCCTTCATTAGCCTTAGAAAAATATTTTAATGAGCTTTTTTGGTTTAGCACATGCTGATCTGAGGATACCATGGGTGCCTGTTTATAATGAGTGGGCCAACTTGCAGTAAAATTCTGCATAAGGCTGTCTGGTGTTGAGAAGGAAATGGTCTCCGGTTAGCGTAGCGAAAACCAGATTCCTAGGTTGTGTATCAAGCACTGAGCCTCGGTATAGCCTTTCCTTCGTGCCACCAGATCACGAGAATAACCCTGGAATATCAGAATCTTGTTACCCTGTCATGAGAGAGCTCCATGTGCTCGGGTCCATGCCGTTATGCATTCCTTATCAGCATTGTTCAAAATTTGTGCCATAATAGGCCTTAGTCTCTCCCCTGGTTTGGGAGTTGGGTTAAGTGTTCTGTGCGCTCATTCAATTGTGAGGTCGGGGGCATATCACTTTTCAGCAGGTCTGGTAGAATGTCGTATAGGAACTCCAGTGGGTTCCCATGTTCCACACCCTCCGGGAATCCCAGGAATCGGAGATTATTACACCAACTCCGATTTTATATGTCATCAAGCTTGGTCTGGAGAAGTTGAATGGTTCACTCCTGTTCTCTTACTGTGGAGGTAAGAGATTCCAGCACAACAGTATTTTTGTTTACATTGGATGTGGTTTGACAAATCCTGGCTTCCATCTGCTTTATAGCCTGGGTTGTATTGTTCAAGGCCAAAGTCACCTCTGACATTTGCCGCAACAGGGCCTCAAACATCAGATTTGTCTGCTGCGCATTAGGGCCTGCACGAATACCTGTGCCATTGCCTTGGGCCATGGCTGTATTTTAAGTTTCTGATTTTTGGTTGATATTATGAAGCCCAATACACTTAAAGTGCTGATATTGCTCCTTGAGGTGTAAGCAACCCTTGCTCCTGCTGCACCTGTTCTTTCGGTCAGTTCTTTAGGTGTATATCATGCAAGAATGTCCTGGGGCTGGTAGAGCTATCACACTAAGTGGCCATTAAGCTAGGAGCCAAGTCACACCCCCTCCATGCTATATGTGTTTATAATTGATCCTGTGTTATGACTCCTCCAGAGATCTCCATTGATTTATGGTCTGGGAGGGGATGGCTCACAGGATTACAAAGTTATTACTTATGCAGATGATCTTTGTTTGTTGATTGGGGATGGGGGACCCCAAAAAAAGGCCTGTAATGTCATACAGAAGGTAGGGAAAATGACTGGGGCTTGCCTCAGTCCCATGAAGACACAATGTCTGCAATTAAATGAGTTTTCAAAGTCACTGGAGGAGGTGGGGGGGGGTTCTGGTAGCAACAGCCCCATGTTGGGTTTTAGGGATCTATTATGGGGAGTAGACATGGCAGGGTATAACTGGAAAAGGGCTTTAATTATAGGGAAGGTGAAGGTAGAACATTGGAATCGGTGGAAGATTTCCAATAAGAAAATAATTTATTTAATTAAAAGTTTTTTAGTCCCAGTATTTTTATTTCTTACTGCTGTTTTTCCTTTACCTAAACATTTAGAGGTTAAACTTTTGGGATGTTTTTTTTTTTCTTGTTTTTGGGGAAGCAGGCTCAACCCTGTTAATGGAATGTTTTATACAAAGGGATTAAGGAGGGGGGAGTCAATATGTTGAACCCAATTTTGTTTTTCTTTACTATTTTTTTGTATAATATTTGATTCCATTGATGAAGGGGTGTACACAGCTTTGGGGAATATTGGGGTATTCATTACTCCAGAGGGTGATGAACAGAAAGAGGCTAGATTCCTTCACAAAAATAAATGTAGTCCATGTTTGGTAAGGAGGTGGGAGGGGGTATTCAGTACAATAAAAAAATTGGGTATTAGTTATGAGACGGCTTTACGCCTTCCCCGGAAATTATTGTACTTCGACGTTTTGTCAGTATGTTTTGTAGAAAACCCATTTTCGGGTTTCTCATAAATGGACCAGAATTTTATTTCAGCCTATATAACTGACATTAGGATACCTGAGCACATGTGGGATACAGCTTGGTTGGGGATCCATGGAAGAATTAAGGTGAAAGGGAATCAAAAACATAAGCCATTACAAGAAAGGTATTGCCTGAGGGAACAATGTACATTTAAGATTGAAACCATGGAGCACATGTATTTTTCTTGTCCATATGTTTTAAAATGTTGGGACATTGTTAAAAATAGGTGGAAATGGGTGGGCCTTATACCCCCGGATACTGATCAATTGTACTTTGGGATTATTCCTCATATGGCAGTGCAGGTAAACCATAGTACCCTTCAGGTGGTGTATGTGCATTTTTTATATTGGATCTGGATATGTTGCTATTGTTTGGTCCTTCAACAACAAACCAAACCAGTTCTGGGTCTTTTTCAGATGATATGTAATAAACTACAATAATTAAAAAATTCTGAATTTTTTAGGGTTTGGTCAAAAAAAATGGGACCAGTTTTGGCTCCACTTCAATCAGATTTAAGGGTGGATTTTTGTAGGAGATTAAGATTACTTAAGGCTGGATGGAGATAACTGCCCTGTTACTGGGAAAAGGAGAGGGGTGATTTTTTTACAAGTTAAATCAGGGGAAGGGAGCTTGATCATAATTTTTTAAGTTAAGGGCTAATGTATGATGGAATACTTATTTATGGTTTTTGTCCCCCCATTTTATGAGTTTGTTTGATGTACTAATGATTGTAGATAATTTTGTCTTTTATGATTTAAATAGAAATTTATCCAATCCTTTTAGGGTGGGGGGGGGGAGTTATTTTCATAGTATGATGTAATATGTAAGTGTTTTTATTTAAAGATATGTTGCTAACTAGAACAAATAGGAGATTTCTAGGGGTCTCATTGTTGTATGATGCAATACAGTTGATAAGATTTGTTTTTGATGTTCAAATAAAAATTCCCATACTCTTTTTGTGGGGAGGGCAAGGGGATATGTTTACAGTATTTTCATGTCTGTATGGGTTTAAAGTATGATGTACAGTAATACTGTATTATAATTTCATTTTTCCTTTTCATGTTGGCTCGAGCTTGTGCAGCCATCGTATTGCATTAGTAGCAGATTTGGAGGCGTGGATGCAGTTGGTTGAATGCAGGGCACACATCAGTAGGTGTGTCCCTCATTCCCCAATAAGCCAGCATGCAGGTGCCACACTAGGAATATACAATGTGGCAAGCACATCTAAGAAAAGGTCAGATGTAATGACAGCCAAGCTCGTCGTGCAGTGGCACCAAACACGCCCTCCCTACATGCCTTTCCTGGTGAAGCCCTTCAATTAACATGGTAGCACTGACTGTAGCTGCATGGAGAGCAGACTTTAGGGGTGCCCAATCCTCCTGTCGGCATGCCCCAACCCACATCATTTGCCGATGGGGAGCCCACTCCCTGTCGGCATAATGCACCCTTCCATTTCAAGCATGTGGAAAGGGGGTGCCTAATCCCACTTGGCATCATGTCCCCCATTCCCAGTTTCATTTGCTGATGGGGGAGCCCACTCCCATTGGCATAATGTCCCTCATTGTTGTTTTCAATGGGTTCTAATCCTATCGGCTAGAACCCTCCCCAAAAAAACACTCAGGTGGCACAGGAGATCCACCCCAGCATGTCAAATGCCCTGTACAAGAAAACCATCCCAAAAGTTTTTTTTAAACCTGCAAAGCAGAAAACGGTCCCTCATCGACTCTGGTGGCCCTCCCCAACCCGCGCCACCCTTTGCACCTCTGCCTCCCCACCCCACCCCATACTTCCTCCAGAGCATGGCATGATGATCTTCGTGGACCGGGAACACATCTGCACTCTTCAAAGCCCACCACAAACTGAAAAAATGCCAGTAAGTTAAATAATGGCATAAATAGGGTTTTTTCAACTTTGATACATATCTTGGGCATTTTTGGGAATTTTGGCACCACATTTTCAACATGGGGTTGTTGGGATCCCTCCAATTGTAAGGAGAGAAGAGAATAAGCATCCAGAGAAACAGTAGAGAGGACACAAAATAAGACATGATAGGAGTGGTGCAGTGCAATGGCTGTGGGGCGGCAGTGTTCTGGGAGACATTCTGGAGGCTGCGATGCTGCCCTATTTGCAGGCACCTCTCTGGTCTGAGAGAGGAGGTTTCCCATCTCCAGGCTGACCTGGATAGGATTCGTGAAACCTCCTCCCCCACCGAGGGACTACCAGGGCCAATGCCACTACCTCAGAGGTTGCCAAGAAAGAGAAGAGGCTGGACCAGGGTGGGCTCAAGGAGGGAGAGGGTGGTGGAACAGAGTTGCATCCCTCCAGCTGTACCTCTCCACAATTCATTCACTCTTCTGGTGGATAGTGGTTCCTCTATGGAGGCACCTGCAGTGGAGACCAAGGAGCATGCTGGAAACCTTCACAAAGGAGACCCACAGGAGGGTGGCATGGGACCCCACAGGGGAAGGAAACAACTCCTGGTGGGGGATTCAATCATTAGGGGGGAGAAATGGGGGAGGAATGGGAGAGGGAGGTAAGGTGCCTTCCTGACGCCACGGCTTGGAGGGACAGGAAGCGAATCCTCAGGATTGTGGAAGGAGCTGCATGAGGGAGGGAGCTGGATGTCATTTTCCACCTAGGGACAAATGACCTGGCTAGGAATGGGATCAGAGCAGTGCAAGACGAGTTTGTAGAGTTGGGAAGGGGCCGTAGACAAGTAGCGCATACGGTAACCTTCTCGGAGGTGCTGCCTGTCTATGGCAAGGGAGATGCTAGGGCACTTCTCACCAGGGAATTCAATGAGTGGTTGAAAAACTGGTGTGGAGCTCAGGGTTTTGGCTTCATTCGGGACTGGGGAGCCACCTGGAGGGATGAAGACCTATACTGGTGTGATGGTCTGCATCTGTCCGGGGGGGAACCAGAATCTTAGGTGAGAGGTTTAAATGCTTCATTGGCAAACATTTAAACTAGCCAAGGGGGGAGACACTGAAAAGGAGCAGGGAAATCTGAGCCTCCCCCCACAAAACATGGTGATTAATGAGGTAAACACCAAGGTAGAGAAGTTATTAGGGAGCAGAACAGATTTAAATGTAAAAAGGCAAAGGCAGTAAGGACAGAAATGGGGCTAAAAGGGGTAAGGCTATCAAAAGTGGAGGGTGATGAGTACCAATGCCCATAGTCTGTGTAACAAGCTCCCTGAACTAGTGGCCTTGATGGAAGAGGGTTGCCTGGATATTGTGTAGTCACAGAAACATGGTACACAGAGAACCATGACTGGGATGTCAACATACCAGGATACACAATCTACAGGAGGGACAGAGAGGTAAAAGAGGAGGAGGAGTAGCTCTCATGTAAAGGAAGGGATCAAAGCAACAGAACTAAAGAGTAAACAGGAAGCAGATGAGGCACTTTGGGTCACCCTGGAGACAGGAAATGACACCACAATCTGCATGGGGTTGTATACAGACCCCATCTCAGGGGAGGAATGGACAAGGAAATGATAGAAGGCTTTCTTAGAATGGCAGAAAAAGGGGAGATATTGTTGATGGGACCTGAATATGCCAGATGTTAACTTGAGCACCTTTGCTGCAGGCACATCCAAGAGCAGGGTCATTCCTTGATGCCCTACAGGGGGCATGCCTCAGACAGCTAGTATTGGAACCCACTCGGGAGGGAGCAATCTTAGACCTGGTACTTTCAAATGGGGATGGAGAAAGAATCTCAGATTTAGAAGTGGGTAGCCATCTGGGAACAAGCAACCACCAAACAGTGTGGTTCACGATAAACACAGCCATACAGTCAAGCCATACAAAAGCAAGAGTACTAGACTTTAGGAGGGCTGACTTTGGGAAAATGAGAGAGTGCCTCAGAAAAGCACTAGCAAACAGGCAAGAAGGAGGGGCGGAGGAACAATGGGGAGTGATCAAAACAGCCATCACAGAGGCAACAAGCCTTTGTGTAAAGCAAATCAATAAAACACAACGAAGGAAAAAAACGGTATGGTTCAAAAAAGAGGTGGCAGGGAAGGTTAAGGAGAAAAGGACAGCATATAGGAAATATAAGGAAACACAGAAGGAGCAGGACAGAGAACTTTATCAGTTAAAGCAGAAAGAGGCTGGGAAGGCAGTCAGAATAGCAAAGGCCCAAACCGAGGAAAGGATAGCCAGTTCTGTTAAGAAAGGGGATAAGACCTTTTATAGGTACATTAGGGAGCGAAGAAAGACCAAAGGAGGGATACTGAAGCTTAATAAAGGGGAAGGAATGTGGGTAGAGGGTGACAGTGAAAAAGCAGGGATACTGAATGAATATTTCTGCTCAGTATTCACAAAGGAAGAGGAGGGGGAGTTACCTAAACCAAACAAGAGAAACACTCTGAAGACGGGGGTCGATACCAGTCCATTTACAGAAGAAAGGGTTCTGAAAGAACTAATAAAATTGAAGGTGGACAAAGCAATGGGGCCTGGTGGTATTCACCCAAGAATTCTAAAAGAACTAAGGGTAGAACTAGTGACACCGCTGACTACTCTCTTTAACAAATCATGGGAGGATGGGGTGGTACCTGAGGACTGGAGGATGGCAGATGTGATTCCTCTTCACAAAAGTGGGAGCAGGACAGAGGCAGAAAACTACAGACCAGTTAGTTTGACCTCAGTGGTAGGGAAAATGATGGAATCACTTCTGAAGGAAAGAATTGTTGAGTACGTAGAGGCCAGTGGGGCACAGGACCCAAGGCAGCATGGATTCATGATGAGAAGGTCATGTCAGATGAATCTAATAGATTTCTTTGACTGGGTGACCAAAGTAGTAGACCAGGGAGGGGCTGTGGACATGGCCTACATAGATTTTAGCAAGGCATTTGATACAGTCCCACACAAAAGATTAATACACAAGATAGCCAGCCTTGGAGTGGGTCCCAAGGTGGTAGCCTGGATAAAAAATGGCTAGACAACAGGATGCAAAGGGTAGTAGTAAATGGAGTACACAGTGAAGAAAGGAGGGTTACTAGTGGGGTACCGCAGGGTTCAGTACTGGGACTGGTCCTTTTTAATGTCTTTATAAGTGACATTGCAGATTAACTGGAAGGAAAAGTATGTCTCTTTGCAGATGACACAAAGATCTGCAACAGGGTTGATACACAAGATGGAGTAGAAAGGATGAGAAGGGGCTTGGCAAGGTTGGAGGAATGGTCAAATGTATGGCAACTCAGATTCAATGCAAAGAAGTGCAAGATAATGCACATGGGAAACAAAAACCCAGGGGAAGCATACACAATGGGGGGTGAGATACTGACAACAGTAAAAATAGGGACCTGAGGGTAATTATATCAGATGACCTAAAGGTGGGCAAGCAATGTGAGAAGGCAGTAAGGAAAGCTGGGGGGATACTGGGATGCATAGGAAGAGGCATCAATAGTAGAAAACAGGAAGTTGTTATCCCTCTGTACAGACAGTTGGTGAGACCCCATCTGGAGTACTGTGTGCAGTTCTGGAGACCCCATCTCCGAAAAGACATAGACAGAGTAGAGGCTGTCCAGAGGAGGGCAACCAAAATGGTGCAGGGTCTGCACCAGAAGACATACGAAGAAAGACTAAAGGAGCTTAATATGTATACTCTTGAGGAAAGAAGGGAGAGAGGGGACATGATAGAAACATTCAAGTACCTCAAGGGAATTAACAAAGTCCAAGAGGGTAGCATCTTCCAGAAAAAGAGATGTGCAAGAACAAGGGGGCACAATTTGAAGATAGAGGGTGGACGGCTAAGGGGTAATGTGAGGAAGTATTTTTTCACTGAGAGAGTTGTGGATGCATGGAACAGCCTCCCTGAGGAGGTCGTGGTGTCAAGAACAGTGGGCGACTTCAAGAATGCATGGGACAGGCATAAGGCAGTCCTAGTGGGGGGTAAGAGGAAGTAAGCTGTTGGTTAACTACGATCTGCAGCTTATCTGTTAGGTAGGAAAATGGGCAGACTAGGTGGGCCAAGCGGTCCTTATCTGCCGTCAAATTCTATGTTTCTATGTTTCATGAATTCAGTCACTGTAATGGTGTTATTCAGTCCCAAAAGGTAATTTTGCAGTCACTGCATGGAATCACCTTTCGGGACTGAATAACGAAACAACAGTGCCACTGTTCATGAAGGGGGCTTTCAAAAAGCCTATGTTGTAAATTTGGTGGAAAAAATCTGAAAAATGGCTGTTTTTTTTTTTTTTTTTATTTAGTTGTTTAAACAGGAGTAGCACACTAAACTGAAAGCTTTTATACAGGAGCAACCTGGGAGCACAGGGAAGTTAAGTGACTTGCTCAGGGTCACACAGTATGCAAGTGGAAGCTGTGGAATTCAAACCCAGGTCTGGTCTGCTGGATGTCACCAGATTTACAGCTAAGAGCCTTAAACCACTGTGCTATACTGCCTTCCCAGGAGCCTGTGTTGCATAGTTTCCACACACGCTCATAACTTTGTGAATTCGTAATATTTTCACTCCAGATTTTCAAAATTGGCATTTTTCCACACCTCCTTATGAACAGTACAGCTGTCATTTTACATATCCTGGCCAAAATGTGTTTTCGCATGTCCGGCGCACAATAGCGCAGTCGCTCTGCAAAATCAGTTTTTGTGACAGTTTGAGAAAATGACTGTTACACTGTTCATGAACAGAGGTCCTAAAATGCCTATGTTGAAAATTTGGTGACTAACATCCATACAATGACTGTCTTACAAGCGTGTTTTGCGCAGTTTCCACGCACCCTTGTAACTTCACAAATTTGCAATATTTTCATGCCAGATTTTCAACACTGGCAATTTTTCACACCTCCTTATGAACAGTACAGCTGTCATTTTTCACAGCCTGCCCAAAATGTGTTTCCACACCTGTGGCTCACAATGGCATGATAGCTGTAGGAAATCAACTTTTGGGACAGATTAACAAAATGGAAGCACCACTGGTCATGAGGGGAGTTCCCAAAATGCCTGTGTTGAAAATGTGGCTAAAACAATCCCAAAAATAATTGGGTTATGGATGTGTGTTGCACAGTTTCTATGCATGCTCATGACTTCACCAATTTTTCATATTTTCACTTCAGATTTTCAACGTTGTCATTTTTTTACACCTCCTCATGAAAAATACAGTTGTCATTTTTCATAACCTGCCCAAAATGTGTTTTTGTCCCTGTGTTGCTAAATGGCATGGCCACTATGCAAAACCACCTTTCAGCTAACAAACTGATTGTGCCACTCTTCATGAGGTGGGGTCACAAAAAGCCTATGTTGAAAATTTGGAGTGAAAATACCAACAAATGCCTATGACGTTAGGGTTTCCAACTGTAACACCCCACCCGGTAGAGACTGCCAGGCATCAGGGGTGTGACTTGGGATCATTGGTGGTAATGCTCATGCCATTCCATATCCACCCCCACCCTGCAGCCAGTGACAGGCAGTGAGGTGTGTCTTGGAGTGTTTGGCCCTAAAGTTTGCCCCATTTTACTATATTACACCTGTCTCAGCATATTTCCTTATGGAATGGGGTAAGTATAAGGCCCAAAGACCTCAAAGCACACCATGAAACTTGTCAGTGTCTATAGGGTAGTGTGAGGCCAATGCTCCTATACTGCACCCATCTCAGTGTATTTCCTTATGGAATGGGGTAAGTATAAGGCCCAAAGACCCCAAAGCACACCACAACACTTGTCAGTTTCTACAGGGTAGGGTGAGGTAAAATGGCATGAGCGTTATAGCTGACACCCCATAGGCACACCCCAATGCCTGTCAGTCTCTGCAGGGTGAGGGTGGGGTTGGTGTCAGTTCAATTCTTCACTACCATTCCTATGATGCATCTCTAACTCCTGCACTACCAATGCCAATGCCAGCGAGATAACATTCGACATTGAAAAATGCTTGTTTATGCTTATGTATGATGCAATACTAATTTGTTTGTATGTTCTTTTAAGTTATGATTAAAAAATTCCCCTACTCTTTTTGAGAAGTGCCATAGAATCTTTAACATCCACCTGAACAGGCAGACTGAAAAGGCAGGAGAACCCCCACCCCCCAATGTTGCACTGCAGTGTCAGTATTGGGATTTAAAAAGCTAGTGGAGTTAAACCAGGCAGACAGGAAAATAATATAAATTTTAAGAAGTAGTCAGTTATAAAATGTTATTTCTAAAGTACCTTTCTTTTATCTTTTGCCCATCAGAGAGTCTTCTATGTCATAATGTTGTGGTGGATGTGTGGAACAACTCTGAGCATTACAGCTGACATATCTAGCTCTACTGCCCCCCATTAAGGTAATGGTTGACTGCTATTAAAGTCTAATACAAGTTTTAGGCAGTACACAAGCTCTTTAACCCATATGCCTAGTGTGGGGATAGACCCACAGCCTTCTGATCTTCCAGTCTCAGATGCTAGTGTGCATGTTATTTTTTGCATCTATTTTTTGCATCTTTCACTTGTTAGTTTTTACACAAATTCTCTCAGACTTTTTTCTGACCACCTGATAGAATCTTGCATGAGTTACATAAATGATATTATTTTCTTCAAGGCCCTGACCCTGCAACTAAATACACACTCAGTACATCATATTATAAAATGAGAAAAAAACAGTCTTCTGTTTCCAGTGTTTGCCTTCAAACTGTCCTGCGGAAAGGAATGTCAGGCAGCTAATAAACTGCAATTCCACTCTCTGTAATCTGACGCTGAGACTGACTTTCATTTTCACAAAAACCAAGAGGAAATGAGTTAACCTCTAGGTTGCTGAAAGAAATAGAACAAATCTGTTAGACTGAGCTGGACAGATGATAGAAACAGCAGCTTAAAATGTTTTGTTTGTTAATATCCTGAGATGTTCTGAGGTACAATACAATAGCACCCCCTTCCCCTTCAGATGACTTTAACATAGAGCAACAAATAGGAAAATCAAAGGGGGAGTGCACTACTTTGCAGCTGTGGTGGAATACATACAGATGTCTAAAGAGGAAGTTCTTGGAAAAGCCGTTTTTAGAGCTACAGATGACAGAAGGCAGTAGGCTCTGCCCCCAGCCCTAAAAACCAGTACTGCCGCCAGTGTCTACAAAGCAAAAATATGTTTTTACTGTTTTTTTTGTTTTGTGAATTTTGTTTAACATTTTTCTTTTCTCAGCTAGAATGTAGTTTAACAATTGTTCTAATATTGTACATAAACACCTGGGGGATCATTTATTTTGTTTACTTATTTATTTGACAGTTGCTAACCGGGATAAGCACCATGGAAAGAAGCTCATTTCCAGGTGCAACTTGGATTATGATGTCATATGTAGGATAGCAGAAAGAGTAGATTAATTCTAAGGGTCAATAAGCCTCTTTCATACAGCTGTCTTCAGTAATAAAGAAAAACGGTACATAATTACAGAAAATACATGAAATATAACCTGAACTGTCTAAATCTCAAATTTTTTTCAAGTTTTTCTACTAGTGTCAGGGGCTCTTTAACCACCCGAATTTGCTTCTTTGAAATAATCCACAAGTGATTAGTAGAGGAACTTGTAATGGAAAATCGTGCATCTCTCAAACATGTGGATACTTTTTTTAAAAACTTGGTCTCAGTGAAAACGAGTCTCTTGGTTTTCATGTCTGAACTCAGATGTGAATTCAGCACCTTACTACCCACTGGCATCGTACAGTACTTGGGACCTTACCACCCACTGGCATAATATAGTAAATGAGGCCTTATCTTCTGTGTGTCCCTGAGTGTGCATTCTTGACTGCAGCACCCCACTCAAACTGAGGCACAGGTGACCTGAGTTTGGGAACAAGCTCGGCCAATGGGTCAGGGTGGGGGGAGGATTGGGCATCCGATGGATGGCTCTCCTCTTCCTGAGGTGTTGTCTTGCTCCTTGGCTACCACCTGGTGGAGGCTGGGTGGCAGTGTCAGAGTACTAGCGATGTAGAAGGCAGGGGCTGTGGTTCTGTAGCATATGTGCCCCTCCACACACACACACACTTACATGCTACCAAAGCTGGTGACAAGGGAAAAAATGGAAAAGGGTGGATGCCATCTTAATGAAGCCCTGCCTGCCTGCTCCCATTCTCATGTCACCACTTGACTGCCAACCCCAGTTCTGGATGAGAGTCACCAGGTGAGGGGAGTACAGTCCTCTATTTCCTGGCCCTACCACAGGGGGCAATCCATGGGGGAATACTCAGGCGAGGTGAGTCGGTGTGGTGAGTTCTTGATGGGGGAGGCAAGGACAGAGCTGAACAAGTCTGCTGGTAGCCACCCACAGGAAAAAAAAACTTGATTAAAAAAAAAACAGTATCTGGCACCTTACCTGCTGTGTGCCTTTGAGTGTGCATGTGTGCAGTCTGGCTTGGGTGGTGTTGCATCATAAAAGGCACAGTCTCTCAATTATTTAATTCTAGCCCTGGGAACAGCCAGGAAGCCCACCTAAGAGGAGTGGAGGGGGCTGGAGATACAGTAAGGGGTCAGGAGGTCACTCAGATGACTAGGACCCAGTCTGTATAGGACTTCATAGGTCAGTAAACTGACCTTGAAGATGATGCATCACTTCACCAGCAGAAAGTGCTGGTCAGGCAGGACCAGGGTCATATTTCAGGACCATAAAGGTTCTGACAGTAACCTGGCTGCCACATTCTGCACCAACGGCAGACATCATAAAACACCACCCCCAACCCCAAGGTACAGAGCTTTACAGTAGTTAAGTCTGGAAGTCACAAATGTGTGTACCAGTTACGGCAGGTCTTCAAGGATGATCCAAGATTTGATTTGGGTGACATTCTGGAGATGGTAAAAGCCACTTTGGGATATTGACAACACCTGGGCCTCAAACATCAGCATTTTGCCCAAAATGACCCATAGAGTTTATACCTTCATAGAGGACACCAGACTAGTGGAACCAAGAACAAAGACAGTCACTGCCCTGGTTGCCACTGCACCCCCCCTTGATCAGGCTCAATCACTAGTACCTCCTTTTTATCTGAGGTGAGTCATAGCCAGCTTGATGACATACAGTCATGAACTTTGGTAAGGCTCAAATTTAGTGCTTCCAGTGCATCCAGTGTTCTGCGTGCAAATGACAAATACAGCTGGGTATAATCTGTGTATCACTGACAACTCAGCTTGTGTCATCTAATGCTCTCTCCCAGAGGAAGCATATACACTGCAGGCATCACTGAAGAGTGGACTGACCCTTGAGGAACACCACAGAACAGGGGCTTTGGGAGTGAGGAGAAATTTTCAATCACAACCTTCTGCATCTAATACCTGAGGAAGGACTCAAACTAGCTGATGACCATGCTAGGAGTCCACAGTATTCCCTGGGGGGGGGTGATCCAACAACAACCTATGGTCCACAGTGTCACAGGCTAAAGAGAGACTGACTAGAACAAGAGCTGACCATTCCCCTTTATCTTGCCCTGAGAAGGTCACTGTACACCTTGGCCAGTGAGGTCTCAGTACTGTGCCTTGCTCTGAAACTGGATTGGAGAGGCTCATAGATGTCTGCATCAATAATGTGTGCCTCATGCTGTATGGTTCCACCAAGCTGCAGTGGCAGAAAGTTTGGCGACATCCCCTATAGCGACACAATGCTGCTGCTATCCCAGGCACCGCCATGTCCTGACACCGACGGAGAAACACACAGACATCAACTCAGTATCAATGTGGGGGGGCTGGCCCCTGCTTCCCCCCTATTTAATATACCTAACTCCACATTGAACAGACAGTGGAGAAACAGCCAGTCCTGCTGCCCACACACCAGTTGCCGCAACATGTTGGCGGCAAAAACAGCTCACCACACGTGCGGTCGCTGCTCCTGTGTCGCTGTAGGAGACTCACTGTTACAGCCTAACTGTAACAATGGTATACAATGCTGTACAGCCACTTTCTCAATAACCTTACCCAAAAAGGGAAAGTTAGAGGCTGGTCTATAATTCACTAATCAGTCCTGGTACAAAGATGTTTTTTTCAGGAAGGCCCTCACAAGTGCATCTTTCAATGCACTTGAAATGGACCCCTGCAAAAGGGAGCACTGTACTATCTTAGTGAACACTGGTCCTAAATACCCCGCACAAATTACTAGAAGGCATGTTCGATCTGGGTTCATTTCACAAAAAGTAGGCCTCAGCTCTGAGATCGCCCCACTGATCTCTTCCACTGAAATCAGCACAAACTCTCCCCAGGTAAGAGGAGAGCATATGCTGGCAACCAGCTTGCCTCTGCGGGGCCATAACAGCCCTACTAGAGAGATCATAATCCAAATCAAAGACACTCTATCAGAGAAGAACTGAGCAAATTCTTCACAGCTGTGGATTAAAATACTATAACTGGTTGTAGACAGGCGGGGTGTTAATAATAATAATAATAATAATAATAATTGTACTCATAGAGCGCAATCTCTAAAGTCAAAGTGAAGTACAATTCATAAAAACAGTTAAAAATCAAAACATAGGTATCAAAAACAGTTAAAATCCAGCAGTAAAAAATACAGAAACAAGCTGGTTCATATTTCATGACTTATCACTGAATGCCTGGCAGAATAAAAAAGTTTTTAAAGCTATTTTAAAGCTCCCCATGGTCTGGCACTCTCGAATCTGCGAGGCAGAGAATTCCACAGGGTCGGGGCTGCAAACATAAAAGCACGCTAACCAGAGGTTTTCAACTGTACACTGGGAATCTCTAACAACCCCTTGTCAGCTGAGTAGAGGGAGCGTGCTAGGCATTATGGAACCAGGAGCTCTTGCAGGTGGCCCGAGCCCTGTCCATGTAGTGTGGTAGACTATTCATAGCCCAGAAGAGCTGAGCCAGTCTGTTCATACCCTGCTGCAATCTCCTTCAACAGGAAAACTGACTTCTTATGGGAGATTGCCATTTGATACTCATCACAGTTTATTCTCAAAATATGTATGTCCTCATCAGTCATTGGTCTCCTTCAATGACCTCCAACATCCAACTCAATGACATTATCTCCCTGAGTTCCCCATCAAACCACACAGATCTCAAGCATGAATCTCAGGCATGAAGCCCAGGGTCATATACACACTAGTGAAACAAAATCAATTGTTAAGGTAATGGCTCTGTTACAGACAATCACTGCCTTGTCTGACCCTGACTCACAAACAGCCATCAAGCTTGAGAAGTCTAAAACTGCCTGAAGAGCTTCTGGGACAATCCCCTTAAAGATTGGTGATGGACTTTCTCCACTTGGGGGGAGACCTAAACATGAACCTTACCATGCACTGAAATGACCAACTGACCAGATCAGTCTTGAAGTTTTTAGTCTCATTCTTCAGTGAGAAGGCTACACCCATGGCATGTCCATGTTGATGGGCTTTAGCTGTAACTACGTGTGTCAGGCCCAGCGATTCCATCAACTGGAGGAAATCATGACCAAAGTGCAAAGGGTCATCATCATTGCATGCACTGAAATAACCAGAACTACTCATCTGGGTGACTCCAACACCTGCTCTGGGATGAAATCTACAATTTTCTGCAGGAAATCCCACTCATGCCCCAGTGGGCAGTACACAAGAAGGATCCTGGATCCTGCACCTGGACTGCCATTCACAGACACATATTCAAATGACAAAGTCTCCCCAACTGGGTGCACAGAGAAGTTCAACACAGATCTAAAACAGATGGCCACCAGTCTCCACAACTGGTTGTACAGAGAAGTTCAACTTAGATCTAAAGCAGATGGCTACCACCCTATAGGCTCTCCTTGTGCAGTGAACCATGGAGAACCCATCTGAGACCAGCTCCTTCATGACTGGACCTACATCATCACTCAGCCAGGTCTTCATGATGCAAGCCAGATCAACTGAGGAGATAAAGTCTGCCACAGTAGCGGTCTTGTTCCTGATTGATCTCGCATTACATATGACTGCCCGAAGGGGGTGAGTGGAGGTTGCTGCCCTTACAACTATCTGCACACTTGGTCTAGTGGGACTCCTGGCTATGGGAACCAACCATATCTGGCCTCTCTGTAGGTCCTGTTTCACCCCAGGCTGCCTCTTGGCCCTCACCATACCAATAATGCCCCCACCGCTAGCACTCTATATTCCATGCTGCCTACCAACCTGCATCCTTATGATGCCCACCTCCCTTCTGCACCCATATGCTACAGCTGGTGGGGGGGGTCATTGAAGGGGTGGAGCTCAACCAACTGAGATGGAGAATTGTTAAAGCTTGGGGCCCAGACAAGAATACCTATAGTGCCACTAATACTAGAAATCCATCAAGAACAATATTCAACTCCCAAAACAAATCTGTAAGCACTACACACACACACACACACACACACACACACACACACGCACACACACACACACACGCAAAACTAGGCCCTACACAAACCCCCACTGAAGATACTCAGTCATTAATACATAAAATCCCTGCTCATAAATCCAGCATTCACTCTTGACCTACCAAGTATACAAACCCCCTCACAATAAATTATACTATAAAATTATGTTTGTTTTTTTCACTTCTTTTTTTCCTCCTGTTCGCCAAACCTGTGGGTTCTCTTGGATGTCCCCTGTGATGGCATCTAATGCTCAGCCTGAAACCCCACCCCACCCTGAGTTCTCACCCACAGACCTATCCAAAGAGACCCACTGGCTTGCACCCCCAGGGCAGGCCGCCTCAACTCATTGGCACTCCTTGAATCCAATTTCCCAGGCTTGGTCTAGCGAGGCAGAGGATCAGCACCCAGGTGGGCGGGGTCCAGCAGTGAGTGCGGGAGCATGAGTGTGTCATTGCCTACCTCAGCGTCAGGGTTTTCTTTGTTCCTTTGTGCCCCCCCAGGAGACTTGGATGTGCAATGACATCCTAAGCGAAACACACATGCTCCCACACAAGTCTTGTGAATGTCAGCTGACACCTCCACCCCATGCCTCTGCATGGCCCTGGCTGTAGCACACCATGCCTCCAACTGTTTTTGCTGATGCCAGGGTGCCACAACCCACCCATCCCCAAGAGATGAGAGGAGAGCTGCCCTTTGGCTGCTCAGTCCTCTCTCCCCCCAGCCAACCCAGACAACCTGAGCTCACTCCTGATCTTGGGTTGTCAGGGTGGTAAGAGGTATGGTGCTGGAGCCTCAGTCTTCTACACCACTGGGCTGGCTAAAATTATGTGTTAAACTAAAAATAGGAGAATCCTCATAATGTCTGTTCATGGTGCACCAAAATCCAGGTGGTAAATACTGTCACAAACCCACTCAGCAGGTCAGCCCTCTGCTCCCAAAGTGCCAACCTCTGAGCACAGTCTTGTGAACAGTTTAACAGAACAAGGTAATCCTCTTGTCTATTTTTGTGGGTTTGAATCAACTTTTGGTCTCAAGTCTTGGAGAGATTCAAACTGTGACTCTTTTGCTAGCATACCCAACGCACAGGCTCAGATATATCTGTCTTCAGGGGGCCAGATATCTTTGCCTATGGCCACCTAACCAGGTGTACAAAAATGAACCCTTAAACTTTAATAAAGACCTCAGATTATTCTTACCTTTTTCCAGTTTGGTATCACTATTCAAGCTTATGCCCAGTGTCTGCTGTAACCATATATACTCTGCTTGTAAAGGAAAGAAATCAAAGACAGACTGAGTAAGTTCTAAAAAGAGTTTTATTAAAATAGATAATAATATATAAAACATACAATACAGAGATATTATATCACAAGACATACAAATCTTTAAAAATAACAAGGTTTTAAACAGTCTAATTCCTACTACAGTAATTAGATTGTCTATCTTTCTAAATACCTGTTTAAAGTGCTCACAGATGTTTCTTTGCCAGAGTCTAGATAGAGGTGTGTCTGAAGAAAAACAGAATAATCTTTAAAAGCTGGTTTTCCCCACCTATTTTGCATGAGGTAACCTAGCTCCTCCCTGTCAGAATATATATAAAAATATATATCTATATAAAAAACAGGAAGTCTTTTCCAAGTATTAAATTCTGCAACCTCAGCTTGACTCATGTTCTTCAAATGACATTTCTTTGATCTTATAATAAGCTTCCCCTTCCAGGATATGAAAGCATCTTTATGACTTCGCACGAGGATACTAAACCTGGTTTCCCCTTTGAAACGTCATAAAAGAGATACTGATTTCCCTCTAAGCAGCTAAAGCTATAATTAACTTAAAAATAGGAGATCCTTGATCAAGGCCTGTTCTACTCTATAATTAGCTTCTGACCTTCCACAAAACACCTTGTATCTAAAACCTGTGTGTGTGTGTGTGTGTGTGTGTTGTGTGTGTGTGTGTGTGTGTGTGTGTGATCTCACATGCTGTTTCAGCATTTCTTATGGGAGACAGTTCATAACCCATTTTTTTTTTTTTACAAAAAATCATACAGCACTCAGAACTGGCTGTCCATGTCACAAATACCAAATATTATCCAGTATCCATACACAGTCTTCAACCATGGAAAACCCTCTGTTCTCACCAGAGGTGGAAGAAATGAAATGGTACTTAAATTACAGCAGAAAATATCCCAAATAGCACTTTCACTACTGTTCTGGGTCCAAGAGTCAGTAAACAGAATTTTGGTTAGAAAAATATGGACCTGAGGGCCCTCTGACCACCTCAGCTGGTCTCACATCTTTCAAGAGAAGGTTAGAAAATGGGTTTGAAAAATACTATACGAACATATGAAAATGCCAGCCAAAATAGGCCTCATGATTTGCCAAGTCTGCTCAACTGTGCAGCTAGTCCTTCATCTTGCAACTGCCCCTCTTACTCCTCCCCTCCTTAGATTTACCCTCCCCCCTAGCTGGCCCTCTGGTGCTGTGGTTGGATTTCTGCTTGCGACACCAGCAACCAAGGTTCAGAAATGGCCCTGGGTTGTTGGAGGGCCGGCCGGGGGGGGTAGAAGGATTGAGCATCCCTAGACTGCTCTCCTTTTCCTGGGGGAGGGGTCCTTGTGTGTTCGGTGCAGCAATGACACCCAGCGGAGGCTAGGTTCGTCACAAGCACCGCCTACTGAACTCAGGGGTGGGGCAGATGCCAGTCATCATTGCACATCCCTGCCCCTGCCTACAGGGGAGAAAATCTTGTGCCTGGCCATCTCCATGAAGCCCTGCCCCTGGGGCCTCAATTAGCCTCTGAAGCCGGCTCCCTGACTAGATACCAGTATTGTGGCTGTGGTAGATGGATGGTGCCACAACCACACTCTCTAGGGGGAAGTCAGGGGTGACTGTGAGAATGCAGGCATAATCGAAGGTGGAGGTACGGGGGTCCATGACCAGGGTGGACATCAATGGCTAGGCACAGCAAAAAGCATACTAAATAAAAAAAAAAGATTTACCCTCCCCCTCACCCTGTCCCATCCCCTTTTGAAACTGCCCACCATCTTGCAGGCCACCACCTCCTGTGTTAGAGTCTTCCACTTGCCCACCACCCTTTCCATGAGGAACTGTCTCCTTACCTCCCTATAACAGGGAGCTCCAGTTATTACTAGTAAAACAATTTACACAAAGTCAGATGTGCAACCCCCCCCCCACACACACACATTTTTCCCTTTCACTATTTTATATCTCCTTTTCCTGTCTTTCCCTTTTTGTTTCATGTCATGGTGGCTAACTTTATGTTATCTTTGGTTTTCAGTCCCATTTTTTGAACTCCCCACCCCCGCTCGCACATTAAGTGCTGAAAAGCACTTCTCCTTTATCTCCTGATTTGGAGATAATGAATAGCACACATCACACTTTAGGTTTAAAAGCAGCTGGTGCCCCCGAGAAATAAATATTAGCTGTGTGAGTGATTTAGAGACACTAAGCACCAAAGTCATGGCTGCATGTTGCAGCTTCATGTGGAAATAGGAGAACTGCTTTGAAGCAAAAGCATGTTCTGAAGCATCAGGAGAAACCACATCGCAAGTGTGGTTAAAGAAATACTTAACTGTTGGCTAGCTAGACACTATGGGCAGATATATAAAAAGCCCCGTAGTGTCCCATAATTAAATGAAAATGAGTTTCTACTGCCCCAGAGATGTTGTAAC